>CP092094.1:22512500-22777500 GCA_029203775.1 Neoneuromus ignobilis | reverse complement strand
CATGTTTTATATCATTTATTAATCTGTGAAGAGTAATCGATAAATGTAAATGCAGCTTTCATTGGAATTTATTACTTTTCTTATTAAATTAGGAAGATTGAATTTGTGCTACTAAAAAATTGTTTAATATATATTTTTAATACTCATACTAATTTGTTAATTACGGTCATGTCTTTCAAATACGATCAAATAATATAAAATCAACATAAACGAGTTAACATAATAAAAAAAATAAATACTTTTACTTAAAATGTCAATATTTGAAACCGTTTACTTTTGTACATGTTTGTTTTCTCGAAATCATTGTAAATTATACAAATATGAATATTTAGAATGTAGCACGATTTGTTTAAACAGTATTTAATAAAATAGACAATTTTAAAATTGACTAAACTGCAAAATTTCTACTTTGTCATAAATATCCAAATAGCTATACACAAAATAAATATTTGTAAGTCGAAATAAAATAAATTCACATTGATCAATATATTGATAAATATCGATTTATGAGTATTAAGAAGGTATATCAAATAAGACACAAATATGTGATATGCACGTGACAAAATTCCTAGCACATGAATATAAATATTCGATTAAGCTTATATAGTAATATTGTTACACGTGAATGCATACGAGTGAAATGTAAATGAATAATAAAAAAAATCTACCATGTGATCAAATTACTGAAGTAAATTTTATCTGTAGCTATTTTAAATGACACTGATTTTTTTAAAAAATTATTACTGTCTTGACATCAGACAAGGTGAAGGACTTTTACTTTAAAACAAGTTTTGGAATTGCTTAAAGAAATAATTGTTTAATTTGCAGATCATTTAATGACAAATGAGCTTTAAATGAAAGTTATACGACAGATTAACATTCACAAGAATCAATAAAAAATTACTTTGTCATTATAATAAAATATTGATTACAATGTTTGGCGAGAGGTTTTATATGTATGTGTGTGTGTGTGTGTATAAACATATATAATTTTAAATTACACATAATACATTTGTAATTTCATCTTTATTCGCTAACAAAATAATCAAATAAGTATTACAAATAGATATTATCGCGAAAACTTGACTAAGTTTCACTTACTTCCTGATTTATAATTCTTATATATTCGATAAAAGTAGATGTATATGTATATATATATATATATATATATATATATATATATATATATATATATATATATATATATATATATATATATATATATATATATATATATAACACCTGTAGTGTTAACTGTTATAACAAACAAAAAATAAAATGTGATTCGTTTTAACCGTACACCGCCTCTACATTTTAATGCAAAAAATAAGAAAATACATATAAAAATAATAAATGAGTCCATTGTTTGCCTTTTCAAGAAATATAACCGTTATAGAATTTATTAATGAGCACTGTAAACAAAGGAGTGTGGAAAATTTCTGATGAAACCTCTGCCAAAGAATTATTATATACATAGAAGTATTAAATTATTTGTGTATATATATATATATATATATATATATATATATATATATATATATATATATATATATATATATATATATGATCTGTTATTTTACTGAATGTTTACCTAAAACAAATTAACATGTAAAAATAGGTTAAATATATTACACATTTTGCCTTAAAATATTTTAAATAAATGTTAAATAAAAAAAAGAGTAAAATAGCAAAAAAGTATTTTTTTAAAAAAATATCTATGATTTGTTATAATGTATTAAAATATTTGGAAAAATATATCAACAAGAAATGTATAATACTGAAACGATATCAGTAATGTTCATAAAACTGATAAACGAACATAATATAACAAAATGGCAGAAATATCACTTTTTAAAGAAAATATCTATGTATCTTATTTTTTGTTATGTTATTTCAATAACTGTAATACCATAAATTGTCAAAAATATCATAACAAAATAATTATAATACCAAAATAAAATCAGTAACATGTGGACAACATCAAAATTAATTCATCATGGTTTATTTTTTATAATTTACATATATTTTAATTAATTGTTATATGAGTAAAGATTTAATACAGAACAAATAGTTCCTAAAATAAATTGTATTTTTCATTATTTTATTTTACTTTATCATGTTTTAAATTATATATATATATATATATATATATATATATATATATATATATATATATATATATACAGTATTCAAAGATATAAAAATATATACGAAGAAATCCATACACAAATGAAACAAAAACAAGAAAATTCATTGGAGTGGAATAGAAAAAAAAAGATATTGGATCGCTGAAACCGTACTAAAACAAACTGTAAGTTTTGATAGAGTTTTTCATCTAGCATTGAATAAAAAGAGACTAATGATAATTGGAATATATATATATATATATATATATATATATGTAATTAAATTCAAAATGAAAAAATTACATTTTTCAAATAAAATAATCAATAACTGAAGCAATTATAGAATTTTATATACATTAGTAATCATTATACTCTTATCATATTTATATATAAATAATAATTATCAAAAGAAAAACGTAACTAATTTTCAATTTCTAATATTCAATAAAAATTGAAAAATAGTATTTTCATTCTGAATAATAATTAATTATACAAATATGAAAAATAAAGCTGTAATTACAAATATTATCATTTATGACTTTTTTCTAGTAGAAGTATGATTATATGGATTCAATGTAGGTCAAGTATTCCTTTTATTGTAAATATATATTTACACAAATTTATCATATAACATTGTATATAAAATTACATATATATAATATATATATATATATATATATATATATATATATATATATATTATATATGTATATATATATATATATATATATATATATATATATATATATATATATATATATATATATATATATATATATATATATATATATATATATATATATATATATATATATATATATATATAAGTACACATATTATGACCAAATACCAATGAATGTTAGCATTCATTGTGGCTTTCGTCCAGTGAGTATGGACTGATTGGATATATATATATATATATATATATATATATATATATATATATATATGTATATGCTTAAAAAATTGAATAACAAACCTAAATTTTTAATTTTTTTATACACATCCAAGGCATAAAAATTTCACTAAATCTCAATCAATATACTTTTTGAATTTACATAAAATTATATAATATGTCTACTTTCAAATGATATTGTTATTTGCTAACTGATTATATATATATATATATATATATATATATATATATATATATAAATTATTTGTCGATACTTAATTTAGAAATATGTATAATTATATACAATTATCTGATATAAAACCGTTATGAAACATCAAATTTCTAGATATAAAATATAAAAAAATGTTATCGATTTTTAATTTCACAAAATTATTAGAGTATCTAGTATATATATTTTATGGCCTTAAAAACAATATACCTTAAAAATAAACAATACATATTTTTATTTCGTCGTATGATATGAAAATAACTTTAATAATTAAAACAAGAGGTCAGTAACTTTTACTGTGTTAAGGTTTTAGTATAACTCAAATATTAAATAACAGAACATAATATTAACTCATAAATTAATTACTAAATTAACTAACAATGTTATATTTATATTATACTAATAAAAAAAATAATTTATGCACGGAAATAATAAAGCATATGTTCAAATATATATTAAAATATATATATATAAAAATTTAAGTTATTGATGAATAATATTTTATTAAAACATTAACTTTTTTAATAACATATATATATATATATATATATATATAT
Source organism: Neoneuromus ignobilis (assembly GCA_029203775.1). NCBI lineage: Eukaryota > Metazoa > Arthropoda > Insecta > Megaloptera > Corydalidae > Neoneuromus > Neoneuromus ignobilis. The sequence goes on along the minus strand of CP092094.1, from coordinate 22,773,693 downwards.
ATATATATATATATATATATATACACACACTTGTTAGTGTAGAAATATATTTAAAAACGTTTTATATTATTAATTATAATAATAACAATAACAAACTTTCTTAATTCAACGAAGCTCCTAAGAAATAATGATTCTAGGCTTAAGTAAATAACAATGATTTTATTTTTACATAATCCTTTTTTTAATCTGAACTTGAAAGACAATCTTGCAAAAAATCGTGATTAAAATATATTAGAATACAAAAAAAATCTAAATTCATGGACCTCTATGAACGATTTATTTTGTTCCTATCGATTTTTTTATAACTTTTTCATTTAATTTTTAGAATATAGACCTGCCTTCTAAAAAACAGTTACTTTTTCTAGATTCTTATTTAGAAGGTCACTAACAAATAAGACGAACAAAAAGTTATTGATGTTTTATCTGACAGTATTCTTAAAAATGTAATCCTTTGATTATCATATTTAATAAATATGCCAAAATCCTCTGAATAATTTTATAGTAAAAACCAATTCACTGTATTTTATTTCAAATTGATTATGGACAATTTTATGAAAAACCTCATTAACTCAAAATATATAGAACCGTTGCTATATCCTTAAACTAGATTTACTAGGTGAGATTCGAATAAGAACTGAAATCTAAATCCATACTGGGAATACAATTTCAAATTATCACAAATTTTTGTTCTATCGCTTTACATATTTGACTATAACACAAATGGATTTTTGTCCCCAACACCACAATGGTTATAAAGTGTTTAATAATCACTTATTGTTTATACCTATGTCGGCTGTTGCGCATTTTTTTAAAAAAACAAAAATGCTCTGACGATGATGGCATTGCCATCGAAATGCGCATCAGTCGACATAGTTATAAACAATAAGTGATTATTGAACACTTTATAACCATTGTGGTGTTGTGGACAAAAATTCATTTGTGTTAAAGTAAATCAGTCACAGTTCCAAAACAAACAATAATATTTGACTAATTGATTAATAATTATTTTCATAACTTATTTTCTTTTTTTAGACAGGTGAATATAAATATTGTAATTTTTCATTTTTTTCAGAGCTTATACTTTTGTAATATATTAAACAATGCTATACATAATTACTTTGTTTCTTTATTTTTGTAAACATCCTAAATATCTTATCTATTCTCACCATGTCTATTTTATAATTAACTATCATTAGTTTTAAAATAAGTTATATATATATATATATATATCCATATATAAATGCATAAAACAAATAAGAAATCTAATATAAAATGAAAAATAATCTTTGAAAGTTTAACAGTGGTCAATGACCAAAATGAATGAAAAGTCACTGGTGACAACTTTTAAGTATTACATGACAATGTTGTATCAAATGATAATACACTGAATAACTAATATTTTTAATTAACATAACAGCGAATATAAATAGTATTCACTTCTCTTCAATGCCAATATATATATATATATATATATATATATATATATATATATATATATATATATATATATATATATATATATATATATACAACTGTATGACGCATAACTAACTTAGAAAAAATAGTAATCTTCAATTACTACCGACTCTAAAGTATTTCATTAAATTTAATCATATTTGAATAATACATTTTGAACTATTGAATAGAAAAACAACTACAGACATTAAGTTAACGTAACTGGTTTGTGGCAGAGTAATGTTATCCATTGATTTTTTTATTTGAACGGTTTTAATAATGACTTTTAATTAACTAAGTTTTTTTTGTGTGTATGGGCGGGGGGATAAGAGTATAAACAAATAAAATGACAAAATAAATGCTGAAATGTATAATTCGATCAAAAGTATTAACTGTTTTTTTTCAGAAAATACTATATAAGAGAATAAACTATATATTATGTATGAATAAAGAAAAATTGTTTTCATTTATCTAATACATAGAAACATGAAAATAGATCAAGCAAATTCAATTAATTAATTACGTGTAAATTAAAATATGGATGCCTTAGATATCTTATCTTTATTGTTTTATAAATATTAAGTAACAATAAGGATAAAAATACACAATTAGAATTATCACTTAAGATCTTATCTTAAGTGCACAATAATACAAATAATTAAAATTATATATACATATATATATATATATATATATATATATATATATATATATATATTTATAGAAAAAAATGTAGAAAGTTTTAATTCAGATTATTCTTAACTTTCTGATCTTTAATTTCAAGGCAAAATCTAAATCGTGTATTTGAAAACGACTTCTATTTATTTACTTTTAATTTTGTGTCAGATATTTTCAGAATATTCCACTTCATAAATAATATTTCGCATAAATATAGAACATGTATTGTATTTTTTTTTTTTTTTGTACAAAAATATTTTTTGACTGAATATCTTTTCAATTTCTGACATCGAAACAAATATGGAATATAAAAACATGTCTTGAAAACAATATTTTTCTTTTTTAAAAAATACAATATTATTTTAATTGTATAATAAAAAATAGTCTTAGAAATTATTTTATTCATATCAGTATATATATATATATATATATATATATATATATATATATATATATATACATATATATATATATAATATATATATATTTACATAATCTATTTTAACATAAATACATTATAAATATATGTGTATTTAAAACTGTTACATTGTTATTTGATTATTTAGTTATTTTAAAATTTTCACAATTTTCTTCTTTCTTTTTTTAAAAAATAAATAAAGAAAAAATACTAAAGTACTTTCATTAGCTTAATATTTAATATTTGAAATTCTATAGAAATTATCGAATTAAATTAGTTGAATAAATATATTTGATAGAAAGTATCTGCTAATTTATTTAAAACGAACACAGTTGATCCTGCGAATTGCAAAAATACACACCAGACAAACACACACACATATACATACATACATATATGACCATATATATATATATATATATATATATATATATATATATATATATATATATATATATATATATAAAACACATCTTCCAAAATTATTACTTTTATTATTATATTTTCTTAAATTTTCCTGGAAAATATTTTGAAAATTATTATTTAAAATATACTTATTTCTTTTAAAAAACAGTAAACTTTCTAATCTCTATTATGCTATCAATATAGATTATATAATTAAATTATTATAAAAGATTTAATTAATTCCATATTTTGATCAAAAACAAATATAGCAATCTAAAACTCTTTTCTGATTTTTATAATGAATTTCCAATAAACTTTATATATATATATATATATAGATATATATATATATATAAAGTGTATGTATATATATATATATATATATAGAGAGAGAGAGAGAGAGAGAGAGATCTTTTGTACATAGGAAAATCAAATATCTCAAAAAATTTTCATTTTCTTAATCTTTTCAAAAACTACCATTTATAATCCACAATATTTTTTTTAAAAAAAGATGATATTACCTATCCTCTTTGTTTTATAGTTTCCTTTAATGAGATACAATTTACTTGCCGTAATCTTGTCTTAAGTTCGCTATTCTGGGCAAATTTCATTTCATTTTTTTGTATATTTTCAAATTAAAGTTATATTTTTAAAAATGATAATGCATATAAAATGTGTATAGTGAAATTAGAAAAAAAACGTATTTAAAACAGTAAACCGAAATGTAAAATACTTGTTTTAAATTTATATATTATTTGGTAATCTAATAAACAATGAATACAAAATTTCGTAATTATTCCATGTAACTTACAAACACTAATTGCAATTTTTTTATAATCTTAACTATAAAATGTAATTATAAAATTTTATTTTCACACATAGGAATCTTAATTAAATAAAATCTTAAAACAATATTAATTGTTCAAATTATATGCTTTTCTTTGATACAATATTCAGTTTTAAAGACACTCATTTTTTTCTTATAAATATATATATATATATATATATATATATATATATAAAAGTTGTAAGTGTTAAATTGAAATAAATTTTAATTAATATTTTATACATTAATATTTTTTAAATCTAATAAAAAAATAATTTATAAAAGTTTTCTACATTTTGCATTGCAAGATGTTTTAATGAAAATATTTATGTCTATATTAAGAATATTTGTTAATAATTAGTTCCATCAATTTTATTTTCTACAAAATAAATAATTACATAACTACTAATATATATATATATATATATATATATATATATATATATATATATATCTCGAGTATTAATTTCGAATAAAGGCCCATTGATATTTGGTTAAAAAGGACTAAAAAAAAAGTTACTCACGGTTCTGAAGTCAATAAACAATACGAGTCAGTTGATTCTGTGCTAAGTTTACGCGTACTGCGAATACTATCTTCATTACTCTCGTTCGAGGGCATACGCAGGAACCGTCTCCAGTTGTTTTTGACACTTCCAGCAACATTTCGTAAATCGTCACTATCGCAAGAACTCCTACAGGAATCATCAAAACCACTATCTTCTCCCGATGATCTCCTCACCGGAGACACGGATTCCAATAAACTGAGATCACATGCGTTCAACAATTCCGAAGAACTCTTTCGACGGAATATTTTCTGTACGTTTCTACGAAATTGGAAATCGTCTTCGAACGCATGTGAAAATCTTCTGTATTTCAAATCGGATTTACTTTTAACAGTCGACTGGTTGCTTTTATCGTGCTGATGTGTCAGCCAGTAAATGATATTTTCGTTCTTTTCGTCTGATATCGTTGAATGTTTGGCTGGCGTTCTCCAGTTAATAGGCAAAGACCATTTTCGATTCGTCGGTGTCTCCTTGGAAGCTTTTGGTACTTTATCATGAGATATAGAGTACAAAATATCCTCGGGACGATCTGATATCGTTTCTAGATCTTTTTGGATTCTCGTATTGACTGGAAGTGACCATTTTCGAGTAGTGTTTTTCTTCTCTTGTTGCTGGTGTTGTAACCAATATAGAATATTTTCATGTTTCTCGTCGTCGATGATACGCGACTTACGACGCAGCATCGGTAAAGACCATTTTCTGTTCGTCGAATTTAACGTTTTTGCAGAATCGGATTCGTTTAAATCGGACATGTTACGTTTATCGACGTGATCTAAACTAATAGAACTTTCTGAAATGACATTTTCTTTAATCGTATCGAACGGTCTGTTATTTAAATCTAAACTACCGAGATCGACAGTCTTGTATTTTTCTAATAATCTGACTACTATTTCCTCGTCGTCGAATTTCTGAGAAATGTCTTCGTTTTTATCACAACTACTGTTCACCGCTTCCTCGTTCGTCGATTCTTTATTACTGGAACGTGAATGTGCAGTATGATCATCGTTTTTGATTATCGATTCGTTCTGTGTTATTTCTTTTGATGCTGTTTCAGCATCAACAGTTAGACTCGTCTGCATTTTCTCGTCGGTCGATTTAGTTAAAACGAGTGATTCGTCGTCGACATTAACATTAATTTTATTTTTTAATGAATGCGAACATAAACCTGTATCGTTCGAATTTTCAACCGTAAATCTACCGATTATGTTAACATTGTTCTTAGAGTCAAAGTTATTTAGTAAATCACTACTATCAATAATTACACTAGAACTATTGCTTACCGAATGAATATTCTGGATTTGTTCTTTACTACTATCACAACTTTTTGTAAAGTTACAATTAAGCGTATCGTTGCTATATTCTTTATTGTTTTCACTGTTCACGAGACAAATATTCAGATTTTCTAACAGACGTTCTTCTGATATCGTCTTGTCGCCGTTAAACGCATTCAACGATTTAAATTTCTCTTTCTGAACGTCTGTCAGCGCCTTTAATCCTTGCCCAGTGTCTTGAATAAAAAGTTGCGTGTTTGTTAATTGTTGAAGTAGTTCATTCACAGCCGACACATGTGCAGTTGTCAATACACCGTTTAAACGTATAGACGAGAGTTGTAATGGAATCCATTGGTTGCCTCGAAGACACCAAACCACACCCGTCGATGATGAAACCATTTTTTGAGAATCACTAGCGCATTCCGTAGTTAACTTCATTGGAATATATAAATAGTGTTTGTAATTTATAATACTTCTCGCGCGGCTCAATTTCAATATATGTAAATTAAATAAGCGAATAAATAGTATAAATATTTTTAACGTCTACTTGAAATAACAGTCACTCGTGATTGCTTCAAAAGACATCGCACCGAACGACACACACGGCGAATTCTACACGACTGTCTGATAAGAAATATACAATCTGTGAAATCGGAAGTAATTATGCATGTCCACAGTTTGTTCTGTGACAAAAATCGCAAATAGAGTACAACGGCTCATTAGCATATATCGTCGTCGTCAAGGATTCGTTTCATATAACTGTACGAGCGAATTACACAACCGCAACGATCGAATCCAAGTTTGTTCTGATCGACTGCGCTCTTCTTCGAGCGACTTATGCTGCGGTCCCACCCGCGACCTTGCGAATTAAACGTTTGCTAGGTCACTGTGATTAAACAAAATAAACAAAGCCAAGTTGAAGCTTGTTCACTCGTCCGTTCTGGGTTATCGTCCGCAATATATGCAACTGAAATAGTTTGCAGTTATTGTATTCGTTCGCCGCTCGGTCACTTTTTTCAGCTGGGAATTTCCGTCCGTCAATATAAAATATACTTGTGCAAATTTCGAGAGTGAAATCAATCATTAACGAATTTGTTTCTATACGAAGGATCCTCTTGTCCACTAGCACCTAATCAAATAAACGGCTCTTTTGTAAGGAAATCGTAAATATTTCCTTAATTACGTTTTTATATCACTCATAAAAATAATAAGCCGTATGTAAGTGTGCGCATAATTGAGCAGTTCGTATCTATTGCTGGCTTTATTGCGGAATTGTATAAAACAAGTATCAGACTTTCTTTCGCAAACGGAATTACGAAATCATCAATTTTGCTGTCTTTTCGTATCTATGAAAAAAGCCTGTCCATATGTGCAAATGCTTGGAAATTAATTGTATTTGCGATATGTAACAGTAGTTTTATCGAACTATGTCCTATTTCAACAGTTTGTATAGTTGAAGAAAGTGAAACATAATATGGAAACAATACGAAACCGTACAGGCGAAGGTCGACTTGTTAGATGCAACTTTTAATATTCAACATTTTAAATGTTGCAAAAATATTTGCTGCTCCTGAAGGACGTTCGGCTATTAAATATCTTTTTTTATAAATATTTTTACTGAATTGACACCACGAACGACAGTAGTGTGTGTGTTTTCAGCGGAAGATTTCACAACAACGTGCTACTAAAACGTTTCGTACGTACGTTATGGAAATATATTTTCGATAAATTTGATAGACACTGTAAATAACACGACTATTGTATACAGAAAAATGTTCGTATGAAAATATTTTCAATAGTCGTAAATTGCCGACGACAGGTATAATAATTTAAAACTTATACGAACGGTAATAAATAAATAATAAAAAAAATGTATTATTTTGCTTACGATGTTTGTCAAGTACCTTTGTTGTAATATATAAATAAACGTCCTTTATTGCCGTGACAATATGGATTTCAAAACTTTCAAATATTTTATGGAGAAACGCAAAGCATCGACTAGCTATTTATTAAGTATCACAACGTAGTTTTATGCAAGACTACATCAGTATTCATTGAAAATTGTAAACAGTTGTAACAAAAATTATGAGGTTGTCAAAGACGATTGAAATCACAGATGTTATTTGGTTGAAAATTAAATTTCTCTTCATCTATCTATCCCTTTAAAATACTTAATACTGTTGAATCAGTCGCGATATTTCCATCACTTAACAGAATAAAGCAATGAAGTTTTTTTGCAAGGCAAGAGTCTTTATTGCATCATTGCTAAATGTTTTTATGTTCGAATGAGGTTCACTAAACAATCGAAAATGTTTATAGAACACAGACAATAATAACAGACTTTCAAGTTGCGCAAAAAAATAAGTCCATCACACTGTGTTGAAGCAAATCACACTTTTAATTAAAATACGAGCCGTTCGTCGATCAAAATAACTATTATATTCCAAGAAGAATGATCAACTTTCAAATATTGCCTACAAAAATCTTTGTCGGTAAAAAGTTCGTTAACTGAGACAACCACAAAATTGTCTTAAACACACACGCACATTGTTTTTTTTATCTATATATTTATTTCTTTACTAGTAGTCTAATTGCATTGAACTATGTTTCGTATGAAGAACTCGATGGTTGTTAAAGAGAACAGTCTAGTTTAATAAGGCACATTTAAAACAAATCAGTCTCGTTAATGTCGGTACAATTATTAAGTTCGAGATTATGCATCACAGTACGATTATGTAGCATTGCATTGTTCTTGCAATACAACAGCTGATAGAACAATGTTTCACGGCAGTGGCCATGAGAGCTATGTAAGGTAACGACGGTGGGTGATTACGGTGCGCACCGACGGACAATCCGGTAACTAGTGATCAGTGACCGGTGGCTCGTTCAGTGGCGACACCGTACGCTCCCTACCAATACTGACCCGACTCTATGTCGCACGTGCATTTACAATCAGATTGACATGTTGGGGGATCGACATATTGTGTATCTTCCAATAGTGAACAGAACAATCATACCAGACATACATTTACACACACACACACACACACACATATGTGTACGTGCACATAGCAACACAGGTGTAATGAATGTGTATGTGTGTAAGAAAGAAAGAAGACAAACATACTTAGTGTTTTATATATAAATAAAATGTAATAAGAAAATGAACAGAAGTAGATTCAAACAGAAGAAATTGGAAAGTTTAGAAAAAAACAAAAATTGCTATTATTAGAAATGTATTTGAAAGATCTTCATAAAGTATCAATATAATATTGTACACAATAATGGTTTCATGAAATCCTCAAACATCCCATCTTTTACATAACAAGCACCAATTAACACAATCTCTATCCACAAATGTGTTGAAAAAAGTATACATCCGTGTGTCTATCTACTCTTCTTAATCATCATTCTATCTTTTCTTTTACCTATTTATCTATCTATCTATCTATATCTATATATATATATATATATATATATATATATATATAAGTACAGGGATTTTCAATAAGGGTGGTCGATTTTTAAAATTGAATAAAAATAGTTGTACGTAAGGTATGGCAGAAATATTTCTTGAGAATTAAAGTATATTCAATGCCATTGTTTCAAAAATAACATCGTTCAAATGGCCTCCATGATTTCGTTTACAGGAGTCGATCCGAAAGACAATTTTGAATAACTCTTTTATATAAATCGAGTTGTGTTTCAGTAATGGCTTGAATAACTATGTTCTCCAGGTTGTCAATTATTGCTGATTTATTGACATAAGCCAAAGACTTGACATAACCCCAACGAAAAAAGTCTAAAGGCGTTAAGTTATACGATTTTGGCAGCCAGTTGGCATCACCTCTTCTCTGAGTCATCCGTTGAATGGCACATAGTACTGTCTTGTTGGAGCCAGATGTCTATGTCCATATCATCCAAAAAAAATTAGTGATCATCTTTCGTTGTTGACAGTTACCGCCTCGCCTTTTTCATCTCAGAAGACCTATGGTCTGATGATGTCGTCCGACCGAAATTCACACCAAAGAGTCAGTTTTTCTGGATGCAAAGGAAGCTCTTGGAACTGTTATGGATTAGCATCGTCTCAGATTCTAGAATTTTGCTTGTTTATAAAGCTATTCAGCCAGAAATGTGCTTCGTCACTGAAGATGGTAGCTCACGTATCGTTTAACGAACAGAGCACAACATTTTATAATAAATTTTCACAATTCCGCTATGACAGAACACTAACGTCACAAAATGACAACGCTGTCATTCTGTATGATCAAATATGGTTATTGAAAATCCCTATACAAATACATGATATCGTATTCAGGAAGATATATCAGTATATAATGGAGGTAATGAAAAATATGAAGTCTCCAAAAAAAATAAATTTTTCATAATATTTATAATACTTAAAACGTATTCATTTTTGTGTCCTTTAAAATAATCTCCTATATTATTTACATATCAAGTTAAGTCCAAACGATTTTTCTAGCTCTAGAATGCATTATGTAAGATGGTACGAAATTCTCATAGCTGTCGTTTGAAATTGACAGCCTTTAAACATAAATTTCGACGTTGAAAATAGAAAAAGTTGTCAAAATAATCTCCTCTATTATTTATATATGACTTCAAACGTTTTTTCTATCTCTGGAATGCACTATACTCGTATACAATGACATGTATAATAATTGACATGTATAAACTCTTACAGCGAATTTCCTTTCATTTCTTCTATTGTTTGAAATCGGTGATATTTCAAAGTATATTTCGACTTAGGAAATTAAAAAGTCAACTGAAGCCAAATATGAGAAGTAAAGAGGTGGGGAGGGGATTATCTTATGCTCAAATATATATATATATATATATATATATATATATATATATATATTTATATAGGATGGTGCAAATAAAAATAAAGATTATTAAAGAATAGTAAATGATAGTAAACAAGTAAATGTATGTCTGAACTTTCAGTCTCATTTGGGCCACCTGTATACGGAATGAAAATAATAAATAAATGGATAAATTCACAATTAAAGTAACAAAATTTTTAATAAAACACAACTTCAAAATTGTTTTTAAATTATTTACTACTAAATATTTCTGGTTACTGAATAACACAAGCTTATATACACAGACGCACATAAGTCATGGCACACATGGGTAATAAGGAATTTATTGATATAATTCAATGAAATCGTTAAATTAAAAAAAAGATATATTTAATTGAAAATAAATGTAATGAACATTATATAATAAATAAATTTAATGAATATTATATTTATTTTCAATTAAATATACTTTATTAAAATTTAACTTCATTGAATTATATCAATAAATTAGTTAGGTTACCCATGTGTGTCATGACTTATGTGTGTCAGTATATATATATATATATATATATATATATATATATATATATATATATATATATATATATATATATATATATATAAACAGAACTCAAATTAAAGTTATTGTAAAATGATGTACTTCTAAAATCAAATTATGATGGAAAAAAATTGTAATGTTTTCAGTTACAATGAACTATTTTTTATATTTTATAAAAGAAATACATACTAACATGTATTTTATATAAAATCTATGAACAAATAATCTATTAAAAAACTTTTTCAACTTTACAGTTATTTGTAATTATAAAATAAATGACTCATTGGTGTCAGCATCGTTCAGTAAGTGAAAACATATCCTCAATGGCCATTTCATTGTCCTCCTACCTAAATTATAATTTGCACACAATTGATCATTTACGTTGACGTATCCTTTAGTGTGACCATTGAAGTGATTTTTTTATTTTTTATTTACTATTATTATCGCTGTTACATCATCTTAATGCAAAATTAATAAACGGTCTTAATTTCTTTGGAATGTTGTATTGTAATAAACAATTATACATACATACATATACATATATATATATATATATATATATATATATATATATATATATATATATATATATTGAGACAATAAGTAATAAAAATAAAAATTTAACATTTCTTTTTTTAAAATATACAGTACGAACAACTTTATATCTGAACAATAAAGATTTGCTAAGGGAATACTTGCATACCAGTTGACCCTGGTAATATTAATTCCAATTACTTTATATAAACGATAAATATATTTACTGTCCATTTTTTTTCTAAAAAAAACAGGAATTGATACCAGGAAATAAAAAATATATTATTTATTATTAAACGTACGATTTTTAATTACCTAACTTACGATAACTGTATATTAATTAAAAAAAAATAGTACATTTCCTCGACCAATTATGCGAAAAAAAATTCATACAAAATATAATTTGTTTCAACAAAGTATATAATAAAATTAATCCGCATGAAGTGCTAAGTAAGTCTTCAGTAGGAAAGAATTGGTGTCAAATGAAGTTGTAGTTCGGTCACTGAATAATAAATTGGATTAGAAATTTTGTAACAGTACATTTACAGCTTTTCAAGAACATTTGATATATGGCTTTTAATATCGGTGTAAAATGCGACTTTTCTTTCTATTAATAAACACTAATTATAAACAGAATATAAAAGTACAAGTATCATAAGTATTTCTTTATATTCTTTTAGAAAATTTCTCAATACATATAAAACACATTATTATACAATGCAAATAAATATATGAGACGAAATTTGCATATATACTTTTCTTATCAAATAACACCGTAATAAATAAATGATATATTAAGAAGTTTTAAAAATAGTAACATTTAAAAATGTTTCTTATAAATGAGTAACTCACGTGATTTTTAAATAAATTATCAACATAGTTTATCACCTTTTTTTATTTTATTAACTACCGAGAGATTTACAATATAACATTAATGATAGAGAAGAAAAAAATTAATCGATTTGGAAATTTAACTTGCAAGATAAACTGAAACAAGTTTTATAAAAGTGAATATATGTATATATATATATATATATATATATATATATATATATATATATATATATATACACATACACACACATACATACACCTAGAGTTAAAGACCTTCATCTAAAAAGGTATGAAAATATGATGATTATTTTATATATATATATATATATATATATATATATATATAATAATCATCATATATATATTGTGTGTTTGTGTGTACATACACACACACACAAACACAATATATGCATATCCGTAATAGTGCATGTGTAAAGAGAGAGTTCGAACGATATTAATGACCTCATTTGCAATAATTTGATAAAAATAAAAATCAATATTAGTCGAAACAATGAGTAATTTCCAATGTATTTGATATTTCCAAGCGTTTGATTGAAGGTAATTTAAACTGATACATAAATATTACTACACCGACCGTTCATTAATAACCTTGCATGAACCTAAATTAAAAACTGTTTATAAATATCAAAACATTTTTTTCGATTATTTACCAGTTGTTACAATTAGTCATACATATGTATTTGTATATAAAATTTTAGAATCGTAAAACAATGTAACTACTGCAAATAAACATAAAAGTTGTGTATTGATACAATATCGTTTTATTGTGAAAATAAAATTCCTTTTCAAAAATATATTATTGATTTTTTTTACGCTAATAAATACAATTAGTGAATAAACAATCATAAAAACATTATATATTCATATAATATATATTTATGTATGTATATATATATATATATATATATATATATATATATATATATATATATATATATATGTATGTGTGTGTGTGTGTTGTGTGTGTATGTGCGTGTATATGTTGTGTGTGTATGTGCGTGTATATGTTGTGTGTGTATGTGTGTGTGCATGTTGTGTGTGTGAATGTTGTGTGTGTATGTGTGTGTGTATGTTGTGTGTGTGAATGGTGTGTGTGTGTGTATATTGTGTGAGTATGTTGTGTATGTGTGTATATTGTGTGTGTGTATGTTGTGTGTGTGTGTGTGTATGTTGTGTGTGTGAATGTTGTGTGTGTGTGTGTATTGTGTGTGTGTGTATGTTGTGTGTGAGTATGTTGTGTGTGTGTATGTTGTGTGTGTGTATGTTGTGTGTGTGTATGTTGTGTGTGTGAATGTTGTGTGTGTGTGTATTGTGTGTGTTTATGTTGTGTGTGAGTATGTTGTGTGTATGTTGTGTGTGAGTATGTTGTGTGTGAGTATGTTGTGTGTGAGTATGTTGTGTGTGTGTATGTTGTGTGTGTGTATATTGTGTGTATGTATATTTTGTGTGTGTGTATGTTGTGTGTGTGTATGTTGTGTGTGTGAATGCTGTGTGTGTGTGTATGTTGTGTGTGTGTGTGAGTATGTTGTGTGTGAGTATGTTGTGTGTGTGTATGTTGTGTGTATTGTCACCATCATCATCATCATCATCATTAAAAAGTCTATATAAGTCCACTGCACGACGAAGGGCCTTATCAAATGTCACTGGTTCTTCTTTTTAAATGTTTTCCTAAAATCCTTCCATTATTCCAAACCTCATTTTCATAATATTACAATTTTACCCTCGATATTTCATAGGTTATCTTCCTTACTATCTTTTTGTTTTCTGGCCGACATTCCATAATGATTTTTATCCATGTATTGTTTTCTTTTCTTGCTACCTATGCCCATTTCATTAATTTTATTTGATATATCAGTTACTATTATCTGTTTTCGTAACATTTTACAGGGTCTTCGATCACGTTTAGAAATTCTTAACATCCATAAATATTTTAATTGTTTTGTCAAAAGTTTTTGCTTCATTTTGCATTCTCCTTCTCTCTCTCTCTCTCTCTCTCTATATATATATATATATGTGTGTGTGTGTGTGTGTGAGTGATTGTGTGTACACAGCCAAAGACAAGTAGACAGACACAGGCACAAAGAGAGATAGAAAGATTAAGAAAGAGAGTGAAAAAGAGAGAGAGTCATTCCATAAGTAATTCGATATTTACGAGACACCATTTCCAAAACTAAAGGGAGGATTCCAAATGTTAATTTATGAACAACTCTATCATAATATTTGTAATTATTGTTTTTTTCAAATTTATTTTATTCCCTCCCTATCTTTTTTCTATTTCCAGCATATATCTTTTTATTCGTATTTAAATTGTTAAGTTTAAAACAAAGTAGAGTCTTTGATTTAAAAATTAAAATGTTTGCCTGAATTCATTTTATCTCATTTATATTATTCCATCTACCTCTTTAATTATTGGTCCAGCATTACTGATCATTTAATTATAATAAACAAATTGTTCACTTTTTTAATATATCAAAATATTTTTCTTTAGATTTTCTTCTGATACACAATTTTTTTTTATTTTTCCATGATTTCCCATCGAAGCCTATTTTTCAGATAGTTTCATCTAATTCATCAAACATCTATTTTATTTTTTTCGAAGTATTTGTAAATATTAACAACGAATTAAGGATGATTCAATTCTTTATCTTTTACATGCACATTTTTATCCTAGTCGAGAAATATTAATAATTGTTCCAAAGTATATATATATATATATATATATATGTATGTATGTGTGTGTGTATTACATACATAGAAAAAATTAACAGTATTTCAATTTAAACAAATTTTTCATTTACATACAGATAAGAATCTTAAACAAAAATGTCAAACGCATTATACAGATAATTAGAAAACAACTAAAAGATAAAAATATTTTGCAAATATAAATATACGAGACAAAATTTTTAAATGGTTTAATGAACACAAAATAATTAACTTTGAGATCGCCCTATGAATTTAACGCAGATAAAATGAAATATATAAAAAAAATACTAAAAAATTGAAACAAAATATGATAATAGGATAACGATTAATTTCCAAAATATAGAAATATATTTTATATACTGACAATTCGCATGAAAAACAAACATTGTAAATATGTAATACCTTGTAGTGAAGAATTCCGATCAAGGTATAATAAATCAAGTATTTTTAGTTAGAACAAATTTTATATTGAAAAGAAAAACAAATTTACTATAAAGGAAAAATGATTATCTGCACGTTAATCAAATATAGTAAATAAGAAATCAAGCTCATTTAAATGATACAAAGATATGCACGTAAGGCCGTAAGAGGAAAAAAATACCTTGAAAAATGAAATTAGCATAAAATTGCAGAACAGCAGTGCATTTTTAGACACGTATTCTTAGAAAAAAAATACTTTCAATGTAAAATATTTTTGGATGTTATAAACAAAATGTTCAATGATTTGAGTGGGTATGTAAACGCATCAAAATTTAATACAACTAATTATCATACTACAAAGTAAACACAACAAAACTGATATTTAAATAATTTAAGATTCGTTCATATGAATTGTTATTCTTAGTTTACTATACACAACTTATATATTTAACACAAATGAATTTTATCACCCCCAATACCATACAATAGCATAAAAGTGATCAATAAATATTATTTTCTTTGTCAACTGATGCGTATTTTGATAAGTAATTATCAGCAAAGAACTTGGAAGAACAAATATTTTAAAGATTTTTTTAAAGATTATAAAGATTTTTTTAACAAAACTCAGAAAATTGTAAAGAAAAAACTAAGGGATTAGACATAAAACAAATACTTTCATAAGTCAACAGAATAATTATCTCATAATAATTCATTTATAAAATATGCAAATTTTTACAAATTCACAATCTGCTTCAAATTAATAACATATAGTAATGCTGCTGTATTTCTATGCACATTCTTTCATTTTAATAAATTATAATTAATGGTAGCAATTAATATTATGTTTTCATTTAAATCCCATTAACATTTAAATGACAAATTGTACAAGTTGAAAACTATTTCAAAATAAAATCATTTTTTTTTGTATATACTGGATTGTAATTTATGAAGAAAAGTTTATACATACACAATTATTTATAAACAGCACAACTAGTTGATAAACAAGTTTAATTCGTTTTTAGTTATTTAGTACAGTTATATTTTCATTTCAATTTCGATTCCATTTTTTGATAAAAAAAGTAATTAGTAAATAAACGAACCACTCATTTAAACACCATATATTTTATAAAAGTATAAATAATTACAAACTATTCATTTTATTTGCTAATTGCATTTCAACAGCCATGTCATTATCTCAGAGCCGGAATTCGTTGGTTATTTTTATTTTTTTTAATACAACTTTTATGTAAGCATTTATTTATATAAAAGAGAATTAGTTAATTGCGTGTCTTTCACCCGTTCCTAGTAACTATTTTAATTAACATTTTCAACACTCTACTGCAATTATAAAATAGTGTCATCAATGTTTTCAAAGTGACATTTTTCAAACTTAGTAAAAAAATCAAAATAACTTCAAAAATCAGTTATATAAACGATGATAAATTTTGAATCAAGTTAAAAAAATACTAATAAAGAGGCCAAAATAATTTGTTTAGCTCTTGATGAACATGCTGTAACTAACAAGATATCTGCAAAAATATTATCAACGATTTCGAAAAGGAAATTTCGAATAGAGTGACGAGCCATGACTCAGCTATTCAAACAAGTTTGAAGATGAGGAATTTCAGCAATTTTTGGATAAGAATCAAACGAAACTCCCCAAAATTTCATTGAACAACTCGGTATGACTCATGAAACAATCTGTTTGCTTTTGAAAAAGTTCGAAAAAATACCAAATATGACGTAAACTTATACTTATTTTAGGAGTAAAAAAGGTTTTCTGAATCAATTAATTACAGAGAGAGAAAAATGGATTCTCGAAGATAATTCCAAATGGGCCATGAGTGGATCAGCGATAAGCATCAACATTAATAAAGAAATTTGATATTAACTTTAAGATATTATTGTGTATTTGATGAGATATGAAAGGGAGTTTGTATGAGTCTTAAAGTCATGCTAAATAGTTACAGAAAATCATTACAAGCAACAGTTTATCAACTCACAAGAAAATTTGAAGTACATCAGTAAAAGAACAAGATATGTAATATTGTTCTTCGACAACACTCGGTCTCAAGTCGCAAAAAATACAAAGGATGCTATTTTTAATCTACGTTGAGAAGTTTTACTAAACCTGAATTGGTTTCTTCCATTTTCGTCTGTTACTTCCAATCTTTATTACATTATTTTTGCATATAAAGAATGTAACAAAATATATCGATGATTTCATTTACTCAAAATCCTGACCATTTTTTTTTGCAATAGAATCAAGCATTTGTCAAAAATGACACAAGTGTTTTGAAAATGATTGAGATTATTTAGAAAATTAAGTTTGTTATTTTTTCTGTAAATCAACTTTGAATTTTGTAAAAAAAAGTACTGATTTAAGTGTAAAGGACATTAATTGAACAAGAAAATCGAAAAACTGATATTAAAAAAATAACATTTCTTTAAAAAAAGCTCAAGCAGATTTTCTATAAAAGTGAATAAGTTCAACAGACCAATAATAATAAATAATTATTTCAAATATTTCATTCTTTAACCCTTTAACTGTTTATGTCGAGTATACTCGTCGGAGCGAAACGAAAATTTTTCGCATAATGTCGAGTATACTCGTCGTGAAAATAAAAAAAATCGCATTCGTATTATTATTAAACGAATCAACTTTAATTTTTTTTCCCTGAAAAAGGGCAAATAAAGATCTTTTAAAAAATGTACATTTTAGAATATTCGTTAGTCTGGCAACCTTATTTATTTTAATACACAATAGCTTGTATTAAGCTGAAATAACAAATTCTGGGGAAGTACCGTTACAAAACTTTAAATCTTTAATTAAATCTTAATTTAAATCTTAATTTAAATTAATTTATTTTAAATCTTAATTTAAATCTTTAGTTTTGTAACTTAGATTTCTTGAAATTCAGTTGGTCTTTTATTGCTTCTGTTTTCATTCCTATAATGCCTTAATTTTATCTTTATGTGTATTTTTTTTATCAATGAAATAAATTTTGTTTGTTAACAACGAATAAAAATATATATTTTCTAAAAAATCAACACGCAACTTTTGATTTTTAATCATAATTGCCTACTTTTATAGGCAGAAACATTTTACTCTGTTTATGTCGAGTATACTCGTCTTCGCTGGAAAATAATTAAGCAGGTAGAAAAAGTTTTTCGAAACAAAATTAAACAGTTAAAGGGTTAAGAACAAAAAACATCAATTTAATATTTATACAATCTTCTTTCTAATGGAACAGTAGTGTTGTTATAAAAATTTACTCTAAATTATAATTTTATATATTAATTAAAAAATAAATGCATGCATTTATTAAAATCAATTTTAAGGTAACAATTTTTTACCTAATATTGCTAACGAAAAAAAACTGTAATTATAAGTTCTAAATCATGACAAGTACTGATTTAAAATTAACAATTATTCTGTGATAGTATTTTTCTAATATGTTTCTAATAAATAATCATTTTCACCTGAATTAATACAAAAGCAACTGCATTAATCATTTATAACTACCATACAATATAGTCCATTTGTTTACGGTATATTAAAACTTACCAAAGTAGTATAAAGAAAACGATTGAAAACAACTTACCTGAAATAGAAAAAAAAATTAGTAAACATAAAATGTAAACATACAATATAAGGTGTTAAGAAAAAAATGTTGTTTTATGCAAATTTTATTGATATTATTTGAGAATATGTAACAATATAGTTTAGTTTTTGTATTCCTTTAAAGAGTGATATATTCAAAACAGTTCTCAATATGTATATCTGACTTGCGAATGCAAATATTGCAATAAAACCGAATTTATTGTCTTCCTACTCAAAATTTTCTACCTGAGTATACTATGCAATCTTTCTTAGTTTCATTATGAATTATATAAAGTTTGTTATCTAGCTGTTGTAATTTTTGCTCATTGCATACTCATCCTCGAAGGTTCATCATTTGAAAATTATCTACTAATTTATCAACAAGAAATTTCATTAATTGTGGATGTGTCATTTCTTTTTTATTTTTCTTCTTATATAGGGTTTTCCAATAAGAATATCAGAACTTTGACAGCTGATGGCAGCCATGTTTGATTTTTTTTTACTTCACTTTGACATTTCAATTATCATGTAGCGTTTAATACTTCAACAACGCTTATAAATTGTAAAAATTTCAATAGACTTATTGAAACAAAAGTTTAATGAGTTCATTATTTCACGAAATGGACCTTTCTATTGACCACCAAGATCATGTGATCTAACTCGATTGAATTATTTTCTGTGGGGTTATGTAAAATCATTGGTTTATGCTGATAAACTACAAACAACAGAAGCATTAAAAATAAACATTGAACGTGTAATTTATAAAACTGGACCACAATTATGTGTAAAAGTGACTAAAAATTGGGCTAAACGAATGCACTATGTCAAGAGAAGTCGTGGTGGTCATATGAGTGAAATTATGTTCCACTATTAATGAGATAGAATATACTTAAAAAGAAATAACTAATTAATTAAAGCGCTTATTGGAAAACCCTATAATACAGATTTTTCTTTTATAAATACATGATATAGCAATAGAAATTACAAAATAATTAAAAATAGAAAAATATACACAATGATAGTAAATATAATGAAATTATTTTTATACAATAACAAAAATTAAGGAAATTCTTTAATCTAGTATAAAAATAAAATTATTTTATCAAATGACATTACTGTCAAAAGGAAAAAAATCAAATTAATAAAACTATAATTTATATTCGAAATTAATAATTTCATTCTTATACAAATTCTATTTAAAAACCATTAACACTAATTTCGAATTCTTGGCTGATAAACATGTGGTTGAACATATGTTTCAGATCTGAACATCAATTTAAGATATACATTGACTCATTAATACCGCATTCTTTATAAATTTCCAATAAATTACTCTACTAAAATTTCATTTCTGTTTAAAACAGAGCAATTATATTTTATACTAGTCATCTTTTTTATATAAATTTTTATTACTTTTTAATATACACAAAAACCAGTTATTATTTTAAATGAAAATGATTTTTTAACTTAATAAATTGACAGTTGTATTTAGTTTATATACATGTATTTTAATAGTTATATAACTTTTAAATTTTTATAAATAAAATTAATTTTACAAGAATTGACACATTGTATTTGATTTATAGTTTCCTTACTTATATGAAAGCATAGGGAGGACATTTTAATGATTTATTAAAATATTATTGTTACCTAAATATATAAGTAATATTTGATTATTTTTACTTATGTATCTGAATACATTGTGATCTTATCTATTAAAATATAAGATAAAGATTTTGTGAGTTCCAAGAAATAGATAATAAATTATATATTTTAAAAAATAGACTATTACATTTTTTATGAAACTTTCACAATGAATATGTTTAGTTTTTTGAATTTAAATCATTTTTTTAAATACTAATCTAGTTTTACAATACTAATCAATAATTTTTGTTTACAGAAAATTACTATTTTGTTACAAGCAACAAATATTAAACTCTGAAATAATATAGTATTGAAATAAGCATCGATGAGTAAACTGAAAAATAAATGATCATTGAACAATTCTATAAAGTATTCAAATATTGCATTTTTAGAAAAAATAAATTTAACAATATCAAACAAGTAGGAAATAAAAAAACATATTTTTAAGAAGATAATGAATTTTGGATTAATTAATGTAATTTAAAATAATGTTTAAATATTGTTTTATTTAAAAAAAAATAGTATTTACCACACTGAACATCAACTATAATAACTATAATTAATTGGGCATGTCATATTTTAAAACTTGTTGCATCTATTAATATTACTGACAAATAACCATAAAATATAAAAATAAAAACAGGATGAATTGTAAAAAAAATGTTAACATTTAATCGATTTTTAAAAGTATATCTACACAGATATGCGTTCGGTGAAAAATATTTCATATTGTTTCTGAGAAAATGTCCATCAACGTGATTAATAATCAAGAAAGTGTCTACAATCACGATATATAAATTGCGAACTATAATTAATATATTTTAGAGCAGACACGTAACAAAAAATTCGTTTACTTTATAACGAATTCCTATTTAATACTAGTTAATTTGATTTTCGATTTATTAGAAATTAATAATTCCAACCACACAAATAATTCGAGTGTCAGTAACATCACATAGTTAATGTGAGGCCACTATATCCTATTGATACAAAACAATAGACATATATAATTAAATGTGACATTTTTTATGCAAATCCAATTGCGTGGTGACCATGGACATTATCGAGTTATATTTATACAATAATACACACACTCGACCATATATATATATATATATATACACACATATACATACTCACACACACATAGACATATGTATTTGTTACTGTATGTAAGCACATACCCTACCGCCCTCAAATTTTATGACAAGGTAATAAAGTTATCGTCCTGTTGGCATTGGTCAATGCTTTAAGAATGTTAAAGCCAATAAACATTTGAGTCGTAAATTATTCGAATTTCATAATTATTTTTAAGAATTTTAATAAATAAACATGCATACATATAGGCATAAACATTTATATATTATACATATACATATGCATATATACACAAACACACACAATTATATATAGGTACTCGTTGCAAAACAGTAAAAATGAATATTAAAAAAGAATATAGCTTTCACGACAAAATATTATGATAAATCAGATTCTGAGAAAAATTTTAATGCGACTGAAAAGGAAATCGCATGTACTGGTATTTGTCGTACTTTGATATAATAGTCGTTGAAATATTTTTTTCCAATAAAAATAATATTGGCTGAAAGTAGTTTAACCTTTTTAAACATATAAATTTTAATTAACGGCTATAATTGAATACTACCAGTAATTATTTATGTATGATTTTTTTTCTATCGTCTAAGATGAATTCGTATCTAATTTTTTACATTAATATGTCATAGTGAACATTAACTCAAGTACATCAATGATGTAATAAAAATAATTAACAAATATATAAGACCATCCAAATGTGACGTATAGATTTTATTAAAAAGAAACTTTACACATGCTTCTCTATACACCACCCTATACACATGTTTCTTTTCAATAAAACACAAATCTAGGCATCACATTTGCATGACTCTATATTATCTTTTTTTAATAAAAAAGTAATGTCTTTAAAAAATTGAAGAAAAACGATATAAATAAAGTGAAAAATAAATAAGATAAAAAAATGATAATAATAATTCTCTGTTTCTTTTTCGATTAATTGCAATGACTTGTATAATTGATGAAATATTTCTTATAAAAATTTTATTTGGAACAAAATTGAAAACCGAGTATAACACAAGTACACAAATAGTAGAAATAGTACATAATTGTAAAATGTAGTATTTTATTTTTAATAGCAAACCTCAAATTAAGTTTCTAAAAATTATTAGTTTTTTCTAAACACATATTGATTTTAAAAATAATAAAAAATGTCAATCTCTCTCCTCTCTCTCTATATATATATGTGTATATGTATGTATATATATATATATATATATATATATATATATATATATATGTGTGTGAGTGTGTGTGTGTGTGTATAGAGAGAGAGAGAAGATTGTTTGAAGTTAACTATAGAGTTTTACTAGCATCTTTTACTGTAATCTGTCACACTAATTGTCAGGTGGTGGATTATTGTGACTAGCCCTTGCAGGATACTTATTTCTTATTTATCCTTGCGTCTCCTGCCATGTCTTAGTTAGCTGCAATAATCTCCACACTAAACTAAGCGAGGGTAAACGAAATTTTCACATCAACTTAGATGAAGAGCACTCTTATTTTTTAAATACTAAAATAAAACACCAGTATTTGAAAGCAATAATATGAGACTACTGTATCTCTCTCTCTCTCTCTCTCTCTCTCTATATATATATATATATATATATATATAAAACACACACACACACACACACACACACACACACACACACACACACACACACACACACACACATATATATATATATATATATATATATATATATATATATATATATATATATATATATATATATGCATACATGAAATTTTTAAATACATTAATTTGAATACTTTAATATTCATTTCATTTGAAGGTAGTTATATTTTCAATGACACTTGACAAAAAGATGTGTAGATTTCCCATCATGAAATGTTTATGAGAAAAAATTAAATGAATTTAATAAAAGAGTTAAGTTAGTTCCTGTACACATTTTTATATCCATTTATTTTAAATAATACTCTTTTACCAAACAAAGATGTTATAGTTTTAATTATACCTTCATGTATTTTTCACTAAATCTTAATTGTACAACTAGAATCAATGCATGTAGAAGATACAATCATTCCAATTTGAGAAAATAAATAAATGATTTATGAATATTTAAATAAAATTAATAAGTGTGTATATGTATATATATATGTATGTATATATATATGTATGTATGTATATATATATATATATATATGTATGTATGTAGAATATAAAAAAGAAAATAATAGATTTTTTTATAATAAAAAGGATTCTTTTAATTAAAATTAAAATAACAATAAAATGAATTTAATCACAATTCTTCTTGTTTACACACTTTCTTTGCTTAAAAGTTATTTATTCAATTATATGAGTTACTGTATGAACATGTGTGAATATATATATATATATATATATATATATATCAGTACAGACAACTTTTAAAAGTTAACAGCCACAAACCTTGAAAGCAATAATACTAGTATTAAAATATAATTTACGATTAGTGTGTTATTTATAAATATATTTATAAACAGAGAAACTTAATAGTGTCGTAAAGTTTAAAGAAAATATTACTAACTGTATAATACAAGACTTGCTAAAATTAAATCGATATTATTAACATTTGATAAAAAATCTAATTTTCATTTTTTTAAAGAAAAATCTCAGAATCATGAAACAATTTTTATAAACAACTGTTTAGTCCTGTTAGATCAAGAAAATATTAATCTGCCAAGTGAATATTATATTTGTAATGCACAAGTACACAATTGGTTTCAATGTTATAGATATTTATACAATTATTCACAACATTAATTCAAGTTCAAAAAGTAAATAACAAAAATACCAATCATTACATGCATTCAATTATTATAATTTTTCCCTGTAGGTAAAATATGATCAGTTGGATCTGAACTGGTATTTCTCACACCTTTTTGTTACGAATGCAATACATATATTTATTTCACTTTAGTTATCTTGTAACTTTGAATGTATTATTTCTGATAAAAATTACATTTACACGAGTTTTCTTTGTCCAAGTTATCAGGACATATTTTAAATAAATTATATATATATATATATATATATATATATATATAGTCATTGAATACAAAAACAAAGAAAAAACTTTTGACAAATCAACGAAGCATAGAAATAATAAAGTTAGAAATGTCTAAATATCGTAAAATCTGTAAGTGTATACAAGACCACTCAAAAATGTCGAAAAATCGATGAAATGGACAGAACACAGCAAAAAGAAAAATATAATAGATAAATAAAAATTATGATGAAATGGTAGCAAAGAAAAAATACTATCAAAAATGGAAAAAAGAAATTAGGAAATATTGTGGAGGAGATTGAATAATGAGATTAAGTGCGAATGGGAAAACAAAGGAAATATTTGGGAAAATTTTTGAAAAAGTCAGTAATATTTAGTCAGGCTTTCACCTAGCAGTAGGCTGATAGATATATATATATATATATATATATATATATATATATATATATATATATATATATATATATGGTGTTTTTAAGAGTGATAGAACTTTAAATTGAATCCCTATCGAAAGTTATATCTAACCTAAAAAACACCTTTATCATACCTTTACATAAACACACACATGTATATATATATAAAGAGTGTTTTTTTTAGGTTAGATAAAACTGTCGATAGGAATTCAAGTTAAAGTTCTATTACACTTAAAAACACCTATGTATATACGAGGATTGTTTGATAAGTCCGTGTAAAAATAAAAACTGCTTCATTTTTTTGAATAAATCGTTTTTATTTTTCAACATAGTCTCCTTTTAGGCTTATACACTTCATCCAACGCTGCTCTAGTTTGTTGATCCCTTCCGAATAATAGGATTTGTCCAAGTCTGTAAAATAGTCATTCGTTCCTGCAATCACCTCCTCGTTCGAATAAAATCTTTTTCCCGCGAGCCATTTCTTCATATTAGGGAACAAATAATAGTCCGGTGGAGCCAAGTCTGGAGAATAGGGGGGATGTGAAACGATTTGGAACCCTATTTCCATTAGTTTTGCGGCCACAACTGCTGAGGTGTGAGCTGGTGCGTTGTCGTGATGAAAGAGGACTTTTTGTGGGCTAATCGGGGACGTTTTTCTTGCAACTCGGTTTTCAAACGATCCAATAACAATGAATAATATGCACCTGTAATGGTTTTACCCTTTTCCAAATAGTCGATAAAGATTATTCCTTGCGAATCCCAAAAGACAGTCGCCATAACCTTCCCGGCCGAAGGAATTGTCTTCGCCTTTTTCGGAGCAGATTCCCCCTTGATAACCCATTGTTTAGACTGCTCTTTGGTCTCAGGAGTGTAGTGATGTATCCATGTTTCATCTACAGTGATGAAACGACGCTTAAAGTCCTGCGGATTTCGCTGAAACAGCTGCAAACCGTTCTTGCAATACTTCACACGACCTCGTTTTTGGTCGATCGTGAGCAATCGCGGCACCCACCTGGCGGATAGCTTTTTCATGTCCAAATGTTGGTGCAAAATATTATGTACCCGTTCACACGAGATGCCTACAGCACTAGTAATCTCACGCACTTTCACTCTTCTGTCATCCATCACCATATCATGGATTTTATCAATGATTTCTGGAGTGGTGACCTCAACAGGGCGTCCAGAACGTTCAGCGTCTCTTGTGCTCATATGGCCACTCCGAAAATTTTGAAACCACTTATAAACCGCACTAATCGAAGGTGCAGAGTCACCATAATGTTTATCAAGCTTCTGTTTAGTCTCCTGAGGCGTTTTGCCTTTAATGAAGTAATGTTTAATCAACACGCGAAATTCTTTTTCGTCCATTATTTGACAATCACTCGATTTCCTTGATTCCAACGATTGTCAAACACAAAGGAATAGACCGATATGGCTGAAACTTGATGTGTGTTCTTCCAAGAGGTGCTACTAATTAAAAATAACCTCGATATGCACCAGTGGTGCCATCTTTCGGAATTTACACGGACTTATCAAACGACCTCGTATATATATATATATATATATATATATATATATATATATATATATTAATAATTTAGAAATGAAAATTTAGTTATTATATTTTTCTGATATTTTGGTTGAATTCTAATTAATTATATTCCAATATACTAGTAAAATCAAAAGTGTTTAATTAAGAGATTAAAATACGATGCTAATATTTCTATATAAAAATACAAAATTACTGAAAAAAAAATTAAAATGTTTATACATGTATATGCACTTAAATCTATTTTTTTAAATATCAAGAAAATATTTCATAACAACATTACAAACAAAAATATTGTGCTAAATAATTATTTATTTATTTATATCGAATTTCGAAGTCTGAGTAGTTAATCTGATTTTGAAGTGTAAGTGCGTATATCGAAAATTTAATAACGTATTTAGAATTTTAGTAATGACGTATTTAGTTTCAAGTATTCCAATTATCACTATTTTTAGAATTTCAAGTGTTCCAATTATCAAAATTAACGCTATGTTTATATACAAACGAGTTAAAGAATGGCGTATATTGAAAATTATCACATGTACGATATCATACCGGATAAAATAAATGATAAACTATTGCAAGTTAGAAAGTATAGGTGTAACATCAAATATAAATGTTGAAAAAATACATTTAAAGATATTGTTCAGATTTTGTATGAAGTGAAAAAAGTACAACTTATCATGGTCATTATAAATAATTAGTCAGCTCTATTCTCATGAAAATATTTGAATGTTTCTTTCATTAATAAAAATTATAATAAATTGTGCAAAAAATACATTTGAATTTCACTTTCTATATAACCTTCACATTGGAAACTTGTCAACTAAAGAATTTTTTTCTACCTCCTACATTCATGCACCTACACAGTTATATGTTCACATATAACTAGTTTGTGAGTGATATATTATCGCACATACACACTACTTATGTATATATATATATATATATATATATATATATATATATATATATATATATATATATATCATATAAATATTATATATACATGTGTATGTATAATATTGACGATAAAATAGATCATTTTTATTCATGCATTATAACTGATCATTTTACATGATTCATACTGCTTTGTTTCAGACAAAAAGATCATGATAATAACTTTTAAAAAAGTTGTTCAGCATTAACATACAATAAAAATTAAATATATATATATATATATATATATATATATATATATATTACCTTAATTAAAATTAAAAAGAATTAGACTTAATACAATGGCTAAAAGTACTTCTAAAAACAGTGACATGTAGATAATATTCACATACTGGTTTATATAATAGAAAAACATTATTTTATGTTGTGCATATGAAATATTAAATTAGAAGAAACAATTAAAAATATATTATTAAAAAAAACATGTTTATTAATTCATACATTTTTTTGGTAGCTACTGGTTTGATATTGTACTTAATTCACTTTTTAAAAATACCTCTCCATCGTTCTAAAACTATAATAGTTTTCAGTTATTATACATGAACCGCTTATCTAATATCATAATATTTCATATACAATTAAATTACCACTTACTGTTTAATTTATTTTCTGATGTTCATTTCAACAGCAATATTATCATTGTTAGAGCTACATTATATAATTTTTAAATTGTATCTCTTTATAAAGTTTTTATAATAAAATGTTTTGATGATGATTAATGGCCATTGAAATCCTTACCAGCAAATAAAATGAATAATAGGTGATTATTGAAACGATTTATAAAATATTTGATGGAAATGAATGATTCATTACATCAAAATGAATCTGCAATAGTAATAAAACAATTAATGAAGAACTATATTTTAAAAATAGGGTGTAAATATTGTATTTTTAAATTTACAATTTGAAAATCTCAGTATATAATTGATTTATAATAAAAAATCAATAAACATAATTTATTTTTTTTTAATTCTGTGTAATTTGACAACTCAAGTATTATAATATGTTTAGGAACATATAAAAGTAACTTTATGACAAATAATAATTTTTAATAAAATTACTCTATAAATAATAATTTTTAAAAAATGTACAACTTCCTAAATTTACAAAATTAGAATTTTAATAAAGATTACAAAAATCTTTTAACCGTTTTTTGTTAATATCAATTTTGGTGCATTATCTTGACGTTATTATCTGTTAAACTTAAATGAATTATTCATTTTAAAACAATAAGATTTTATAAAAGTATTCAATAATTTTTTATTGTTCACTTTATTTATTATATGTATTTTGATAGTCATATTTCCCGAGCAATGCATTATAAAATTTTGTAATGCAAAACGTTGACGATGATACGACCATCGAAATGTGCACCAGTAAAAAAATTGAACAATAAATAATTCTTAATACTTTTATAAGATCTTATAATTTTGGGACATGTGATTCTTATGTGTCAAACATTGCATTTGTTAAATGTGTTTAATATGTATACATCTTTTTAAAAATTTAATATGTATCACACACACACACACACACACACACACACACACACACACACACACACACACACACACACACAGAGAGAGAGAGAGAGAGAGAGAGAGAGAGAGAGAGATTTAAGAATTATTCAAGGAAGATGATGTAATAGTTATTATAACGATAAAAAAAATATAATAACTGTGTTATTATATTTTTTTATCGTTAACTGTGTTAAGGAGAGAAAATAACATAGTCAACAAAATACACACATGGAAATCTGAAAAAAAATTGGCCTATAGGATACCCTAAAATGAGATGGTAAGATGGAGTAAGAAATAACTTGTGTTAATAAGGATTGTGTTAATAAGGACTTGAGTAAATAAGGATCTAGCACATAAAAACGCAAGGAAGAGATTCAGGAATAAACTAACGAATTGACTTCGATTCAAATGACCGATCAAGTAAATAAGCTGGTGTGTGTGTGTATGTATGTATATATGTGTTTTTTAAGCGTGATAGAAATTTACATTGAAATAAATTTAAATTTCTATCACGTTTTAAAAAACAGTAGATATATATATATATATATATATATATATATATAATATATATTAATAAAATGATTTTATATTAACTGAATTACATTTCACGGTACGATAGCCATGTCATCATCGTTAAAGCATTCTATTATAACAGATTTTGTAACACAGCGCTCTGACGAAGTTGGGTATTGTATGGGCATTAAAACGCAACAGCAAATAAATGACCAATAAATTAAATGGCTAATAAATTATCAACTACATTTTTTTAAAAATCTTACAATATTCAGAACTGATTCATTAGTAAAAAAATATTTTTTAGACCGTATGTGTAAGAATAGATTTTTTTAAAAGCTACATTTTTCAATTAGATATAAATTATCTTACATGAATTTAACGATATTAAAAAATATTTTTTTATATATCAATATAAATTTATTGTAGGTAATGATTTTTAAATATTTTCAATAATTACTTGAAAATAAGTTTGATGCCAAACAAATTAAAAATACATTTTTATTAAATAAATATTAAAACTTTTTTTGTAAAACAATATACATAGTTATTTTGTTAATATAAATAGTTGTGTGTAATTTTTATTATTTTTTTCACTGCTCATACTATGAACAAGAATTTGGTATTAATTTATTACATGAGAATAAAGAGAGTATGTATATGTATTTATAAATTATTCCTTGCCCATAGGAAAATATCAATTTGTAACAATTTCACAATCATTCCACGTACTATTTACATTAGCAATTCTAACATTATGTTAGTCTTATATCAATTTGAATTTGTTATTCTATGAAATCTTTACATACTCATGAGAAAGAATCCGATATAAATTTCTAGTAAAATTTTATAATTCATATGTATTTTTCCTTTTCATCAACAGTGTCATTTTTTTAACTGACGCAAAATATATAAATATTTTTTTATCATAAGTGAACCAGGAAAAATTGATTAAATATTTTTTTATAAAAATATATAACTCGCCACTTGTGTTAACATTAGGTTCGTGGGAAAGGTCTTTTCGCATTGATATATGCAATAAAAAGATTTATTTATTTTTTATTCAATCAATTATGTAATTTATATTATTTCTTATTACCGTATTGCATTATTTAGAAATAAAATTTATTCTAACCTTATTAAAATATATCAGTTTGCATGAAATAAAATCTTTGATATACACTTTTTGAAATAAATTTAATTTTTTCCTTAATATAATTTTGTCATAAAAATAATAATAATAAGGAGAATGTGTAAGGATTTACAAGAAAAATACTTCAATTTTCATTGAGTGTTTATACTAAGTATGGTTTTGCACTAAACTTGGTAAAAGATACTTTTTTTATTCACAAAAGACTGGTCTTTTGATAGACAATGCTTTATGCAATTCAGTCAATTTTGAATAATTGAGATCCTAATTAATGGTTTTGAGAGATTTAAAAAAGTTCCAAATTAAAGTTTCAGATTTTAAAAGTTCTAAATATTCAATGCTCTTTCAATCATACTAACAACACACCTGTTAACTTTGGTGTATTTAGAACTTTGGAGACACAGCAAGATTTCAACTTTTGGTGATCAAAGTCTTTTCTCGAAATATTACTGTATAAAACCCATTTTTCATCTCTAGCTATTAATCGTTTTAAAATGGTTTATTTAATTGATAATAAAGTAAAGTTGTGTAAATCATAAATCAAACTACTAAATTTTTCGTTTGTTTCCTATAATACCTAAAAATTAAATTTTGAAACCATATTAAGTTTATGAAGGTATTTAAAGCTATCGAATAATGAAGTTTAAATCTATCTAATAATTTTCGTGAAATTTATTGTGGATTTTCGGATTCAGAAAGCATCAAATGTTGAACATCTTCCATAATGGGATTTATTACTTAAGTCAAAACCAGTAGAAAAGAAATTTTTTGAATCAAATTTGATAAGTGCATTTATTAACTACATGATTCCCAAATATATTGCAGATATTTTTCAAACAACTGTTTAAACTCTTACAAAAAAATTAACAACTGATACACTTTACAAAAACTAAACCAATTCTGTATTATTTAAAGCAAAAAAGTGTAAATATTTTACTAACGATACTGACTCATCACATTAGAATACTCATTTTATGACTAAAATTCAATACCGATTAATTTATTTGCCGTGGGTAAAAAATCAAAAAGACTTTCCCACCAGTCTAATATTTAAATTTTTTATCTGTCATCATGTGTTTAAAATAGATACTCTATTCTAGAAATTCCAAGTTATTGTCTTGCATACAATTTTTTTAAAAAAACTTAACACTATTAAATATTATTGTAAAGTTATATTACAAAATCAAATAATATATAAATATGACTTTTTTATAACAAAAAATGATTTTTATTCGTTAATAAATTTCATGTAAAATATTAACTACATAAAATACTCTGATATTAAAATATTCTTGATAAATAATTAGTGTGATGGTGGTTGAAAAATAATGTATTTTTTAGTATTGTCAAATTATTTTTATTATTTGATTTTTTTAAAAAAATTAATTATACAATTTCTCTTGTTATTAATAACTGCTCTTTATTTCTGTCTATTTATTTATTCCATCTTCATATAAGTCTAATGGATTTTACTAAAAAAAATTCTTAATACACTTCTGCATTTCATAAAAAGTACTGTTTGTTTTCAATAAGATGGTTTGATAAAAGACATAAGATTGATTGAAGAAAAATAATTTATAATTTATTAACTCAACCCCCATATTTTCTTTCAGAGTTTTCATCACCACGTATATTCTTACGTTATCTAGAGGAAGATTACGCCCTATTTATACGCTAATTCTGATCTTTTAGAATAAAGTCTAGTTGAACTTGTCAAGATGTTGATGGTATGGCCTAAGTCTATAATTTTTCAGGTTGTAAAAATTTGCCATAAATTACATATCCACGATCATAATAACAACAGTACCTTCTTTTGATGCAAGTCTGTGTTTGACACTGCTAATGAAACCGGACTTTTAAGAAACCATGCTTTTTTCTAATACGTTACTGTATAACGACCTTTTCTCATCAACAGTCACATTTCTTTCCAAAAATGGTTTATTTCTCTATTAAGTCAGTAATGTTGTGCAAGTCGTTTTTATATACCATTTTATATACATATACATACGCATATATATATATATATATATATATATATATATATATATATATATATATATATATATATAAGACTTTCAACTAGAAATTTTAAATGCAAAGAATTAAAAGTAAATGGATAGATGCTTAATTACTTAAGATTTGCTGATGGCATTATTATTTTCTCAACAAACTCTGACAATGAAAAAAATAAAATAATTAACCAAAACAAATAACAAAATAATCTTATAATGAACTACAGTAAGACAAAAATAATGTATAATGAATTTTCAGATCAAACAAATTAAAAAGAGTATAAATAAAAGAAATTGAAAACTACAACATATATGTAAAGGATCGTCCAAATGTGACGCCTAGATTTGTGTTTTATTAAAAATAAACATGTGTATAGGGTGGTGTATAAGGAAACATGTATATATTAGGTGTACCCATAAGTAATATCGTTTTTTTCAGTGTCAAAACTACACTCGAAGAATATTTTACTTCAAAATCCTCCGCATTTTACAAAAAGGGATTTTGTAAAACTACATTACTTATGGGTACACCTAATCCTTTTTTTTAATACAACACAAATCTAGATGTCACATTTGGATGGCCCTATATATCTGGGACTACTCATAAATACTGAAGAACATTTATAAATGAAGTGAACAAAAGAGTAAAAATTTGATGATTACTTTTCGAAAGAATTTTTTATACTATGAAGTTGAATATTTCTCTACGTTTAAAAAAAAGTTTTTGATTAATATACCCTACCTCTTCTCACTTTGGCAGTGAAATATAGATCTTGTCAAAATAATTAAGAGGGTTCAAATAAGATAAATAAGTGTATAATTTATTTATTTTTCGATTTGGATGTTATATGTCTTCTGATGACTTTTGAGCCTAGTTCATTGACGTACCTAGAGGCGTATAACATGCCCCGATGCTCGTTATTTATCTTCTTATGTTTCTTTCTAGACCTTTTCATGATTTTGTAAGACTTCATTTTTGATCTGGGAAAAATAAACGTATAAGTTGTCTATTAGGAATACGTAAAGATAGAAGAGAAACATATGGACCAGAACGAAAATCAAAGTCAGAGACATTACACTAGAAGTGGGAAGATCAAAATAAAAATTAATCGACCTTGTAATAAACTAGACCTGCTTATAGAATATTTTAGTACTTGGAAAATTAAGATTAACAATGCCAAGACTGAAGGAATTTTATTCACAAACAGTAAAACCGTCATACCTGGAGCGGTTGAAATGAACGGAGTCCAAATCGAATGGAAAGAATCCGTCAAATACCTGGATGTACACTTGGATAGGAAGCTCACGTTTAAGGAGCATATCAAAAGTATACGAGGAAAAACGAATGACGAATTTACAGCTTGATGGCTAGAAATAGCAGTAAGAACAAAGAGAACAAGCTAACACTATATAAGGCTAGTGATAAGACCAGTGATGACGTACGCAGCACCAATATGGAGAAACTCATACAACTCCCATATCGTCTCGCTGCAAACAACCCAGAAAAAGATTTTAAAAATAGATATTGACAGAAAAAGATGGTATAAATCTTCTAAGCTACATAAAGAAGCCGGAATAGATACGATTGCAGACTTTATTAACACCATGGGGTGGAAATTTTACAACCCTTTGATAAATGGCCTTGGAAGACCCAAGACAGTACCCATAGGTAACCGGGTAAGAAAACACAGAAGAAGAAACGTCACAATGCAACCGTACATATTTACAGAGGATTACGAGACAAAGACGAAAAGACCAGCCGTAGCTGGTCGACAAAATGAAGGCACAAGTATACATTTTTCACATGGTCGAGGAACCAACCTCGGCCGTGAAGGGGGTGGATGAGCTGCTCGTTTACGGCAGAATCTATTAGACACATTTTTTTAGAATAGATATCAGGATTTTTTGAAATTTTCCCAGATAACGTACAGATGTAGAAGACTGAACAATGTATAAGAAGATACAAACAGATATGAAGACATATAGTGAGCTACGAGGGCATATCATACGTCTCTAGGTACGTTAATGAAAAAAAGAGCAAAATTATCAGAAGACAAAGAACAACAAAAGTTGAAAAAAAACCTTGTAATAAAAAAAGTAGATCACTGATTGGCAAATAAAATTATTGATTGAGGATACAGAAGTTTAAAAAGATTCAGGAAGGCACATATGAATATTTTTTATATACTAAAATAAAAAATATAGGAATAAAATGAAAGAGACAGACATTACAATGCTCGAAATGTAAAGTTTCAACAGTGGAGAAATAGACTGATAATGTCGATATATATATATATATATATATATATATATATATATATATATATATATATATATATATATATAATATGAATCCTTGATTTATTTCATACACAGTTGACAGAACTGCTTATTTAAAAAGTTTCTAATAATTATAGTGTCTTTTTAATTGAATTTGTTAATTATATTTAAATACACTTTTAATACTATCAAATATTTTATAAGTATGACGATAAGAGCGAAAGTAATGATTAAATATAAAACTAATATAAAATTTGTAGTATGTACTGAATACTTGTAATTTCCCTTTCATTTTTTTGCAATTCAACTACTTTTCTAATTGGAAACATTTATTGGCGAATACGCCTAATATTATATAAATATATGAGAATTGAACAAAAATATATGAATAATAAAAGTAGAAATTGATAATATTTATATTAGAAACACATGACAATTACGAATAAATCTTTTCACCTAGACAATCCTTATTTGAACTTTCTTTCCTAAAAGTTTTTGTCATTTCTTTACTTATCTTATAAATGGATGATTATTATTTCAAACAAGTTTAGTAATAGTGAAAATATTTAATAATAGAATATTTCCAGTCAGAATTGTTTTTAATACATATACAGACACACACATATACATATATACACATATATGTGTGTTAGTTTGTAATATTTTTTAGATAATTAATTTAATGTCTTGATATTATAAATATGTCCATTAACAATAAAAACCAATTCTTTTTATTGCATAATATATCTTTATATATATATATATATATATATATATATATATATATATATATTCTCTCCTTTACTGAAATGTTAGTTATAAAATATATACACTGTAGGTCAGTGACAAGGTGAAAATCACTTTACTGTGTTGACTTTCATACGACACATACACACACTCATATACATACACACATACTAACGTTTGCTTTCTTTTTCATAAAACGATTTCATTTTTTATTTTTTAATGATTCCATTCATATATTAACAATACTCATGTCTAAAGTGCTGTCTTGTATGAAGAGCATACGCAAATATCGTTACTGTCACTCCAGTATGTATGTATGTATATTATCGATGAAACTTAACACATGATTGAACAAATAAAATGTGTGCATTTCTAATGAGATGTTAATTTTTATTAAAATTCTATTAAGATACTTTTGTAATGAATAAATAACATACAGAGGTATAAAGTGGGGTTAAAGAATTAATCGAATCATTTGTAATAATAACACTATAAAAATATGTTTATTAATGGTAAAGAAGTGATCTAGTAATAAATATTTAGGTAGATTGTACAGAAATGTGAATTAAAAATCATAAAAATAAAAATATAAAAATTAAAGTTTTAATGTAATTACTTGTCTGTAAAGTATATAAAAAATATTCAAACATTTTTGAACTTCTAGACTAATAATTATTTAAAATTTTTAAAAACATATTACATGAAAGTTAAAAATGTTTGAAATCTAATTTAAAGGAATTGGAGTAAAAATGTGAATAGAAATAAAAATTGGATGATATAAGAGAAAAATAATTGAAACAAATAGTATTATAATGATTGCAACAAAAGCAAAATAAAAATGATAAAACAGTTCAAATATTATAAAATAAAATAAAAAATAATACAGGAAAAAGGAATATAAATATATGTGCAAAAATAAAAAAAGTACTATTAACATAAGGAGTAATTTATTTTATACGATATTCACTATATGAATATGAAAAATATTAAAGTAACAATCATGGTTGTTCTAAGCAAAAAAGTGTACTTTATTTATATGAGGGTTGATTAATAATCAATCTCCAATTCTATAAAATGTTTTTGGGGTAAAATAAAATAATGAAACCTCTACCAAAATAAAATAAATTTATTTTACTTTAAACTTCTGTGTTTATTTTATAAATACATGGTCATTATTTAACGTGACATACTTGTTCTAAACTCTTTACTTATATTTATCATTTTATCCACGAATAAACTTTCTGGTTTACTTTTGATGACATTACGTACAGCAACTTGTAATTTGATATCTGACGAAAAATGTTAACCTTTCAACATCAGAAGTCTGAGGGTGCGAAATAGAGGTTGGGTGAAGACTGGAAAATAAACATGAATTTCAGGCTTGTTAATGTCTTCATTGTTCATTGATTACAATGTTTCTGGGTTGTTGTAATGCAAAAGAGTAACCGTATGCAGTCTTGTAACTTGTCATACCATTGGTTAAATTAATTATCATACCATTTAGAACATAACGAATTAAGCATATCTATCTGCGCTAACGAAACCATTTGAATTTCTTTGTATGTAGAGATTCAATTTTTTGTTTTCAAAGTTAGAATGATGAACCTAAGATCCTAAATTGATTGTTGCTTGGTATGTAACTCAGAAAAAAGGTCATGACAATTGAGACTGATACAATGGGACAATAAAAAAACGAAACACTCGAGGTTACTAAATGCAGGTTAGATCTTAATTTTATACCCAGTATTCATTCCAGGTGATGGATGCTTATCGGCATGAGTAGGTTTAGAGGAATATAGGAACTGTATGATCCAAAATTTTAGCTTACTCAAAACCGTGGTGTATAGTGGAGAACTACACCGTACAAGAGGTACAACTTTATTATCAAAACACTATGGATCAAGACTAGAGAAGGTCAATAAAAAAATCATTTCAAGTGAAGCAATCAATCTATTTGAAGTCACTATCTGATATTATTAAAAAAAACGACATCTAGTAAAAGTAATAAAGGATAAAAAAGACCATAAGTTGAAGAAAAATCATATGTCCTAATAATAGACAGCAGGATAACCAATAAAAAATAATAATAAACGGATATCGAAAGGAACAAGTGAACGTTTATAAAGAATAAAGAAGAAGAAGACTCATTTCAAGATGCTATTGGAGGCTTTATTTATCAAAAAGAAAAAACTTCTGGTATATTTTTTTGACACAAACATAATTTCGAATATACATACGAGGGTCATTTGATAAGTATGGTAAAAAAGGGAAACTAAACAAAAAAAATTTAATTAATTAAATTAAACAATAAATAATTTTACCATACTTATCAAACGACTCTCGTACATGCAGATATATGAAAATAAAAATAAGTTTTTATTCTTATTTTGTGTTTGTTCGCCTATTTTGGATTCATGATATTTTTATTTTACATATTTTAGATTTTTTATTTAAATATATATATATATATATATATATATATATATATACATATATATACACACTTATTTGGCCAATAAATGTAAATATGGGTTTATCTTTATAATGATACAATGTTTATGTAAAATAATTAATGATAAATATTTATGTGTAAAATAATTAAAAATCAGAACACAAACAACTAAACAAAAAATTAGAACAGAAAATTAAATTTAAGTACATGAATCCTTTATACAGAAAATAACGGTGTTCGTTAATTAAGTTTCAGATTATTTCTGAGAAGTTAACATTTATAACAAAAATTGCAAACCAGGATTTCTTAATGAACTCATTACACTTTTCAAAAGTTCTCCTACTTTTACAGCAAACACCTATTCGTAACATCATAATTCAATTAAAAGAAAGTTACCTACATTTTTTGATAAACATAAAAAAACACATCGACAAACAATACAAAATGTTTTATAAACGAAAGTAATAATGAAATATCAGTTAAAGGATAACATTTTTTTAAAGTATATTAGTAATTATTAAAGTGTAGTCATATATAGAGATATAAATAAAAAAATAATAGGTTTTTTAATATATATATATATATATATATATATATATATATATATATATATATATATATATATATATATACGATGGTCGTTTGATAAGTATGGTCAATTTATTTATTGTTTAATTTAATTAAATTTTTCAATTTAGCTTTTCTTACTTTTTTACCATACTTATCAAACGACCCTCGTATATGTGTGTGTATATATATATATATATATATATATATATATATATATATAGGGGTGTTTTTTTAAACGTGATAGAACTTTAAATTGAATCTCTATTAAAAGTTCTATCAAACCTAAAAAAAAAATCTTCATACTTTTATATATACACACACACACAAATGTATAAATATAAAAATGTTCTTTTAAGTTTAATAGAACTTTCTATAAGGATTCAATTGAAAGTTTTATGACACTTAAAAAACATGTATATTTAAAAATGAATACGATAACAAAGTAGACTGGAATAATTAATAAGAAAATGCATTAACTATTTAATACAAATAAATTATTCACTCTCAACACCGCAAGATTTTATAAAAAATACAATAATTTTCACGTACTTATTTATCTATATCTAAGGTTTCTATTAGATTTAAGTCAAATATCCTATTTATTCTTTTTTATAATAAGATTTGTGTAACGGATTTACATCTTTTGGAAAAAATAAATTTTCATATTCCTCTTCCATATTTCATATTCCTTCTATAATATTTTGTAGTGTCGACGTCATAATTCATTTGCGTGAAAATCATATTCAGTGTTTTTTTTAAAAAAAATACTTCAACTGTACTTAAAGACAGTTTTCATAATTTAAAAGAACGCATGTATGAATACAAGAAAGGGGTTGTTGGTAGCAGATTTAGAACAAATAAATAAACAAAACTGTCAGTGGTTCAATAATTATAATTTATCATAGCGGTGTTTATAAAAAAAATGTCACAATTGTCTTAGAGTGGGAGGTGAAAAATTCGTTTCCTCATAAAAAGTTCTTGTGGTTTTCAAATTGAACTTATTGTATGATAAATGAAATGTAATCGTTTTTGGAGCCGCTATTGTGGTCGTATGTGTCAGTCTATTGCTTTTTAATAGTAAAATTACTAAACCAGTCAACATGACAGGTTTATTTTTTTTATAAAAAATTCTCATTAATATTACATTGCATTTTCTGCGATTTTCAACGAATTTTGTTACAATATATAAATGATCATTTTATATATTTTCATTTTCTTTTTTCTAAGATGTATATATAATATACCTAGATATACAGAGGCAAGTTATTTTGACTAGCTAAGAATTTATGTACAATTTTGATAACATATACATTTCTCAAGTTTATCAAAATTTTCGAAAATGTTTATTCTTATAAAAATATTAAATGTACTCAAAAAAATCTTTATTTTCAAAAATACGTCAACTAATATCATTTTATGTTGAATAGTAAACAAGTAAAAGTGAAATATATTATTTATATTTTTTTATTTTTTTGGTAAAAAATATATTATGTATGATTTATTTTTGAAAAATTTCATGTTTATTATAAATTAACTCTAAATCATATATATATATATATATATAATTTTTAGAATTATGTACTTTTTCAAACGCTATAATCATTTTGTAAGAAAAAAATGTATCTTAATCGTGGGTAGTTCTATTGTTAATAAATAAAAATATTATAAAGTATGCAGATCTAGACAATGTTTTCACTTACTTGCATACAATTAAAATTAAATATCAGAAATAATTCAGTTATAATTCCAATTACTCATAATGTTATGTAAAAATATATTCTTTAATGTATACAGTTAAAAATGTAATATAATGGATTGCACTTTCAATTACAATTTATTAATTATACGGTGTACAATTTTTTACAATAGGAAACGAATATCATTCGTATCAGAGCATAAAATGCATTACGTAATAACAAAAATAACTACATTAACCTTTTTTCATGTTTATTTATAGACAGTTATTTTATATAAATACAGTAACCAGTTCGAATTTTTTTTGTCATGTTGTACCGATTGATTAACTTATCAGCATTATGTATTTTCCATATTAATTAATTTACTGGTACTTTATTTTTTCAAGAAAGTTCCGGTTTATCCATGTAATACATCTTTAATTTTTAATAATGAATTTTAACCAGAATTAAAACTTCTGAAAAACATACCACTTATATTAAATATATATTCAAATAAACACGTAATAAATTCTCATCCTAATGTTACCAATTTACCTATATTTGCGAAATTTAATTAAATTCTTAAAAAATAATTAAGGCTTGTTACTGACAGTACGTTTCTTGTTAATACTGAAATTATAACTAGGTTTTATGTAATTAGATATTCGGCACAAATAAGGTTATTTTTTAATTACTCGAAAGTAAATAACTATTAAAAAATGTGTGTGGTATTTTAACTACCTGCTTGATTTTTTTTAAAAAATTTCAATCGAATGAATTTACATACTAAATATTTTCATACAATAATTATTTATACATTTATCCACAGATAAATACATATCTTTTAACTATTCATATAAAAAGTACTGTTTTCAATTTAAATAAAAAAAAAATTCATGATATAATAATTTAAATATTATTTTCTAACATTTTTTCACGAGCAATTTAATATTGCTCTATTTATCTATCTATTTGATGTATATATATATATATATATATATATATATATATATATATATATATATATATATATATATATATTTATATATATATATTTATATATAGAGATAGATATAGAGAGAGAGAGAGATATATATATATATATATATAAGAGAGAGTGGGGGAAGATTTATATTAAATTTTTAAATAATTAAATGAGTAATTAATTTTTTTGTAAATAACTTAATTTTATTACATATTGAGAAGTATTCTTAAATAAGAAATACCAAACAGATGTGGAAATTCTGAATAATAAAATTTTATTGTAGTATTTTTCTAGAAAGTGACTATTTAAGAATGTGACTTAAAATTGTTGTATCATTTTTTTTTTTGATTTTCCAAATTAAAATACAGATATTCTATTTCAATTATATATATATATATAACAAAAGAAATGGACGTTATAAGAAAAAAGAGAAATTTAAAATAGAAAGGGGGTGGTAGTATAGCAAAAAGGGTAAACTATCGATGGACAAAAGAAATTATTGATTAGAAACTCAGAGACATAAAAAGACTTCAGAAGAAATCTATAGATATTTGGGATAAAAATAAAAAAAAATTGATGGAATGAAAAAGAAAAATATTGGATTACTTGAAATGGAAAAAAGATTAGGAGAAGCACACACCTTTATCCAGTAATGGATAAAAAAAAGTTGATGTTGCTGATACATATGTATGTATGTATGTATGTGTGTATGTATGTGTGTATATATATATGTATATTTATTGTATAAAACTAACAAACACTACAGTTTATCTAGAAAGTAACCATTCCTTGGAAAAATCAAAGCCACGAGACAATTCTGTTTTTTCACATGAGGTTATCAACCGTATGACTAACCTCAACTATGAAATTTAAGGGACTATTCGATTAGAGACTGAACACAGTTTCTTCTCTCATGACTAGCATAGATTCAAGCAATAATTTCTCTCTCTCTCTCTCTCTCTCTCTCTCTCTCTCTCTATATATATATATATATATATATATATATATATATATATATATATATATATATATATTATAATTCATATTTTGAATTATTTATCGTTTTAAATCAAATGCAAAATTATGATATATTTCATTCTAAAAATTTTGATATATTTGATTTCAGTCAAAAATGTTTGTACTATGAAAACTTGTTCTATTGTAATGTTAATAATGTACTATAATGCAAATAAAAAAGGATATAAATGATTGCGTCAGAACAATTAAAAAAATTATAGACAAACAAAAAAAAAATGAAATGAAATAAAAACTAGACCTGTGTAATAAATATGATTACACACAAGTCTAGCAACTTAAATCGAGATTCATGATATCGTGTGGTCAACAACCTGTGGGGTAAACGTTTACTACAACAGTTTTATTTGTTGATATTTATGTTATCATGATTATTAGAATTTCATATTTAAATATTACAAGATATATATATTGGGTTGATGAAAAAAATCTTTGCAATATCGATGTATGAAATAACATTATTTTCTTGTTTTTTTATTTAATTACATAGATTTCCTTAGTTCTTAAAACTATATTTTTTATATATTTTATTTATTCTATTCTAATAAAACGATATGTGTTTAGACACCAAAAAAAACTCCACAAATGATTTTATTTAGTTATACATACTTAATTTTTCCTCTATATATAAAAATTTTTGTAGAGATCAGAATATGTGATAATTTGAAAGTATCAGATCGAGTGAATTCGGAAAATGTGTAATGATTTCTCAATTAAGATTTCAGTATTCTTTAGATCAGGGCTTCCCAACCTTTTTATACCCTAGAGCGCATTCTAAAATATCGGTAGGTCGGCGGGCACCAGCTATTTTTTACGAATATTTATAATTGACCAAGGATAAAAAATAATAAACCAAAATAATTTCAAAATAATAAAATTATTGTGCAAATTACATACACACAAAGAAACGTACATACAAAACGTAATACAAAGTAAACAAAAAACACACATACAAAGAAATCATTTTAAAAAAAATAAAAGAAAACATTAAAAAAATATATCAATCTGTCAGTGTGATCTTTGGCATTGCATTTCATTGGCCAGTGCCTCGTAATTAGGAGAGTATGACGATAATCCTGTTAGCAAACAATTATAAAGATGCTCATCCGTGAGTCGAGATCTATATCGTGATTTTATTAAATTCATGTTTGAAAACAACCATTCGCATAAATACGTTGACCCGAAAAACGATCTGATTTTATATGCCGCTTTTTTCAAAAATGGAAACCTTTCTTTGTCGACTATGTTCCATAAGTCCTCTGATATGAACATCTAAAGTTTAGATGTTCATGTCTGATAAAAACGATTGGTAAAATTATCTTACCGGTATAAATCACGCAGAAAGAAAAACACAAGTAACTTCAAAAACGTAGGAAAAGCTAATTTATTACTTAACTAAGAAGAGTGAAAACAAACCTAATGATCTAAGCTATGCACATTTATAATAATTATATATATATATATATATAGGTGATTATAAAAAATAAGTGATTTCAATAATTTGTTTCGTTGAAAATGAAATAGATAAATACATCATTTTAAAAAACAACTCAAATATTTTTTCTATAATATTGACTATAATGACATGTAAATTTTTAAACATATGACAATTCCTTTATAATTTATTTACAAAATAACTATTTAATAAGAGAAAACAGATATTATAATGCAGTGATCTGATGATGATAGCTTTGCCACTGAAATGCACACCAG
This sequence comes from Neoneuromus ignobilis, assembly GCA_029203775.1. Lineage (NCBI taxonomy): Eukaryota > Metazoa > Arthropoda > Insecta > Megaloptera > Corydalidae > Neoneuromus > Neoneuromus ignobilis. The sequence goes on along the minus strand of CP092094.1, from coordinate 22,729,236 downwards.
CTTATAAACAATAAGAGTGAATAATAAATAATGATTGAAAAATTGATCATTATTTTGTAGTATTGGAATGATAATTCATTTATATGAAAGAGAAAGTATTTTGTGTTCTCGAATTTTAGTTTACAGAATCTCCAACAATTGTTTGATGAGAGGAAATATAAAAAAATGAAATTTTGCAGCAAGATGCAACCTCCCTTCCCCCATATTCACAATGAAGTTGTTTTATTGTACAGACAATTCTCTTACCGTTGGATTTGATAGAGATGTTCCATATCTTGGTCTCAGCATTCACTTAACTTAAATTTAAAGAACTTTCTGTGGGAATTTGTTAAAGATTTAGTGTATGTACCTCCAACACTGAAAATAGCAGTTGAAGACGAGAATAAATGAGACAGTTCTTCAGAACTTATGACAAGAAGGTGAATACAGAATCGACGTTATCTAGGACTATTTAATAGTAGCCATATTGAAATGGACACAGTTAAAAAATCTGAGTTGTCTTTTTTGGTAGTTTCGGTTTTATATTTCCATAAGAGTTCTTAATAAATTCTTGAAATTACTCAGTTATTTGATAACCACCTGCATGTGTACATACACACACATACACAAATGCCTTTAAGTAATGTTACAAAATTATCTAACATAAACGTATTAACACTTTTTTTCGCTAAATAAACAATTTTCTCTTTAATGAAAAACAACGCTTCCAAAAACTGAAATTCAACTTTAAAAATTAAATACCCTGAATTAACATATGTTATTTATAACCGCTTTAAAAATATAAACTGAGTGGCTATTATTAAAACTTTAAGTACTTTTTAAGATAAAATAATTATTTACTTGTTTGCGTTGTATTTCATTTACATGAAATTAATTATGTAAAATTATTTTAAGACATACATACATTAAAATCAATTCATAAACCAAACTTTAAATGAAAGCAAATATTTATACGATGAACAATATTTTATAGTACATATTTTAATAAATAAATATTTGATGATAAAAATACATACCGAGAATTATTTATTATAATTATAAAAACAGCATTTCAGTGAAATATTTTTGTAATAAATTAATTAACTAAGATAATGATACGAATTATTTTTTATGAATATTAGCAACAGTTTATAACTCAATGGTCATCCAAACATCAACTGAAAAATATAGTTCAAAGTTTATTGAATATTTACTATTAAAGTGGGTAAATAAATATTTTTTTATATATTTTTTATCAATTTCAATAAAATTCATAATAAGTCATTGTAAAATTGATAATGGTATCTAATGTTGAAGATTTTAGATATTCTACATATGTAATATATTTTTGTAATCTATTTGTACACAAATATTTTTTAAAAAAATATGATTAGATTATTTCAATAATGACGTATAGAAACAAGTAATACTTATAATATGTAACAATATGAGATCATTTCTAATAATACAGAGTATTTTCCATTTATCGGATGTTGTTAAGCGACAAATAGTTGTTTCATTTATTTAAATAATCAATATCCATGTACGTACACAACTGTCAATGTGTTCCTCTTTCAAATTGCGAGCAAATATTTTCACAAGTTATGTTATTATACAATTTAGCACATGTCTTATTAGTTTTGTTTTTCTTCTCGGTACATAGCAGCGAATGTATTTAGACGTTCGAATTTATTATGTATTAAAATAACGTATAATTATGTGTAGTTAACAACATTTTGTTTTCAATTGTACTTGTTTAATGAGTAAACAGAACTAATTAAATTTAAGAAGCGATGTTTTTCCAAGACGGGACTAATTACGTCAAATATTTTTAATTATTTAAGCGCCAGTTAAACTTTGGACTGTACGATATTTAAATATTTCGATTAGTTCTTTCTCAGTTTATTATGTAAATAAATAAAAATAAATTTGTTCTCATATTTCATTTCTTTTTCAATAATAATATCATCATCATCAGCTTGTCTCTACTTACTGCTGAATAAAGGCATCACCTAAAATTTTTCAATGTTTAATATCCAAAATCTTTTTCTTACATTTTATACCAACCAACTTTCTTAAGTTATTTATAAATATATATGTAATCGATTCAACTTTAAAATCTAAATTAAAAATTATATTAAAAAGTTTTACATACTTCTTTATTTCACATGAGTTAATAAAATATAAACATGTAAACGATTCAAAATGACAATTTTTGTATCGATTGATGATAAAATGCAAGTACTTTATGCTCTACCTAAAAGTGTTTTTTTAAGTTAGATAAAACGTTCGATAGAGATTTAATTTAAAGTTTTATCACGTTTAAAAAAACACCTATACAAAAATAACAATAAATATTTTTAAAAAAGTAATATAAAATATTATAAAATAAGAGAAAGAAACATTTAATTGAAAATTAAAAATAAAACAACTACTAAAATCATTAGAAAAATAATAAACATTTTGAACATTTTGTATCAAAAATTTTGTAAATAAAACTTAGTTACTATAAAAATTATGACTTTACTTATTAAAAAAATTCAAAAATACTTTTTTGTAAATACAAATTAAACGTTTTAGTAAATATTTTCTACTGTAAATAAACATTTATAAAATTGATACAATAGGTAGGTAATGATTCGTGTTCTTTAATTTGTTTATAAAGGTTAAATTTAATTTCGTGCAAAATACTTATTGTAGTTACCTGATACCATTTGTTACTACTATTTTATTCAGCTCACGATTCAAAATAGCTGAACTCAAATTGAACAAATCTATAACGTCATTCCGGTCATTGTCAAATACATTAATTTTTTTTGTAATTTCAAAATCGACAAATAGATTTAGAACTAATATTAACAAGTTAAATAATCAATGTACAGATTTATTAATCGAACTTAATAGCAATTATGTTTTAAAATATATATATATATATATATATATATAAATATAAATATATATATATATATATATATATAATATATAAATATATAATGCTTTTAAGCATACAAAACATTTTTAAAATAAAGCCTGGTAGCTATACGTTTTTAATTTTTATACTATAAATTCATTTATGAATTATTTAAAAAATATTTTTTATAACACAAAATTTATTTTTATAAAATCCAAATAATTATTAATAATCATTCTAGGCATCATTCTAGGCATTACGGTCCTTATAAGGCCTTGACCTCTTCAACGATGGTATTCCAATAATAATTTTCTGGTAAAAATTCCGTAACGGTTGTTTTTACAAGATAAGCTTATTAGCCCCATGACCAATCCCCTAACATAAGAGATTTACAAATGGAGATCGATTGTAACTTTCCAACAAACGACAACGCATGATTTACTGATAATGAAAAATTAAATTCAAATACAATTTAAAAAGTCATACAAAATTAAATACATACAAATAATAAAAAATAAATAAATGTGTAAATGTGTATTATAGAAATATATATACAAATGAATAAAACAACTTGAAAACTAAATCTGATTTTTCTCCCTTTTTTAAAAAAAAATATTTTTAAATTTAAATTAAAATAAAGTATGTAGTAAATTAATTACGATTTTTAGATCACAAATATATTTATAAAATTAATCAAAAAAATCTAACAGCACATAAATTTATCACACATAAAAAATATATAATTTTGAAGAATAAAACCTTGCATTCGAATGAAATTAAAATATTTCGTCATGTAAAGTGAAGTAGTATTAGAAAATATTTTCTTTACATTTCTATGACTGCACCTATCATAACAATCGACGTTTTAATTAAAACTGTTTTCTATATACCTGTTTACAATTACATATTTTGTAATATCATTAATCTAAATACGTATTTTTCCTAGAATCTACAAAAAATCGAACAAAAGATTCCGTTGTAATTCATTACAGAATCCATAATTTCATAAAACAGGTCACTAAAAATACACACCTATTAAGTATTTAAAATACTGTATTTAAAGTAATTAAACCGGCTTTTAATAATCAACTGCTTTAATTACAGCGAAAATGTAATCTAAATATTGACATGTGATATTTAACAGAACGTGCTTAACACAAAATAAACTTGACATTTCTATTCCACGTTACCAACAGTTATTTATTATTTTAAACTGTACGAGAATGACGAAATACAGTAAAAAAATTATATGAACGGAATTATACTACCGCAAATAATAATTGCGAGATAAGATCAATACAAATTCGTCTGGATTTTTGTATATTTGTGACGATGAAAACGGGATGAAATGAAAGAAAATATACAATATTTTTTATAATACAAATATTTTCAATATGAGAAAACTACATTTTTTTAAATCATACTAATTATATATATACGAGGGTTGTTTGATAAGTATGGTAAAAAAGTAAGAAAAACTAAATTGAAAAATTTAATTAAATTAAACAATAAATAAATTTACCATACTTATCAAACGACCCTCGTGTATATATAAACTATTATTTTTTAATACTTACTCCCCAGTACCAATTTATTTAAAAATCACTAATCAATTTTTAAAAATATTTTTTTATTTACTAGGTCATGTAATATGAAATGTCGGATTTCTCTTTAATTTGCAATTAAAAATCCGACATTTCATATTACACAACTTCATTTGAGTAATTTTAATTTCGTTGTAATTAAAAGTAAAAGAACAGAAAATCTTGATATTTTTTATAACAAAAATTACAGAAAACATCTATTTGTATCTGATATTATTTCTGATACATAAATATGCATAAATAAAAACTTACCAAAGTGATGTAAAAAATAAATTGAAAAACTTACCTGAAACAAAAAAATAAAAAAAATTAGAACACTAAATCATATTTTTATATAGTAACAATTTTTGCCATAAATAAGTTTTTTTCTAAAATTAAATAATTGAAATTTGATATTATGAAAAATCTTAAAATGTTTTATACAAGAACAAAATTAAAAATGTTTAATTTTAAAAGAAAAAATATAGTAATAATGTAAAATTATTTCAGTAATAATTTAAATAAATAAATAATTTAAATAAATCAGTAATAATTTAAATAAATAAAATAATAAATAAAAAATTAAATAAATAAAAACGATTACTTTTTACTGGCTGTAACACTATAGGTTTTTTTAAGCGTGATAGAAATTTATATTAAAATCAATTTCAATTTCTATCATGCTTAAAAAAACACTATATACATGCAGTAACAAAAACATGAAATGAATTAATTCAAAGAAAAGATACCTATTTTGTGCTAAATAGACATTACAGGACGAAGTGTCTAAATGAAATGGCAGAATAACTCAAATGAAAGATTTAAAAAAATGAAATTAATGGAGATTTGAAGAACAATTTTAGTATTATTTTATAACAAATTTCATTTGTTAGTATAAATAGATAATACAAATGAATTTTAACCCCAACACCATAATAATTTAAATTGTTCAATAATCACTTATTGTTCATTTATTATTTATAATTATATTAGGTTGTCAAATATCTCCCTTCCGCCTTTTTGTCTTTTGAATTTCGCGGCTATGTACAAAAAAAAGAAAAAAAAGCGGAAGGGAGATACTTGACAACATAATATAATCTATAATTATATCGGCTGATGCATTTCGATGGCGACGCCATCATCGTCAGAGCCTTTCTCATTTGTGTAAAGTGAATCAGCCACAGTTCCAAAACAACAAATAGACAATACAATTAATAATATAGTTATCAAAAAAATATAAGACAAATAAAGCTACCAAATTGGCATATTCGTCATTAGGGTTTCCCCTAACTTCATCTTTACCAGGAATATTTTACTGTTTTGAGTCCTAGTAAGGATTCTCTGGATCAACCTTATCGCACAATAAGAGCAAAACACCCGTTGAATAGCCATTAAAATATTATTTTACTTTAAAAATTTATTAAGTAAAATATATAAGATATTCTTTATTCTATTCTACTAATGTAAAAACCTTACATTTCTTAAAATTTATACAAAAGTCAGTTTATAATATTGGTATATTATTACAGTATCTGAGAGATTTATTTGAAGTTAGAACATCAGACATTACCTGAGAGGAATATTTGTTATATAAAGAATTATAAATAATTTCAGACCAGAACTAGGAACATTTTTTTTAAAAAAAACTTGCATTCTGTACACAATTATCTAATAATAACAATTATAATCAGTTGAACATAAAATGTTATTAAATAGATGTTAAAAATAAATTAAATTCATCCTTATACAACAAAAATTTTATAATATAGGATCATCCAATTATAATTCCATCGCCTAGATTTGAATTTTATTAAAAAGAAATATGTGTATAGTTACTTTTGTTTCTTTTTATTAAACCACAAATCTAAGCGTCGCATTTAGATGATCCTATAGATATGAAAAAATAATAATAAGAGAATTCAAAGTAAATATATCCACAAAGAATCTATTTACTTTTTAATTACGTTTATTTACTTTTTAATTAACAGAATTACCAAGAAAAATTAACGAGATTATTTAAAAAGAAGTGAGAAAAATTTTCCAACACATTCGTAATTATATATTATTTAATATTTATTTCTTCGTAACTATAATTGCATGTTGCAATTCTATTCTCTTAAACAAATATTAATTTATTATTTATTATAGAAAACTAATTAAAAATTCACAACATTCAGAAAAGTCAATATAGTTTATGCACAATGGAAATTCCCTTATTTCAAAAACGACTGCACGATGTAAAAGTCATTCTGATGAACATATTTCATTTCCAAAACATTCCACAGAAAAAATAATATATGTGTAATTGGAAGTTGTACTGACTTTATGTTCTTGGAAGACTACATTCACATTGTTCAATATGGCTATTAATTATGTTCTCATCTTGTTCCTATACGAAAGTATACACTTATATTTTTATTAATATATAATTTATTTGACACCAGATTCAACCGCCTTCTTATCTTAAACAGTAATTTTATTTAATATCTCGCACATTTCGCAGAACTTTGTAGGACAGTCAATGATTTGTAAGGTATGTTCTAAACGAAATCAGATAATTGAAGAATACAATAAAATAACCACACATTGGTCGAACTTTTGTATGTCTTACATAGTATGAAATGATAATCGAATAAATCTAAAATTGATATTTTACTTAACTTTAATATTATGAACGATACTCAGAATTGTAAAAATACAATTATATATTTTTCTAACTCTAATTATCATAAAAACATACCTATTTAAGATAATAATATACCAAAAGTGGAGCAGTATTATATTTAATACCAGTAATATAAGTATCATTTTATATATAGGGTTTTCCAATAAACACTTTAGAAGTATAAATGAAAATAACAACAGAAAATACTTAATTAATTAATTCTTTTTTTAAGCATATTCCATGGCAATAATAATGAACTACAATTTCACTCATATGACCACTATAACTTCATTTGACATGTGCATTCGTTTAGTCCAATTTTTAATCATAATTGTGGTCCAATTTCATGACACATGTTCAAAGTTTCTTTTTAATGCTTCTGTTGTTTCTGGTTTATCAGCATAAACCAATGATTTCACATAACTTCCAGAAAATAATCCAATGGAGTTAGATCACATGATCTTGGTAGCAAATTATAGGGTTCATTTCGTGAATTAAACATTTGTTTTAATAAGTCTATTGAAATTTTTACAATTTTTAAACGTTGTTGAAGTGTTAAACGTTCCATGATAATTTGTCAAACTATACTGAATAGAAATGTCAAAACGAGGTTAAAAAATCAAACATGGCTGCCACCAGCTTTCAAAGTTCTGGCATTCTTATTGGAAAACCCTATATATATTTGACATATACGAGAGTTGTTTGATAAGTCCGTGTAAAAATAAAAACTGCTTCATTTTTTTGAATAAATCGTTTTTATTTTTCAACATAGTCTTCTTTTAAGCTTATACACTTCATCCAACGCTTCTCTAGTTTGTTGATCCCTTCCGAATAATAGGATTTGTCCAAGTCTGTAAAATAGTCATTCGTTCCTGCAATCACCTCCTCGTTCAAATAAAATCTTTTTCCCGCGAGCCATTTCTTCATATTAGGGAACAAATAATAGTCCGATGGAGTCAAGTCTGGAGAATAGGGGGGATGTGAAACGATTTGGAACCCTATTTCCATTAGTTTTGCGGCTACAACTGCTGAGGTGTGAGCTGGTGCGTTGTCGTGATGAAAGAGGACTTTTTTGTGGGCTAATCGGGGACGTTTTTCTTGCAACGATCCAATAACAATGAATAATATGCACCTGTAATGGTTTTACCCTTTTCCAAATAGTCGATAAAGATTATTCCTTGCGAATCCCAAAAGACAGTCGCCATAACCTTCCCGGCCGAAGGAATTGTCTTCGCCTTTTTTGGAGCAGATTCCCCCTTGTTAACCCATTGTTTAGACTGCTATTTGGTCTCAGGAGTGTAGTAATGTATCCATGTTTCATCTACAGTGATGAAACGACGCTTAAAGTCCTGCGGATTTCGCTGAAACAGCTGCAAACCGTTCTTGCAACACTTCATACGACCTCGTTTTTGGTCGATCGTGAGCAATCGCGGCACCCACCTGGCGGATAGCTTTTTCATGTCCAAATGTTGGTGCAAAATATTATATACCCGTTCACATGAGATGCCTACAGCACTAGTAATCTCAGGCACTTTTACTCTTCTGTCATCCATCACCATATCATGGATTTTATATATAGTGGTGACCTCAACAGGGCGTCCAGAACGTTCAACGTCTCTTGTGCTCATATGGCCACTCCGAAAATTTTGAAACCACTTATAAACCGCACTAATCGAAGGTGCAGAGTCACCATAATGTTTATCAAACTTCTGTTTAATCTCCTGAGGCGTTTTGCCTTTAATGAAGTAGTGTTTAATCAACACGCGAAATTCTTTTTCGTCCATTATTTGACAATCACTCGATTTCCTTGATTACGATTGTCAAACACAAAGGAATAGACCGATATGGCTGAAACTTGATGTGTGTTCTTCCAAGAGGTGCTACTAATTAAAAATAACCTCGATATGCACCAGTGGTGCCATCTTTCGGAATTTACGGACTTATAAACGACCTATATATATATATATATATATATATATATATATATATATATATATATATATATATATACACTACCGAGACAAAGTCTGCGCACACACATTCTATCTTTATTAATATCGCCTATAACATAAAAAGACTATTGTTGATAACAAAGTAACTATTTTTTTTTTATAAAGTCTTAAAAATTAAAAAACATCCACAAAACACTTTTTAAATATCAATAACGTAAAGAAAAACAACAAAACAAACGAAATTTTAAAAAAATTCGTAAGAAAAAGTTTGCGCACACCTAATTAAAAATTTAAAAAAAGACTTAAAATGTTATTTTTAGTATGACATTGGGTAACCTTTCCATTTTAAAACTTCTAATCTTTTTTATATAAGTTGCATTAATCTTTCAGTTTATTCAGAACTAATTTTGGCCCATTTTTCGATAGCAGTTTTCGACATTTCTTCGAAATTTCCTAATTTTGTGCTAAAACAAATTCCATAAATGTTCAATGAAATTTAAGTCAGTGGATTGTGAGAGCATAAACAAGTTCTTTGGAATATTATAGAGTACCCAAAGCTTGACAATTTTGGTAGTATGCTTGTAATAATTGTCTTGTCGGAAATAAAATTTACGGTCTAATCCGATTTTTCCCACATTTTCTTTTAAATTTCGTTTTAAAATACCGAGATAGTCGAATTTATTTATTATTGACTATAAATTCAATATTACCAACGCCGCTACTTAACATACACACCCATAACATCACCCGAGCACCACCATGTTTCACGGTGAGAAACAGATTTTTCTTATCTAAGGCTATATTACGTTTTTGCCAAATGAACTTTCGTCCTTTTATGGGAAAATTTACTCTCGATTGTATTTTTCCAAAAGTCCTTCGACATATTTACATGCTCATTTTGCTTCATTCTTGAAATGAATGGTTTCTGTCTTGCAATCCGACTATGGTACCCAGTATTTATTAGAATTTTCCTTATCGTATCATCAAATTTTTTTTATCAAATTGTACATGGACATTTTCAGCAATTACAAAAGTGGATAATCGTGGATTAGTCTTAACTATATTAATGATATGACGTTTTTCCTTTTCAGATAACTTTGAACGGCGGTCACAACGGGGCTTTGATGTTATGATATCGGTTGTTTTAATAACTGTTTTCACTCTATAAATTAATGAACGCTGTCTTCCTAAAATTGTTTTAATATATCGGTAACTATTTTCTTTTTCCCATAATTTTATAATTATTTTTCGCTGTGATATACTTATTTTATTCTTTTTAAAATTACACATTTTATTTCCCATGATATTCACTTGTATTACCTGTTTAATAAAAACTAAAATTAAGAATAACAATCTGCATTGCATTTTCAACAATCATATAGCCAATTTTAATACTGAAATTAAAAATTCTAAGGATAATAAATGATAAACGCAACTGTGTCCAGACTTCTTCTCAAGTATTTTTTTAAAATTTCGTTGATTTTGTTTTTCTTTACTTTATTGATATTTGAAAAATGTTTTGTTGATGTTTTTTTAATTTTTAAAACTTTGTAGGAAAAATAAAAAATAGTTACTTTGTTATCAACAATAGTGTTTTTATGTTATAGGCGATATTAATAAAGATAGAAGGGTGTGCACAGACTTTGTTTTGGTAGTGCATATTAACTATTGTGTTTAATTTCTTAATGAAATAATTAAAAAAAAAAAACAATTTCGTTTAGAAATCCACTGAGTGCTAACAAAATGTTCTTATGTGCCAATTTTAAGATGTGATGTAAGTTCGCCTTATCTAGTGTAAGCTAATAAACCTTATATTAATTAAATAAATTGCATTTTATCTTGTCTCCAATATCGTATTTTTTATTTATTTTAACTTAAATCCAATAATATTTCAACTTAATTATCTAAGTCACTTGATTAGTTATCAAATAAGATTTATGAAAATTGATAAAATAAGTATTAAAAAAATAAAAACAACTTTCTATCTTATAATCAATATTTGATTACTTGTTATCAAAACACTGATATTAAAAACTTCAAATATATCATGAAAAATATTAATTAATAGATATATTCTGAATATGAAAAACTTGTACGATAAAAAAATGTTCATAATTAGTCATTCTTAATCAGTATTACTACGCTCAGAAGTAATACGTCATCTGCATATCGTGGATAAAACAAATATTCTCCATTTATTTTAATACCTTTATTTTCAAAGTTTACCCACCCTCATTACCTACTCTAAGATTCATTAAATAATTCAGATAACAAAATGTCTCTTTATTTTATCCTTTTCTTTAGTCTGATTTTGCATGAGAAATTTTCCATTTTAACTTTAACTGTTGTATTGTTAAAACCGTCTTCTAATAATTCCAAATAATTTTTATTTATTTCTTGCTCCTTAAGAGATAGAAACAATGATTAATGTCAGTTGAATCAAACGCTTTTATATAAGTGTTTATATATATATATATATATATATATATATATATATATATATATATAGAGAGAGAGAGAGAGAGAGAGAGAGAGAGAGAAAACAAACATGGAATGTTAATTCGAAAGAAATTCTTATATTATGAATTAAAATATTACTCTCTGTTTAAAGAAGAAAGTAGTTAATAAATGCACCTACCTATTTTTAATGTAATTTTAAAATCAGTTACAAATATTTCTTAAAAAGAAAAATATAATTTATTCACTTAAAAAAACGAAATTTGTATTTAATTCTTATTTATATTCTTAAAATAATTCAAGTATAAAAAACACCATGCTTATTTATTTTAATAAATTTTCATTTGTAACTAAATCCGGATCAGAATTAATTATTAATTTTTAGGTAATACTTTTTTATGAAAAATAACATACCATAAAGTTGAATTTAAATTCATTGCATAGTTGTCTGTAATATAAGTGTAACCATTTGACTATAATCGACTCTATCTTCTTTTAAATGATATGAAACGTAAAGAAAGAATTTATAGCTTACGGCATTGTAAAGGTAAAATATTACAACCGGCTGACACAGAGCCAAATTTAATAAAGAAACTATTCTGTTCAGTCAAAGACTAAAACACTACAAATTCTTTAGTTTAGTGAAATAGTTTCACTTTCCAACTACATTGTTCTATGAAGTAAAATAAGATAATGTTTCTCACAGTACTTGGATACTTTATTTCGTTACTATTCAATGATAAGATTATATTTATATTTGATAGTAGTATAGTAGCAAATATTTTGTGAAAATAATATACAATAATAATATATTAACACCTTACCGCCCGGCCACGCCTAAACGTGTTTCGTGTAGGACTACTATAAGTCCGTTCACGCGTTAACGCGTGTTTCGTTGTATGAACTTTTGACGCCAAAAAAAAAATATATATATACAAGTTATATTTTTTTCTAATTCCATCAAAAGATGGTGGTTTATATATTACAAATATTGGTAAGTTATAAAAATTATAAAAAATATTTCAGATATTTTAAATAAAGTAATAACTATCCCTAGCAAAGTTCTGTTTTTTTGGAATAAAATCGAAATTGGTTCTCTTATTTCTTTTTCTAACTTCTGTATACAGAATATATGCTTTATGTAATAAAGCATATATTCTGTATATTTTATCCCTTCTAGATGTTTTTTTGTCATATTTTATCCCTTCTAGATGTTTTTTTTAAGCTAAAAAGTGTTTTTTTATAATAAACTATGTTTATTATAAAGCATCTCTTTTTTGTACTTTATCATGTTGATACACTCATTACAGATTGAAAACCACTATTATATTTTCATATATCTATGCATTGAACCCTTTTATAGGCAGATATGAAATTTCATTTCAAAATGTTATTGATTTAAGAATTACATCGATTTTATGCAGAAGTTATTTTTGTGCATTTTTTTGCGAAATTTTTTTGACTCTAAATGAAGTCTAGAGCGAAATACTGCGGGCCGTAATGTGTGAATCAATAATAGAGCAGTTGAATTAATTCAGTACTTTCTGATAATATATATATATATATATATATATATATATATATATATATATATATATATATATATAATTAGATAATATTAAATATGAAAAAAATAAATATACTCTACCATATATATAAATTGACATATCTAGAAAATATTTATAACAACATACAATAATGTTGTGATAATTTTAAAAGGAAAGCTTTATTGGTATTTTAAGTATAAGTGATTTTTTTGTTGATAATAAAATTAAATTGAAAAAAATTCAGAATAAGAAATTAAGTTTAATATTTTTTTAAATAAAAAAAAAAAAATGAAACAAATCAAATAACGAAACATCATTTATTGAAGCATAATTAAGAAAAGTTTAAGGATCCAATATATTTTTTTAGAACCATATAATCCAATAATAAAATTAAATTTAAAAATTGAATTTACTAACAACAGAGTAGTTTTATAAATTTTTAGAAAAAATAGAAAAATTAAATTAAATATTGAAACATTTTTTTTCAAACATCTTCAAATAAGGCGAAATTTTACTTCACGTACGGTTTATTAGAAAATTCGTACTATGAGTTTGTAAAACATTTTATTATTTTATGAAAACTACTTTCTTTCTTATCATGAGAAAAGAATATATATAATTTGTAATTCTTAATATATAAATTGTAATTCTTTATTTTACACAACGTATATTTTTTTCTATGTACGAAATAACATTTTCATGTCTAAACAACTGTTTGTTCAACAAGATTTTTCAATTTTTAAAACAGAGGTATTAGTTCCTCTTTTTAGCACGATAAAAAGCAGACGTATCTCAATCTTCCAGTCAGTATTTTATCTGCAGCACTTAGTTATTTCTCATTCTAGTATTAGAAATTTCATATATCATTCCAACTACTTTTTCTGTTGTCTATAACTAATCGTTTTAACCTCAAAAATGAATTAATGGAAGTTTATCTTCTGATGATCAATCTTTTTTATGGACTAATTTATTCTACTGTTAATGATTTACCTGTGTTCCACATATTAGTCAAATAAAGTACAGAACCTTTGAAATTGAGTTGTTCTAGATTCTTCTTTATACCATGTCATAGAAATATAACTCGAAGGCTTTTTTCGCAATTAAGTTTTGTCATTTTAACTTTTCTAAAACTATATACACCAGTCCCTCAATTTACGCGGAGTACCCGTTCACCGTGGATTTGTTTTCCGCGAATGAAAATCGCGTAAATTGAGTCTGTCAGTACAATAGAAAAAATATTGGAAATAAAAGCTAGTAAAGTTGTAGAAATACATATTTATTTCATATAGTTTAACAAAAAAATAATGACGTTTTAGAAAACAAAAGTAGATAAATTTTATTCGGTGTCACTATCGCTACTGTAATTCAATTCAATCAACCTTTTATATATTTATATCGTGCTTTTATACGTTCAAGTAAGAATTTGCGTCACTCTGATATATAATAAATTCCATGAAAAATTATATAAAATGAAATCTATCTGACCGCGTATAAAAAGTGTCGCGTAAATCAATACCGCGTAAAAAAGTCTCGCGTAAATAGAGGTATAATTTGCCGCGTAAAAAAAGTGTCGCGTAAATTGAGGGACGGGTGTACTACACAAAAAATTGCAACATATATCTACGCTTCAATATAGTCTTAAATACTGCCAACAATTATATAAAATATTACAGGTTAACAAGTTTTGTAATAAACATATTAAATAGTATCTATCCATTCGATTCGGATTATAGGATCAATATTATTAATCTGATTTGAAATTACCAACATTTATGTAAAATACGTTTTTATCTCGGGTAAAAGTTTATTTCAAATTTATTTACTGTTGGAATTAACACGTTATCACAGCATTATCACTTTTTTATTTCAATTGGTAATAAATAATAAACATTAAAAATACAATGTTTAAGGTAAATAAGTTTAAATTCCAAAAAACATTTGTAAAACAAAAATATCACAGTTATATTATGTTAAAATATAAAAAGCAATTATAAATATTTCTAACTGTACTATTAAATTTATTATTACAAAAATAAATATCAAATAAATTTCAAATATTTTGTAAAATGTCTGTAAACACAATTGAAGATAATGGAATTTTTATTTACTCAAAAACTCGCAATATTATTCTGATAACGAAGTAGATTTTTTACAGGATAATAAAATAGATTCAAATAAGTACTTTAAAATGTTATCACAATTAATTTCAGGTAATCATTTCTGTACATAGAAAATTTCTCTGACTTTAATCATAAAATCAGAAGATAAGAATGTTATAAGTAAACAACTTTAAATATTTTCAAATATATGACAAAATTATAATCCTTCGATATTAAACGTATATTCTGAAGTGCTTGTACGATAAAAACATATTTATGTCATGTTTTATATATATATATATATATATATATATATATATATATATATATATATTACTCTCAAGTAATAAATTAATATATCAAAATTAAAAAAAAAATATCAAAAATAAAAAAAAATCATAATTAAAAAAAATATATTTATATATCAAAATTAAAAAAAAATCACCAACCCAATATATATTTACACAGACAGGCAGGCAGGCAGAGAGAGAGAGAGAGAACAAAAATTGGATGGTATCAATTCAAAAGAAATTCTTATATTATGAAATCAAATATGACTGTATGTTTAAAGAAGAATGTTTTTGATAATTGCATCCTATCTGTTTTCATTTATGATAGTAAAATGTGTCTAGAAATCCAGAATAATTAATAATTAAACGGATCCATACAGTACAAAGAAGTATTAACATTTCATATTAGGAATAACATGAAAAGTGGGAAGTTTAAAATGGAAACAGGGCGGTCATATAACAAAAGAAAATAGCAGTCTAAACAATGGGTTAACAAGGGGGAATCTGCTCCAAAAAGGCGAAGACAATTCCTTCGGCCGGGAAGTTATGGCCTTCTTTTGGGATTCGCAAGGCCGGGAAGGCATATAATGGACGAGGAAATTATTAGCTAGAAACCTAGAAATATATAAAGAGCCATCAAGAGAGTCATAGATAGATGGAATAGATAGGAAAATTCGAAAAACGGAGAAAAATCGAGAAAGGCATTGGATAAGTCAAACTGAAAAAATAAAAACGATTTGTCAAAAAAATGTATATTTTTACACGGACTATATCAAACAATATATATATATATATATATATATATATATATATATATATATATATATATATATATATATATATATATATATATATATATATATATAAAAGAAAAGGGCATAGGCAGAAAATACACCAAGAAGATAAGACAATAGGTGGGAAAAGATAATAATGAAATAAAGACCAAGATGTAAAATGAAACCAAAACAGACTTCATCAAAAATGAATAGATGAAATTTTGAAGCATAATGGAGGTGAGGATTAAAAGAAATTGCAACAGACAGGAGAAAGTGAAGAGTATCAGAAGATGTTTAAGAAGAGTCATTGCCATTCGATGAGGTTTTTGTCTTACAATGGATCGATATATAAGTTTTGATGATTATAATATATACATATAATGAATATAATTCAACATATTTTTTTTACAAATAAATGTTGGATCTTAAATGCTTGAATAATTCAATGACTCCATACAATACTGAGAAGAAGTGAAAGATGCATGTTAGATATAATATATAAAGAAAAGAAGTGAAATGAGTGGATTTTAAAGAAAATAAAAGTTACAGTCATTATAATGAGTGTAAAAAGTTTAAAGTGGAAGTAAGATATTCATATAGTAAGAGGAGAAGATTATCGATGGGTAATAGAACTGATTGGGAATTACGAAGTATATAAACACATATAAAAACACAGGAAGAATAAATATATAAACATAGGAAGAAACAAATGGATATATAAAAAAAAATATGAGAATATTCATTGATATGGAATGGAAAGATATTAAATCATTGAAAGTGAAATATTTTGGAAAAACCCTTCTTATAGTTACTGTTGCCATACGTCCCGTATATACAGGACTGTCACCGTATTTCACTATTCAGTCCTATTTTATATTTCCTATTTGTCCCGTTTTATCCCTAAATTCTGCGTAAGGGAATGGTTTTGATTTGTCATTATAATTTTAAAATGACTTGCGTCCAATTTTATAATTATTTGAAAGAAGAAAATGATATAATTAAGAAAGTAAAATCAACTTTAAAATATAGCTGGGCTAAAAAAGATTAGCCTTGCACCTTTTTTTATTATTCTACGTGTTCATTTTATTAGATTGCTTAAACTTTATTGATTTTTTATCAGAGTAAAATAAACCATTACCTACCCACTTTTTTCATGTTTTATTTATTTAGCACTTAAACGTCCCATATCAATGCTTGGCAATTATGGCAACCCTACTTATAATAAAAGACAGAAAGAATTGATAATAATAATGAACGTTGGAAAATTTAGTTTCCTTCTACAATTAAATATAACCAATTTCTGGCAATCGAATGAATATCAACTTTTACCATTATTACATCATAGATAATAACTTTGATAATCTCTCTGACTAAGTTAGAGTTATGAAACAGTTGCTTTTTTACGAGATGAGGTTATCAACCCCCACCTTTGAAACATAAGACTTTCTGCTTATCAAAAGAAGCAAGTCAATACTCCACCGGTCAGTTATTAAATCATAGATAATTAATTTAAGTATATTTAGAAAATATTATGATATAAGGTCCAGTGAGTCATCTGTGTAAAAACATATTCAATGAAATTAAATTAAATTTTGTCATAAAAGCAGTTAAAAAAATTCATTTTTATTTTTCCTCCATAGAAATTTCCAAAAAATTTTATAACTATAGTATATCAACGAATCAATTATTTTTTTTGATATGAAAAAAAATATTTTAGTTGTAGTATAAATATTTCATTTCTGCTCTGTTAATCCCCAAAAAAATGAATTTAATTAACAATGAAATAATTTAATATAAATTATGAAATATACTATATATGTGTATATATATATATATTAGTTAATTGTATACAAAATTGTTTACATTGTACCTTACGGTCGACACCTTTCACATATCAAGTCTTTTCGGATTGCATTTGTAGTCTTAAAAAAGATAAAAATATTTAGGGTAAGGTCAGTGCAGTAGGGCAAACAGGTTATAAAAAAGTAACGTATACAGTGATAAAGAATATCAGTGATAATATACGATCAAGTACAGAGAAACACATTACAATCGTGTCCTGGGTGATAAAATGTCAATATGAAGGAAAAATACAGCATTAAATGTACAGTAAAATTAACATACATCAAACTCAAGTTTAAAAACACACGACTAGTTTCAAAGATTATATCGAAAAGAATATTCATATCATTAAGTTATTTATAAACAAAAATTAAAATGTCAATGAAGTATTTGTTAGATCCTTCGTTACGATTTAATTTATGGCATATTTAAAATTGTTTAATTCTGTTTCCTTATTTGAAAAAATTAATATTTTTTAAAAAACTTGAACACCCATCTAGATATAAACTTGGATAAAAAAGCGTGATATATTAATAACATCCTTATAAAAGTTCATGTTTTATTAAATTAAAAAAATTTGGTATGCAAAATGAATAACTGAATTGATGATAATATCCACTCAAGTCAATTTACTTAAATTATGAGATCATTTTATACTACTACGTATGTTTAATAATGGAAATTGTAAAATCAAATTATCAAAACTAGAAACGCATTGTACGCCATTAATATTTTTAGTAAATAGGATTTGAGGTTCTGCCAAGTTATTTGAATGAAATGTCTAAGGACCTTGACACAGCCCTGACTTAAATCAAATGTAAGGTAGGCGCTATTTAATAAAATGCAAATTTTTGCATGGCCAAGGTTTACACTACATACCAATACTTTAGTATTTTACAAATGACAATTACATGCATCTCAATTAGATAATCGCAATGATAAATAAACAAAGTGCATAATCATAACACAGCAATAGAATTAATTTATTAGGATTATTAAATGTACGATTGCATACACACGTTTTTATATAAATAAATATTTACGTATTTAAATTTCAATTTAATTAACAAATCAAAATAAAATTGAATAATCATTGTCAATGTTTTATATACATACATATATATATATATATATATATATATATATATATATATATATTTATATATACACCCGTCCTTCATTTTACACGGGACTTTTTTTACGCGAGTATTTTTTACGCGGCAAATTATACCTCTATTTACGCGGGACTTTTTTTACGCGATATTGATTTACGTGGCACTTTTTATATGCGGTCAGATAGATTTCATTTTATATAATTTTTCATGGAATTTATTATATATCA
Organism: Neoneuromus ignobilis; assembly: GCA_029203775.1. NCBI lineage: Eukaryota > Metazoa > Arthropoda > Insecta > Megaloptera > Corydalidae > Neoneuromus > Neoneuromus ignobilis. The sequence goes on along the minus strand of CP092094.1, from coordinate 22,709,793 downwards.
GAGTGACGTAAATTCTTACTTGAACGTATAAAAGCACGATATAAATATATAAAAGGTTGATTGTTTTGAATTATAGTAGCGATAAGGACACCGAATAAAATATCTACTTTTGTTTTCTAAAACGTCATTATTTTTTTGTTAAGCTATGTGAGATAAATATGTGTTTCTACAACTTTACTAGCTTTTATTTGCAATATTTTTTCTATTGTACTGACAGACTCAATTTACGCGATTTTCATTCGCGTAAAACAAATCCACGTGGAACGGACACTCCGCGTAAATTGAGGGACGGGTATATATATATATATATATATACATATATATATATATATATATATATATATATATATACACATAATTTGTCTTATAATACATACAAAATTATTCTTGTATCGATAATTAACGTTTATCTGAAGTAAATTAATATTCCATACAGATACAACTGTTAACAATCTAATAAAAGATCATCCAAATATGACACCTACATTTATGTTTTATTAAAAAGAAACTATACACATGTTTCCCTACACACCACCCTATAACACATGTTTCTTTTTAATAAAACACAAATCTAGGCGTCACATTTGGATGACCTATATAAAAGCTATACTTAATATTTGCTGACCCATATTTTCACAATTCATTGAATAGTTAATCAAATTAAGAAGAAAAGTTTTATATTTGTAATGATGTACATATTTTCTATTTTCAAAAGTAACAACAATATATAATCCCTTTTTGTTTAAAAATCAAACTTACTAATAATTACATTCTTCGATTAGAATATTGAAAATAATCTATACTAACGACTAAAATATTTTATTATTACTCATAAATGCATGAACTTTTCTTCTATTTCGTTCGATACATAATAACAAATTGTAATCGTCATTTTTAAATTAAAGATACATTTATCATTCTTTTATTCGAAAAGCAATAAGAATTTTTCAAAATGTGTAAATAATTAATTATAACCAGAAATGTATGTATGTGTGTTTGTGGATGCATATACGGGGATCATTTGATAAGTATGGTAAAAAAGTAAGAAAAACTAAATTGAAAAATTTAATTTAATTAATTAATTAATTAAATTAAACAATAAATAAATTTACCATACTTATCAAACGACCCTCGTGTATATATATATATATATATATAGAGAGAGAGAGAGAGAGAGAGAGAGAGATGTTTTTCTACTTTTAACTATTACAATAAATTGTCACAGTTTAAAACACTTCTACTTTAAAAATATATATAAGTAAAATTTATTTTAAGCAACTGACTCAATTATTCGCTAGTCAAAATTACCACAGTATAAATATAATAGAAACCAATTTAGTTCCTATTCTACAAATATACATACAAAAATAAAATTGTTGAATGAATTTCAAGATGTATATATCTTTCAAACTATATATTTCATGAAGAATATAATTTTAAATTTAATACATATGTTCATACATACACAAACACACACACATATCTATATCTATATCTATCTATCTATCTATCTATCTATCTATCTATATATATATATATATATATATATATATATATATATATATATATATATATATATATATATACACACAATTAATGATTAATAGCACATTCACGAAAAGTGAAACCTAGAATCATATGAAATCCAATTATTTATTATTTCCTTATTTAAATTATTTCGCAAATATAAAGTCTACACATTCATTAATCGAATGTCGAAGACAGTTACATTTTATATAAAAAAAATGAAATTCAATCTTTTTTTGAAAGCGGGTGTAATATAAATAACAAATATTTACATTTTTATAACGTGATTTTTACCATAAATATTATTTTCTATTCTACAAACATTCACATTTATTAAATACTGAAATATTTGAAAGCAGCTTTTTTTTATTTTATAGTTGTTTTTTTAATTTAATTACTTAAAAATGTTAAAATTTAATATTAATAAAAGTATCGAATGTATTGTCTTTTTTCTAAAAATAATATAATTCATAAATCATAAATTAAGGCTTAAATTCGAACACATTTACCAACTACTAATTTTAAAATATTATTATCAGAAAATCCAATTTTCCATGAAATTAAACAGCTGAATCATTTAACCCGTTCGCTACCAGCGTCACATATATGTGACGACCCGGTTTTCTTATCTGAACCCGGCGTCACAAATATGTGACGAGTGTTCATCATCAGTTTATGATTATTGTTTATACCAAATTGTGCCTCAAACAGATGGGTTATGTTAAAAAAATAATAAAATAGATACAGTATGTTATCTATTTGCCGATAATTATATTTTTAATCATTTAAAACGTTATAAATACATTTCAAAAAATTAATGAAAATTTGGTATCATATTTAAATAATAAAACGTCTGGGCTGTGGTGGCGGTTTTTCTCCCGAGGCCCTGGTAGCAAACGGGTTAAGCAGTACATTGATTTTAGGAAAATAAATGAAATTATTGTTAGATCTCTGTTATAAAAAACGTTGCATTATTTTTTTAACAGAATATGTAAAAGAACAATAAAAAAAATTTAAATGACAATCTATATTATACAACTATTTTGTGTTCTGATTTAAAAAATTAACAAGTTTAGAGAAAATAACAAATAGATCATTTCAGCTACAAGACTATATACAAATGTTTTTTTAATCGTGATAAAAATTTGAATTGAATCTCTATCGAAAATTCTATTTAATCTAAAAAACAGCCTATATATATATAAATATACATACATATAAAAGTGTTTTTAGGTTAGATAGAACTTTCGATAGAGATTCAATTTAATGTTCAATCATGCTTAAAAAAACTATATATACACATATATATGTGTGTATGTATGTATGTATTATTATCATCTTCTTCATCATCATCATCAAGATCAGACTTTTTTATCAACTACTAGATAAACATTCCACTTCTAATTCATTAAAATTATATATATATATATATAAATATATATATATATATATAAATATATATATATGATCCAAATGATGCTAAAAGGTTTAGGCATACATTAACTTGCTCACTATTATTTATTTTTTTTTACTATCAGTCAGTTTCATTTGAACCACTTACAATATATTATAACGAAAGACTATAGTAATTCTTATAATTTAAAATGTTTATTATTAATTCGTACTTATTTTAGCAAGACAATAACTTGAAATTAAGTACCCATTTAATAAATGTTACATTAACAAAAACTAATTATAAACACAATCGTAATAAATAATCTAATAAAGAAACCTAAAACACAATTATACATAAAATAAAAAAAGTATCTTGTTGAACAATAATTATTCTAGTCTCATTTTTGAAGTAAAATTACAAATCATTAATTTTAAATAGATGTAAATGATGATTATTAACACATCCATATTTAAAAAAAAAATCAAATTTATAATTTTATAAAATACTGAATATACTTGTACATTTTATAAACGATAATTTTAAAGACAAATCTTTTTTCAACTAGAAACAAAGTAAAATTCCACTAAAGTATGACATACATTAGCACATTTGATGTATTAAAAAAATAGAACAAGTAAAAAACAGTGCAAATTATTAAATATTCAGTTGATGTATTAAAGATTACGTCATGTGTTCAGTAATAAACATATTTTGTAAAAATATTTGCACTGATAATCCATTGGTCACTAGCCTATTAGTTACTGACTACTTTACGACTGACTCAGAAATAGAAATTACACAACTATTAAATGATCAAAATACAATCTTGTGTGCATATATATATATATATATATATATATATATATATATATATATATATATATATATATATATATATATATAATTCTTGTATTTAAAAATAAACTCAGAGGGGATAAATAAAATATTATACTAAAAATAAGATTGTGTCTGTAATCGACTAAAAAGAATATAATACGAGGTTACACATTTACTTAAAATTATATACGAGAATGAAAGGAAGAGAATAGCACAGAAAAATAAAATACAAATTAATTATACATCGTGTCTTTTTAAAATTTCTTGTTTGTTTTAGTCGATGTGAAATATAACTGAATCTCAACAAATGACTCTGACTATATATAACTATTTAAAAATAAATATAGAAGTTTTTAAATAATAAAATTCGAAATTTTTATTCATTTTTTGCCATTAATGTTCTGTTTGTTTATTTTAAATACTTTCAATTTATATGAAATAACCTAGATTTGAAAATAATTTAAAATTAATTACTAAATTTGACTATATGTAAATTATTTAAAAGTATAAATAAATAAATTATTATCGAACACTAAGAACAGTCCTTTATTGTTGAAATCTTCCTGTCTAAAGCAATTTTTCATAGAATTAGAAATTAATTCTTTCATGTCTCTAAAGTAAATTATTCTTGGTTATCCTCTCATTTTACCCCAATACTTAATTTTTGAAAATTATGTTAAGAAAATCATTGTATTTTAAATACTACAAACAAATACATAAATTGTTCATTTATTGACATGAAACGTTTACACAAATGAATTATCACCCTAACACCAGAAAAAGTATTCAATAATTATTTATTGTTCACTCTGTTTATAAACTGATGTGTAAACAAGCCGAACAATAAATAATTATTGAACATTTTTTAATATCTTCCGGTGTTGAAGTGATAATTCATTTGTGTAAAAGTGAATTCGTTACAAATTTAAACCAAATGAAACGTTTAATTAAATTATTTATCATAAAAATATTTTGTTAACTTTGGATATATTCAATTTTAAAATATTAATCACAAAATATTACTATATATAAATATTTAAATTCCTAAATATTCAAATTCGAAATTTAATTGAATTTTCTGTTAATCAAATTATTTTCTATATGTTAAATATAAATTTAATATAATTAGTTTCAAAATGTAATTTACATTAAATTACCGAATTATGTTATAAATAATTATTTAATACTATATATAAGTATATATATACATATATAGTTATGTAAAAAATAATTTAATAAAAAAAACAAGCTACAACAAAAACTCATATTACTTCATATTAATTTTCTTAACAAAGTTAATTGCATGAGTAGTATATTTTGTAGTCAGTGAGATTAAAAAATTAAATTTAATCAATCTGACAGTAATTTCCTTATAATTAAATGTTATTTAATTTCCAAACATACAAAATATGTACCAAACAATTTTCTTCGCACTTCAACATTTACCATACAATATGTAAATGAAAACGTGTAACACAGAAAGTTTGTTTATCGTTTCGATAATCAAGATATTATTGTATAATGGAACTGTCCTATGACGTCATCAAGTAAATTAATGATAATAGTGACACTGTCGATGTTTCTCTTCCATAATATTCTACGTTTGAGTAGAAAAAACAAACAGGCTGCCATCGACACTGTTTTATAAAAAGATCAAAAAAACAACAAAAAATTGTTACAGAGTGACGCCGCAAAAGTCACATCTACATTCAGAAATATTTACATTACAAAAAAACAAGATTGTCCTACATTTTACAAGACACTATAAATAGTACGTTCGAGACATATGATTGTAATTGAAAATGTTCGTAAGTAGTAATGAACTAAAGAACGTAAGAACAGTTCGAAGACGTCTGTCTACCAATGAGACATGATTGGATAGGTAATACGTCAATCTATGCACAAACATTCAAGTTCAGATCCTAAACATACAATAAAATAATGGACGATTTTTATTTATTTTTAAATTATATATATATACACAAATACTTCCTGTACAACACTGTAAATTTGGTTCCTAAACGAAATTTAAAAACCAAATGTTATAAATAATTCTACAACCTAGTAGTATTTAATCTATATTTGTTAAATATTAAATATATCTGTCAGAAATATTTCTATCTAACAGAATTAATAAATTTATAATAAAAATATTTGAAATAATTTTAATAAACTGTAACAAAATGAAACATCCTCTTTTTATTTAAAATTAAATAAAAATTATTTTTCACAATTATTACCCCTTTTGTAAAACTGTTTAAAAATTTACAAAAACTGAAAAAAACATTTTCTTTTAAATAAAATTATTACAAAAGAGTAACTGATTTTATTATTTTTTAAAAATTAAAAATTATATAATCTATTTGAATTTAAATTTGACAATTTTAAATCTAAAAATTCTTAAATATTAATATATTATTAAATAACGTATGTTTTTTTAAAAAAAACTTTAAAAAATTAACTAAATGGAAATAATATTTAATATTAAAATGTAAAGAATATTATTCTACAGAATTTATAATATTATTTAAAAGACTTGTAAAATTTAAAGATGTTTTCATAACGAAAAATTATAAAAAGATCAAATACTGGTTTTAAAAATGATAAATAGGTCAAGAGATTTTATAATGCAATGTTCTGATGATGATAGGCATTGTCATCGAAATGTACATCAGCTTATAAACAAATAAAGTGAACAATAAATAATTTTAAACGCTTTTACAATATCTTGTAGAGTTGGAGTGATAACTGATTTATATTGAAGTAAATTTGCTATAGTTTTTAAAACAACCAATGAAAAACTCTAATCTATTAGAAGTTAACATTTTATTATTAAAAAAAATATCCGAAATTGTTGGCAGGGTTTATTTATAATAAAAATATTTACAATAAATTTTAATACCATTCTTTACCTAAAATATAAAAGGATAATTTTACTAAAATAATTAATAAAAAAATAATATTAATTATTCTTAAATGTACAAAATTGCTTAAAAACATAATATGTTAAAAATATTACAATTATTAATGTAAATACAAATAAACATTGTAACCTAATGATATTTAAATTCTATAATTTCTAATAGACACAATTCTAAATGTGTCGTATATATCAATGACTATCTACAATGAACTTAAATGTACTTGGAAAATAAAAATTTTGGTTCTCCATATTGTACGAAATCGTGTTATACGAGACTAAAAAATAGTAAAAAAAACAGTTAACAAGATTATCCGATGATTATTTAAGTGATTTAGATTTGCTAATATAAAATCGTGAAAAAAAGTGTCTCGTCTACGAACAAAGGTTAATTAAAAGTTCAGGTGATGTTTTCAATAGATTTAGGTGTTTCTTTTAAAACTGATTCTCAAGATCTGATAATAAAGAGAGAAAATGAAAATTGAACAAATTGTATGAATTGATAGAAATCTAGAACAAGTTGGACTTAAAATATATTATTCTTTTGACAATCACTGACAATATATAATTTTAATATTTTTCCTAATACTGAATCATAAATAACCGAAATAATGTTTATACCTCTAAATTATCATAGTGATTTTGCTATGATCTGCTGAAGAAGTAATTCATTATTTAGTTTTATTTTTTTAAAAAAAAGAAAAAAATAGTTATTACAAAATCTGTAATAACTGTCAATTGTATCAAAAATTACTGTGATCAGGAGAAAATGACATATACTACTACATGCTAACGATAGACTTATTCGTTAAAAATTATATCAATTAGCATAATTATTTCACAAAAGTTTGCAAATTCATCATTCTTGCATAATTTTTCATCGAAGAATTACCACTTAGAGCTATGTTCTTAAAATGAAATATTTCAAAATCAAGCAGATAGAATTAAAGTATTTAAGCATTTTATAAATTTAAAAATGTAGAATTTCACAAATATATTTTTTTAAAATTCTATTAGGAAAAATCAGTGCAAATCAAAAGAGTATATTTTGAATAGTTTTTTTTACAAAAAAAAATATAAATTAACAATTTTATTATCATTTATAAAGCAAGTTATTTTATTTGAAATAAACTAATATTTTTAAAAAATTAAAATCTTGAAAATTTCATAACAAATAAATCAAAAACAATTGTAGTATAAATAAATCTAATGAAAGCACATTTAAAAGAATAAAAAAATATTCTGAAAATATTTAATCCGTGTCTTCTTCTAAAACCAATTTGTGTATATTTTTTAAAAATTTCATATCAAATAAAAATCTGAAATGAAAGTACTATTGATAAGACCAATATACAAAAAAATCTGATAATAAAATCAGAACAATTCACTATAATAAAAATAAATAATATACAGCGTTTGAAAAAATGAGTATACTCGAACAATGGTTGCAATTATACACTAAAAAAGTATTTTTATATCGAAAGTAATGAACTAAAAACAAATTATAAAACAGTTTATCTAACTGATAAAAGATATTATTTGTTTTCATGTAACAATGTTTTACATCTGAGAAATGAAATTCGTCAAATTCATTATTAACATAAAAATAAAAGTCTTATTTACAATATTTTTATCAGATAAATATTGTTTCACTGTCACTACACTTGATGAGGAAAGAGTATAATTATAACAAAACAAATAAAAATTTCAAGAAAAATGTTGAAATTTCTTTTAAGATTGTAAATTGATAAAAAATAACTACTCTCAAGTGAAATACATAAAACACATATCTTCACTTTCGATCACTGTTAATTTAATGCTTCTTCTTTTCTCAAACTTATTTATTTTCCCATCTACTTGAATAAAATTCTGTTTTTTAATTTATTTTATTCACTTATCGTTATGTGAAATACAAAACCCTAAAAAAACAATAATTGTAAACAAGTAGGAAAATAATAATTCAACGATCGTTGCAGATTAAAATATACTTATTTTTTTACTTTTTTATAAAACCTTTTACTCTGATATATCTGTGGGAACTTCCAGGTCACTACATTGGTTATTCTAACCAACTGTGTCATTTGTCTGTCAACAGTTTATATAGAATTCAATAAGAACCTCAATAGAATGACAAATGATGTTGTTTAATACCATTAATAAATTACAATGCCTTGGTATTGGTAATAAAATCATTCCAAAGATACAAGCATATCTATTAAATAGGGATTACATAAGAACAAATTCTTAAAATGAAATTTTAAAATAGAACACAATATCAACGAATTAGTATTTCTTATTTTATCTTAAATACAATTTTTTACTTATTTACAAATTAATTTTATTCACAAAACATTTAAAATAATTAAACAAGTTATGAAATTATTTTAGTAGCAAATAAAATACAAACAGACTCATAAAATATCTAATATTTCATTTTGAACACAGAGAAAAACATTCTCAACTATATTAACAAAAAGCAAGAAAATGAAAAATGTCACGCAACAATGCTTTTAAAGCATGCCCTTTCAGCATGAATGAAAAAATAAACGTACACAAAGCTAAACATTACACTAGAAATTCACAAAAGCAAATGTGCTATAAACTTCACTGTACAGACTTTGTGGATGTAGTTAGAATATGAACTCTAATGGAACACAACAGAATGCGGAGTTATGCTTTGAGCAAAAATTGAGAGAACTTGTCATTTGACACAAGAGGACGAATAAATGAGTCATAGTTAACACATATTAAAGCTTTATATATATATATATATATATATATATATATATATATATATATATGTATGAGTGTGTGAGAGTGAGAAAGAAATAATGTGTGTCGTGTACACACACACACACACATATTTATTACATGTATAAAATGTTAAAGTGTAATATCTTTTCTGTAATATATTACAAAAAAAAGAAAAATTATTTTTATTCAGTTCTTTGTTCAGTTAAAAAATGCTGTGAAACATAAAATAACATTTAATGCATCAAAATATTTAATATTAAAAATGAGTTAGTCATACATATTTTATATTATTATTATTTTTTTTTTTAAAAAAAAGATCACAAATATTACACAGTGTTGACTCAAAAATTTACAATTTCAACCCAAAATCAATAAAAAAAATAATAAGCAAAAGTGATATACATATATTTATATATGTATACCACTTTTACTTATCGATAATTTATGAAAGTTGATATTCAATATATATATGGAACCTAGATATATAAAAAGGCCTTACAATGTATTAGAACAGAAATGCATTGAATCGATCGATGTGGAAAATTTTGGAAGATTTTTTCTGCGGTAAATGGAAAAAATCTAATGATGATGATGCAATATGTATATGTATGTGTGTGTATATATATATATATATATATATATATATATATATATATACACCCGTCCCTCAATTTACGCGGAGTATACGTTCCACGTGGATTTGTTTTACGCGAATGAAAATCGCGTAAATTGAGTCTGTCAGTACTATAGAAAAAATATTGGAAATAAAAGCTAGTAAAGTTGTAGAAACACAAATTTATTTCACATAGCTTAACAAAAAAATAATGACGTTTTAAAAAACAAAAATAGATAAATTTTATTCGGTGTCCCTACCGCTACTGTAATTCAAAATAATCAACCTTTTATATATTTATATTGTACTTTTATACATTCAAGTAAGAATTTGCGTCACTCTGATATATAATAAATTCCATGAAAAATTATATAAAATGAAATCTATCTGACCACGTATAAAAAGTGCCGCGTAAATCAATACCGCGTAAAAAAGTCCCGCGTAAATAGAGGTATAATTTGCCGCGTAAAAAGTCCTACGTGAATTGAGGGACGGGTGTATATATATATATATATATATATATATATATATATATATATATATGTGGTGTGTGTGTGTGTATGTGTGTATATATAAATTAGAACAATCAACAAGATAAATAACAAATTAATCACTCACTCCAATATTACCAAATTTTATAGAAACTAAATTTTATAATATACAGCACTTTGACAATGATGATATGTTTATCGAAATGCACATCAGTAAACATGAACAATAAGTGTTTAATGAACATTTGACAAATATAATTTAGTGTAAATAGGAGTGAATAATTTATTAGTGTTTAATAAATTTGCTAGATTTTTGTGACAGATAATAAGAATAAGTATTTGATATTAATTAGATTAAGAAATAAATTTCGAATTATAATTAAACAAAGAAAATATAAATGAATAGTAAACAAAAATTCTAGTAATAAAATCATACACTTTAACAAAAATAAACCACTTGCTTTGATAAAAAAATTGAATAATCATTTATTGTTCACTTTATTCGCTAATACACATTATAATAACAATGCTAGCATACTAACATCATAAAAACATTGTATTATAAAATTTAACTTTCTTAACGGAACACTCTGATGGTTAAGGAATGGTCATTGAAATGCGTATCAGCGAATAAAATCAACAATGAATAATTAATAAACATATTTATAAAATATTGTAGAGTTCTACTGTTATAAAAATGTCAACAATTAGAATTTTAGTTAACTATAAATCTTTTTAATGTCTGGGACTGCCACTCAAGAATAAAAAAAAACTAATAAATCAAACGACTGATAAAATCAAAAATGATCCGTTATAGTGCCTTTACATATTTGTCAGTCAATTAATATAAAACCAATTCAAAGTGTGACAATTTTAAAGATTTTTTTAAAGAAATAATTTAAATGATATATATATATATATATATATATATATATATATATATATTTGTGTGTGTGTATGATGAAATATATTTGAAGTTATTATAAGATTAAAAAAACTTTGATTGCTATATAATCCACTGAAATTAAATAACGATTTATGACGTCAATTGAATATTCAAATTATAATTTTAAAAAAAAACAACAAAACTAGATTTTTGTACTTAAATATTCTTTTTGTATTATTATTTTATAACAACTTGAAATAAATATAAATAAATAAAAACCAAAATAATAAATACAATAATATGATAATGAAATATTATGAACAGCTATATACAAATAAAATAATATCGAATTAAAATAAAAAACTGAACACACACAATGTACAGTTTAAATTAGAAACGATAAGGCTTTTTTATAATATTAATGAATGAATAATCGATCAGAGCAAAACGTTACCTCTGACCTATACGAGTTGAACGATACGCATAATAGAAACTAGCACTAAATCGTGCTCATAGCAACCCGTTAGTTGCGTTAAATGAATTTAATACCAAAGTAAAAACATAATGATGGCGTCGAAACGAGATTTTATTGAATCCGACGACGACTTGTGTACGAGTTTTACATGTCGAGAATTTAAAAACCGAATGCAATATAAATGTACGTGCCAATTTATAACTTGTAGCAATAAAGACGACGTAATAAAATTAATTAACAAATATCCATTTATTATTATTTTTTTTGTTGAGTAAAGGATCCCTTCACGTCTAAGTTGGCGGCACCTCACTTTCACCGGTAGGCACCAGGTTGACTGAGGCGCAGCCGGCGGGCGATGGGCTCTGGTGATCTCAACGGGCGTCGATATGACGCCAAACTGCGTGCCGAAGGCCAAGTTATTCGCGAAATAACATATCTGTTGCGGAAATATTCATCGACATTAACGGTAGACCAGCCGAACCAGATATACATGTCTTTAGCAACATTTGTTTTATTAATTTTTTATTTACTTGGACAGAATTGAAATAACCAAACAAACAACATCGTGATTTAATTGGAATTTGTGTCATATTTTATATATATATATATATATATATATATATATCGTAAATTAATTTAGCACATCGCAACGTTCGAAGATTTAATTAAAATGTCAACACGATTTTTTGTTAATAACAATAATGAAAATGTATACAATATAAATTCAATTAAAAACTCAGGAACTACTTTTTTAAAAACATTTTTGAAATACATTAACTAACCACAACAAGTATTTCAATAAAAAAATATTATTAAATATATATATATATATATATATATATATATATATATATATATATATATATATATATAATACTTTGCAAAAACGAATTTTACAAAAACTTTATGAAATGTATTTAGTCTCGGTATTTGTCCTCGTCACAAAAAAGTGTGTATGTATATACAAATATGTAAACTAGAGAAAGATAATATTTAGAAAAAAAAATTATATATATATATATATAATACACGAGGTCGTTTGATAAGTATGGAAAAAGTAAGAAAAACTAAATTGAAAAAATTAATTAAATTAAACAATAAATAAATTTACCATACTAATCAAACGACCCTCGTACATTCACATACACGCACAATTCGAGCTTACATAAACATTTGTAAAAATTTTAAAAATTTCAGGCATTTTTTTAAATATAAAATGTTTTATATCGAAATAGAAAATAATTAAAATCATTTTTATCAATTTTCACATAAATACATATGAAAGGCTGTTTTTTAAGCGTGATAGAACTTTAAATGGAATCCGTTTCGAAAGTTTCATCCAACTTAAAAAACACTTTTTATCATACCTTTATAAATACATATATATACACAAACACACATGTGCATATATAAAAAATGTTTTTAGATTATAGATTCAATTTAAAATTCTATCATGCTTAAAAAATCACCTATACTTATAAATACATACATACATACATGCATACATGCATACATGCATGCATGCATACATACATACATACATACATGCCTGCATGCATACATCATATAAATAAATATATATATATATATATATATATATATATATATATATATATATATATATGTATGTATATAAAATACAAAAAGTAATAATTGTAAGATTCTTCTATGCAAAGTAAAATTTCATACTATAATTTAAAGACCAAATAAATAATTCTTATAATTGACTAAATCTTGAATATTTTCAAAATTTCAATATTTCAATTTTATTCCAAAATATTTAATATTATTACTGTATAGAAAAATGAACTTTTTCATTTTATATCAAATTTCATTTATCATCAGTAACAACAGGAATCTTTTTCTATCTGTATATATTTTTTTTTAGCCAAACTTTTAGTATTTTGAGCTGAACTTAGCTTATACTTTTGATATTCCTATTGTAGTATTTAAGGGTATCAACCAAGAATTGGTGTCCTTAAACCGATTTTTTCTTTTGATTTTTTTTTTATTTTTGTCTTCTCTTTATGTAGTTTTGCTAGCATATATATATATATATATATATATATATATATATATATATATATATATATATATATATATATATATATATATAAATATATAATTGAAGTTTAGGATATTAAATAATTATAATTATATAATCTCAATATTAGTATTTGCATATTAAGACAAATATGTGTAACTTGTGCAAAAGTATTTTAAAAAATGATACTGATTTTAAGACTTAATAAATATATTTTTATAAACAAAAATTTGTATAAATGAAGAGTAAAAGAAATAAATTTTATTTCACAGCCATATTTAATTATAATTATAATAAATAAATAAAATAATTATAAAAATTTATTTTTTATATTTCAAAGTATCTAAAATATATTATATTTATATATATATATATATATATATATATATATATATATATATAGAGAGAGAGAGAGAGAGAGAGAGAGAGAGAGCAAAGAAAATCGATGAAATTGGGCATGAACAAAACATATAGCAAGAAGAGAAGACAATTAATGTACAAAAATTATTATTGTGTAACTATCAAAAAATAAAAAAAAACACACACACAGGAAGAGACCTTATCAAAGATAGAGGGATGATACTGTATTGTGGAGGTGAGGGTTAGCCGCTAACAGGAAACAATGGAAGAATTTTAGGAAACATTTAACAGGACCTAATGATGTTCAATGAAACTTTCGTCCAGCAATGGACTGATGTAGGTTTTTTTGATAACGGTAATGGAAATGATCATATGTATGTATGTGTGTATATATAGTTGCATTTCATTCAAAAATAAAATTTATGTACACTGAGATTTTATAAATAATTCAGGTATTTTTAAAAATTTAAAATAAGTGTTCACAATGTTTTTCTGTTATTACATTAATTTTAATTTTAGGCATTTTTCATTGAAATTATTATTATAAAAATTATTTAAATATTAAATTTATATATATATATATATATATATATATATATATATATATATATATATATATATATAATGTACAATAGTTTTAATTTAAAACACTTTTGGATACAAAATAACAGTAATCAAAACTATTCAGTTATAAAAACATTTGTTAAATTATCAAGTACTTTTAAAAATACCTGAACCTTTTAAATCTTGCAATATACATAAAATTAATTTTAACAAATAATATTATACGCAATTTGCATTTTTATCCACACAATACACGCACGTATTTGTCGCAGACATAAACTAAACTAAACGTATTTCCTATTACTAAAATAAACTAATCTCGAAACCATTTAATGTTTTATAAGTATTATATAATTATCGGGCACAATTTCACAATATAGTAGATTAAATAAACTATCTTTCTAGTTAGAAAACACTATCTCTTAAAAAACATTAACTTTTTATCTTTAAAAAACATTAACCTATTTTAATATTTTAACTAAAAAGCGAGTCCTTAGGAAAGTAATAGAAAGTGTTCCTTAAGTTACAACACGTTGAAATATTTATCAATCTTTTAAAAATCTTCTCGTTTCTTAAGCAATGTGATTTATTTTATGAAATTTACTTAAATCGATATTTCTCTATTTGTTTTTCCTCCGATTACTTTATTTATATAATAATGTATATGTGTGTATATATATATATATATATATATATATATATATATATATATATATATATATATATATATATATATCCAAACATACATATACTATTTATAATTTTCTGTGAAGAATTATTTATTATTTTTACCCAATATAAACAAATATTCAATATTAGAATAAAAAGTAATAATTAAATAAATAATAAAATATATTTTAGATACTTTGAAATATAAAAAAATAAGTTTTTATAATTATTTTATTTATTTATTATAATTTTAATTAAATATGGCTGTGAAATAAATTTTATTTCTTTTATTTTTTATTTATTCAAATTTTTGTTTATAAAAAAATATTTATTAAGTCTTAAAATCAGTATAATTTTTTAAAATACTTTTGCATAATTTACATATTTGTTTTAATATGCAAATACTAATATTGAGATTGAAATAAATACAATTAATTATAAAAAGGGTACTTGACTAAATATTTATATTATGACCACTAAATCATCATTACAAAATGAATTATTCTCCTCGCTACACACAATTTTATTAAAGTGATCGATAACGATTCATTGTTCATTTTTACAGATGACTGACATTTTCGATGCTAATTGTTTTCACAACATGGCCATCGAAATGAGGACCAAATAAATTGAATAACAATAAATGATTAAACACTTTTATAAGATCTTGCATTATGATGTATACAAAAATACATATTTAATAAAAATTGTATTTAAGAAGATAATTCCATTACATATTTCAATTTTTTTCGACAGATATTAACTAAAAGTCATAGTCTCTATTATATCTTTTTTAATGATTTCAATTTATTTAGAATAAACAAATTACTTTAAAAATAAAATAATTTCACAAATACTTGTATACAAATGTAACATAATTATTTTTTATTTTTATTCGAAAAAATTCAGTACATAATTGATCAGTGGCATGATTTTCAGTATATGAAGAATTTTAATATATGATTGGAAGTTCACACATCAATCATGTATTTGTAACGGACTGATTACTTTTTCTTATTGTTTTACCTTCTTCAATATAATTTACGAATTCCCTGAATTGCAATATATATGGCCCCTGTTACCATTTGTACATACCAAATAACCACATCATTATATGTGGTCATCGCATGAAATTTTGATCAAGCCATTCCATGCAATTTTAATAATGTGATTCGCAATAACTACACGCTGCTGAATTTCAGTACGGAATTAAATTATATTTTTCAATGTTCGTCAAATGTTATAAATAATTCTACAACCTAGTAGTATTTAATCTATATTTGTTAAATATTAAATATATCTGTTAGAAATATTTTTATCTAACAGAATTAATAAATTTATAATAAAAATATTTGAAATAATTTTAATAAATTGTAACAAACTTAAACATACTCTTTTTATTTAAAATTAAATAAAAATTATTTTTTACAATTATTACCCCTTTTGTAAAACTGTTTAAAAATTAACAAAAATTGGAAAAATATTTCCTTTTAGATAAAATTATTACAAAAGAGTAACTGATTTTATTATTTTTTAAAAATTAAAAATAATGTAATCTATTTGAATTTAAATTTGACAATTTTAAATCTAAAAATTCTGAAATATTAATATATTATTAAATAACGCATGTTTTTTTAAAAAAAAAAAAATTTTAAAAAATTAACTAAATGGAAATAATATTTAATACTAAAATGTAAAGAATATTATTCTACAGAATTTATAATATTAATTAAAAGACATGGAAAAATTTAAAGATGTTTTCATAAGGAAAAATTATAAAAAGATCAATTTTTACTGGCTTTAGAAATGATAAATAGGTCAAGAGATTTTATAATGCAACGTTCTGATGATAATAGGCATTGTCATCGAAATGTACATCAGCTTATAAACAAATAAAGTGAACAATAAATAATTTTTAAACGCTTTTACAATATCTTGTAGTGTTGGAGTGATAACTGATTTGTATTGAAGTGAATTTGCTATAGTTTTTAAAACAACCAATGAAAAACTCTAATCTATTAGAAGTTAACTTTTATTATTTAAAAAAAAATATCCGAAATTGTTGGCAGGGTTTATTTATAATAAAAATATTTACAATAAATTTTAATACCATTCTTTACCTAAAATATAAAAGAATAATTTTACTAAATTAATTAATAATAAAAATAATATTAATTATTCTCAAATGTACACTACTTAAAATCATAATATGTTATAAATACTACAATTATTAATGTAAAAACAAATAAACATTGTAACCTAATGATATTTAAATTCTATAATTTCTAATAGGCACAATTCTAAGTTCGTCGTATCTATCAATGACTATCTACAATGAACTTAAATGTACTTGGAAATATTGTCAAATTATTTACAAATTTAATATCAATTTATTCAAAGTCATCTAATACATTTGTGTATAATTTTCAAATAAAATTCTCTTTTACATACATAAATAGGTAAAAATATTTAAAATGTAAGTCAATAAAAATAAACCTTAGTAATTGAAAATATATTAACATTTTCTCGCTTGAACTCGCATGAACTTGAATGACCTTCCACTGAACATCAGTGATTCAGATTTATCTTAATCCACGCAATTACATCGATGGATTACTGATTAGAATAAAAATAATGAATTATAAGAAATATTATTAAATATTTCGATGAAAAGAACCTATGACACATTATTTTAAATCAATAACCAATACTTATTTTTTTCTGTGAATTTTTATATCAAATGATAAAAATGACATTTAATGATTTAAATATCATTTTTTATAAAAAATAATAGTACATATTCACGTATATTTTTTTAAAAAAAATCAACATATTCTAAAAAATATTATTATGAGAATCTGAAAATAATATAACATTTTTTCAGATTTGACCCATATTCTCATTAACATAATAGAAGTACTCATAATAAATCTCTCTCTCTTTATATATATATATATATATATATATATATATATATATATATATATATATATATTTTCAAATAAAATAAAAAATATTAAATATGTCCACATAATGCAACAATAACATAAATTAAATCATGTTATACTAATATAAAAAAATGAGATGTGTCAAAAATTTTTCTTCTGGTAATAATAATCAACTGTATTTTTTTTCCAGTAAAATATTTTTATTTTTAAGATAATCGATTTCATACTCTCACTTGTAATAATTTAAGATAATAACTAAGATCAATATAATTTTTCTAAATGTTCTTCTCCATAAAACTTTTTGTTAAAAAAATATAAATAAATCAATGACCTTACAATAACTAAAATAACTACTAGAAAAAATCTAACGGTTTTTTATATTAACAATTTTACATTTATTTTAATTTTTATACTGTAAAAACAGTACTAAAAATTACCTAAATAACTCACCAATAATTAAATGATATTAAAACACTAATGTAAGAAAATTATCTAAATTTCCTTTTCAGTATTTTTTTTAAATCAACTGATTCATTAACCTTACAATAAAAATAATTAAAAGGTCATGTACACTAATTTCACAGATATATTCAATAAACTAAAGGATACGGTTTATAAAAAAACATATTTTTTAATTACAGATACAAACATCTTTTCGATTCTAATGGATGTATCAATTAAACGTACGGTTAAGTCGACTTCTTAGAAACATATCATTTTCCTATCGAAGAAATTTCATTGATTTGTAAAATAAACATACTTGTATATAATTTTATATACGCGCATATATATTTATGCAAAATATAATATAAATAATTAAAAAAATCGTTATTAATTGGAAAGTATTTTTGATTGTCTGTATTGTTCCATTCCTTGTAATTTATGATGACTTAAATGAGTATAATTTATCAAGAAAATAAATTGTATTAAACCAGTCCATGTAATAATGTTAATTACAGTACTAGTATACTGTACATATAAACATAAATAAAAACATATAATCATACATACATATATATATATACAGTAAAGAATATTTTCTTCTTGAGTACTTAATCAACATTGTTTATACGTTTAAAAAGACTTAATTAAATAAATATGACGAGTACATAAGAAATAAAATTTAATAATCTACTAAATTACAATATAGTCAAGTAGTAACTATTGCTATTATATTGTTAATTGAAGATCAATTTACTGAAGATATTTCCGGTGAACTGAGTATTCGGTAATGTTTTTAATGAGAGAAATTTGTATGCATACTGTTAAAATAACACAACATTATATAAAATCAAAATAGTCTCGCGCATATGCTTGCCTGTTCACATAAAACATATCACATTACATATGCGGAAGTCGACTTTAATGGAATCCTGCGTTCGTAATTGTTATTTAAAGTAAAAAAGAATATTTCTTATATATCTTTACACACTTTATATATATATATATATATATATAATTTAGCTTATTATATACATATACAAGCACAAACACATATAAACAGTTAATAATATATATTTTTATTTATTTATGACGTATATTAATATAACGTATTATAGATATTTATTTGTCTATTCTACAGATGACTAAACCATTTAAAAAAAGATTCAATTAATTTTATTTAAATTACAAACACAAGCTGAAAGTTTATATATATATATATATATATTAGGTTGGCAAATACCACCCTCCGCCTTCTGGTCTTTTGAATTTCTTGCAGCTATGTACGGGTGAATCAAAAAAATTGTATAAATATATATCGGCCTAGCTAAATATATATATATGCCTTTTCTATATAAAAAAGTGTGAGAAATTGAACACTTGGAATTGTTTCGTAACCGCTACATATATATATATATATTTTCAAATAAAATATATATGCAACAATATATATATATATATATATATATATATATATATATATATATATATATATATATATATACCCATCCCTTAATTTACGCGGAGTATCCGTTCCACGTGGATTTGTTTTACGCGAATAAAAATCGCGTAAATTACGTATATCAGTAGAATAGAAAAAATATTGGAAATAAAAGCTAGTAAAGTTGTAGAAACACATATTTATTTCACATAGCTTAACAAAAAAATAATGACGTTTTAGAGAACAAAAGTAGATAAATTTTATTTGGTGTCACTGTCGCTACTGTAATTCAAAACAATCAACCTTTTATATATTTATATCGTACTTTTATACGTTCAAGTAAGAATTTGCGTCACTCTGATATATAATAAATTCCATGAAAAATTATATAAAATGAAATCTATCTGACCCGCATATAAAAAATGTCGCGTAAATCAATACCGCGTAAAAAAAAGTCCCGCGTAAATAGAGGTATAATTTGCCGTTTAAAAAAAACTCGCGTAAAAAAAGTTCGCGTAAATTGAGGGACGGGTGTGTGTGTGTGTATATGTATGTATGTATATATATATATATATATATATATATATATATATATATTTATATATATATATATATATATATATATATATATATATATATATATAGGTCATCCAAATGTAACGCCTAGATTTGTGTTTTATTAAAAAAAACTATACGCGTTTATTTTTAATAAAACACTAATCTAGGCGTCACATTTGGATGACCCTATATAATGTCCTTATGATAAACCTAGAAACTATCTATATCTGAGACAAGTCATTAGCACTAAATAAAACATTTATAGATGAAGTAGTAGAACAAAAACAAAATGGTGTCAGTTCAAAAGAAGATTGCATATTATTTATAAAGCAATATATTTGTTTATGTTTAAAAAGAAACAATTTTTTAATCAATATATCCTACCTATTCTCACTTAAAATAATGAAATATGGGTCTTGAATGTTAGAATAATTCAGAAACTCAAGAAATATGGTAGAAATAACATAAAAAGATATAAAAAGAACCAAATGGGGGTATTCACACTAGTCAACATTCATACAGTATTCACGGCCCATTACCACTCGTCTCACACGTTCTTACCCGAATACTAATTTTTTAGGTGGGGTAATTTGGTGATAAGAGGTTGTGAGACGAGCGGTAATGGGCGTGAATACTATATGAATGTTGACTAGTGTGAATACCCCCAATGAATCAGAAAAAAAATATAGATGTTATAGTAAAAGAAGTTTGAAATGAAAATGGTTATAAGGCAAAAAAGAGAACAATCTATGATCAAGAGGAGTTATTGATTAGGAACCTAGATAGATAAGAAAGCATAGAAAAAAACAATGAATAGATGAAACAGATATATAAAAAAAAAATATCAAAATGGACTGGGAGAGAAATGCATTGGATCGGTCGAAATTTAAATTTTTAGGGGAGGTTTTATCCAATAATGGATAGAAAAAAGCTATTGATTATGACAATTATAAAGATACTTATAAGTTGTCAATTATTTTCAATAAGATATTTTATTTCAATTCTACTTCAATCTTAAAAGTTTAAAAATATTTTTTTATTATTGTTTATTACAGTACGGATTGTGAAGTTATTATTTTGTTAACAACAATATCATTTTATTATCTGACAACAAAATGGCGTACTTTATACTTTCTAAAAACATATATATATATATATATATATATATATATATATATATATATATATATATATATATATATAATATTTGTGCATGATTTAATACAACAACAAAATAAAAATATGTTAATATTTATAAAAACATTTGGAATGTTTACAAGTGTCAAAGTCGGTTTAAAAAATTTACAAAAGATTAAACTTGTTCAATAATCTTTAAAGTGGACGGCACGTCGAATTTAATAATGATGCATTAATTGTTAATTAATTCCAATACAAAAACATATAAGAATTATCAGACTTGGGTCTATTGGTCAAACGTTTATGAACACTTACATCTATATGAAATTGAAAAGATAAGTAAATAAGGAATACTTTCCTATTTACTTATCCTATTTCCTATTACTTATTTCCTATTTACTTTATAATTTCCACTTCATTGTTGATAAGATTACGTTATGGTTTTTGGTTGACCAAAATTGTCATTGGATATGAAAAATAGATTATTTATTCGAATGTTAAAAACATTAAACAATGAATTTCTGTGGAAGAAGTACCGAAACTAAGTATGTTTTTGTAAAAAGTCTTATTGTGTATTTGATGGGATTGTGCTATCATAATTCATTGAGCTGTTAAAGTCTAGAGGTGTCCCGCCAAAATTTGAAAATCGGTGAAAAATGAAAACGGTTCAGACGAAAAAAAATGAAAAAGCAAAAGTAATTATTTTTAGTTTCATTCAATCCATTTTCTGCAGTCAACACATCAAGTTATGAGTTTTCGTTACAAGAAAAGGAAGAATTCAATACGTTGTCAACGGATCGTACTCTCAAAATGAAATTTTCCGAAATAACAGTTGAAGAATTTTTGGATTTCTGTTCAAACCGAGTTTAAAACTATTTCTGAAAAAGCGATTAAAATTTTATTACAATTTTCAACATAGTACTTATACGAGCTTGGTTTTTCAACATTAACGAATATTAAGACAAAGAAACGTGAAATGCTGACAAATATAGAACAGAAAATGAGAGTAGCTATTTCACACATAAGACCAGATATTCAAAACATTTGTAAAAGTCATCAGGCCCAAATATATTAAAAAATTGTGAGAATTTTCTTTTTTTTAATTTCATTTACTGATTGTTATTTGCTATTGATTGATATGTAAACTGTTATGTATGTGATTTTTATTTATTAGCAATATAAAAAATATATATACGGTTTTATTTTAGGACTGTGTTTCGCAAAAATCTTGTAAAATTATAAGTATTCCGTGATTCTGAAAAGGTTAAGAACCACTAGTTTAGAGAAACAATCACAGCTGGGTTGTATTATCACCAACTACAACGATTATATGATATATTTTTGGTAAATAGACCTGTTTTAGTCAACAGAAAAAGTGTTATACTGTCAGATTACATGCAACAAAAATCACTTTAGATAAAGTTAGGCTCTACTCCATTAATTAAGTTTTATATCTAACTTTATTAGTTTTTAAGAAATTCTGAAAAAGGTTTTAGTTAGATTTTAATATCCATTATTATACACATTAATAATATTTAATTTAAAACCAGTACATTCTTTTAATATTAATTAAATTCACAACTCATTACTCACATATTTTAAAAGTACAACATTTCGAAAATGAGTCAACATTTCATACTTTTCTCTGAAAAGTCCAATTACATTCGTATATTTATATTCATGTACTTACTTATTATTTACATTATCATATTTTTCAAAAACATTTCAATTAATAATAAACAAATATGTTTTACTTATATTTATTTGTTTACTTCTTAACTGTTTTTATGAACAGGTTTAAAAGTAATAAATCCCATATAAGTGTTTTCACTTAACAGTAATTTACGATTTCTTCGTTTATATAATTCGTGGAATTCTGATTTTACAACAAATTAATTATTTTCTTATTCAAAAAGGAACTCATTATTAATATAATTATATACTATATTGATTTCTTCAGTCATAATTCTCTTTATTATTTTATTTAGTACACAGACTTTCGATCAAAATGAAGAATCGAATTTAGATTAATTTATATATATATATATATATATATATATATATATATATATATAATACACACATATGCAAAGAGAGAGAGAGAGAAAAATAAATGAATATAAATTATTTGCGGAAACCACAATCCAAAAACAGAAGACGCTAATATCTTATCACAAAACCACAAAAAGTATCACAAGTCAATAGTCCAATATTTAAACAAATCAAATATTTTAATAGAAGTTACTTTTATAAAAAAAAAAATGTATTTCATCAATGTTAATCTTCGATTATACAAAAATATGTATTTCAATAAATATAAAAAAAATAAAAGTACAACAAAAATATCATTAATAATTTTTTTTTATATAAACATTTTTTTCTGAAATAAATTTGATTTGAAGAACAAACTATACGACAAAACATTTGTCCACTAGGTTTTATTAACTTGTAATTAAGAACCATGAAAAAAAATTAATCTGTTTTGATTTTACATATAATTATTTAGACTTACACTTATAAATAAAAAAACACTTGAGAATAATTTTTCACATAAAAAATTAACGTATATTCTTGTTAACTTTTTTTGCGTATACTTCATGCTTTGCTGTTATTTAATATTTTCGAAATTACAGTTCTTTGTAGAACACATGTGCTTTTATTTATTTTTTTAAAAAATGATCAAATCAGACAAAAATTCCTCAATAAAATATCCAATCATTACTGATTTTATAAATAATGTTGTTTCAGAAAAATGGGTTTAAATAAAAAAAAATCTTATCAGTGTGTTTACTTATATATATATATATATATATATATATAGAGAGAGAGAGAGAGAGAGAGAGAGAGAGAGAGAGAGAGAGAGAGATCTTAAATCCAAATACAATAAATATAAATATTTAAAGCAAATATAATTCTCGTTGAGTTTTTACTAAGCCTCTGACATTTTATAAGACTTTTATTGATAAATGTTATTCTTATTCATTTTAATACAAAACACTTCACACTAAACAATATTTATTAAATCATCTTAAACTACAAATCATGAGACTAAACGCCTCTCGCATACAAATGAGCAACTTGTCACAAACACCAACTATCTTATACATTTCGTGAATAAAGACTAATGAACTGTCTAAATTATATGACAATATTTCATATCATTCAGACAGCTTTCAAGTTTTGTGAAATTACAGAACTTAAATTTACATATTAACCCTTCTTAACAATGTTATAGTAAGTTATTATTCTAAATTAAACTAGTAATGTATTTCTTTTTAAATTTCTCTTTGAGGAATGTGAATATTGGTATTAGTTTTACTTTTTTTATTATTTTAATAATTAAAATTATTTTAAACAAATACAGTTGAATGGAAAATAGAAATAAATAAAAATTAAATATTAAAATTAAAAAAGATCTGAATTACTTATCAAAATTGGCTCATTATTCTACAAAATACTTTATTCCTTATAATGTATTTTATACAATAATTATAAAATTTTAAAATAATTTTGCGTTGAAAAAGGCAAAAAAAATAACAAAGCATTTATTAACTCCAAATTAGTCATGTTTTAGAAAATAATTTGAAATGTGCAAAATTATGATTATTAAGGAAGACTAAGAATACTCAACATAGAGCACAGAGGCTCATGATTCATGTATCAGAATGTTCATATTTAGTGAAAGTGACCAGGGTTTGAAATATGGCATTATTTATTTGCGAAGCCACCAGGTCAAACAGTTTTAATAACGAGGTTAAATGCGCAGTCTCTTATCTACCAGTGGTGGAGACATTGACAACATTTAATCCTCTTCGTTCAAATACAGAAATTTCGGCTATTTATATCAGTTATACTAATTGTAAAGATTGCAGGTGTAACACAAATCAATGTTTTTGTTCTTGTCGCGCTCAATCGTATATAAAGAAATAGAATTTACACAAAAAATATTAAATAGCTATAGTCAGAAAATCAAACATATTTATAAATGCGGATGAATCAAAAAATTTTGTTCACATATAGAAAAATATTTATTGTAGAAAAATGTTAAAGTGTATGATTGGTCATCTAAGAAATCGTTTCACTAGTACCGAAGGTTTACAAAGGTCATTAAACCGCATCAGTAATGTGGTTTAAAAGGACGTCAGTTACAAGAGAACTACATATATTCATTGTTGTGAAAAAGTTCCGAAACATTGACTAGAGTGTGTTAAGAATCCGTCTTAGAAAATGTTGTAATGATACTGAATGAGATTATGTTCATGAATCAAACTTGGATTTTTAACAATATTCTGAGTAAAGTAGTAAAAAAATCCACGTAAAGATGACTTGAAAATAATGTACTAGATTTTATCAAGTGAAAAGAAGATTAGGTCTTTAGAAGCTACCAGATTACAATTTGTGGTCTGTTTTAGAGAGCATGACATACTTTAAAATATACTCAACTATTAAATCTTTCAAGAGTTTCTTGTCGATGTTGTAGCTAAAATTCTAATAAATGAGGTACGTGCCATATCATAAATGGCTAAATTACTTTAAAGCTTGTGTAGAAGCAAATAACATATTTAGTAAATTATATTTTATTATTGAAACTATGTAAAAAAAAAATATAACACAAAAACTGTGTAACAATATTTGTTAACAACAATGTGTGTGTGTGTGTGTGTGTGTGCGAGTGTGCATGCGTGTGTGTATACAAATAATATAATGAAAAATATTCAAATATGTTTATCTCGGTTGCCTATTATTACAAGAATGTTAATTAATAGTTTTCCAAGAAAAACCATTCATAAAAGCAGACATAAATCTTACAAAATATTATTTTTTTAACCAAATTAATCATATAGTTTCTCTGATTACAATTATACAATTTGTAACAATTACATTACTAAGATATGAATCATATTTATCACACAGTACCGCAAAAAATAATTATATTAATATAAACCAAGTAAAGGAAATAATTATATTTATATGAAAATCTTTTACTTACAAAATTAAAACATTTTTAAGTGTTTAATAACTATTTGTACTCCATTAAATTCTTTAAACAATTTCAATTAAAATTGTTTAATGATGGAATTTAGAAACGTTTTATTCCCATTATAAATATCTTAAAAATAATGATGTATTTATTTCGATTAATATTTTTATTAATCTTAAATTGTTGAAACTTTATCTCACATACAATAACCAAATTGTTTATACATTCGCACATTTTATTTTATATTAATTAAAAAACTGACTTGTTTTTGAATACTGCAAGTATTCAATATCAGATCTAATAAGGAAGTTATAAATTACATTAAATAAAAGTGCTCTATTATAAGAGTTGTAACAATAGAGATTGTGAAAGTATCGTCTCTATTGACTCAATAATACACCTGAGGATCATTGTATTAAATTATTTTGAGTTCCTAGAGGCAATCAACTAATATTTTTTTATTAATTAAAAACAGTAGCTTTATATTCAACTTGATCTTTTCTTTATAATATAATTGTTACTTTAGTTAATTAACTATAAACTTATAAGAATATTTAATTTAGTTATGAGGTCGCATTGAAAATAAAATATATAGTTAATTAACAAAAAAAAATTAATAAAAAATGCACAAAAGTGACTTGAAATAAGTTTATATAATATACTTCAAAAATGAAAAAACTGAATTTTAATGACTTTTTACAAATACACGTATTTTATATATAATTATATTATTAAGTTTGGATGAATATTATTTATATAAATATATATATATATATATATAGATGTATATATCATAATTTTTTTCCAATTAATAATATTCAATATTATCCTCAAATACAGTTACAACAAAAAAAAGGCCATATACAATATGTTTATTTTTATACAACAATAGAATGAATTACATATGTTGTGTAAAGTGAAATTTTCTAACACTAAATATAAAAATTTATTTTCATGTCAAGTGCAGTGATATGTACTTTTCTATTAAATAAATACACTGAAAATAAATGTAAAATAAAAGGTACCACACCTTTTGAAAATTTGTTACTTGTTTAGATTTCAGCAAATAAAATTTAATAAAAAAAATAAATACTTAATAAAAATGTACAATAATTTTTGTACCGTAAAATAACAAACAAAAATAACTTCGAAACTACACTATTTTCATTTTTCGCCTACAGAATGTAAATATAAACGAAATTACGAAATTTCATCATGGGAATAAAAAGATGGTGTTCAATATTACAAACAATCCTAATAACACCAAATTAAAATTTCCCTGGAGAGACACATAGTGCTTTTTCAACAAGAAAAAATTACACAATTTTAAATGAAATATGTTTGCTCCGAGTTCGAAAAATGATACACGTATTCCATCTAAAAGGTGAAATTAAAACAATTCATACTCAAGAATATTAGTCAATACACTAGAATGGATGTTAAAAAATCTATTTAAAAGTATATTTATGTATATAAATATATATAAATATATATATATATATATATATATATATATATATATATATATATATATAGATAGAGAGAGAGATATATATATATAAATATGATAGAATATATTGAATATATATAGAAAGTTCTATCTAACCTCAAAAAAAATCATATATATATATATATATATATATATATATATATATATATATATATATATATATATATAAATGTATGTGTATGTGTGTAAAGATAAGATAAAAATGTTTCTAGGTTGGATAGAATTTTCGATAGAGATTCAATTTAAAGTTCTATCACACTTAAAAAAACACCTCTGTCTCTCTGTCTGTATGCCTCTCTCTCTCTCTCTCTATATATATATATATATATATATATATATATATATATATACATAATTGTTGATTGTAAACCCAAAGTACGAGGGTCGTTAATAAGTATGATAAGTATGGTAAATTTATTTATTGTTTAATTTAATTAATTAATTTCATTTAATTTTTCAATTTAGTTTTTCTTACTTTTTTACCATACTTATCAAACGACCCTCGTATATAAAAAAAGCACAGGATGATACTCACGGATGGAACAGATATACAAAAATATTCATCAGAGTGAAATGGACGAGAAATGCATTAGATCGTTTGGAGTGAAAAGTTTTGGAAGAAGCTTTCATCAAGCACAAGATAAAAATAAGTTTATATATATATATATATATATATATATATATATATATATATATATATATATCATTGCCATCACCTTCAACTTCTATCTAATCACTGCTAGATAAAAGCCTTGCAAAAAAACTTTCCACTTCGAGCAATTTAAAGCATATCTCTTCATTCTATCCCGACGATTTTTTATAAATTTGTCTCATCTATTCGTGGGTCTCTTACTGAATCTTCTTATATATCTAGGTTCTCAAACAATATTTTTTCTTGACCATCGATGATGTTTTATTTTTGATCAATGATCAATTCATTTCCATTTAAAACTTCTCATTTTTGCTATAATATTCATTCTAATCCATTTTTGTTTCTTTTTTTACTATATATTCTTCTTAGGAAATATCTTTCGATACTATTTTGTGTTATCTAGAGCCGATCAATTATTTTTAAATTTAAGAAAAATGTTTTATTGCCATAAGTGAAAACAGACAGAGAGGAATTATAGATCAAAACGTTTTTTCTTTAAACATACATACATATCCATGTACTCATATATATATATATATATATATATATATATATATATATATATATATATATATATATATATATATATAAACATGAACAGAACACGTGTAGTATTAAAACGTGACAGCATCAAGTATATATGACGTCATAAATGCATTTATTATGTGTCGAACGAAAGTATATGATTGCGTGCTAAATTCTCCGAAATCATTGAATGTCTTTACAAGTTATATAAGGCCGATAGCATTACTAGATAAGTAATAATTGTATATAGCTTTACAAGATATGTAATATTATGTGTGTATATATATACTGACGTAGCCCCCATAAACGACTGTTAGTAACATACAGGTAAATACAATTTCAAGCAAACAATACTGCAGTGACAGAGGCGTTGTCAAACAATGCATTCTGTGGGTGTGATACATGTCAACAGCAGCCATATTTGTAGGTCATATAGTATAGGTGAAACTATAAATATATTGGTATTATAAAATATGATAAAGAATTGTACGGATAAAATTACTTATAACTAAATCAAAAATTTAATATGTAGAATCAATGAATAATTGTATATAATTATTTTTTGATACGTAACTATCGTTCAATACAATTTATATTGTATTGTTCTTTAAATATTGATTTAGTATATAATATTCAAATCACTCTATCAATGATATTAATATATCAATTTAAATAATAAGGTTTATAAAATAATTATGATGTAATTATATACATTGACGAATGAAAAGCTACCAACAACATACAATTTTCTAATACACCCATCCCTCAATTTACGCGGAGTATCCGTTCCACATGGATTTGATTTTACGCGAATGAAAATCGCGTAAATTGAGTCTGTCAGTACAATAGAAAAAATATTGGAAATAAAAGCTAATAAAGTTCTAGAAACACATATTTATTTCACATAGCTTAACAAAAAAATAATAACGTTTTAGAAAATAAAAGTATATAAATTTTATTCGGTGTCACTATCGCTACTGTAATTCAAAACAATCAACCTTTTATATATTTATATCGTGCTTTTATACGTTCAGGTAAGAATTTGCGTCACTCTGATATATAATAAATTCCATGAAAAATTATATAAAATAAAATCTATCTGACCGCGTATAAAAATGCCGCGTAAATCAAAACCGCGTAAAAAAAGTCCCACGTAAATAGAAGTATAATTTGCTGTGTAAAAAAAAGTCCCGCGTAAATTGAGGGACGGGTGTATATTATCATCGATCATCATTTCAAATAACAAACAATTTACTAATAATTTGAGAATGGTTTTTGGGAAAAACATATTCAGTAAACACAATTGATTTTTTATCGCCAACACTACAATGGTTATAAAGTGTGCAATAATCTTGATTACTGAACTCTTGATTATAACCATTGTGGTGCTGTGGATAAAAATTCATTTGTATTAAAGTGAATCAGCACAGTTCCAAAACAAACAATATTTAGTAAACTTGACGCATGTATTTAAGTATATTCTTAAAAAAATTATAAAAATATAAAATAATTGCAAATACAAAGTATAAAAAAGTAAGTAAATGTCTAAATAGAAGCAAGTGAAAATTTTATATAGGATTATCCAAATGTGTCGCCCAGATTTGTATTTTATTAAAAAAAAAAGAAACTATAGACATGTTTTCCTATACACTACTCTATACACATGTTTATTTTTAATAAAACACAAATCTAAGCGTCACATTTGGATCACCCTATATATATATATATGAGAGAGAGAAAGAGAGAATTTGTCAGTGTGGAATGAAAAGAAAGGAATTAAATTGTTGGAAGTGGAAAATTTTTTAGAACAGACTTTATCCAGCAGTAGTTAAAAAGAGACTAATAATGTTGATGATGATAAAATATATGTGTGTGTGTGTGTGTGTAACTAACAAGTTTCACACAATAATTATTATATAATTCCATATTAATTCATATACGTTATTCTTAAATAAACGAATAAAAACAGTCAAAAATATACACAAATTGGACAAAAAATAGTAGTAATTAAAAATAACGACTCGGATGACTGTCACAAAGTACGTTTCATTTTTTTTAAAAAAAAGTTGTTTTAATGAAACACGTCAAAATAACATTGTATGAATCAAATGTAATTTTATTTTATATTTCCGGATTTTTTATTTACATGAAATGCTCTAATAAGTGAAAACTAATTAATAAACTTATTTTCTTTTATAATTAGTATATGATACAATTGTACTGAGTAATAATACGATATTACACGACCTATATTTTTTATAAGTATATTTTCACATTTTCATTTTCACTTCATATGCATCAATTTAAATCAATAATTGTATTTCATATAAAAATTACTTTTGTTCAGTATACATAGTTTGGTTTTTTTTTTGGAAAAAACACAGTTTATTATTTCCGCTGCATTATTAACATCCTCATATAAAAATAATAAGATAAAACAATTATGATTCTCTTTTAACGTCATTAATTTCATTTATAATACAGTTATGTCAAGAGCCAAGATGAAAAATATTCCATTTAATATTAGTACTATAAAGTGTATTTTTTTTATTAAATAATTTAAAATAGTTCTCTGTACATTTTTAACATTTTAAAGAAATATAAAGTAGTAGAAATGTCGTCCACTTTCATTTCTATTTATTTTTTTCTGTTGTTCGTTGACTAAATATTAATATTCTCATTTCTTGATGGCCTCGTTTGAAATTCAACATTTTTTCTAGGATTTTTACATTAACATTTACAAATAGGCAAATGCTCACAGTAGTTCATTAAAATGCAATTTAAATAACATATATATATATATATATATATATATATATAATGTGTGTATTTGTTTATACAATATATAAACAATTTCAATTAATTTATATGTTATAAAAACAAAATATAATTTACTAAAATATGTAAAATAATAATTTCCTCAATATAAAACATGAACAAAAATAAAATAAATAAATTTAAATCTAAAATAATTACTTCAATATTTATCTTAATCGCAATTTTAATATTACTGTTTAGAAAATATTTTTTTACTTTCATATATAAAAAATTAATTACGTTCAATGAACTTTATTCAAAAAACTGTAAAAAATATTCTACTTACTTCAACGATTAAAATTACTACATATTCATAAATAAGGAAAATTACTGACAAAACCAGTCTGCAAAAATATTATCCTTGAGAATAGAAAGGGAAAGTTGAGAAATAACGAAAAGTATTGTATCAAATTATGATAGACATTTTTAATCATTTGATAATTTTGAAAGAATAATAAAATTGCAATAAAAGTATAAATTTACGTTTGATATTATTTTAGAATAGTATGATTCATTTTTAAAATATTGATTTTTTAAAAAAAATATATAATTGAAGAAATGATATTTTTTAATTATTACAACAAAATTAATTCACCTCAACATCATAAGATTTTATAAAAATATTCAATAATTTTCCAATATTTTATTGTGTATTTTTAAAATTTTGTAAAGTTGCAATGAATGAGTCATTATTGTTAAAATAAATTTCCTAATTTTAAAAATAGATCAAAATAATAATCACAACAAGAAATATAATGAATACATAAATGGAAATAAGAATTTAAAATGACATTTTATTAATAAATAACGACATATTAATTAGACACAGTAATATTTACTGTTACACATTTTACTTTTTGTCGACAATGACTCACTCATTGGTATTTTGGGAGCGTGGTATTGTTGTTCTGCTAACACTCGAAACTGTAATATTGAACTGA
The DNA here is from genome assembly GCA_029203775.1 of Neoneuromus ignobilis. NCBI lineage: Eukaryota > Metazoa > Arthropoda > Insecta > Megaloptera > Corydalidae > Neoneuromus > Neoneuromus ignobilis. The sequence goes on along the minus strand of CP092094.1, from coordinate 22,676,306 downwards.
AGAAATAAAATTGTCAAATTTAATCTTGTATGCATGAATACATAAACAATAGTGATAATATTAAACTTGGAAAATTAAAATTAGTTATAAACAAATGTAGAAAATATGTAATATTTTAATAAACATTAATTTGGAAATACACGAATTTATCTATTTTTTATTAAAAATAAATTTAATTTTTTATTTTTATAAATTAGGTTAATAATGAAATTCGTTATACAATGATTGAAATTTCCAATTTCTTTATTTAATATATTTTTTAAAAAATATATTTAAATTATCATTAATAATAATTTCATATATACCACTATATATACATATATATATATATATATATATATATATATATATATATATATATATACATATAGTCTTTAATTAAACATTAAATCAATCTAAAATTTATCGACAATCCACACAGATTTGAATTTACATTTCATAAACACTATATAATTATATATAAGCTCAACTTGCCAACAGCTACACTAATTGCTGCTAATACTTTAATCTTATAATTTATAAAATATTATAATCTCTATATTTGGTTGTAGTTTCGGTACTAATATACAATTAAAATGCGGCACAAAATTAAATGAGAACTTTATTTAGAAAGAGGAAGTTTTAATTCACATTATAAAAAAATATACCGAAAAGAAATTAATAGAGAAAATATTAACATGATATAAATGATTACTTTCAAATTCTACAATTTTCGAAATGTAATATCAAATTGTTTTATTTCATGAACATGAATTACAGTTCGTGATTTACAACTGGACTAGAATTATCGAATAAACTATAAATTTTCCCATAAATCTATATGGTCTATAAATCAGATTACAATCTGAAATTAGACTCACTACACACGTGCTCTAAATTTTCAAGCAGAAGATATTTCCCTTATGTAACTGACAGCCAACCCTCTTATTTCTCCAGCACATAAAAGTGTTCCTTTACCTGGCTGTATAAAATGATTCGATACGGAGATTTTATATCACACAACAGGCTTCCGTAAATAACCCAAACGGCTGAATTGAACAAAAAATCTGATAAAAAGTAGATCAAAATATTCAAACTCGAACTGTTTTATAAGGAAAACCTTGAATGAATTTGCATTGACGTCTATATAAATTATATTGATATACGTTCATATAAATACATTCACACATACATGCACATATATATATATATATATATATATATAATTTATTTAAATAATTCCATGACTATTATTTTTTAAATAATTACAAAGTAATAAATGACAAAAATGATTATCAATGTATAAAATATAAAAGAAAATTTATAATACTTTTCATATACATTCATGCAATTTATAATATTATGAAACAATATTTACTTCCTTCTTTATACACTTCTTTTATTCACTATGTGATATTATTGCATGTATGGTTAATTACTAGAAGAAATTAAACAAATATTTAAATTATATTCAAATAAATTAACATTCCACACATGATACTTTTTCAAGCTAAAATGTGTAAATTTAATCACTGTATATTTTAATACGAATATTTGAATGTTATTCGTAATATTAATTCATTTATCTACAAGAAACTTTATCAGTGCTGAATTTGTTTTTTTTTTTTTTGATAAATGTATAAAAGTAATCCACACCTCATAAAAAACATATTTTATATATGCTTTTACCATCGCAATCACAAAAATTTAAATTTATCACAGAATGTAATGAAAAGAAATAATCCTTCATTGAAAGAAACACAAATATACAAGTGTATTTTTTTCTCTATTAACAAAAACATTTTAATCAAATTTAGAAAAAAAATGTGAGAAAGAATATGTCGATAAAGAATATGTATAGGAAATTTTCAAGAAAATTTTGAACACTGAAGACATATGAAAATTAGAATAAAATATCTTTTAGCGAAATAAAACATCCTATCGAAATTTGAAAAATTAATATATTATTTTTTTATGGAAATAAATAACATGCCATACCCTACAACATATTATAAAAGTAGTTAACAACTACTGATTGTTCACTACGTTCTAAAAATGAAGGCATATTCATTAACAAATAAAATAACAATAAGTGATTATTAAACATTTGTGTAAAAGTTGTTGGAGTAAGATTTTTATACGAGTTAAATGGATTAATCAATTAATTATAAAGTAACTATGTGTTATTTTTGTCGATGAAAAATGGGTTTCATAGTTAAACAGCATTACTATAAATATATTTTAATTCAATTTCTAAAGAGGTGCAAATAAATAATTCAAATAATTAATTTTTGCATTAAAACCGAAAATATACTAAAAATTATCCCTGGTGTACAACTTTTAATAATAAGCAAATGAACTACGGAAGAAATACGCTTAAAAGTGCATATATCAATGTCTTATAAACATTTATTTTTATATCTCAATATAATACCTGGATTAAAAACATCCATTTTTACATTTGGTGTGAAACAGAAAGAATGCAAGAGTTTTTATTGGAACTTAAAGAAACTTTCAAGAGGTGGTTCCAGAGTAGAAAATTATTGATTTTGTGTGTGTGTGTGTATGTGTGTAGAGTCATCCAAATGTGACGCCTAAATTGTGTTTTATTCAAAAGAAACTATATACATATTTCCTCATACATCAACCTATACACATGTTTCTTTTTAATAGAACACAAATCTTGATATCACATTTGGATGACCATATATATATATATATATATATATATATATATATATATATATATATATATATATATATATAAATATATATATATATATATATAAATATATATATATCAAAAAAGCTTGTAACCCTTAGATATCACGTTCCTAGATTTCGGGTCATAAAATGGCTACCAGATATGGTTAATACGAGGAAAATTAAACACTTCTCACGATCTAACAGGCTATGGTGAAGAACAGCACTAACCACCAGAATTAACCCAAAACGTCATGGAATGATGCTATAAATACAGTCCAAAATTAGATTGTCACGGCCTAACATATGTAATTACTGTGAATCCGACTATGATATTACGATTAGTAGGGTAGAGGAATACACTGCATTATTGTTCCCAAGGGAGTCATGTATGATGTCATTGGAAAATAGAAGAGGACTATCAATGACGTCACTACGACCACTATGGTATCTACATAAAGTTAGTTCTGAATGTATATATATATATATATATATATATATATATATATATAAATATGTATATAAATAAATAAACATTATATATATATATATATATATATATATATATATATTCAATAAATTAAAAATATATAATATATATATATATATAAATATGTATATAAATAAATAAACATTATAAGAACAAAATTAAACTCTAGATTGAGGAGACATACAAGAAACATTTTGTATTCTTTATAACTTTTTTTGATTATTGCATTATCGTTATTTGTAATGTCGTTATATTATAACTATTTGGGACACGTGTACCAACATCAAATAAAAACTATAAATGAAAATTGATAGCAACCAACATTAGAATATGGCAACGACCTTCTATATTACTTGTAGCAAGTGTCTCTAAGACTCAATTCCGGTTTTTTGTAGTTCATACACATACATACACACATATATCTATAAAATATATATATATATATATATATATATATATATATATATATATATATATATATATATTCCATAAATTAAAAATATATAAAAACTATATTTAATAAGAAAAAAGTTTAGAAAAATTAAAAAAAATTAAAAATGTATATTAACAATTGCTGTTATAAAAAGTATATATAGAAAGCACTCAATTTTACAAATAATAACAGCTATATTTTTACTTGGATTAATAAGTGATATTTAAGATATTTTTTGGCAGAAATTAAGACAAATTTCCGTGAATATAAATGTAAATAACATTGTAACAAAATAATAGTAATAAAAAATATTAAAAAACCTGCAACTATCAGTATATTAACGTTTCAAACAGAAACATAATTATAAACATTTTTATTTTTTTACAAAGATTATATTGTATATTATTTTAAGTACTCATACACATACATATACATATTATGTATATGTATATGTGTATATATATGTATATATATATGTATATATATGTATATATATGTATGTATGTGTTTCTAGAAATTACAAAAATAATTATCTAAAAACCAGTAATGATAAACATTCCAAATAAGTGTTATTGAAATTGTAATAAAATATACAATTATACATGTCTACGTAAATTACTTTCAATTATCTGAAAATCGATTTGAAAAGTAACTAAAATGTAAATTACAGTTTTAAATTACGTAAAGAAACGGCTGAGATTTCTAAAGACATTAATTTTAATTCTAAATATAGCACAAGTTTCTTTTACTAACATTTTCTTTAACGCGATATACTGACCATTTTACCATACTAATTTTAATTCTACACAACAATCCTTATTGATTTATATAAAAATATTAAGTTTCGTGTGCGAATAACAAACGCTATATATATATATATATATATATATATATATATATATATATATATATATATATATATATATACATATGTTCGACCTGATAAATTTATTTTTAACATCAAACAGGCATCAATACTAGTCTTATATTTATAACAGTTGATCCATATCAAAGAATGAAGAGTGTTTAGTTGCAAAATTTATGTACAATATTACACATTAAACTGAATTGTTTTTTTAATTAAATTGTATATTAAAGACACGATAAAAATAACTAAAATTATATAAAACACTAAACTGGTTTGTTTTACAGAAAATATTTTTTTAATTATATTCTTGACATTCTATACTATAGGTGAAATTAATTTACCTTTTTAATATATATATATATATATATATATATATATATATATATATATATATATATATATATAAAATGAGTTAAAGAAAGTAGTGAAATAAATTTAAATAACTATTACAAAATTTAAATTACAAGTAATGATCTTAACAATAACAATTGTGCTATCTTGAATGCGGAAAGGATCATAACATCCTAATGACAATAATAACATTCCATTACCGAAACAGTAATACTATCCTTACTGAATAATAAATACAGGAAACTGACTCCTTAAGAATGAATGGTAACGGTATTTGTACAAAATCCATAGTATTATTAACTTTAATAATATTAAATTATGTACACAAGTACTTATCAATACTTTTAACAAAATTGTAATCATTTGTACAAGTAATAAACATATGTATATATGAGTATGTACTTTTTATACACTCACACACACACACACTCACACACTCACACACACACACACACACACACACACACACACACATATATATATATATATATATATATATATATATATATATATAAAATTAAATAACAAAATTAAACAATGGCTTAGCAATTAAATTTAATATAAATTTTCTTACTAAAAACATACAGAAAATATATTTCACAAAATCATTTATACCTCTAATATATACATAATTTTTCTATAGCAAATAATTCATTATATTGAATATTTTGTTAACTCATCATATTGATTATTAAATTTTTTTAATAATTTTTGATACTATTATTAAAAATTCATTTTACTTGATGTAATGAAAATTTTATTTTTAACATATTCTTACCAGTTTAATGAATTTCTTTAAAATCTGTTCTATTTTGGCCTATAGATTTTCAAAAGAAATCATATCAAAGTTCTGGACAAATGTTATTAATAAATTGAAAGTATTTAATAACAACCACCTTTAACTAAATGAGATATGACTGGGATAATTGTTCAGTTAAAAATAACAATTTTCTTTAATTTTCCAATTTTATCATATTTCTTTACATAATATGTTCATATACTTCATTATATCTATATTAACATCAATAAATACTAGACTTACAACCCTATTTTAGTTATATATTCCTACACCATTACAAAACGTTCCTCCTATTTACATTTAATTTTATTTTTTTTAATTTCCGTTTTGTATTCTCTCTTTTTAGTATACATAAATATTAATATAATACTTTGACTGTTTGAACTATATATATATATATATATATATATATATATATATATATATATATATATATATATATATATATATATATATATATTACATTTATTTTCATTTTAACATATTACTTGTTTCCAAAACGAGCCATGATTATTAAAATATATTTTTCCAAACAAATTTTCGAATTTGCACATTTATGAGTGACTTTCGTTGCATTTTAATACATTTTTTCATTTTAGTAAAAAAATGTAATTTTCTCATTTACTGTTTATGTTTAATCAAGACATATGTATTCATATGTACAAAAAAAATACTATATTATTCACTAAATTATATATACTTTTCCAAATACTAAACATATAAATAAATAAACTTATGAATAGTTTTATGCATAAATGTCATATATGTCAAATATAATAAACAATATTTATATTTAACTAACCAAAAGAAATGGTTTTATTCAAATCATTTTTACCTTTTTTATTTAATTTAATTAAACTGTTCAATAAAGAAATAAATTCAAATATTTTATAAATACATTTTTACATCAAAATTTATAAATTAAATAAAAGCCATTTTTTTAAAAAAAAACCATACTTCATAAAATATTTCATACAAAATAAAAATCCATTGTTCAAATAGCAACAAATCTTAAAAGTTGTAGAATACACCAATTTTGGCATAATTTTAAAACTTTATATATATATATATATATATATATATATATATATATATATATATATAAAACAAATATGAATTATGATTAAAAAGCTCTCATCGACTAAAACTTTTAATGAGTTTTAGTTTTGACAGCATTCCAAGCGAATCAAAATGAAAAATTGAATGTACAGTTCTTGGTTATAAATTTCATAATTTTTATATGAGACATTATGTGCATACATTTATGAATAAATTAAATTAAATGTTGTATATTTTATACGAAACGTTTACAAATTATACACCAACAAATTATAAAAACGGATATAGAAGAATACAAAATGAATACATATTAAAAATTGAAATAATTTTTGTTTAACTCATATTTTGTTATCAATAGTGATAACAAAAATATGTTTAAGAATGCTTCTTAAAAAATTCCAACTTTCCCGTACTTCCTGTAAATGATTCATCAAAAAGAGAAATACTGAAATGTATTTGTAGTAGCAGCTGATAACTGATATGTTTTGTTATAGTTAAAAAAAACCCTTTTTATATATACTGATATCAATTTTAATTACATCTCTAAAATATCAATTCTATGAACACTTAAATAAATATTATAATTCATATTGTTGTTAATTATTCTTAATATTCATATTTACCTAATATATAAATTTATATTCTATAGACAATAGTATAAAAAAATCTTAAAAAATATCATTGTGTACTTATTAACTTTTATTTTTTACACCTACTTTTAAAAAATACTATATAATACTATGAAAATTTTCAGAGTGGAATTAATTACCTATTAAAATAGATATAGATCTTAATGAAAAAAGGTTTTTTTTTCAGTCACAAAGTTATGATTCATATCATATAATTTAACTCATAACACATCCTTTACCAATGTACTTTCGTTTAAACCACAAGTCTTATTCCAGAAAATAAAATTTTTATATACGTCATGAATATATTTTCAAGGTAATACATATAAAAAAATATCCGCATGTGCTTTTTGTAGCTTGCATTAAGTTCTTCCACACACGTTCAAATTTACGATTATTTTTTTCTTATTTTTACGTACATCCTGTTTTATATAATTTATTCAAATAATAGCATCGATAATAAGTTTTATAGTTTCAAATATTATCTAAACGTCACTACTCATAAAGCATTTGAATCACTGCAACTGGAATTGTATGAATCAGTAAAACGTTACATTGTGTTAAAAATATAATGAAACAATCATGTTTTCGTATACATTATTATATGTTTGAAATATTGTAAATAAAAATAAGTTACACTTAAACAGAAAACATATTAAATTTTAACTTTTCGTTAAATATTACATTGTATGGCGATATTACAGCTTGGCACAAAAACTGTTTGAAAAATCGATTAAGCTCTTATAATTTTTTTCAGAGGTATGAATAATGGAACATATTTTGGTTTCAAACATTCAGGTTCATTTTGCTATACATGAAAGTTTAATTGGAGTAAAAGAGTTTCACAAAATAAATGTACGAAATTATTTTCTTCTGACAAAATATATGTACCTAAAAATGTTATTTCATAATAATGGTTAATTCTTGACCACTTTTTAATTACTGTCATTGGTGCTTTTCATATATATATATATATATATATATATATATATATATATATATATATATATATATATATATATATATATATATATATATATATATATATATATACAATGAATAAAAATATCCACACAAAATAAATAATTATATACTGTTTATTATATATAAAAGTTGCTTATAAAATGAATAATGGATTTTAATTTGAACTCATTTCCTTTATTTAATAAAAACTATGTAAACTTATGATTAAATTAAAACACAAACAATATTAATACATTTATTTAATTAACAAAAAAGTTTTAAATTATTGTCAGATTTGCGTTAAACAAAATGATTTACTATTTAGTTAATTATAGAGCAAACAAATCAATAAACATCTTTTTTTAAAAAAATAAACATAGTACCTAGCTAGATTTTTTCGTTTCATTACTTCGTTTAAATGATTTTTTCATGGAATAGACCATTTATCGGTAATTTCTGAGTACATGTTTGTCATTCTTCTTAAATTAATGTTTTCAATTATGTCTTGAATGTTATTTTGCGTTACTTTACACATTAATTTATAATGAATTTTATAAATATTTAATACAATTTAGATCTAAAAACTGGAATGGTGTTTTTAATACATGAAAAGTACAATATTATAAAAAATTCAAAACTTTACGATATAAGTGTTGTACTTGGGGTAATTATCTTGTTCGAGATAATTGCCATTTCTGAAATAAAATTACCCCCTTTTTTAGATTTTCTTTAAAAAATATTCAATAAATACTTTTATCCATTTTTTTAAAGGTTTTTATCTATCTAATTATATATACAGATGTCCGAAAAGTCTAAACCAATGAAATTTAAATTGCATAAACATACTCTCATTTACATTATGTTCTCACATGTCCACTATTTTTTCAGACTTTTCGGACATCTCGATCATTAAACTTGTATGAGATAAAATACATCAATAATCTAATATTTATCACGTTTACCATTTTCTTCTTATCTTTTAAATATGTTTTTTATAAATATACGTCTAATAAATGTCAATTCTTACTTCATACCATGCATAAATATATTACTTTTATTTAAGAACATAAGAAGATGAACTTTATGAAATGTTCTTATCACAAACTTCTGAATTCTATAAACTTCGACCTGAACAAATAATAAATTGGTTAATAAATCAAATATTATCCATTGAATTGTGAACATATCGTATATAAATTAAATGAACAAAAACTTATAATATGTTTTCAATAAACATAATTATTCATACTTTTTCTCTTATTATACTTGCATGTAAAACATAATTGTGTTAATCGCAATCAATTGAAATTAATTATTTATGATAATAACGATTTACAATCAAATAACAGCATGTAAAAATGATTTATTCATACTTTTAAAAAGTATTTCAAAATTGTATTAATAATACAATTTATTATTTTGGTATATGAAGAAAACATTCACTTTCATATTTAAAAATAGTGTATGTCACAAGACTGAATTCGAACTAAATACTCATTTTGCACACCAATATTTTATCATTTAATTATTTTATTTTTGACTCTAAACTTTTCAGAGATTTCAATATTTGAATGAATATGTAAGTGTGTATGTATATATATATACACTTTTTGTAACAGTTTTACACTTGATTTGAATTAAATTCAATTTATGGAATATTTTATAATAAATTCCATATTCTACTGTAGCAGTGTTAAACTTTCTACCCTAATAGGAGTTTAACCATGAAAATGTAGCTAACATTAGTTTCATCAGACTATTTTTTATTTAAGAAAATAAATAAAAATATGTGAACTTGAAATAAAATAACTTTTTATATTTGTTTTAAATATATCTTATAAAAAATAACATTATAAGTTTATATAGTTATGGAAGTAATATTTTTTAGTATATATAATTTGCAGATTTTATATATGTACAAAATATAATTTTCAGACATACACATAGATTTGTTTCATGAAAGTACCATCGAACACAATAAATATAAATTTTATGAAAGGCAGTAATATAGACTTATTTATACAGACAATATAATTGATACAATTATTATACATTTGGAATTTAAAGCATTCTGTGCTTAATATACATGCAAATTTGAAAAAACCCAAAATCACTTACGGTTCTGCTTCGATAGACTTCAGCTTGGCAACATAGTTGGAAGGAATGTAACCCTCTTGACGGGTCTTCTTGCTACGAGCAAGCCACCAATCACCTTGGGTATCATTTAAAATCTCCAAATGTTCACCTTTCCGGAAACTTAAGTCCTCGTCAGTCCTTGCATCATAGTCATACAAGGCCACAAATATTTTTGCACTTGGTACGTCAGGTTCAGGCATTTGTTGAGGCATTGATCTAATCGGATCAGGGGGTGGTGTGGGTACCGGTGTATTTTGTAAACTAACATCCTCGACAGGATTCAGTCTGTCCACATTATCATGTTCTTTCTCAGCTGGACTGCTGAAGCAATTGCCCATCTTGACAGCTTAATCACAAAAACACAATGTTCAAACGATTCACTACCTAGTTAAAACCATTGCATTTACGAATACACCTAACGATAAATAAAACAATTCTACACTGAATTATGTATAATTTTAAAATGTTTAATACAACTTAATAATAAAACATAAAATAATTGTAAAAAAACCCATCCATAGCAGTGTCGTTGGTGTCCGAACAAATAAATGGTGAAAGATTGTCGTCGTAATAATAACTGTTGAACGTAAAAGTCCCTACGTATGGTGCAATTTAATTTAAAACAATCCAAATCAATGAACGGAGGAAATTATAATCAATAACATTCAAAACAATCAGACACACACTTATATATAATAAAATTTTACTATTAACATTTTCTAATGTAAATGTTTATCAGACAAACAAGATAAACTTTTTATCGTAAAAATAACCCAATATGCCGTTATCCTATCTATTGATAACATAAGCAAATGATATAAAAAAGTAAAATTCAAATAAACATTTCACATAACATTACAATTTAACAAATCAATTAAAAAAATATTCATTTTTCTTATAAGAAATTCATTTATATTATTTAAAAGTAGTATAATATTTCTACTTATGAATTAAATATCCATCACACTTGATATGACTGAGCAACACAAAAATACCATTGTTTTAAAATATCAATTCTATATATTTGTTAAATCTAATTATTTATTTAGTTCATCAATATATAATAACAACTTTAATTTATGATTAATTATTATTATATAGAGTTTCAAATAAATATCTTATCACTATTTGTTTTACATAAACAAATAGCTTGCCAACACAAGTATTTGGTTTTATTTGTTAAAATACAATTTCTTAGTTAAGCTATCTTTAACATACTGTTATTTTATAAAACTTGATAACAAACAGCAACAAAACTTTTTATAATTTAATACTCTGTTAATAATAACTATCTAAATGACTTTACGAATAATAAATGCTCTCAAAAATCTGATATTTTTAAACAATCCTAAAATCTTCAGGGGTTTAAGAATAATTACATTTACATGTATTATATTAAATACAAAATAATTATTTATATATATAATTTTGGTATATAGAAAAAGAAAATTTTGAATTTGTATAAATTGTAATATCAATGTTTATTATGTTTTTATCTAGGTTTTTTATTTTATCATTTTTTTCTATATACTTTAAATACAAATAAAATAAAAATAACATAAATGATTTTTTTCATTAATAAAAACAATACTTTTAGCAAATCAAAGTTACATTTATTAGTAAAAGGTATTACAGATATAGAACTGTATAATCAAAAATAATATTTTTTAATGTAAAATGCAGCCAATAAATTGCAAACATTTGAATACAAATTGTTCACAATGTTTTCCTAAAATTATGATGTTTCAGTAACCATTGCTTCATCGGTTTTCATTTCGAGTAATCGAGGTCCATATAAAAGTACATAAGCACAGTGCCAGTCTCCTAAAAAAATAAATAATATACAGTTAACGTTTTTTAAATAATTTCAATGTATGAATAACGTTATAATAAATAAATATACATAAATTTAATACTATTTTAATTTACCTCCACCAGAGAGTTTAAGAACATCTTCAGTTGTAACAGGTGAAACGACATCATCATCACATTTAAGCCACATATCAGAATCTTGAGTTTGACGTACCCAACCTACATAGTGACCACTTGAACTAGATCTACCTCTATGTGTTAAAACAGCTTGAAGAGTATAATAACCACTATTATTACTACCTAAATCTAAAATGAAAATGTATTAATTGTACATCATTCAAATATATCATTTATATATATGCATATTTATACATATATTTTTAAATAAAAAAAATATTTATTGCTGTTAATGTACTTTAATAAAAACAAAAACTTCTAAGTAATAAATTACCATCTTCAAACCAATAGGATTCATATTTTACATTTTCTTTTTTACTTGGTTTCGTATTCTTATCTTTCATTTCTGCAGCTTTTTCTAACTGTGCATCTTCAAATTCCTATATTAATAAATATATAAATATTTATAGTAAAACATAGCCTATTTTTAAAAATAAAAATAAATATTAACGTTTTTTTTAATATTTAATACAGATAAATCACTTATATTCAAATAAATAACTCACAACAAAACCACAAAATTTTATAAAAGAATAAATAACATTTATTGTTCACTTTATTCCCTAATATGCATTTCATTAACATAATTACCTGAAAGGTACATTATAAAATCTTAATAATTGAAGTACTTTTTTAAGGACTGTAGTATTAAAATGACTAAGTTATTTTAAATTATATATAACAGTTTTATATGTGTCTGAAATAAATTAATACCTTAAATTTTAACCTCATTGGAGTTAACTTTTCTTGAAGTTCAGGTGAACATAATTCGAAGGCGTCAAAGTCTAAAGGAAATTTAACATCTTTTAATATTTTTGCATTAATTGATCCCTTTTCTTTGTAATAAAATCTCACAAACTGCACAGTTAAGTAAGCAGGGAGACGACTGATTTTAGACTAGAATAAAAAATTAAATAATAAAGAATGTTCATTTATAGGTTATTATATATAAATAAAATGTTATGACATTAAAATAACTTACATTTTTTGTATAAACAGCATCTCTTTCAAGTGTAGATGAAAATTTAGTAATTTGCTCTTGCATTTTCTACAATTTTAAATTATATGCATATATGTTTATGTAAGAAAAGTAAAAATTAATTTTACCGATTTAAGTCCAGAATGCATATAACGAACATCTTGTGAAATAAAACAACTAAGTTGTAAGAAATCTTCATTACTTTTAGTTGGTGCTTCTTCTTCTGATTCAGTACAACGTAATTCTACATCAAAACGTCCACCAAAAAATTGGTCAATTATTGACCTACAAATAAATAAAAAATATAAAATTTAGTTAATTTCTTAAATATATATTACAAATATGTATGCTTAGAAGTTTTTTATCACTTTAAAAGATAGCATATGTAATTATTTATAAACTATAGCAAATACTTCATTTTCTTAAAATTGTAATCATACTTAAATGAAGCTGTTGATGATAGAGAATTTGCTTTTGCTGGAAGTTTTTGTTGTAACATTCTTACAAGTTCAGTCCAGCACTCATTAGCATCCTAAAAACAGTATATGAAAAAAATGTTAATACAGATAATAATAATTGTTTCAAATTTGATTCTCCAATCTCAATAACTTTTAATTAAACAAATTTATTTCATGATAATTTACCTGCTGACAAAAACCACCATGTTCAGATTTTTCAGCAAACCTAGGAAATGCAACATGAAGTACTTGTAATAATATAATTGGTGGAACTGTACTACCTCGATCCATTGTATTAAATAAATCTCTCATAGCTGCTGTAATAGATTGTGCAGCTGTTTCACCACCAACAGATACATCTAGAAAAGTATTTACACAAATACATACATATATACAAACACGCACACACACACACACACACACACACATATATATATATATATATATATATATATATATATATATATATATATATATAGTATGATATTATACTATACTGATTATTTAAAAACAATTTATCTATTTACTTTATACACAATCAAATTGTATATAGCCATAACTATAAATGATACATTTTAACATAAAAATGATAATGAAGTATATTACTAATTGAAAAAAAATATATTACTAATATACTACTGAAGTATATTACTGAACTGAATACTTACGGCCTTCATATTTTTGAAGGGATTCTCTTAATTCAGGAACTGTTTTCAAACACTGAATAGTAGCATTCATGTAACATGTATTTCCTAAGTTTGTTAAACCCGCCGGTAAATCAAGCTATAAAGACAAACATATAACGATAATAAAAAATCTTACTAATATTTTTTTAAATATTAATTACAGCTGTAGCCAGTTCACTCTCATTCATATCTTCTACAAAAACAGTCTTTTCTACAGGTTCTTTTGGAACATCTTCTTCTTTACTTCCCATTAATAATACAGTCACACCCTGAAAATTAACATTTTTTATATGATTTTTAAAAAGAAAAAATCTAAAACTAACTTACTTCTTTAAGTTTCATATTGCCCCATTCATTATCTTTTAGTGTCATTCCTTTCAACATAACTTTTTGTCGTTCAGGTTGAACACCGGTTAAGGCAAACAATTGGGCCTTAAATAACATTGGTGTTTCATCTGTATCTACTTCTACAGATGGATATGTCTCTTTTCCCCATTTGACTTTAACTGAAATAATTCAACATTTTAAAACATTTATAGTCATATCACATTGCACTAGTCATCACAAGAGTGAGGTTATATTGGATATAATTTCTTATTTACCATTGTATTTTGGCATTTTTGAAATTTAAAAATTATATGAGTGCAAACTAACTACTCTTTTATACAAAATAACTACGTATGAATGTTTATAATCACAAGTTGACAGGTTGTATAATTCGATAATTATTTTAAAAGTCAGCACTTTGTCAGTTGTCTGTTGCAATGTAGAAATTCAAATTACCCTAGAATTTTTTTTAACTAGTTTGTAAAAAAAGTAACATCTAATGTTATTTATTTCTTTAACAGTTATAAATAAGATAAAATAAATTTTATATAAGATGGTACAAATAAGACTGAAGAATAATATATAATATAATAATAATATAAGGATAATATATTTTCTCAAACATTTATTTTTTTAAATATTCCTAATAGTCAATCTTATTATTTGCAGCAGCAAAATCTTGTTATCCATTGCAGGATGAAGCCTTTCTCAATTTAGAACGATTAGATGCGTTTCTTTTCTATTACGAATTCTAACAAATTTTCTTATATCTTTGTCCTACTTATTTACGAGTTTTTTTCCTGTGCATTTTTATATCTC
The DNA here is from genome assembly GCA_029203775.1 of Neoneuromus ignobilis. Classification (NCBI taxonomy): domain Eukaryota; kingdom Metazoa; phylum Arthropoda; class Insecta; order Megaloptera; family Corydalidae; genus Neoneuromus; species Neoneuromus ignobilis. The sequence continues at coordinate 22,660,638 of CP092094.1, read as the reverse complement.
TGGATTCCTAATCAATTTCTTTTTTTCAACAGTACTCTTTTCTTTGCAATTTTTCTGGTCTATTTTATATGGATAAAAAGATAATATAATATAATAATAATATAATATAATAATATATAAATAAGGATAATATATTTTCTCAAACATTTGTTTTTTTAAATATTTCGAATAGTCAATCTTATTATTTACACCAGCAACATCTTTTTATCCATTACAGGATGAAAGCCTTTCTCAATTTAAAACGATTAGATGCGTTTCTTTTCTATTACGAATTCTAACGAATTTTCTTATATCTTTGTCCTACTTATTTACGAGTTTTTTTCCTGTGCATTTTTATATATCTGGATTCCTAATCAATTTCTTTTTTTCATCAGTACTCTTTTCTTTTTACAATTTTTCTGATCTACTTTATTTTAAACTTTTATTTTTTTTTATAACGTACGTAATTTTCATTCCATTTCTGAACTATTTGTTTCCTTTTCTGTTTTTACCTGTTATTTTTAATTTGTATTTTTCCATAATTTTTTGTATTACTTGGAATCGTTAAACAGTTCTATCATTTAAAACCCATATTTCACTATAATATGTGAACACAAATTGGATGTATTGATCAGGATTTTTTTCTTCATACATATAGGAGTATTTTGATTTTATAACAACTTTTTTTATATCTACACTATCGTATTTTTATTCTCTTATCCCACCTTACATGAAAATGACCCTTATATATGTTTGTGTCAATGATTCCTTATATATTAATTTTTAATTTCTATTTATTCTTCTTTTAATTTTATTTTCATTTTATCTACAAATTCATTTCTTATTACTTTTATTTTACTATCACCTATCATAAGACCAATTTGTTAACTTACTATGTTTAATTTATATATTCTTTCTTCAAATTCATTACACACACACACACACACACACACATATATATATATATATATATATATATATATATATATGTATATATATATATATATATATATATATATATATATATATATATATATATATATATATATATATATATATATATATATATATATATATATATATATATATATATATATATATATATATATGTATGTATATATGTATATCAATTCAGCCTCTTTCTATCTACTGCTGGATGAAGGCTTCTTATTGACTTCTACTGATCCAATAAATGCTTTTCTTTTCCATTCTGTTCCTATAATATGAATAGAAAGGCAGACATAAAGAAATCGTCAATACATATATATATATATATATATATATATATATATATATATATATATATATATATATATATATATATATATATATATATATATATATATATATATATATATATATATATATATATATATATATATATATATATATATATATATATATATATATATATATATGTATTTATGCATATGTATACTGTGCACATAAGTCATGGCACACATGGGTAACATAAGCAATTTATTGATATAATTCAATGAAGTCGTTAAATTAAAAAAAATATTTAATTGAAAATAAATATAATGAATAAATTTAATGAATATTATATTTATTTTCAATTAAATATATTTTTTTAATTTAATAACTTCATTGAATTATATCAATAAATTGCTGATGTTACTCATGTGTACCATGACTTATGTGTAAAGTGTATGTATTTATACATTATCCAACCCATAGCAAAATGATATATGTATATGCATTATTCAATGTCATACATAAGATTGCGTTTGATCCCTAGTCAAGAAAATAAGTTAAGTAAGGCAGAAACAACTTACAATAATTATTGAACATTTATAAAATATCATAACATTGAAGTAAGGGATTTGTTTGTGTAAATGACAGTTTAGTACCAAATTAATGCATTTTAAATGTCATATAGGTGGCCCAAATAAGATTGAAAGATTTAAACATGCACTTACTTGCCTACTATCATTTATTATTCTTTAATTTCATTTATATAATAAAGTAATACTATCTTTTATTGTTAATTTTTTTTATAAAGGAACCCTAGAAATTGTTTTTACATTTTTTTATCCATTACAAAGTCAATGTAAAATATAATTTTTAGTTTCATTGATTTGATTTCATCTTTAATGTTACAAAAATTGTTTTTTTCAACCTGAAAAGAATTTTTTATAAACTATAATTCGTTTCTTCTTTTAAATTTATTTTTATAAAACAACTTAATTATATATTAAATTATTAAAATGTTTATATTGGATATGAAACTGGACAAGTTCAGTGACATACAAATAATAAAACGAGGTTTTTTGTACTGTGAAAATTTACAATTTATTCACAATATCATTTACAAGAGATATTACAGGACAGTTGATTACTTACATTCAACTATTACAAAAGAATCAAACTTAGTGAGTAGTTTTAGTTGCTGTACTATTGACAAAACAAATATGTAAGATAAATAGATACAATACTATTTTGTTAAATGTATATATCTTATTTACATTATTGAACAGTCGACTATAAAGTCTACAAAATAATATATTATGCTTTTATAAAATAATTTATTGGTTATTATTAATATACTGTGTTACATTTTTTAATAAGAAAACATGTATTTCATAACTTTTCAACATTTATATATATATATATATATATATATATATATATATATATATATATATATATATATATATGTCATTTATTAGTATATAATTGCTTTATTTAATCTGTACTTTAACTATTTCATTGAAAAACATTATAATATAGTGACGCGTTGCTTAAGTTCAAAAACTAATAAAATCCATAATGTTGTGAGTATAACGTAAAAAGAAACATTATATTAGCACTTTTCCACAATTGATTTTATGTTATTGTGTAACTCTTATTAATCTTAAAAAAGAAATCATTAAAGTGTACGAAAACCTGAAATATCTACAACATAATATAATAAAAAAGATGAACCACACAAAATTATAAGTTACAGTTTATGGTTTATGATTTAAATTCATTTAGAGCTGGTTGAGTGGTTTGTGAAGGGCAAGATGTAGGCAGCATGATTCATACGAGACGGCAGGCGTTTTTAAGCACGTTCTTCTTTTTTCCGGATTTACCACGTTTTCCAGGTCGTAATATTATCGTACCGTTTGATGATTTGGCAGAATGACTAGGGCTGAAGGCACCTGAAACATGTAGAAGAATAGATCAATATCCTGTGAAATATTTGATTATTTTTTTTAAATATCTTAAAGCAAATGAATTTATTTATCGGACTGAAGTTTATCCATACATCCTTATTGATATGTATGGAATACCTATATATTTTCAAATTTCTTCCCTGTGTCGACTTTACTGATTGTTACAAATTTAAATGTGTTTAAACATCTGACTTGATGAAAAATTTTTTTTAATAATCATGACTTATGTCAGAATATCTTCAACTCATATGGTTTTTACTTTTTCACAAATTACAGTTAGTTGTAAAATTTGAATGAGAAACTGTATTATTTTTGAGATCTTAGTATTTTTTACATGTTAAATAATAATTATGGCTCCTAAAAATCTATTTTTAGGTAAATTAAAAAGGAGAAAAATTGTTTTATTTCAAGAAGGTTGGAGTGAAGTAAGAATTTCTCAAAGCATGAAATGCTCTAGAAAAGTAATATAGTGTGGCCCAAATGAGACTGAAAGGTATATTTACTGATAGATATATTTACTTGGTTACTTTCATTTAATATTCTTTATTATCCTTCAGTTTCATTTGGGTTACTTTATACAAACAGCTCTCAAACGTATTTAAAACGTGATCTCATAATAATAAGCCAAAATCAGGATGAAAGTGGAAAACTTCTAAATGAGATGACAGACAGTTGATTTATATGTTCTAATCAGGTCAAAAAAAGTCTTTTGAATTGACAAATGATTTAAATATAAACATAAAGGTAGAAATTTTAACTTCGGTTACTTTTCTTATTTAAGAAAGCTAGAATTCTTTAAAAGCATTGAATTTTTGAAGGTAAAGATATATATTACATATTTATAAATTTCACAATGATAAATTAAATTACTATTTATTAATTGCTACTCAAAATAGAAAAAAATCTATTTGAATCAAAACAATGACCTATTAAATTTATTAGTTTATCGAACTTTAAAATAATTTAGGAATAGAGAAGTAATTCAGGTCTTGTGTTCGCACCTACGTTTGAATAAAAATAAAACATCAATTAAAGTTTTATGATAATATTGTCTTCGTTAAAAATAAGAGAAAATGTATTTTTCATTTGAAAATGTATCTCGTGATGACCTAAATTTCGTGCAATATACAATATAAATATTTATATAAAACGATTTATACGATTAAATTCAACACTTCATGACTGAAAGAAATAATTTAAATATTATGATTTGTTGTTATTCCATTAAGATATATATTATTTTAGGAAGAAATATAGTATTTTCGTAAATCCGTATACAAAACAATACAAAATCTGTTTAAAGTGTGATAAATATTTATACGGTTAGAGCAATGAAAAATTAAATTTATGTTTTGTATTTGAGTCAACGACCTACACTCATATATTTTTTTTAAAAGATTTGTGTGATTTTTTTATTTGATTTATGAACAATGGTGTTTTAAAAAGAGATATGTATATATATGTACATGTAATATTTATATTCTTTATTTTCATACAATATTTTTTCTTTTTAAATAAATACAAAGTAAGTCATTGGCGCGTACTGAAAATGGCATATTTTTTAAATCGTGAATTAACAAGATAAATATTGTTCTTAATTTAAATTTATAAAGATTTAAAAATACTTTACTGAATAATAAGTTGTTTTAAGTATTAATATATGGAAAAGAATAATTATTTTCTACTTGTCTTGGCACTATAACAAATGTATTTTAACACAATGGTATTTTTTGTTAGTAATTTTTATGGCTATATTTTTTAAATTATTGTGATAAATCTTTGTATATTTCCTTTCTTCAATTTACATAAATCAATTTTAGTAACTTAATATGTTTCTGAACACAATTGTGCTAAGTCGATTTCTATTTTTAATATATAAACACGGGTTAATTGTAGGATTAATATTTTTTCAAAATGTTAATTGTTTTTTTTTTTAATTCATCTATTGTACATTCGTGAATTTCTACACTGATTAATGAAATATAATTGTATGTATTATGATGTAAAATTCGAAATTTAACAATTTCCAACTTAACTATTTATTTTTAATGTCATTTCTACCAAAATTGAAATTGAAATACATAAATATATGTTTTAAGTAAAGATATATATTCAAACGAATGCAATGAAAATGTCAGTGAATCAATATTTTCTTACTCATATAATTATTTTATCAATAAAAATATTTTTAATTTAATTTGTTTTTACTCGAATTTTTTTCTCATAGAAATTATTTTTTTATCAAAATATTCATATAGTTATAATTATTTCAGCAATAAAAAGCGATACTTACTGATGGTGCGTCCATAAGGTGGCGGTGCCCCGCTAGTATGGTGTGCAAAAAGCGGCGAAGGTGGTGGTTCACGTAGTTCGTCAAGACATCTTGCCGCCAAATGACGAAAGACTGCAGCTACATTTACATCCTCTTTAACAGATGTGCGTAGCAAACGGCAACCAAGAGCGCGAGCCATTCGTTCCGCTTCCACACTGAAACGAATCCGAAATTGTGACATAATGATTTTTTTAACATCGAAAATAGATGCTGTCACGATGCACATTTAAACTGAAACGTGAAATTAATTGGTACGACCGACAGTGTTGTGTGATAATTTGACATTACTGTTTTATATAACGATATACATTTACAAAGAGAACCTTGACTTGTGACTCTGATGTTTTGTACTTCATTAATTTCAATTTCTAGTAACATGTTGTTAATTATCTTTTGGACGGTTTTAAGAAACATTCAAAGACAAAAATAAGCAATATATAAAAAGTTACGGAAGTTTAGAATTTGAATAGGCAAAGATATGAATAAAAATAGCCTAGTAATAATTTTTCACGTTATTTGTTTGAAACTATGACAAATTTATTTTCATACAAATGAATTATTATCACAGGATATTGTAAAAATACTCAATAATTATTTATTGTTCACTTTATTTGTCTATAAACTGATATACATTTAGATATCAATATCATTATCGTCAGAAAAACTTTATTAGAAAATCTTTCTCATATAGGGTTTTCCAATAACCGCTTCAGAAGTTTAAAGGGAAATAAAACAAAAAGTATTTAATTAATGACTTGTTTATTTTTTTTATTTTTAAGTATATTCTATGGCATTAATGATGGAATACAATTTCACTCCTATGACCACCACGATTTCGCTTGATATAGTGTTCATTCGTTCAGTCCAATTTTTAGTCATTCTTTCACATAATTGTGGTCCAATTTCACGAATTACACGTTTAATTTTTAATGCTTTTGTAGTTTGTGGTTTATCAGTATAAACCAATGATTTCACATAACCCATCAGAAAATAATCCAATGGAATTAGATCACAATTTTGGTGGCCAATTGATGGGTCCATTTCGTGAAATAATGGACTTATTAAACTTTTGCTTCAAGTCTATTGAAGTTTTTACAATTTCTAAATGTTGTTAAAATGTTAAACGTTCCATGATAATTTGCCAAACTGTACTGAATTGAAATGTCAAAATTAACTTAAAAAAATGTAAACATGTCTGCCATCAGCTGTCAAAGTTCTGACATTCTTATGGAAAACCCTATACATTGTTCTGACGATAATTGAAGGCAATGTATTTTATTATAACTTACTTTAAATTTTAATGAACCCTTTATACTACTGAAAAAAATAACAATCTACATGTATTGCCTTCATAGTCAGGAGGTCGAAAAAAACGTGACTTGTGATTTTTTTCAAGAACTAACACGTTTCTCAACAAATGTTCGGGTATCTATAATCGTATATTTAAAAGAAGTTAACATATTTTTTTAATAAATATATTCTTTTATTTTTAAATATTTATTTAAAAATAAAAGAGATACTGTCATCCTCCCGTACAAAACGTTTGCAGTGACTACGACTGCTTAGATTTGAATCGTATGAAATCAAAAAATGAACAAGATTTATTTTATACATTAAATTATGTAGTCCTTAAACAATCAGTTTTTCAAAATATTGATTTGGAACAAAATGACTTATATCCTTAAAAAAAAATATAAAGAAAACGTAAATATTTAACTAATTCATACATGAATTATTATTATTAAGAGATAATTAAAACTTATGTACTTAATAAATTCATATTTATCACAAATATGTTTATTAAAGTTTTTATTTTTACATAGAGATTTATTCATTTTTATTTTTATATTTAAATGTAATTATTTTCGAAATTTACTTGAACATATATTGATACTTTAGTATTTTTATAGGGATTTTTTCGATATAAAAAATAAGTACTTTCGAAGATGATTATACAGGATTTATATATATATATATATATATATATATATATATATATATATATATATATATATATATCAGAAACTGGATATTCGTGAAAGTGAAGTACACATTATATCAATTACAAAATTGCAGAGTTTATTCTGTGGTCAAAAAAAACATATCATATTTAAGTATTTAGAATGAAACTAAAACTAAGTAATTTTATACTCTCCAGACGATTTATATAAAGGTGTTATTAAAGCCGTTACGATTTTTCATCGTTCTTATGAGAATAAATATAATTTGTATTTTCTTTAAGAAAATTATACAAGTTACCTTGAAGATTGAATAAAGCAAACCGGATCAAACATGAGTTTATTTCGAACTTGTTTACATTTTTATCAGCATTATGAAGACTGATAAATATCAAAATTATATGACGTGGTGAAAACTTTAAGTTAATACTGAACATCTGTAAAAATAAGACCATTTGCGATGTGGAAATATGATGAACATTGCAATTTATCAAGGAGATATAATGTCTATAAATATCAGATGGTCAAATTATTTTTGACGTGTGTTTTGATCGATTGTGTAGGCGAAGTCAATGAAAACATTAATATTTTGTCATTTTATTTCGGTACATATATATATATATATATGTTCGAAAATGTCTGCATACAATATATTATCAATACGGATATATTTCTCAATAAAACAACCTTATTAATGTAAATTTAAAAACAAACAAATAATTCTTTATACGTGGGAATTCAAAACATTTTAAATTTATAACAAATAAAATAAAAAATAAAACGCACAAAAATTCATACAAATTAAGCAGAAAATGTCTGCGTACACATTTTATTAAAAGGTAAATCATCAATTTTTTTGCAATATTTGCACTTATTGTTGTTTTAAAATTATCACAGTTTTATGTCCTAGTTCATATGTTGCAATTGAAACGCTAAAATATTATTTTTAGTAACTAATAGTAATATTTTTTGTAAAAAATAAATAAGATGGAATTCAAAAAAAGGAAATTTCTGTTAGTGAGTGTAAAATTATTTTAAAGTTAGACAAAGAAGGAAAACGTTTTCGTGAAATAGGAAAGGGTGTTGGAAGACAACATTTTTTCATTCAAAGGGTAGTAATCAGTTTTAAATCCACATTTGAAATCGCTTTCTGGCCAGCCGTCGAAGTTAACATTTAGATAAAGGCGTAAAATTGTGACTTCAGTGACAGAAAATTCCTGAATATCTGCATCCCAAATTGTAAAAGATATTAAAGTACTATTTAAAAAAAAAAATCTGTGCTGATATTGTGCGAAAAATTATAAAAAAGGGTGGGTATCGTGAACTTATTGTGAGTAAGAAATCATTTATTTCACGTATCAATAGATAAAAATGGATTGCATATGCAAATGAACACATTAATAAACTAGTCCAGTTTTAGGAAAACATGATTTTCTCAGCCGAGATCAAATATTGCATTTTTGAAATAAACGGACTCAAAATTGTATGTACATCATTGAATAAAAAAATTCTTATTCCTACTGTGAAACTCAGTGGTGGTAGAGTAATGGTATAGGGATGTATAACAAATAAGGACGTGGGACAAATGGAGTTTTTCGAATTCATGATGGATAAATATGCTTACCTAAATATTTTAAAACGAAATATAAAGCAAAGTGCTGAAAAATGAAGTCTAGATCCCGATTATAATTTTTTGTATGACAATGATCCGAAGCACACGGCAGAAGTTGTTAAGCTATAGATATTATATAATGTTCCAAAACAGTTGCATGCACTTCTCCAATCTCTAGATCTAAACTCTATAGAACATATGTGGCATTTTCTCGAACATAAATTCGCCAACATGGCATAATTGTGAAGGAAATGTTGAAGAAAGTTATAGAAAAAGAGTGAAATAAGATTAGTGCTAAAAAACCACAAAAAGTAGACCATTCCATGCAAAAACGATTATAAGAGGTTCTTAAAAAAAGAAGCTATCCAACCAGTTACTAATTCACTTGAAAAGTTTATTTTACTTTATATTATTTTCGATTTTCATTTTTTGTACGCAAACATTTTCTGCTCAATTTGTATGAATTTTTGTGTGTATTATTTGTTAGTTTATTTGTTATAAATTTAAAATATTTTGAATTGTCATGTATAAACAATTAATAGTTTATAGAATTATTGAAAAATATATTTATTTTTAAATTTACATTAATAAGGTTGTTTTATTAAGAAATATATCCGTATTGATAAGTGTATGCAGACATTTTCGAACATGTGTATATATATATATATATATATATATATATATATATATGGTTATCCAAATGTGACGCCTAGATTAGCGTTCTATTAAAAAAAAAATAAAAGAAACTACGCATGTTTCCTTATACACCACCCTATGCACATGTTTTTTTAATAAAACACAAATGTAGGCATCACATTTGGATGTCTCTCTCTCTCTCTCTCTCTATATATATATATATATATATATATATATATATATATATATATATATATATATATATATATATATATATATAATGTGTGTGTAGTTTTTCCAATAATAAAACTTATAAAAGTGTATGCAGAATAACACTGAATTGTTCAAATTACATGTTGTATATTAGTTTTAAAAAAGACACTTGTACCAGCTGAGCAATGTCTAACTTGTGACTGATATATTCGCTGCTAAAATAACAAGATTGAGATTTATAATCGTAATTAACTGAAACAAAGCCAATTAAAAATGTCTGTACTGTACGATATCACACTGAGTCATAGTCACACATTCGAACGTTGCAAACTATTTTTGTATCTTAGTTTATCTTGTATTTATTTTTAGTTTCTTCGGATTCCGTGGGCGTAATGTCACACTATTTTCATTTCACATTTAATTTATATTCAGATATTTTTCTAAACGATTTAAAGTTAGAGGAAAAATTCAGGTAATTATAAAACAATATGTTAGTTAATGAAAACTTGACGAGAACAATTTGAATTTTAACAATTAATTGTAGAAAATGTTAGAAATTATATAAAAATTGATGAATATGGGAAAATCTACTTATTAAAAAATAGAAATTACAGTAATGATACCTAGAGTAAAATAAACAATTATTTAATAAACTGATAAGATATTCCTAAATAAATCAAGTATTTGAGTAATCAAATATTCTAACCTATAATTTATAAAAAATAAAATGAAAAAGATATTATTATGCAGCAATGATTAGAAATACAAATAGTAAATAAATACACACTTATTTTATTCAATGTCACAAGAAAATAAAAGTCACGTAGTTGTAATATATTTTTTTATGAAGTTTATACATATTATTACCGTTATCATTTTTCTATGCATTACTGGATGAAGGCTTTTTTTAAAATCTTACAATTATAACCATTATGTGTATCTCTCTCAAATTCCACATTGATATATTTTTATTATATTTCTATTATACTTATATGTTTTCCATTATATTTTAATATACATATATACATCATCATTATATCAGTCTGTATCAGACCACTGATGGGTAAAAATTTCAATGAATATTACCCAATCTAACACTTTCAGATTATCATGCATTTCGAGCTTTACAATATTATATAGAGCCATCCAAATGTGACGCCTAGATTTGTGTTTCATTCAAAAGAAACATGTTTATAAGGTGATTTGTATAGAAACATGTGTATAGTTTCTTTTTAATAAAACACAAATTTAGGCGTCACATTTGGATGATCCTATATTAATGGAGAAAAATTCTATGAAGAAATAAACTCGTGCATCAAGGCCTTTTTGCACTCAAAACAATATTTTTTTTATAAGAATGGAATAAAGAAACTTTGTAAAAGAAAGAACATAGATACAAGAAATAAGGGAAATTATGTAATCAACTGAATAAAAAAATATTTTTATTTTATATATCAAATCTGAAAATAATTTTCATTAACTCAATATATATATATATATATATATATATATATATATATATATATATATATATATATATAAAATTTAATTACGTTTTATAATAAAAAATGAGAAAACAGAAAAATATTTTCGTCACCTTAATATCAATTTTTTTATTTAGCTAAATTAAAACTGACGTGTAAGATATTTAAAGTGTTTATTTATAACATATTCTACGTTCCACAAATATAAAGAATTAATGTATACTCCTACGGATTAAAATTTCATTGCTGTTTGGATTCCTATGAGTAATTTTCCAAAATTAGATTATTTATTGCAGATATTTATTTGTATAATAACTATTAAAATTTATTACTAATATCAAATATAATTAAAAAATACAACTATTTTATTGTTATATTTCATAGGAAAATAAATCCTGTTATACGAGCATAATAAAAAAGTTATAATTCTAGCACAAGATCATTGTAGTTAATAAATAGATTAATATACAGTTACATTTTTTTAAATACTGAAGCATAATATTTCTATAGAAATTGAATTAAACAACAAAACTAAATATTTTAGAATAATAAAAAATAATATATTAAAGTTATATGTCCATCTTAAAATTAGAATGTTTTTTTAAGAGTGATAGAACTTTAAATTGAATCCCTATTGAAAATTCAATCTAACCTAAAAAAAACCTTTTTATATACATACATGTGCGTGTGTGTGTGTGTGTGTATGTATATATAAAGTGTGTTAAAGATGTTTTTTATATATTCGATAGAGCAAACTATTCAATAATAAAAAAATATGTAATTTACTTAAAAAAACGTTTTATAATTAGAATTACCTTTTTTATATTTTGCTACAATTTTTATTATAAAGTATATTAAATTAAATATTAGTTACTATTTTATTTATTACTAAATAATAATAGAAAATGTGATATCTTCAAAGAAAAAATTATTTTATAATGATATTTTTTTGTATTTGTAACGTATTCTTAGTTTTTATAGAAAATAACATATTTGAAGTATTCAAGAATAGAAATATTAATTGATATATGCAATAATTATTTTATTATTTGGAGTCTGACTTTATATATATATATATATATATATATATATATATATATATATATATATATATAAATAATTATTTTTTCACATACTTTAAAATTTCTTTTAACATATATCTGTCATTAAATCTCATTTTAGCAAATAAAAAGAAACAACGTTGAAAAAAACTGTAATGTTGTAAAATCTGGCAAATTTATATGAAAAAGATCTTAACTGAATTATATATAGAGCAACTTTTAATTTTCTTGTTGTATTTAAACAACGTAATAGATGTTTAAGAATCATTTGTAAACAGCTTTATTTTAGTTTTAACCTAGTCTTCTTGAAGGATATATTTATATTACCTTACCAATGTCAAACTATGACAACAACAATAACAAATTAACAAATTTGTACTTGAAATCAACTAAAAATATTTTTGTTTAGTAGTAAATTTTATGTATATATATATTATATATATATATATATATATATATATATATATATATATATATATGTATATATACATATATATATATATATATATATACACATTCTGAACGATATTGATTTGATAAATTTGTAAACAATTAAGTATAAATATTTTTTATGTTATAAAAGAATTAAGTATTGCATTTTTCATAAAATATGACTTATTATTGTGTTATAACAATAAAAAATTATTATTTAATCGCCTCAATATTTTTTAAATGAACAAAGTATTTTCAAATATCTTAGAAATAATATTTTCAACTATCAAAGAATCAATAAGCTCCTTATTATCATTTGATAATTAATATTTATGTTCTATTAACTTTCTATAGAATATTTATAAAACTTTCTATAGAATTAAATAATCTGTTTACTTTTTAATATTTAATTTTTATTTTTACTAAATAATCTGTTCTAATTGTTTTGTTTATTTATACATTTTAATTTTATATTTGAATAAAAATTATTCATATTTACTACATTTGAAATGTCATTATTTTTTTATACTCTTAATTTAAAAATTAGTATTCAAATAAAATTCACTATTTATTTTTTAAATTCAAAGTTTTTATTTAAAATCTTTTTTTAGTCTTTTATTTTTTAAATTTAATATTATACTACAATGTTTTAAAAAATCAGTTAATAAAACATAAAATAGTGTATTTAATAGAGATGGAATAAAAATTAAAAAATGTCTACCTGTAATTATCAATTATATATATATAATATTGGGGTATGTGAATTTTCCTCAAAACCAAATATAAAAAAATAACAAAGTAAACACAAAAAAAACATAACTGTTATTAAGGATAATAACTTTTAGTATGTTTTTTATATCATAAAGTATTAACACATCTCAGGATAAAAAATATTAAACCCGAAAAAGGACTGTTTAATTTTAAATTACTTTTATCCTCTTAATATTATTCTAAATATCTCGTGTATTTTTACATTCTTTTCTGATTTATCCTGATTTTTTGAATTATTATAATGTTAAAGAGTTATGTTTAATTACAATATAATTCATAAGGATTGGCCTTTACACACTAGTCAACATGTATACAGTATTCACGGCCCATTACCGCTCGTCTCACACGCTCTAATTTTTTTAGGTGAAGGAGTTTGGAGATAAGAGGGTGTAAGACGAGCGGTAATGGGCGTGAATACTTTATACATGTTGACTAGTGTGAATAGGCCCATATGGTTTTTACTTTTTGACAAATTAGTTAGTTGTAAAATTTGAATGGGAAACTGTATTATTTTTGAGATCTTAGTATGTTTTTCAGGCATAATGAAATTTTTAATTACAATATCAAGACATTTCATTCGAATTTATTATACCCTTTTTTATGATTTAGTACATAAAACACAACACCCTATCAATGAATAATAGATTTTTATTAGCAAAACCTAATATTTACTCATTAAGTTTAAATAAATATACTTATGAATGTTAATTTTCTGTTTATTTTATAGATCCATACACACACACACACACACACACACACACACATATATATATATATATATATAGAGAGAGAGAGAGAGAGAGAGAGACGAATTTACGTAAATTAAATTTTTTTTCTTAGCACAAAAATGTTGAATAAATGCCAATCGAGTACCGTTCATTAATATTTATAAAGTACAGGTCGTTATATTGACAAAAATTTCAAGAACATTTTTCTATATAAAGACATAATATTTTATGCTGTTTGTAAAACGGCACGATCCAATTAAATACAATTAAATAAACGAAAATAAACTATTTAAATTACAATTTAATACCCAACGGATATGTTCAGGGATTGTGTTTCTTCGAATAAATATGAATTAAAATGAATATAATATATTTTCGTGCTGGACGACAATAAACTACAATTAGTCAAAAATAAATGTTGTACGTTGGAAAAATGCGTACGATATTTGCATTTATTTACTACGACATAATAAATATCTGCATTCATATGACGTCATAAAGTAACCACACGGCACGGCGTATTCTATTTTTGTTGAATATTTCAGCCGTAACGATGATTTGTTACGAGATTTTCTCAGAAAAGACGAAATAAATGTTTTCGCAATATGAGAATACATATATAAGCTATAGGATCATCCAAATGTGACGCCTAGATGTGTGTTTTATTCAAAAGAAACATGTGTATAATTTCTTTTTAATAAAACACAAATCTAGGCGTTACATTTGGATGACCTTATACAATAAGAGAATAATAAATTGTTACTAAATTTTAATTAAATGTCTATTATCAATTATTAAGTGTTTAATAGATTATGATTTTTCACAAAAAAATATAAGTTATCATTTTATATTTAAAACAATTGTGTTTATTATTTTAATAATTAATAAAAAATATTATTAATATCAATCAATATTTTTAACAGTAATATACTCTTTATTTTTTAGCGATTGAAATTATTTTGAAGAAGAGTTATTTATGTAAAAATGAGTAAAATAATATATATGTATATGTTTATTTATGTATTTTGCAAAAATTATAAAAACACTTTCTTAAATTTTGATTCGAAGTTACTAAGACTACCACCTAAATATAGCAGATTCGACATACGAAATTATGGGGGTGGATAGTGGATTTAAAAATACATATAGGCACAGATACAATGCAGATATACATAAACAGTGTGTAGGAAAAGAAACCCAACTTTGTGAATAAACAAAAACGTTCTTATATTTTGCCAAAAATACCAATATTTATTTAAAAGATGTGTCTTCTGTATCAATACTACGCTGGATACGTTGAAAAAACGTATGTGTGGATTAATAAGTCTGTTAATTGATTAATTAATGACCCTCATCGTGGTAACTTCTATGGCTTCAACATCATTATGAAATGTTCCTTTCACCATCGTTTTCATTTATGTGATAAAATAATAATCATACGGTAATAAATTTGGTAAATATGGTGGATGTTGAATGAAGTACATGCAACAATGACCTTATGAGGTACTATATATAAAATATTCATTATGATACTCGGAACAATCACTTTTATAGTGCCTTAACCTTTCTAACAACGTCAATTTAATAGGTCTTTTTTGTAAAATTTTGTGACGATTATGTTTTTTCACCAGATAAGGTTGTGAGAGCCCCATGTCCAACCATCAACTTGGGGCTTAACACGTATATGCACACATATTAACCCTTATCGGTCGTATGTCACCTTTGACGTGACATTACAACTTTGCTCTATCAGTTGTATGTCACATGCGAGGTGACAAGACTGAATAAGTAACAACGTCCTTATTGCTGAATCTACACACTGTATGTTTTTACAGTTTAATTCTTACTCGATAGCAGACAACACGTTCTGTCATATTTCAGCAATTATTTTACTTATATTATAATATTTTATTCCTCCAAAAATGAATGAAGAAAACTATAGTAATATGGAAAGTAACAGTGATAGTTGTAGTGAAATATGTGAAAATTTTGAATACTGGGCAAGTGATTTTAATTCTTTTGATAAAGGAGACAGTGATACAAGTATCATATTTTAGTCAAGGAAAAAAATTGATCCCTATTCAATATTCAAGTGAAGAGGAAAGCGAAGTGCAAAGAGAAATTGTTCCTGGTTGTGATGAAGATTGGATTGAAATCGACAGTGATGACGAAGACATTTAAAGTGTAAATATAAATATTTTTATGCACAAAACTATCTTTTTATATCAAGTAAATTTAGTTACTCTTCTTTTACAATAAGCACTCAAATATATCTCCGACCTAGCGGAAAGTTAAGTACAAAATGATAACGTCCGATAAGGGTTAATACATAATAATTCATCTAAACACCCTAAAATTTTATAAAAGTGTTCAAAAATAATTTATTGTTTATTTAATTTCTTATTTCAATAACTCTGTTTTTATTGTAATTCATGCCACACTACATTAAAAAATCTATTTAATTAATAACAAATATTAATACTTATAAATAAAATAATACTTTATTATAAACATAACCTTACTTTATACTATATCATTTTTTATATAAAACAGACTTTATAACGTAGACCTGTGATGGTATTGGCAAGGTTATTTAAATGCTCATTAGAGATTAAAATTAATAATAAGTGATATTAACACTTTTATAAAATCTAATGGGGATTGGATAAGTGATTTATTCGAGTTAAAAGGAATTTATCACAATATACAGTTATAAATTATAATTGATAGTTTGTATTCAGATTCCAAAAAATAACCATCAATTTTATTTTTTTCAATGATCTCTTCACTATTGTAAAAGTACCTGCGAAATTCTACATTCATTTTATATTACTAATTTCCGTTGTATTAGATTTTCTGTGTGTCATCTCATAAATTCGAAGAACGTTTATGGAAAGTAGTCCTTGAATGCCCACGTCAATCACTGACTTTTAAAATAAATACCAAGAACTTGTAATAATATAATTGTTTAGAGTAAATTATATATATATATATATATATATATATATATATATATATAGAGAGAGAGAGAGAGAGAGAGAGAGAGAAAGAACATACAACCACCACTTATATAAATAAATATATTTATTATATTGAAAATTTGAACTTTACAATATTCAACATTTTGTAAAATAATCGATACTAAATATAAATAGATTCAAGTCTACATTATGGCAATATTTCTATTTTTGAATTTTAATAATATATTATTAAATCGTCTATGTGGATTTCAATCGACGAAAATAGAACCTAAAAACGAATATTTGTAAAGAATATATGAAAAGTAAATAGTGTACGACAAATATTAACACCTGAAAACAAAACCAGTTCTTAATTTAATTTTTGGGAATATAATTTTTTGAAATGAAATTATTGTTCTTTTATTTACTAAAAGTTTATATTAAAATTTATTTTCAAGTTTGTTTTAATTTAATACATCTTTCAAAATTATGGTATGTCTTTATAATTTAGATATTTTTTAAGCGTGATAGAACTTTAAGTTAAATCCCTATCGAAAGTTCTATCTAACCTAAAAATACCTTTATTATACCTTTATATGTATATACACACACATGTATATATACAGTGTTTTTTTAGGTTAGATAGAACTTTCAATAGAGATTCAATTTAAAGTTCTATCACGCTTAAAAACACCTACATATATTATGATTTTTAATTAACTGATTATTTATAAAAATTGAATAAGTGCAGAAGATCAGGGGTCAACAAAATTGAAAATTCTAAAAAAGATAACAAAATATGCTAATAGATCAATCATAAAACCACCAATTTATTAAGATTAGATGAATAGTTAAG
This sequence comes from Neoneuromus ignobilis, assembly GCA_029203775.1. Taxonomy (NCBI): domain Eukaryota; kingdom Metazoa; phylum Arthropoda; class Insecta; order Megaloptera; family Corydalidae; genus Neoneuromus; species Neoneuromus ignobilis. The sequence goes on along the minus strand of CP092094.1, from coordinate 22,642,437 downwards.
AAAACTAAAAACTTTAACTGATTACAAAAACTGATTATTTCCTGATTATGAACTGATTATTTAACTGATTATTTCCATACTGAATATTATCAAAGATATTTGAATGTATTGGATAGATTAACTGAAGTTAATTGTATTTTAGATCACCGTTTATTCTAATCATTCCAAAATAGTTTACATGGAAGAATATAAATCTTTATCAAGCATCAAAAAAATCTCCAATTCCACACCAAAAAACGATCAAACTCCACGTAAATGAAATAATGAAATTGCTCAAAAAATGGATAAAAGTTATTAAAAAAATTAAGAATATACAATTAAAATTATATATTGTTGTTAAATATGTGAATATGATACTGATAATGACATCGCCATCGAAATACATATTACCTTATTATTGTTATAAGCAACAAAGAGAATAATAAGTGATTATTAAACATTGTCTAATATCTTATGGTGTTAGGAGTGATAATTCATTTGTATGAAAGGGTAAGACTGATATTTATGGTCTAATATCTGAATTAACTTTTGCTTCAACACAATATATATATATATATATATATATATATATATATATATATATATATATATATATATATATATACAGTGAGTCAAAGTGAAACTCATACAGAGTTATGTTTCCAATAATTTTACACATATATTTTAATATAATAACAATTTTCTTTATTTCTCTTGGATAAGTTCTTTATTAGGGTTATTTTTATTATATTTGAAAATTTCAATCGTAAATTAATACTTCTACTCCAGAAAAAGTAACCATTTCTGAAAAATGAACAAAAAATACATCAAAATGAAACTCATACAACGAATTACTCTCGCTTGAAAACTGCTGTGTTAAGAAAGTATACTCTTCAAATATATGTTTGGTCACTCTGGTTATAAAAAAAAACTATTGTTAAGTCGTTTGTAATCATTTTGTAAAAAATATAAGTTGGATTTTCACTTTGAGTAGACAAAGGGGACAATTATCGACGGACGAGCGAATGCTAATGATTTTTTATTACAAAAATGGAAAATCTTTACGGGAAATTGAGAAAATAGCTAATAAAAGCCACGCTACAATGCAATCTGTAATAAAAAGATTTAAAAACGGCCAAAATGTTGACAATTAAGTCAAAAAGAGTCTCCGCAAGATTTTTAATGACTATGACGTGCGTTGGATTCTACGAAAAATTAAAGAAAATTCGAAAATTAGCGCGTCCAAATTGACTTTAGAAGTTAAAAGTATCTAAATAAAAAAGTAAGCCCCCAAATAATTTGCAATATACTAAATAAAAATGGGTTTCATGGTTGTATTGCCAGGAAGAAAACTTTCATAAATCTAGCTAATCGCAACAAAAAGTTAAGCTTCGTTTGGGAACATGTTAATAAGAGTTATGATTATTGAAAAGATGTTTTGTTTACGGACGAAAAGCAAATATAATTTATTTGGATCCATTGGGAGAAATAATGTATGGCAGATACCAAATACAGAAATGTCTTTAAAACACTTACGTCCTACAATCAAACATGGGAGCGGACATGTTATGGTATGGGGATGTATGTCTAAGACAGGGGTTGGAAATTTTATTTTATAGATGGCATTATCAATCAAAATGTTTATATTGATCTATTAAGAAAAAATTTGAAAGCCAGTGCTCAAAAACTTGTGATTTTACAAACATTTAATTTTTATCAGGACAACAACCCCAAGCACAAAGCTTATAAAACACGTAGTTGGTTGTTATATAACTGCCCTAAAGTATTGGAAACACCACCATAATCACCTGATATAAGTGTGATTGAAAATCTATGCAATCACTTAGAAGTTGCTATTAGAACACACACTATTAAAAATAACAATGATTTAAAAAAGCTTTATTAGAAGAATAGGAAAAAAATGATCTAGCTTATTGTGAAAAATTAGTTAAATCCATCCTGAATCGTTTAAAGGCTATAAAAATTAATAAAGACTACTCTAGTAAGTACTAAAATAATTCAATCCATTGTAAATTTTAATTTAATAAATAATTTGTTAGTTGTATGAGTTTTATTTTGATGTGTTTTTGAATGATTTTTCAGAATTCGTACTTTTTTTTGGTCTTTAAGTATTATTTAATAATTTATTTATTTTTATGTGATAAAAATATTCTTAATAAACAATTTAAGTCAAATATAGAAGGAATTTTTTTTTATTTAAAAATTTATATACAAAATTTTATTGAACATAATATTCTATGAGTTTCACTTTGACTCACTGTATATATATATATATATATATAAAGCAAAAAATGTTTTGAAAAGAATTCATTGTTTACCAAACAAAATATTTTTAGTTATATAAATTTTAATAATGTTTGTAATTAAATATTTTCAATTAAAAATGTTAACAATTATATATATATATATATATATATATATATATATATGTGTGTGTGTGTGTGTGTGTGTGTGTATGCGAGTGTCTGTAAAAAGTTGTTAAAAATAAGTACCTACTTGACATTTCATTACTAATTAAAAACTTTGTCACACAATTCCAAGCAAATATATGAATAAATTTAGAAGGCGTAAATAAGAAAATAAAAGAAAACATAAAAACCGGCGTACGTGTTTACTATACAAAAAAAAACAACATTTTTTTTCGGTTAACTATTAAGATACATATGATTGATATATAACATTTCAGAGCCGAATCTTTCGAAATAGTCGACAGATGTTAAATTTTCTTCATAAGCATGCACATGTAAGTTTCATCAAAGAGATCGACCACCGATTGCACGAAATATATAGGTTAAACGAGCGACTATACTGACTTCGAAAGTTAATTCTGTTATGATTATATCTGTTATTTATACACATCGCCATCAAACGTGCATGCAAATGAAAAAAATTTCATCACGGATTGCACAATTTTCATTTTCCTTGTTGTTTATTTACATTATGTTATCATCGACAATTATGTCTACTAAAATATGAAATATTTGATAAACTAACTCTATAAAAAATGTTTCAGATTATAATATTCATTTGTTAGGAAACACTGGTTATAAAATACTTAATATTTTAGAAATATTCAAACTCAAAATAGATGTTTTTATAACAAAAACAGATTTATTCAAGTTTAAATAATTCATGGATAAACACAAATAAAATTTTAAAAAATGAAGAAAAGAATTTATAGTTCAGAAAACAGAATCATAATCAATTGTAAAAAGATAAAAATAAAATAATTTACAATATACAGTATATTATACTTTATTATATACTATTTTAATAAGTACATTCGGTGATGAGAAGGGATATTTTAGTTATTCAAATAAAAATCTAGTTTTTGGTGTATTTTTTAGATTATTTACACAAGATTAACAATAGAATAAAATCAGATAATGAAAACAATGAACAAAACTGAACTGGGTTAAGAATAAGCATTAGAAAGAAATCAACAACTTGATTGTTTTCTTTAAGATACGTAATTAAAACTCAAGAACAATACCTTTTTTACTAAAATTCTTAATATTTCTACATCTATAGATTATATATTTATATTTGTACCACTATAGACCAGATATTCATCTAGTGAAATAAGTCAGTAAAATAATATTTTGTGGTATTTAAATTGCTTTTTAAAATGATGTAAATAACATTTATTCATGTCATTAATTTTCAGAAAAACACATTTTTTAATCAGTCTGAATATATATATATATATATATATATATATATATATATATATATATATATATAATTGCAGAAAAAGAGTAGGTATTTTAGGCGACCATAAGTGTATTTATAATATTTTCTGTTTGATTTAGACAAACAACTATGAAAAAGACATACTTGAACTGTCATCTTATTGACGATAACATTTTTCCTCGAACCGACATTCATACGTTAATTGAACAGACGTGGGATAGATTTTCTGACAAACAGTTTAAGAAAAAATCAACGAATGTTAAACGAAAGATAAGTAGACGCTACTGATACTTTAAAAAAAATCACTAATGCGTTATTTAACAAAAAAATAAATATTGGCAACAATTTAATATAAGAAATATTTCAATGGTTACATTGCAAAGGATGAATGAAAATGTGTATTAGACGTATGTTCTTTACTAATGTCAGAATTAAACGCCTGTCAAAATATATACTGATTGAATATCGCCTGCAAACTTAGAAAATTTATCGTACTCTTAACGTTTTGGCATCCAAGACTTGTCAGTACTAAAAACAGGATCTATGTGTCATTCGATAAGCGTCCTCTTAAAATAATAATAGGTGTTTACTTGCCAAACAATCTGAAGGTCACGAACAGCAGGTGAATTTGGTCAAATATGAACTGAGTATAAACGATTCGATTGATCAGTTATGATGTTATTTATTCATTTTATTTATTGAAGATAATAATTGTTATTCAGTGTGTCAATGAATAATAAATAATCTGTTTTATATTAACGACATGGATTTGTTTTAAATGTACATATGTATGGTGAAAAATTATATTAAAAAAAATATATAAATGTATCTGATACAAAATACTATTACTAATCGTTTAAAATCTGTATATATTTTTCTAAGAAGATTAAAAATAACAATACCTGAAATATAACTAATAAAAAGGTCCGTTAAAAGACTTATATAAGGTTCTATTCACCGAAATTTTAATAAATAAATATCTGAGTATTATAAAAATTATATGGAAAAATTCAAACAAATTACAATATTTTATGTGTATTTTTTTATATATACATATAAATTACTTGATAAAAATTATATATATATATATATATATATATATATATATATATATATATATATATATAATCATTAAAATCTTTCACATGTTTTCTATAGATTTTATTTATAATAATAATTGCTGAAAAAAGTGGATAACAAATAAAAAGTATAAAGTGAATGTTAGTTACTTTGAAATGTAATTGTTTCAAGTTTAAAGTCTTCGGTGTAATTGTATAAGATTAAATGCACATGAAACGAGTTATGCATTTTCTTATAAGAAATTTTTTTTTACCAAATTCCTGACTTTAGCTCGTTATTGATTGTGGTATTGTGTTATGTTCTACAATATAAATCTATTGTCTTCTATGTTACAAATAAAAAAATGTAGCACAGATTATAATTTCTACAAACGATGAAATTGGATAAATTAGTATTATTGATTATATATATATATTGTGTGTGTATTTTTAAACGTGATAGAAGTTTTATTCAAATCCCTATCAAAAATTTTATTGAACCTAAAAACACCTTTATGTGTATATGTATGTGTGTATGTGTATACATATATGTCTATGTATATATATATATATATATATATATATATATATATATATATATATATATATATATATATAATCATAAAAATACACTGATGGGAGAAAGTTTTATCAAATGTTATTAGATACTCTTAAATGTTTCCCAAGATTCCTTCATTCAGCTAATCTCATTTAACCATCATCTCCAATATATTTTATAATGTCATCCCTTTATTTTTAATAAAGTATTTTCCTTGTTTTGTCTCTTAGTGCCATTCTATAATAATTTATAACATTATTGTCTTCTTTCTTTGATAAGTACCTGTCCATGCCCATTTCACAGATTTTATTTACTCTATTATGTTACTTACTTTTGTCTGTTTTTGTATGAATTATATATAATAATTCATCCCTTACTGTCCTTAACCGGTAGATAGTGCAATATCAAATTATTTGACATATTTCAACCTTTACAGTCGCTATTGGTATTTATTTTTTAAGTAACCAGTGTCTTCTTCTCACTTCATTACTGTATAAAATCTATTTTTCATTTTCTATCACAATTCATTTACTTAACAATAAAATTAAGTAGTCACAGCTATAAATCTATGAATTAAATTTCTTTTCGTCAATTTATATGGTACTCAATTATCAAGTTTAAAAACTATATTAAATGATTTAAGTAATTCAAAATGGTCATTTGAACGGTGATCTATCTGATAATTCTCTTGAAGTTTGTTATGTACGAGGGTCGTTTGATCAGTATGATAAAAAAGTAAGAAAAACTAAATTGAAAAATTTAATTAAATTAAACAATAAATAAAATTACCATATTTATCAAACGACCCTCGTATTTTCGACTACAGCCTGCTTTAGAATGTTATTATCAATCTTCCAGAACGAGATTTATCACTCAAGTCAAGATAATCAGAATGGAATTTTTGAATTAAAATTGACGTACTTTCAGTAAATGTGTTATTTCCAAAAACATCATAGAAATTGATCAAACTTCAAAACTTCTTTAAGCTCATACAACTTTTTGGACTGAAAACACATTTTATCAAATGCAATTTTTTCTATAAAACTTAAAGTAATAATGTGTTTCTTGAAAAAAAGTTGAAAATATTCTTATAAAAATAACTTATTATAATACAATACTCAGACTTATGATTTAGACTCAACAATGGTATTATATAATTCATTTTGTTTAAAGGAGGTAAAACCAAACTTTCACACCAATCCAATATATATAAAGGGGTGTGTTTGTGTGTGTATGTGTATGTACATATTCTGTGTGTGTATGAGAAAGAGAGAGAGAAGGAAAAAAATACTTAAGTACATTTGATTTTATGGAAAAATCAATTTAAAAAATAAATGAAATACTTTTTCCTAAAAAAGGATCTAATTATATATTTTAAAACAGATCAATTGTAGAAAAACCATGAAATTGATAAGTAAAACAAAAATAAATACATTAAGATTTACTATTTATTAAGAACAAATTTTATTTATAAAAATAGTAATTGAAAATCTGTAACTAAATAAACAAATTTTAATCACGTTTAAATAGCTCCATATATTGATTCAAGTTTTTAACACGCTATCATTAAACCATGTCCACTTAAATAAATTTATTTTCTCGTATTAATAAATCATAAGATTCAAATAAAATTCAAATGTGGCATGTCAATATATGGAGATAATAACATATTATAAATGTTCTGCTTTATTAAATAAATCTAATAACTGACGTATTTATTATAAGTTATGTAGATGCGTTTTGCATGTTCTAATATATCTTTGAATTTATAATTACTATAAACGTTTATAAAATCGTTTAAACATATAATATATAAGCACTATTATAAAATATGAATCATTCTTTTTCGCATAATACATATCAAATCGTAATAAAAAAGTACTAATATAGTTTTTTATTTTCTCCATGTTTCCATTTATAAAAAAATAATTTTTTATCGATTTGAAAATTATATCATTTTCCTGTGAAAAAGATATAAATTGCTATAAATCTGTTTTATTTTTATAAATATTATATGAACATGTAACAGTTATAAAAAAATGATAAATTACTCTTTCTAAAATATATCGTCGAATATAAAAAATATTGATAGGTTGGAACAGAATTGACCTTAACAAATGTGCAAACGCATGAGGTCATCTATGAAGAAACGGTCGTTTTTTACGGTTTTTATTGCACAATTTACATGTAACCTCTTTTAGAATATAATAACTTTAATAGTGTAACAACGGTTCATCATATCTTTTGTAAATGATCAGACCTGTGAAACACAATAAGTTGTTTTCATTCGAATAGGTGCACTGAATCAGTCTTAGAATGTTATGTTGATTATTTCTGAGTATTTATAACAATGTATAATAAAAAAATTCTGTAATATCATACGTTGCTAATCAATCATTTATTTATGACGTGTGTGGGTTTGGTTTGTTTCATTCCAGAAGACAAGACTTGTGTTAAGATTTCAATGTTGGATTTTTTTCTTAAAATTTATTATATAAACACATATTTTCGGCAATATACACGCACACACACATAAACATATATATATATATATATATATATATATATATATATGTGTGTATGTATATATATATATATATATATAAGGAAATTCAAAAACAGCACAAAAAGAGATCCATAGAGAAACTGGGTAGATATATATATATGAAAATTTGTTAATATGGAAAGAAAGAAAAAAGCATATTCTAGAAGAAACCTTCATCTAAAATTTGATATGAAGAGGATACTTTATATATATATATATATATATATATATATATATATATATATATATATATATATATATATATATATAAAGGTGTTTTTTGAAGTGTGATAAAACTTTAAATTGAATTCCTGTCAAACGTTCTATCTAATCTAAAAAAAAATAAACAACAAATATAAACAATTTTATTATACCAATGAATTTATTATATACACACAGTACACACACATAAAAACACACATATATATATATACACACACACATAGAGGTCAAACGTTCTTTTTAAAAAGTTAAATAGAACATACACACATTATATATATATATACACACAAATACATATATATATATATACACACATATGTATATATAGAGGTGTTTTTTAAGTTAGATAGAACTTTCAAATAGAAATTTAATTTAAAGTTTTATCACTCTAGAAGAAAAAAATGTACAATGAATATAAATATATATATATATATATATATATATATATATATATATATATATATATATATTTATATATATATATATCAAATGCAAAACATAAAGAACGACTCTTATATTCTCTCTTATGCAATAATCGAAGAGTCAAATAAAGCAAGTTATAAAGTCTTATGGTGAATCATACTAGAAGAAAAATAATGTACAATGAATTTCAAAATCGAGAGCGTTTGAATTAAACCAAATACCAGTGAATGGGTAGCATTCATTAGGTTATATATATATATATATATATATATATATATATATATATATAAATCAGGAGAATAAAAATTGAACAGTGTCAATTTGAAAGAAATTCTCATATTATGAAGTTAAATATTCCTCTAAGTTCCAAAAAAAGTTTATAATAATTGCATTCTACTTGTTTTTATTTATGGCAGTTTTTATTTTTTATTACTCTTTATTTTAATTTTATCATGTCTCATATATATATTTGTAATATATTATTCTTCATACGTTTTATAAATTATTTAATAACAATTTAATCATAAATATCTATGTATTGAAATGTTTAAAAAAATACTTTTTATATCAATTTAGTTTCAAAATGTCAATATAATTTATAAAATATTTGTTTATTTGATTCAAATATGATCCTCTCCTTCCCCTTGTGTACCCTATTATAACTGACAAGATAGTGATAACTAAACATTAATGGGATAATCATATCACCTTATGGAGCAGTAAGAAATATTCTCATTTCATATAACTGACTCAAAGGTGGCAATCTCACCAGAGTACTTAAAAACTGTAAGCTAATAATTCACAATTGTTTAATTTTCTTAATTATTAGAAAGAGAAGTAGCTGGATGTATTTTACGACGTTAAAATATAATATAAAAATAAAATTAATATTTAAAAATTATATTACAAACACACATATACATTATTGCGCATAAGTCATGGCACATATGGGTAACATAAGCAATTTATTGATATAATTCAATGAAGTCGTTAAATTAAAAAAAATATTTAATTGAAAATTAATATAATGAATATTATATAATGAATAAATTTAATGAATATTTGTTTTTTAATTTAACGACTTCATTGAATTATATCAATAAATTGTTTATGTTACCCATGTGTGCCATGACTTATGCACATCAGTGTATGTATATATATATATATATATATATATATATATATATATATATATATATATAAATGTGTGTGGGGTGTATGTGTGGGTCCAGTGTGTTTTTGTAATAATTTTTTGTATAAAGTTACGTACCTAAACATAAGAAATACACAAAAAAATGAAACCTAATTATCTATTATCGTCATTCATTTTACGTCAATGTATAATTAAAATAATAAACGTTGCCAACTGGCAACTCAATAGTTGCTTTAAAAATGCAAACTTAAGAAAATAATGAACGGTATTAATTATAAACTTGTGAAACAACTGGAAGGGTTGCTACAAAATAACATGACCTTGCGCTATTTCCTGTCGAGATTTCTTTTCATATGTTCTAGTTAGATAAAATTTATTACATGCATACATACATACATACATACATATATATATATATATATATATATATATTTATGTTTGTATTTAAAATTAAGACAGAAATGAAACAAAACGTTGCAATAACAACAAAGCTAAATATATACTTCACTTAATTAGAAATTTGAAGAAATAAAAGTAAAGGGTAAGATACTTAAACATTTTCGATTTGCCGACATTATTATTATCTGAATGAACTTTAATAAACTCAACAAAATAATGGAAAAGTCAAATAAAGCAAGTTATAAAGTCTTATGGTGAATCATAGTAGAAGAAAAATAATGTGCAATGAATTTAAAAATCTAGAAAAATTGAATTAAAATAAATAGAAAATATATATATACTTATAAATCAGGAGAATAAAAATTGAACAGTGTCAATTTGAAAGAAATTCTTATATTATGAAGTCAAATATTCCTCTATGTTCAAAAAAAAAAGTTTGTAATTAATGTATTCTACTTGTTTTTATTTATGGTAGTGAAACATGAGTCTTAAATGCCATAATAATTCAGTTTTTCCAAACAATATAAAGAAAATAACCTATAGAGATAGAAAGAGAACCAAGTGCTCAGAAAGTAACAAAAGTTATAGACATTATGGCAAAAATGAAGAATTTAAAATGGAAATAGATCGGTTATATGACAAGAAGAAAATATTACTGATAAACAAGAAAAGTATTGGCTAGGAATATAAATTCATAAAAAGTCTCAGAAAAAGATCTATGAATAGATAGAACAGAAACAAGAAAAATCATCAAATAGACTAGAAAAGAAGAGTATTGGATCAGTCAAAATAGAAAGTTTTGAAAGAGTCCTTCATTCTAAAATTGATGGAAAAAAGTTGCTGTTGATAATTGATGACTTAAATAAAGTTGAATCAAATGAACAAATATTTTATAAATTATATTAATATTTTGAAACTGAACTGATATAATTTTTTTTTTAATTTAACGACTTCATTGAATTATATCAATAAATTGTTTGTTACTCATGTATGCCATGACTTATGCGCAGTTGTGTATATGTGTGTTTGTAATATAATTTTTAAATATTAATTTTATTTTTATATTATAATTTATCGTCGTGAAATACATCCGGCTACTTCTCTTTCTAATAATTAAGAAAATTAAACAGCTATGAATTATTAGCTTACAGTTTTTAAGTACTCTGGTAAGATTTCCACCTTTGAGTCAGTTATATGAAATAAGAAGTTATTTCTTACTGCTGCATAAGATGATACGATTATCCCATTAATGTTTAGTTATCATTGCCTTGTCAGTTGTAATAGGGTACTCAAGGGGAAGGAGAGGATCATATTTGAATCAAATAAACAAATATTTTATAAACTATATTAACATTTTGAAACTAAACTAATATAAAAAGTATTTTTTAAACATTTTAATACATAGATATTTATTATTAAATTGTTATTAAATAATTTATAAAACCTACGAAGAAAAATATACTACAAATATATATGAGACATGATAAAATGAAAATAAAGAGTAATAAAAAATAAAAACTCCCATAAATAAAAACAAGTAGAATGCATTTATTACAAACTTTTTTTGGATCATAAAGGAATATTTAACTTCATAATATGAGAATTTCTTTCAAATTGACACTGTTCAATTTTTATTCTTCCGATTTATATATATATATATATATATATATATATATATATATATATATATATATATATATAACTTCTATTTCTATTAATTCAATTTTTCTCCATTTTGAAATTCATTATACATTATTTTTCTTCTACTGTGATTCACCATAAGACTTTATAACTTGCTTTATTTGACTCTTTAATTATTTTGTTGAGTTTATTAGAGTTCATTCAGATAATAATAATGTCAGTAAATCGAAAATGTCTAAGTATCTTACCCTTTACTTTTATTTCTTCAAATTCCTAATTAATCTGTTTAACACAAATGAATTTTTATTCCCAACACTACAATGGTTATAAAGTGTTCAATAATCGCTTATTGTTCACTTATTGATTATTGAACACTTTACAACCATTGAGATGTTGGGGATAAAAATCATTTGTGGTAAAGTGAATCAGTCACAGTTCCAAAACAATCAATATCAAGAATAATCTATTATGATTTTGTATTGATAATATGTATAATTATGTCTAAGCTTAAATTTTCTAATCTCGAGATTTGATAGTTACCGAAATTTTAGTTTTTTATATCTAAATATTAATTTATTTGTGTGATAAATATTATATATCATCATGAGATTACGTTTGATACTCGATCGAATAATTGCTTAAATTGGAGCTTAGACATAAAATTATCATCCTCATCTAGTAAAAAATATAATTGTCAATTTTGACAAGCAATTATCTAATGAGTTAACATTTTTAATGCAGATAAAGTTTTATAAAGACTGTAACGCTAAAAAGTACAATAGTACTGTATACTAAATATACTAAGGAATAGAACTGAAGGGGAAACTAATCCTTAAAAGGTTCAAAACATCAGTTTATTTTACAGGTTTGAAATAGAAATACTAAATATGAAAAACTAAATTAACATAAACGTTAAAAAAAATAAAAAAGGAAAAGACAAAAAATGACAACAAATTTATATTAAATAAAAAATATAATAATAATAATATCTTCTCGATTGAAATTATGGACATGTAATTATTATTATAACTTGTGATAGGCTTAATAAGCAAATCATGTTTGTAAATATATACATATATATAATTTTTAAAATCACACAAACAATCAATATCAAATGAAATGAAAAATAAATACAACAGGTTCTCCAAGCACCTGAAGTATTATCACTGACGAGTTACTGTATAATCCAGTTAAAGTAGGTTGATTTATATACTCGTATTAATAATTGATTACGAATATTTACATCTTCAAAGTGTATAAATAAAAAAGAACTACTGCAAATATTAATGGATACTTACGGATCTACAACACTTTGATCCATGAGGTCAATTTTGTTTTGAACAATCACTGTTGGAATTTCTCCGCATTCATTCTCCACCTGAAAAACATAAAACAGATTAAAAAGATATGTTTAACGCACGTACCACACGAAGAATGCAAACTACTTTGAATGCATAACAGTTTAAATGTTGAGCATTGTATGTTAACATGATATATATCATTCCATTACAATGTAACATTTATTTTGTTTTAGCCATATTTTTATATTTTTTATCAAAAAACATGAATAGAACATATCGCAATATATTTTAATTTTATATATAAAACATGTTTATTTTTTAATTTATTTTGTCTGGATGTTACAATAAAAATTTAAATTTAAAGTTCACTGAATTTAAAATATTCCAAAAACTACATGTCAGGAAATAAATCATATTTTTTAATATAATCGACATAACACAGAGACTAATTTATTTTTATATAAATAAATCACTAATTCAAATATAAAAATTATAATAATTATCTATCATTTCACTTTATTTGTCAGTGTATATTTTAGAATAACACCATGGTCATCCAATTTCACATCAACGAATAAAATAAAAAATAAGTTATTATAAAACAAGCAGATTTATAAAATGTTGAAATCAGATCAATTATAATGCATTCATAATTAAACAATTTGATAAAAGAAACATAATGGCCAGTAAAAAAATAATTGATGGTTTATAAATTAAAATAAATAAATGAAATTTGCCAAGAAGTATATAAATAAAAATAATGAGTTTTGAATCATCAAAACGTTTTATTTTGCAAGGTAACTCTTGACCACATGTTGTGATAATAAAAAAAAATGTGATGAATTTAAGATGGAAAATGCTCATTCATCTCCAGTATTCATCAGATATATCATCGGTTTTTCACTTATTTTCATCTCTGGATAAACTTGTATTAATGAATTAAATAGTGACATAAAATTAAAAGCAGAAATTTTTTAATTTTTTGAAAATAAAAATTGTAAATTTTATAAAAATGGAATTTATGAATTATCTTCTTGGCAGGAAAATATAATTTAATGTGAGAGTGTTTTTTTTTAAATAAATTTATTTTGATTAAAAAATACAAGCGTTTTTATTTTAAATTCAAAAATAACAGATCTTTCTTGATTACTTAATAAAATTATTCGTCGATGAAAACATATTTTGACTTTTGATTTTAAAAAAAATGTTCATAATTCATCCCATATAGACTATGATTTATATCACTGTTTTTTTTTAAAAAAATAAATAATACTAAAAATAATCGAATTATAAAACATTTAATTCTTGTCTGTAGTTCTTATAAAATTATTTCAAGATTTTAAAACATTTACATTGTTACCTAATCTAATTGCTTTTGAATAATGACTATTTTTTAAAACACTGTCCATCTTTTATAAAAAAGAAAGTTGTCTTTGAAAAAAGTTATTTAAATAATAACTGTGACTCAAAATTATCTAAAGTGATAGCAATTCACAATCATATTTAGTTATTAAGTTGTTGTTAAGCACTGTTTACAAGTTTATTAAACAGGAATCTTTTTTTAAGTGTACTACAAATAAGTAAGAACTTATCTGATAATCATTTCTATTTACTGATGATATTATAATAACTGTTCTAATTTATTTATATATTTTCAAATGACTTGAAACCAAAATAATAAGTGTTAATTAGCTTTAAATAGTTTTCAATATTTACTTTAGATAAAATTCAACGTTCTATATCGTAATTATTTTTATGGAACTTATTTGTATGTAAATTCTATATTAATAAATGAGTTTAATATTTTTTATCAGTAAACATTTTTTTACAGATATTTCAAAGATTATAATTATTTTCTGAGTTGAAATAATTTATACTGAAAAAGAAATAATTAATTTTCTATTAAAAAAAGTAATATGAAGAAATGAGTGAAATTTATTTATAGACTGAAACATGTTAAGCAACATAAATAATTCGTTACAAATGAGAAATAATATTTTATTATTTCCTATTTCAATTAATTGAATGAATTACTACATAATTATTATTCTATAAAATTCTGTTACTTATTACATATATGTATGCATATAACATGTACAATTTATTGATTGAAAGAAACGATTTCCTTTTCATTTGATAATTAAATACATTGTATAATTAAATAATTTCGCAATGTCATTTTCAAAAAATATTTATTAATTTCTAGATTGATATACTAATGACAGATTAAATAATATAAAATGATAAAATAACTGCAAGGAAATAGAACAGAATAATTAAAATGCAATAAAATTTTAATAATTGAAACTCATATTTTATTATAAGAATTCAATGATAGATTAATTAATCAAATAGTTATAAATATATATATATATATATATATATATATATATATATATATATACAGGGGGATTAGAAGAAGTATTTAAAGCATTTAATTGTGAATTTGAAAAATTAAAAATAAATAGCGAGATGTGTATTTAATCATTAAGATTATCTGAAATTATTTTCTATATAAATTCTATTTTCACAATAAGCCTAGATGAATTTGAAAAAAATTATATTAAACAAGTCAAAAAATTAGTCTTGTGATAAACCTCAAATAGACAAAAGTAATGTTCAGTAAATTTTCAGATTAGAGAAAAATCAAACTAAAAAAGGTAAAAGTAAAATGAAAAAAATTGTATATGAATTAATTATTCATTCTAATTAAAAATCATTTATAAATAAAATGAACAAAAGAAAAAAATGGAATAATGTCAACTCGGATGAAATTATCTTTTTGTGAAATCGAATATAAATTTATATTCAAAGAAAAAAAATAATTAATGAATTCTACTTGTTTTAATTTGTCAATAAAACATGGGTCTTGAACGTCAGAATAATTTTGCAGCTCCAGACAGTACAAAAAACTATAGAATCTTTTTAAAAATAACATATAGAGATAGAAAGAGAACCGAGTGGATAAGAAAAAATACAAAAATTACGGACGTTATAGGAAAAGTGAGAAGCTAAAAATGGAAGTAGACAGATCATATAGCAATAAAAGAAGATTGCTAATGAAAAAATAGTACTGACTGAATTCAAAAATATAAAAAGGCCCAAGTCCAGCATTTAGTTCTTTAGTGAGCGTAAAATTTCGTTATTTGAAGTCAATTATCAAAATTTCCTGATAATCTTAAAAAATGGTATCCGTTATTTATTTTTTTAATGACGTTATCTTTATTATGTTGAGTGTCATGTAAAATTTATGTAATTTTCCATTACCTCAAGTGGACTTTCAATGATCCTTGTTACTGCATTGATAACAATTGATAAGTTTAACTCAATACAAAAACGTATTACTACACCCTGTGGTATCCATCGATGGCTTATGGCATGATAACTGTGCTATACATTTAAATTGTATATCAATTAAATATTATGAAATATTATTATATAGATAAATTCTTCTCATAGCGAAATTATTAAATGATCTGAGTAGAAAGTTTAGCGTTACTCACTAATGGAACAGAAGCATTCAACATTGATAATATATTTTTCCACTCAACGAAACTAGTTACCCTTCTATTTTACTATCTAATATGAAGAAAAAAATTCTCCATATATAGCATCTAAACGTTCTATAATTTCTGTCAAACTTTTATCTTTTTTTTTAAAAAAAAAGAAATTTAATTGACATTTGATATTAAATTTTAAATCTTAGAATATAACGCAATATATTACTTTCTTTCGACTTTATTTGATATATTTTTAAACGTAGCCTTAAAAAAATAACTAGCATAACAGAACATAGATTGGAAAGTTATTTGCATCAATTCTATAGATTTATGTTTTAATTTGTATAAAACTGAATTAAAATTAAAATAGACACTTTCTTCATAAATATAATATGAAAACTGATAAAGCATCTGAAAAAATGTAGCATTCTAAATGATGATTATATAGAAAAATAAAATTGTCAGGTTTAAGTAAAATAAATTTATTTCTTTATTAGTTTTATGTTTTATTTTATCTTAAACATATTTAATATTACCAAAAAAAATTATAAGATTGAATATTTACTTGTGTGATAACTCTCTCTCTCTCTCTCTCTCTCTCTCTATATATATATATATATATATATATATATATATATATATAAATATATATATATATATATATATATATATAAATATATATATATATATATATATATATATATATATATATATATATATATATATATATATATATAAATATATATATATATATATATATATATATATATATATATATATATTTACAAAAATTATTTCAAGGCTACTACAGACAGCTAATAGTACGAAAATTCATCAGTCCATGTAATAAACATCAATTACCACTTTGTCTAAGATTTATAAAATATGAACTGTGAAAAAAACAAAGTTAGACAAAGTAAGTCAAAAGAATGTTTTGATGTTGAATTAAAGAAAGACGAAAGTAAAGAATCGAAATAAATAAAAAGCGAATTAAATAAAATAGAAATAGAAATTTAAAACTATGTGTATCTAGAACAGCTCATTAAAACTAAAATAACATTTATAAATGAAATCAACAGAAAAATACACAAGTTCTTATTGATTGGATAAAGGTCCCCTTAAAACTTTCCAATTCGACTTATCACATACTTTTACCTTTCATTCCATTCTAACAAATTTATTTATAAGTCTGTTCTATTTATTTATAGGTCTTTTCTTAGGATTTTTTTATTTATCTAGATTGCCAATTAGTTATAAATACTATATATATATATATATATATATATATATATATATATGCTCGAAAATGTCTGCATACACTTATCAATACGGATATATTTCTCAATAAAAGAAATTTATTAATGTAAATTTGAAAACAAATATATTTTTTATTAATTCTATAAACTACTAATTATTTATACATAACAATTCAAAACATTTTAAATTTATAATAAATAAACTAAAATATAAAACACACAAAAATTCATACAAATTAAGCAGAAAATGTCTGCGTACAAAAAATGCAAATCGAAAATAATATAAAGTAAAATAAACTTTTCAAGTGAATTAGTAACTGGTTGGGTAGCCTCTTTTTTTAAGAACCTCCTATAATCGTTTTTGCATGGAATAGTCCACTTTTTGTGGTTTCTTTAGCACTAATCTTATTCCATTCTTTTTCTATAACTTTTTTTAACATTTCCTTTAAAGTTATGTCATGTTGGTGAATTCTACGTTAAAGAAAATCCCAAATATGCTGTATAGAATTTAGATCTAGAGATTGGAGAAATGCATGCAACTGTTTTGGAACGTTATATAATATCTATAGCTTGACAACTTCTGCCGTGTGCTTCGGATCATTGTCATACAAAAAATTATAATCGGGACCTAGACTTAATTTTTCAACACTTTGCTTTATATTTCGTTTTAAAATATTTAAGTAAACATATTTATCCATCGTGGATTCGAAAAACCCCATTTGTCCCACGCCCTTACTTGTTATACATCCCTATACCATCACTCTACCACCGCCGAGTTTCACAGTAGAAACAAGATTTTTTTTATTCAGTGATGTACATACAATTTTGAGTCCTTTTATTCCAAAAATGTAATATTTGCTCTCGACTGAGAAAACCATGTTTTCCCAAAACTGGATTAGTTTATTAATGTGTTCATTTGCATATGCAATCCATTTTTATCTATTGATACGTGAAATAAATAATTTCTTATGCGCAACACGTTCATGATACCCACCCTTTTTTATAATTTTTCGCACAATATCAGCACAGATTTGTTTTTTAAAATAGTACTTTAATATCTTTTACAATTTGGGGTGCAGTTATTTGGGGATTTTCTTTCACCGAAGCTACAATATTACGCCTTTATCTCAATGTTAACTTCGAAAGTCGGCCAGAAAGCGGTTTTAAATGTGGATTTAAAATTAATTACTACCCTTTGAATGAAAGAATGTTATCTTCCAACACCTTTTCCTATTTCACGAAAACTTTTTCCTTCTTTTCCTAACTTTAAAATAATTTTACATTCACTAACAGAGATTTCCTTTTTTTGAATTCCATCTTATTTATTTTTTGCAAAAAACGTTACTTTTAGTTATCAAAAATGATATTCTAGTGTTTCAATTGCAACATACGAACTGGGACATAAAACTGTGATAATTTTAAAACAGCAATAAGTGCAAATATTATAAAAAAATCGATGATTTACTATTTAATAAAATATGTACGCAGATATTTTCTCCTCAATTTGTATGAATTTTTGTGTGTTTTATTTTTTATTTTATTTGTTATAAATTTAAAATGTTTTGATTTGTCATATATAAATAATTAGTAGTTTATAGAATTAATAAAAAATATGTTTGTTTTCAAATTGACATTAATAAGTTTCGTTTATTGAGTAATATAACCGTATTGATAAGTGTATGCAGACATTTTCGAGCGATATATATATATATATATATATATATATATATATATATATATATATATATATATATATATATATAATAAGAAACAAAATAATTCGTCCAAGTACACACAAGTTATTTTTAAAATTTGTAATTGACACAATAATAATGTACAATAGGTAAACACATTTAAAAACATACAAAACGTTTCTGTTTCCACGGATCATTACCAACATTCAAAAAAAAGTAGTTGTGTCAAGGAACAAATTGTTATAATCACCGTTTAGAAAATAAGTATCAAGTTTTATCATCAACTACAACACTTATTGTCAATTAATTTGAAAATTCAGGTTGGGCGAAATGAATAGATAAAATAATGTATTCTCTATTTATAACAAATGTGTTACTGGAATCATTAAGTAGTACATCATGTCTGTAGACGCTAATGAAAATGTATTTTATGTTTTCCGTAAAACAGTTATTTTTTTAACTACATCATTCGAAGAATAGAACTGAAATACGTCAATTTTATGACGTACGATGAAGTATAATTAGAATTAGACCTACATTTATAAATTTTGTCGGATGTACACTTTATGTATTTTTTATAAAAAAATAATAATACATTCGTATAATTAACACATTTGTAGACGTAAATGCTATAGCATTCATTTGCATTATGATGCAGAAGACATGAATGCTATAGCATTCAACATTTTAAAGTCAATTATTATTTATTTAATTTTATATAACCTTATTTTTTTAATTAATTGTATATAATTATTAAAATGTAATATTCTGACTACTCTTACAAAATATGTCTAATCAAATTTCGGATATCACAAGTGATTTAAAAAAAATCGCCTGTCTATTTTTGCAGCTCACTGAAATTTTTACTGTCCACAAATGTGTTAAATTTAATGTAACTAATCGTATGTATATTTGAAATACTGTTAAATACAAAAGTATTTGACTATTACTTATTATTGGTATAATTTACATCGAGAAATTCTCTTCTGCTAATTGTTAAATATTCAATTTTTCCAGTATTTTATTATATCTTTGTACAATACATATTTCTCTAGAATTATTTCCATATTTATTTTCATATACTAAAATTTATTTCTCTTCTTTAATATTTTAAATCTTCCTCTTAATATCTTAGTTGATAATACATTTTCCATCAATAGCCATCAAAATGCGCATTGTCTTATAAACAAATAAAATAAACAATAAATGATCATTGAACATTTTTATATTGTCTTGTAGTATTGAGGTTATAATTCTTTGTGTTAAAGTGAATTTATCATAGAATCAAAACAAATACACCTGAGTCTGTTTTTATGCGGTAGATACGTTCCGCAGAAAACCGCATTAAAAATAATTGCACAAAAAAAGATTTAACTTACATTGAAAAATTAAGGATACGTTCTGTAATTTTCAAAAACCGCATTAAATTTAAACTACAAAGTGAAATTAGTCTAAAATTCGCATAAAAAATCAGGAAATAAAGAATCCTTAAAAAAATTTCAAATATCTGCAAAAAATTGATACAAAACAAAGCTTTTTACTTTATTTTTTAATTAAATATTTAATTTTATTCAAAGAAATATATACATATGTATAATTTATTTTAGAATTTTTCATACATATTTTAATTATCATCGTAATAATATCTGCACTGTTTAGAATAAAAATAAGAAAATAAAAAAGAAAGTGAATAGCTGCACTGTTTTCAAGACATGTAGGCCAAGCCTTTTTCCAACAGGCATTTAAAGTGTGATTTTTTATTTGAGTAATAGCAAATGAAACATGATTTAAACAGTCAAAGATAGAATTTTTTTCCAAGTATCAGTTACTGTTATTGACCATTTTCTAGTTTATCCAATATATATTGAGAAGTGCGTTTAATGTAATATTGTTTAAAAAAAAATTGACAGCTTCTTCATCTGCCGATGCAATCGCGCCCGTAATCTTCACATTATGCAGTGCATTCCTTTTTAAAAACCCGGTTAACCATCCTTTGCTAGCCGAAAATTTCTTATCAGTTTGAGAAACGGAAGTAAATGGCTCTGATTCCTTAATTTGTTCATAAAATTGAAGAGCTTTTCGTTGAATTAAATAACCGCTTAAAGGAATTCTTAAAAAATTCATATAAAAAGATACTAAAAAGAAATATGAATTGCATAACTTCAAAATCGCATTAAAATAATCCGCACAAAAACAAACCCAGTTGTACTAACAAATGAATTTCATACAAATATACTGATTTTAAAAACATATTCCAGTTAAATAAAAAGCATATGAATAAAAACGCATGTGGCACGGATATGACGCAGTATTGAGGGTGTTCACCCTATCTATTCCACACGATGTTTAATGGTCAGCTGGCGAATATTGGAAAACAGTAATATGCAAACACAAGTGTTGCGTGTTGATCGATTTTTAAGATAAGTAATGTAAATGCATACAGAATTAAATTCAAATATAAGGGTTTTACTGTGCAAGGTCATGCACCTCTCTATTCGCTAGAAAAAATATGTCTGGGTCAATAAATTTGCATGATAATTATATACGAAAATTTGTTGATACTTAAAATAAATTTCGGGGTCGAAGTATTCACGAAACTGTTATAAACTGACATCATTTATATTTTTAAAATCAGTTTTTTTTATCGTTATTGATTGAGATTATTTGTTACAATTCGTTGAAAATGGTCGAAATATAAATACATTTCATTGAAATATATTACTAATGCATGTGTTTGAATTTGAAATAATTCATATATTAATTAGAATCATACATTATGTTTTATAAAAACATATTACAGCTATTTACATTCAAAAAATAATATTTTTTTTTTAAAAAAAAACTGAGTATGTAAATAAAAATATATTATTAGTTTTCAAGTAATGAGCAAAGTCATTACTCTCATATATAAAAAAATCAAAACTGATTACTATTTTTTTCAAAAAGAAACTAAATGTAATTAGAATGAAAAAATCGTAAATCAAACATTTCGCAGATATAAAAAAATCTTTTAGATGTATAAAAACATAAAAATCATAAATTATTTTTTTATTTTATTTACTACAATTTAATTATAAAATTAGCTATATAATAGTAATAAATCAATAAAAGTATTCTACTTATATTTTTCACACGTGTACTCGAACAAGCTGATTAATCTTCTAGCAAGGCGTTTGTAAGGTAATTAACAGCTTCTTTTTTTAACAACTATTTGAAACTTTAAATGTTTTTTACTATAGATTTATTTATATTGCAAGCTGAGCAGTACTCTCATATAAATCAAGGTGGATTTGATTATGCAAATCTTAATTTTTAATGAGTGATACCAATAAAAGTAATTAAATAAATGTTCTTTTTCTTAATTTTAAAAATTTTGGTGAAGTTCCTTAATATTTAAATATAAATAAATTCATTTTTTTGATTTTAATCTTTAATATATACATAACTAATATTTCAAAAAATAACAGATCAGCAAATAAGTATTCACGAATAAATTACTTTGCAAAAAACGAACACATCAAGACTTTTGAATAATTATGGGACAAAATTCTTTTGAGAACATTAAGATATGAAGACTGAAAAAATATTGAAGAGAAAAAAAACTTAAAAATGAAATAAATTAATTTTTATCATAAAGTTTTTTGATGATGGGTTTAAGTATATTTCAATGAGATACACTACTTAATTATCTGTCTCCAGTTATAGAAATTATAACACATTTTTCATACTGGAATAAACAGAGCTGATTTCTATGATAAGGTAATTACCTTTATGAATGAATGATTGAATATAAATTTTAATTAATTTGCAGAATAAGTTACATAATTTCAATAAATATTTCACATGACAAGTCATAATCTTGATTTGCACATTAAATATTCTAAATTATTAACATTCTTCTGATAAACATCAATTACATTAAAAATAAATATACTTTAATTGATAATTGTGTACATTGAATTTTCCATTACATTTCAAACATTATTAAGACATACAATATGTAAACATTTTCATGAATTGTGTATAATATCGTTCAAAATATCTAATATTTTACAATTTTAACATTTCGAAGCAATGAAAGCAGATTGGTTGCATCATATTGCTAGATATCTGTCTACAGATCGTATATTTTCAAGTCATTTCATTTTAACACTTACGAATTTAACGTAGGAAAAGTTCTTTTTCGAAGAATAATATAAACTGTAGTTATTTTGATATGAGATCTTTTCTCGCCTGACATTGATTATGCCTTTAATAATAAATCATTTAATAAAAACAACCTTGTTTATATTCTTGTTGCTTATTTTTAAAGCAAAATTCGTATATTTATTTATCTACACTGACAACTAAAAAAATGTTGACTAATGATTGTTTTTTTTATTATTTTCGGTTCTATAATTGGCTATATATATATATATATATATATATATATATATATATATATATATAATAAAGTTATGAGAGGAAAATTCTTTAAATTAAATATTATCTAAAATTTTAGACACATAAATGAACCATTACAAAGTATGATGCCAAATTGTCATTGACGTACAATAATTATTCCTAGATTCTATTTTTAATAGAGCAATATGTACTTATAGAACAAGTACAAATAATATTGGAATTGTAGACAAAATGTAAGTACGTCATAAGAATACACTTGTGAACAAACAGAATATATATATATATATATATATATATATATATATATATATATATATATATATATATATATAATTCTTTTTATATCATATGTTTTCTTTACTTGAATTTATATAACATTTGTATGACAATTCTTTATTGACTACTCTTTAACATATTTTATTTTTATTTTATTTTATATAAACATGAAATAGGTGGTGATTTTTTGAAATGTGGATAGGCCTGATGTATACACATTTTCTTAAAAAAAATAAACCAATAACAATAATTATTTTTTATATTTTTTTTGTTATTTTTGTTTTCGATTTTTAGTTTGAATATAAATTATTTTAAATATTGGAATAGTGAATTTTTATATATACATTAATTATCAAAATTATTGAAACAGACACTAAAACCTGAGTTTTTCTTTTTATTATTATTGTTGTGAGTATATTTTATAATATGTATTTACGTACATAATGGTAATTTATAATTTAGAACTCCTAATTAGATTCACAATTCTTTCTCTAATAGAATAAATTATGGAAAGACTATAAGGACTTAAATTTTTGTTTAAAGTATTAGTCTTAGTACTCTTTACTATCACTGATATTGTTACTTTTTTCTTTTAAGAGATTGTCGAAAAAACTGAAACAAATAGTTCTATAACAAAATATCAGGTGAATAAAATGATGGTTGATAATAACCCAAACAAACTCCTTTAATTTTCATTGTGTGTTATTTGTAACATATACTTAGATCACAACTCAACGCTTATTAATTAAAGAAGAGAATTTTTACGAATTGTTGCTTTTAGATAATCCAATTGGATGCAGCATTTTTCAGTATTTAAGATTTCATTCATTTTAAGCAGCTCAAAAAAAGTTTTTTAAATCACACCAAATGCAATATATTATCTTCTTTGATGTAATCCAGCTTTTGAGATAACTTTGAAAGATTCTACAGGCTTGGACCAATTTTTTTTACTATCAATATTATTGTACGAGGTGTGATCAAAAAATAAGGTGAATTTTTATTTTTTTCAAAGAATATTTATTTATTCATCAATTTTTATTTTGTCCCCTTCAAAGTAATCCCCCTCGGATATAATGCACTTGTGCCAACGCTTTTTCCAATCTTCAAAGCATTTCAAAAAATCATTTTTTGTGATCTTGTTCAGCTCCTTTTTCGATGCCGTCTTTATTTCCTCAATCGTTGCATAACGCCGTCCTTTCTTGGACCTCTGCAGTTTCGGGAACAAGAAGAAGTCACAGGGGGCCAGGTCTGGGGAATACGGTGCCTGCGACATCATTAGTGTGTTGGTTTTAGCCAAAAATTCGCGCACAAGCAACGATGTGTGAGCAGGGGCGTTATCATGGTGCAAAAGCCAATTTTTGTTCTTCCACAAATTCGGACGTTTCTGGTGGATTGCTTCGCGCAAATTGCGCATAACTTGCAGGTAATATTCATTATTTACTGTTCTACCCTGTGGCAAGAACTTATGATGCACCACGTCCCTGCAATCAAAGAAAACTATAAGCAAAACCTTCACATTTGATCGAAATTGGCGTGCTTTTTTTGGTCTTGGTGATCCGGAATGCCTCCACTGGGACGATTGAGTCTTAGTTTCGACGTCATAACCGTATACCCATGTTTCGTCACCTGTTATGACCCTGTCGAGTAAATCTGGGTCGTCGTTGACGTCATTCAATTGCTCTTGGACGATGCTCATACGACGGTTCTTTTGGTCGAAATTGAGCAATTTCGGAACAAACTTCGCTGACACACGTCTCATGTCTAAAACACCCGTTAAAATTGATTGGCACAAACCAAACGAGATGTCAATATCATCAGCAATTTATCTAATGGTAATTCGACGATTCCCCAACACTATTTTCTTCACTTCTTCAACGTTCTCATCAGTTGTTGACGTGCTGGGGCGTCCAGAACGAGGTTCGTCGTTGGTGTCTTCTCGGCCTTCTTGGAAGAGTTTATACCACTTGTAAACATTTTTTTGGCTTAAAGTAGACTCATCGTATGCCACTTTCAACATTTCAAGTGTTTTGGAGCACTTGATTCCATTTTTCACACAAAATTTAATGCAAACTCTTTGATCCATGATTTTCGACAGCGGAAAATCGTGGAGCCTGCAAAACACTTCTAACTTTTATGCCTCTCACCAACAAACTAAACATGCTACATAGCTGAAATTTGGAACATATATTCGAGACGAGTGTAGCAACATAACCAAATAAAAAATCGAAGATCGAACGGATGTAGCCCGCTAAATTTCAAAATTCACCTTACTTTTTGATCACACCTCGTATAATATCCATTTCTTATCGCTGGTATTTAAATGAGCAAAAATGAGTCGTTTTTATTCCGATTGAGCAACAAAATTCATCTTAAAAATTTTTGTTTTGTTTGATAGGTACGAAATATCTTTGAAATATATCTTACATAAAAAAGAATTTAAAAATTATTATTAATTACGATCGTTGGATTTTAAATTTCTTTTCCTACCCTATTCACTTTATATTGTTATAGACGTTGTAACGTATTAAGATATTTTCAAACCTGCAAAATGTAGTAATCTGCAGAGTCACCACTTCATTCCTTATTTACTATTATAATGTCTGAACAAAAAGTGTCAATCAGTGTCGCTCAAAGAATTTTTATCAAATTTCTCATTAACGAAGGATTTAAACTTTTTAGAATATTCACCAAATTTCAAACATAATTTGGAAATAAATGTTTGTCAAAGGAAAAAGTTTATGATTGGGTAAAATTATTTCAATAAGACAAACATCATATAAAAAACGTGTTTTATGCTCATCGACCAAAAAATCTATTAATTTTGACGATATTTCGAAAATTAAAAAGGATTTTGAACCTATTATCGCATAATTGTTATTCAATTATCACAGGAGATAGAAATTAGTATCGGTAGTAAAACTAGCAATCCATTTTAAACGATAAAAAAAGGTTCTTATAATTTTACTTCAACAATAACAACTTTCCTTCAACTAAAGTAGTATATCCTGCCTCATCAACCCTAGATCTGACTTATCTCCTTCTGATTACCCCTTTTGTTTAAACTACTGTGGAAATGTTTTGAAGGTAAACAATAATAAAGAAATCATTGAAGTTGTATAGAGATGATTTGTTAAGTAAGCAGAAAACTTCTTTGAAATAGGAATCAAGAAAATAAAATAATCAAGAATAAAATAAATCCATTTTAATCTGAGGGAGTCTTTATTGAAACTTAATATGCGAAATATTTTTACTGTATGGTAAATAAAATTTATAAAAATAAATTTATGTATACATTTGAACCACCACCTCATATATATATATATATATATATATATATATATATATATATATATATACGATGGTCATTTGATAAGTATGGTAAATTTATTTATTGTTTAATTTAATTGATTAATTAATCAATTAAATTAAATTTTTCAATTTAGTTTTTCTTACTTTTTTACCATACTTATCAAATTACCCTATATATATATATATATATATATATATATATATATATATATATATATATATATATTAGGGGTATCGGATGAAAATGTCGTTTTTTGACATCGTCCTTTTCAATGGTCAGTTGTGTTTTGGCTGTCGATCTGTTAACACGTATTTTTTTTACTATTGATTGGTGGACATCTAAAGCACAACTTTCAAAAGAAATTACATTTTTTCGCACCCTATTTCAAATGGAAGAATTTGTGCCGGATAATCAATTTTTACGAAATTGCATGTTATATGAATTTCATCAAAAAAGTAATGCAACGACTGCGTCAAAAAAAATTTGTGACATTTACGGGGACATATTGACTATTCGGCAGTGTCAGAGGTGGTTCAAAAAATTTCGAAGTGGAAATTTTGACTTAAAAAATAAATCTTGAAGTGAGAAGGTAGTGAAAGTGGACAATGAGTATACGCATTGAATTTGAAGCAAATACCACCAAATCTATTCAACAAATAGCAGATACACTCAGATACTCTTGGTCTAGTGTGCAAGAACATTTAAAAATAATTGGCAAGATTCATAAACAGGGTGTGTGGATACCGCATCATTTAAGTGATGAAAGCAAATCTGCACGGATTCAAATGTGTCAAGAATTAATAAAATTAGAGGAAAATTCAACATTTCTTCAACATCTTGTGACAGGAAATGAGGAGTGGGTTATGTACTCGAACCAATGTTGTAAAAAACAGTGGCTTTCTAAAGGGCAGGTACTACTAGCAACGCTAAAACCGAACCTAACGGTCGAAAAGGTCCTTTTGTCTGTATGATGGGATTATAAAGGAATTATTTATTATGAAATTCTTAAATATGGTTAGACAATAATGGCACAGTTCTATTGTGATCAGCTGGAACGATTAAAAGAATTAGTTCGTGTAAAAACACCTAGAATATTCAATAGAGGAAACATATTTTTTCAACACAATAATGCGGGACCTCGTACAGCTAAAATTGGTTGGGATAAATTAATGGAAAATGAATGGAATGTAATTATTCATCCACCACATTCACCCGATCTTGCTCCATCGGATTACCATTTATTTAGATCAATGCAGCACTTTTTATCCGACAAAAATTTTAAGAATATCGAAGAAGTGAAAACGGGTCTTAATGTCTATTTTCCGTCCAAATCAAAAGATTTTTATGCAAATGACATATTAAAATTACTAAAAAGATGGAAGAAAGTTGTAGATATCGAGGGAGAATATATAATTAATAATTGATATGGTTATATATATATATATATATATATATATATATATATATATTATTATCTCAATTTATATCAGCCCATTGCTGCACGAAAGCCTCATTGAATATTAACATTGACTGATACTTGGTCATACCACGTTAACCAGTTATATTGATGAGAAATATACATACACACACACACACACATTATATATATATATATATATATATATATATATATATATACATTATATATTAGTAATAATATATTAGTTTTAGAACCGACAATTATGTACAAAAACTTAAAAGTATATACAAGTAAAGTATTGAAAAATAAACATGTCAAAGTCATACAGAAAACGTATTTATCTTCGAAATATTACAATAATCTAATATCTGTAAGTTTACTCATGTTCTGTTCTCTCTATTTGTCTTGCAAATATTTATATATGGAACTAGTTCTCGTTCAAGATTTCCAAATATGTTCTATGATGATTTATATTAAGTCTGAAGTATCACTTGCTTTTTTAAAATATTGTTTTCAGTGCTCTCTACATATGTACATTTCCTTTTTTTGATTTATTTGTAAAGAAGACTGATTTATTTACTTTATATTTGTTAAATATATATTGAAACATTAAAATTGAAAATTGTTAATTATTCTATATTTACTTTATACTACTTTACTTGCTCTAAATAACATAATATTCATGTGTTCACTGATCAACAATGTTTTATTTTATAAAAATATTTATTACACAAAATTGCTATATTATTTGTGAATTATATTTTTGAAAATAAAATTTCTAATTTGATTCTTAACTGTTGTTCATTTTTAAAGTTATTACTATAGAAGAAATTTGTATCAGTCGTTTAAATAATTTTTGTCTTATACTGAGTCATCCAAATGTGATTTTTAGATTTGTGTTCTATTAAAAAGAAACATGTGTAAGGGTGGTGTATAGGAAAACAATTGTAGTTTTTTTATTTTTTTTAAATAAAACACAAATCTAGGCGTCACATTTGGATAACCCTATATATTAAAGATTAAAAATTGAAAGCTCAAAAATATAAATATAAACAGTTTCACTTAATACATTTTTGTAACGTGCATGTATTTATGTAATATGAATTTTACTTTTTTATAATCATTATACTCGTATACAAAATAAAAATATTTTCTACAAAATAATTAGAGATAAAATAAAAAAAAATGAGCACAGTTATAGAGCTTTATTTATTTGTGAACAAAAATTCATACTTATAAACAAACAAGTATTTAATATAAATCTGTGTTTATAGATCAATTCTCGAATACAAGATACAAAGCTCATTAATTACATATCCGAGAATTCTGTTTTGCGACATTATCATATTTCATTTTAAACATATTCAAAATGATTCGAGTTTGTACAGTGTTTCTTTTTAAAATTTACATATTTTTTCTGTTCTTTTTTATATATATTATTATTAAGTAAGAATATTGGAATCTGTACAGTTTTGAAACATGGCAATAAATTTCATTTTTTATTAATTGCTTACTACTCTATACATACATATATATATATATATATATATATATATATATATATATATATATATATATATATGAAATTTCAGACATAATTTGTTAATGAAATACTGAATTATTAATGAGTTCTAAATACCCATTCATGTAGAATAATCTGTTTAAATAATTAAACATCTTGAGTAGGTCACAGAAGCAGTAATCGCACATATATAAAAAATAATAAATAATGAATAGAATTTAAATGAATAGACATATTGTTGACGTTTCTTTATTACAGTTCCACAGATACGAGTCGTTTCTATATAACATACATGGATATACAAGTACAAATATAAATTCAGGTAATGAACATCTGTGTACTTAACATTATGATTCTGTTAATGAGTAACAATTCGTTCGTATAAACAAAGTCATGTTTTTTCTTGCTGTTTTTTCTTTCATGAAAATAATGTCGTTCATATTAAATTAAATTATAGACATGACCTACATTTAAGTTGTAGTTACCAGTTGCAGCACACAGTGCTCTTCAGTTTGATGGAGTTTTTACAACACGGTTCGGTTTGAAATAATATTTATTTTGTATATTGCAGTTATTTCTATAATTAATCCTTTGTGCTAGTATTGGAACGTTGTAGCGAGAAAATAGGATTAGAATAAAATTTCTATGAAAACGATATACCTTTAAATACATGTATATATATATATATATATATGTGTGTGTGTGTGTGTGTGTATTGAATCTTTAACGCCAAAATAATTCAAATATTTCAAATAAGTAAAAAAATATTTCAATCAAAATCATAATAATTATAAATGTGAATATTCCGGAAGAATAAAAGAAATAATTAAAAAAATAGATGAGTCAGTTGAAAAATAGTATTTAGCACGAATCAAGGTAAAACGTAAATATTTTTAATGAGTTCATTTGCTTAAGAAAAATAGAACAGGAAATGAAACAATTGTTTAATGTGTTTGTTTACACAAAGTAATTTTTTAATAAAATTTTTGTATTATTTTTAAATCTGTACTTTTCTAAAAATTCAATTTATATTGAGTAAAATTTGTAACAAGAAATAAAAAATGAATTTAAAATAATAACTAATATATATATAATTTTTATTATTTTTAATGATTTTTTCTCATCGTTCTAGCAGTATTTTAATGCTATTTCTCAGGTTTTGATTCAGGAAACGAATATAGTTGTTCCTTGCTATCACTAATAATGTTATTTTTGGAGAAAATAGAACCAATATTTGTTGTTTTGGAATTGTGGCTGATTCATTTGTGTTAAATATAGAACCAATAGTTTGATAATGTAATATAAAATGAATATTTGATAGATTTGAGATGAGTGATTGTTAACAATTTAAACGAAGTCCTTAATATTTTTGATTATTACTTTCTACCATGTTGGAAATTTTTCAATGCCATCTCTAAAAAAATTCTGAGGTTTTGATGCGAAGAATTAGTCGTAGTACTCTTTACTATCATTGATATAGTTACTTTTTTCCTTTAAGAGATTGTAGAAAAAACTGGAACAAATAATTCGATAACAAAATTTCAGGTGAATAAAAAGATGGTCGATAATAACTCAAACAAAGTTCTTTAATTTTCATTGTGTGTTATTCGTAACATATAGTTAGAAAACAACTCAATGCTTATTAATTAAAGAAGAGAATTTTTACCAATTGTTGCTTTTAGATAATTCAATTGGAAGCAGCATTTTTCAGTATTTAAGATTTCATTCATTTTAAGCAGCTCGAAAAAAAAGCTTTTTAAATCACACCAAATGCAATATATTATCTACTTTGATATAATTCTACAGGCTTGGACCAATTTCTTTTACTATCAATATTATTTTATAATATCCATTTCTTATCGCTGGTATTTAAATGAGCAAAAATGAGTCATTTTTATTCCGATTGAGCAACGAAATTTATCTTAATAATTTATTTATCATTTTTTTTACAGAGATAAAACATCTATAAATTATATTGATTCATTACATTTATTTTTTCAAGTGATCATGTATTATTAATTTCGATATTTTCAACATACATGTAAGAACAATGTTTGCCTATTTTTTAAATTTTTTTCAAAATCAATTATATAGCTTCATCAATGCCAGACAGTATTCAGGAACTTAAATTATTTTAGAGGCTAAAATTTCTAACAAAAATCTAACAAATCACACTTTCTTCAAATTCTTTCAATTACTTCATCGCATACTTCAAATATGCTTTTTTTAGCAGTGGATACAATATTTCCTTTCTTAAATTCGTTCAATATTAAATAATAAAATGCGTTTTATTTTATTATAACTTTCAAAACTCATGTTAAGTTTTGAATAAACCTTTATAAGAATATAACCTCTATATTTTACTATATAAAAATACTTTCACTGTTAAATTAAAGACTGAGACAAGTATATTACATTTATATATTAACAGTACACGACAATGAAACGGCATTATTAAAATAGCATCTGCTTTTTTGACTAAATATAAGTATAAACCTATATGTATATGAATATATGAATACATAAATAGTTAATATTATTTCAATTTAAAAGATTCTGTTTTTTAAAAAATATATTGAAAATAATCTTAAATGATTTTTAAAACCTCTCAAACATTTACTTAAGTTTCGATTTAAATTGGCAATGCGTGTTAATCATACAAGGTTCAATTTGTAAAAGATATAAAAAAATCAATGTCTTTGTATTTTAAAAACAACAAAGTACCAAATATCATCAATTTGTATAAGCATGTTTCACATAAATTAAGACTGAAATGTGTAAAAATATCTATCACTGTACATTTACAACAATAACAATTAAATATTTGTTATAAATTTCATGTGTAGAATACCAGTCAGGCTAGACATGAAATTAACATTTTTTGAAACGAAACATTACGAAATAAATTTCAAATCAAAGACGTTTCACAGGCTGTAAAAGAGATGTCAGAGAACATGCCAAATTATAAAAATATATTCTATCAACGACCTTATAATTATATTTCTCACCTACATTATTACTGATTCTATTATTATCTAAAAATCTAGAACTGAATAAAACAAAACATAAAAATATCTACAAAAATGTATATAAAAAAATCGTTAAGTGTTAAGAGAGTAGATTATATATAGTAGTTTATATGTGAAAATAAAAATATTTCAAGTCTAGTTTTATATTTGGATAAATAAACAAATCGTTCATTTTATTTCTTTTAATATAAATAGTATTCAATTTAAAAAGTCGAGAAGTATTCGTAACGTGTATCACATTTATGTATTTAGTTTCTTAAAAAAAATGTACGAATTACCTTGAAAAAGTTTCCCCATCAAATAACTAGATAATTTATTTGTCGGCTGACCGGTAGAAAACTATAGACCGAGACCGTTCTGACGGCTGGCCAGCAAAAGCTACCGATGTATATTAATAACACAATAAGAGACACAACATTGATCAACGGGTATTTCAACCGCTCGTCGCTAAAAGTAGATTCGGTATTAATTCAGTATTTAAATTTTCGCCGTCTCCGTGGTTTTATTGCGGTATTAAAAAAATACATGTTAGATCGATAGGACTAAACAAAAAAGTATAAACAGTAATAACATACTTTTAATTTCCAAGAATGTGTGGCTTCGAATGAATCGCGATCTGTGGTTGAAAAAGCCAACACGCAAGCTTGTGCACCACGATAATATGCCTTTGTGATAGCATCGAATTCTTCTTGGCCGGCCGTGTCCCATAACATCAAACGTACTTCTTCGCCATCCAATCTGAAACAAACAGATTAAATGAATAATCATCAAAAAATACATCCACTATTTCTACAAATATTGCTATTACTTAAGTCAAAATATAAAATTTTCTTTGAAAAATTGATTCATCTTCAGTGTCTAGAAATGAGGTTAATTAATCAACAAATGTTATTTTTTACTTTCCTTCAGAGTTACATTTATCTCTGAATAATTTCAACCTTTCATCTCTTTGAAAAACATCAAAAACAAATCTATTGACATAAACCAAATCAATTGAACAAAGATGTACATCTATTGGTCAATATTCAATAAATAATAACAAATAATTTATTGATATGAGTTAGTTATAGAGGGTAATGCAAATGTGACGTCTAGATTTGTGTTTTATTAAAAAGAAACATGTGTATAGGTAGGGTTGCCATAATTGCCAAGCATTGATACGGGACGTTTAAGTGCTAAATAAATAAAACATGAAAAAAACTGGTTAAGTAATGATTTATTTTACTCTGATAAAAAATCAATGAAGTTTAAGCAATCTAATAATGCTTTGTATCTGCAAAAAACTTCAGCCATTTCTCTTCTATACTCAATTTCATAATTGCTTCGCAGTTTTGGTTGGTATTATTTTTCTCTAAATATGGGACAGTCCCGTATATACGGGACGTATGGCAACCCTATAAGGAAACATGTATATTATATAGTTTCTTTTTTTCTTCTCAATAAAACACAAATCTAGGCGTCTCATTTAGATGACCCTATATAATTACAATGAGCCTATTATAATGTTTAAAATGTTTTTATTTTAAAAATTTTATATTATAGTAATCTAATTTGTATATCTCTTGAATAAAATGATTATAAGTTTTCAATAAAGCAAATATTATAATAGGTTGTTGCTATTTTTAATTATTTTTTATATAAATGTATTATTTACCCCAATGTTGTAAGACTTTATACAAATGCTCAATAATAAATTAAATGGAATTTTATAAAATTTAGACTGTTCTTTATTTTCATTTCCTTATTGAGTCTATATTTTGTAATAATAATAAAATATTTTTGTTATTAAACGTTGTATTTTAATTACGAACGTTTGGTCATCGAAATATACATTGACGAATATATACATATATAATAAAAATAATTCCATCAAAAAATTGTCATTAATCTACTTTAATCATGAAGAAATATCTACGAACTTTAACAATTACAAATAAACATCATTCACGATAGAAAGTATAACGGGGCGAGTAAATAAAGTGAGCAGGGGGCAGAGCGCTCTAAACAGAGCAAGCGTAGTCCCTCGGGGAGTCAACGAGATTAGCCCTCTGGTATATATATATATATATATAGGGTTTTCAGAAGTTTAATTGGAAATGAAACAAAAAATATTTAATTAATTAGTTATTTATTTTTTTATTTTTAAGAATATTCTATGGCATTAATGATAGAGCACAATTTCACTCATATGACCATCACGACTTCACTTGACATTCCTTTAGTCCAAATTCAAATAAAATTTATTGATCTAAAGTAATACATAATACAAATACAGAAAAATGATGATAGTGAGTTGATATGGTGTATTATCTGTTAAAATATTGAACCAATGTGAAGATGAAAGCAGGTGTTTATGTTAAGAGTTTTGCAGTGTTTAGGAATGTGTGTCCACGGGAAAATTTTCAAAAAACCCGCCGTGATTTGACATTTTTTTTACTAAACTAACTTAAAAATTTATATATAATATGTTCATGTTCTGATGTATAGTGACCATAGTCACGAAAGATGATCACTAAAGAGTTATTTTGAACACTAGTGGAATGTTTTCTTCAGCGATTCCTTTAGTCCAATTTTTAATCACTCTTTCACATAATTGTGTTGCAATTTCAAAAATGATATGTTCAATGTTTATTTTCAATTCTTCTGTTGTTTTTGATTTATCAGCATAAACTAACGATTTCACACAACATCACAAAAAATAATCCAATGCAGTTAGATCACATGCTCTTGGTGTCCAATTCATGGATTCATTTCATGAAATAATGGACTTATTAAACTTTTGTTTCAATAAGTTTATTGAAGTTTTTACAATTTCTAAGCGTTGTTGAAGTGTTAAACGTTACATTATAATTTGTCAAACTACACTGAGTTGAAATATCGAAATTTCTTAAAAAAAATCAAACATGGCTGCTGTCAATTAACAAAATTCTGACATTCCTATTGTAAAACCCTATATATACACACAAAATAAACATACATACACACACACACACACATATATATATATATATAGAGAGAGAGAGAGAGAGAGAGAGAGAGAGAGAGAGAGAGAGAGAGAGACTCATCAAAGGAGACTGAAGGAGAGTGAGTGAGTATGTATATATATATATATATATATATATATATATATATATATATATATATATATATATATATATATATATATATATATATATATATATATATATATATATAATATATAAACGATATGTGATTACTGAAGATTATCATAAAATCTTACAATGTTAAGGTGATGGATTTATTTATGAAAAAGTAAATTAGACACAATGCCAAACCAATAGCGATAACGAAAGTACATAAATAATATGAATTAAAAATAAGACACAATCATACGTTCGAAGAACAGTCGCAGTAATATAAAACTACTGTGCATAAAATTTACAAGACACATTTGTAAACAAGAAAGCATTAAAGAAACAAATGTAACATTTAAAAGTCTTTTCCAGTGTGTACATTTCACATTACAAAAATGTTGTTTAATGTTAAAAGTAATGAACAAATTACAGGGAAGATACGATTACATGTTAATAAGTTTTAATGAACAGTTTCGTTTTTCCATGATAATAGATCAGTCCGTCACAACATCAATAATTACATGTAATTTGTGTATTTGTTTAAAGATCCCACACAATATACCATAGACTAGTATCTGATGCCAAATTCAATTAAACTAACGATTGTTTGAAATATATTTAAACGTTGGAAAAACGCACGTCAGTAATGACTCAGGTAAATAAATACGTCTTAAAGTTTTCATGCGATACTTTTTAAATTATACTTTTCATCATCGTTATATATATATATATATATATATATATATATATATATATGTGTGTGTGTGTGTGTGTGTGTGTGTGTACGTGTATACAACAAATTAAAACATATAAAAGAGTAAATACATTTTTTATTCATTAAATTTAGTTTGGAAATAATTAAAAAAGTAGACTTTATAAATAATTATATTCAATTTAAATGAGTGTTTATATTTAATTTGGAAAATTGTTAGTTTAAATTTTACAATTTTATATTAAACCGATAAAATATTTTTTTAAAAAAATAAACACACAAACAAATATAGGGTGACCCAAGTGAAATTGAAGGATAGTAAAGATTAGTAAATGATAGTAAACAAGTAAATGTATGTCTAAACGCTTAAGTTTCATTTGAGCTATTTACATATATATATATATATATATATATATATATATTATGAGTATTTTTAAGTATGATTGAACTTTCAATTCAACTCCTATCCAAAGTTCTATCTAACCTAAAAAACAGTCTTTATATATATATATATATATATATATATATATATATATATATATATATATATATATATATATATATATATATATATATATATATATATATATACATGAATGTGTGTATTTATATAATATATAAAGGTATAATAAAATGTGTTTGTTAGGTTAGGTAGAAATTTCAATAGGGATTGAATTTAAAGTTCTATCGCGTTTAAAAAACACCTATATATCACCGCCTGTCATACAGAAAATTACGTTCAATTCTCGATCAGAGAATCCCCCAATTTGGGAGATGAGCATGGAGTTGATAACCTCATCTGATAAAAAAAACATCACTGTCCGTGACTGACTTTTTCAGAGAACTGGTTTCTACATAAACTGTAATTTTTGTGGTTATTATTAATTAGTTATTATTAATAAAAAGTATAACGTAAATTTTGATTTAAATTCATGACACATTGACCAATAGGTTTATTTATTAAACACGTTCCTATTACTGCACAGTCATTTAGTATAATAAATATATTAAATAATAGAGAACGATTTAAAGTGAGGTTATAAATTACATTATAAAGACTTATAAGACAATTCGAAAAAATAT
The DNA here is from genome assembly GCA_029203775.1 of Neoneuromus ignobilis. NCBI lineage: Eukaryota > Metazoa > Arthropoda > Insecta > Megaloptera > Corydalidae > Neoneuromus > Neoneuromus ignobilis. Next base: position 22,604,142 of record CP092094.1, on the reverse strand, counting down.
ATACAAAAAATTATTTTAGTAAGTAATAAGATTACTATATAGTATACACTTATGAACAAATTAATAACATTGACAGTTTAAATGAATATAAATTTATTTACAGTAGCTAATGATTAAAAAGTTAATTAACTTCGTAGATTGAAAATAAAAGGAAATAAAATAATTGACTTAATAAAATGTATTATGAAACGACATGTGGTTTCTGTCGATAAAAATAGAACTGAAAGTACGTGCACCTATTTAATGAAATAAGTACGTTCAGGTGTTCTATTTAAGATATAACATGTGTATGTTGTTTAGATGAACGGGTACATTTTTCGTGTATATTTTTATATTTCCTTTTATGCGATATTTGATATATGTTTCAAAGAACTTTTTCTACTTTCTATTTCTGTTTCTACCTACACATTACACACACGCATTCATGTAAATAGTTACTAATAATGTACAGGTGTATATATGTGTGTGTGTGAGTGTTTGTGTGTGTGTGCGTAAATCATTTTATAATTTATATATCGATTTAGTAAATACAACACAATGCGAAAAAATAACGATTATATTTTAAATGCTTTATCATTTGTGTTATAAAGACTTTTTCTCTCAAATAAAATAAGAAAATGATAAAAAAATAATAATTAACCCATTATATTCCAAAATTTTTTTGGATATTTTTGGTGCATTAGGGTTGAAAATGGAATTAGATAATGGAATTTAGGTTACTTTACTTGTATATTTAAAAAAAATAGTTATTTTTTAACATTTTTTATTGATACCCATTTGGGACTCTTGGAATTGCCAGTTACAACAATTTTGAAAAATAAAAAGTATTACAAATACAAGAAAAACTCATGTTCTATGCCAAACAGAAAAGCATTCGACATGTAGTCCTATATTACATTTTCTACACTGCTTATGCACATTTGTGCCACATATGGCACATTTCCTGTGTTTTCCCTCACAGGTCCTTTCCAATATATGTCCAATTGGATCAAATCTAACACCTTCGGGTACAAGGCTTTTCCTTGTTATGCTTGAAATGGGTCTTCCAGTGACTTAAGGATTGGATAATGATTATTTTTTCATATATATTCTTACAAATATTACGTTTGAAGTCTGATAACAAGATATTTTCATTCGAAGCAGTATAAAGAGCATGGGTGTTAACAACAACAACATCAATGGCATTTGTAAAAAGAGGAAAATACCATTTCTTACCTCTAAATTTAATGCGATACTTTTGGATATCCCAGTCCAGCTTGTCAACTCTACCCATATATTTGTTATATTGCCCTACAATGTTTAGTCTATCCACTCAACATTCTTTCTTTTCTTTCTTAGAATATCTTTTCACTTTTTCTAAAGGTTGTAGTCCTAAATAATTTGACAGAACTTTGACGCAATTATTGTCATTCCAAATCAATGCAAAATTTTATTATTTTTATCATAACAATAATCGTATGCTCCACGTTCTTTATTTTTCATTATGTTATCAGATTTCAAGGGACACTTATTCATTCTATTATACCGTGCTGTTCCAGTCGCCTTCATATTACGTTCTTTCAATTTCAATAATAATTCAAAGCTAGTAAAGACGTTGCCGAAAAAAATATTTCATATTCTGATGGATACTGTAGAAAAGAAGTCATCTTCATTATTACAGAGGCTCCTACACCACTCACAACTTGTTCTTCTTCGCATTTACCTTCATAAATATCCATATGAAAACAATACCCAGATTCAGAGCAGCACATGGCCCATTGTTTAAAACCAAATCTGATTGGCTTTCCTCTTATAAATTGTTTCAAAAAGTGATGTCCATAATATCTTATCATTTGCTCATCGACTGAAAGCTTTTGAGTAAATATTCAGAACTTTTTAAAATTTGAATTCAATTTGTCAATCACAGGTCGAATTTTAAATAGCTTATCTTTCTTTTCCATGGCAATTATGGAACTATTGTCGTTAAAATGCAATTTTTTTTATTTCTAAAAACCTGTGCTTTGGCATACAGTTTCTAACGCAGGTAAGATTCAGATCTTCATCTTCACACCAGTATAATACTGCCCCGAAAACCACAAAAGTAAAAAAAAACTATGAATTACTAAAATACTTAAATATTATCAATTTTATATCATAGCACATTCCATGAACCCCAAATGGGGATCAATATATTTTATAGTATATTTTTTATAATAAGTATTATATATACTTATAAATTATTGTGCTATCAACTAAAAGGATGTGTTAGTAGTCTCACACACGAATCTGCTAAAAAATGCGAATAAAAAGTTCACTAGAAAAGAATGTAAACATTAAAACATCATTTTACCACATAGGTTATAAATTTATATATCAAATACTTTTACAAATTAGGCAACATTAAAACAAAAAATAATTTAAAAAACTAGAAGGTATGTGTGTTTAACGAATACACATTTTATTTAATATAAACTTATTGTAAGTAAAAAAAATTCAAATCCCCATTTGGGGATCGCGGTAGCAAATGGATTAAGTTATATACATGTTGATTATTTTAAGGACATCATTAAAACAGCTAAAATAAATATCAAATTCTTGAGTTATTGAGAAAGAAATGTGGTACTTCAAATATGACCAGGAACCAAGTGCCAGAGTGCATTATGGAAGTTACCAGTCACAATTAAAGTGAGAAAATTTCATTTTATAAAGTCATGAGAGAAGACAACGATTATTTGTTTTTATGATTCTAAAAGTTATCATTCATCTCGAATTTATTCTGAAATGTCAAAATGTTACAGGTGAATACAATTTAGGTATTATGGAACGTTTGTGATAGTTGATAATAAAAATTAGGTTAGAATGTCGAAAGCCAAAAAGTTGGTATTTGTTACACGACAATACACCAACTCATAAAACCGTTGTTGTATTTAAATTTTTAACCAAAAAACAAGTGTACATCTTTTAACATCCATGTTTGTTACCGTACAAATATTTTCTTTTTCAGAAATGAAAATGGTAACGAAAAAAATCGCTGAGGCCATTCCAAAAACAGACATAAAAATCTGTATGCGTTTTTCAATATGCTCAACGTTAATTAATGTAGAATGGACATATTTTGAATAAAGATTTGAATTTTTTGTAAAATATAAAAAAGCCTTCTTATTGTAAAAGTTCGGTTTCTTTTCAGACACACTTTATATATATATATATATATATATATATATATATATATATATATATATATGTGTGTGTGTGTGGTGTGTGTGTGTGTGTGTGTGTACCTGCATGTTTGTATATTTATATAAAACATTAATAATATTTATTTTTTAATTACAAAATGATTCATTGTTTAACAAATAAACATTTTCCTGAAACGGTATTCGCAATCAATTTATTCTCGTTCATAAAATATACATTTCAAGTTTTAACACGCATAAAAACAATATTAAAAAAAAATCCAAACATATGATAAAACGTACATATTTTGGTATGAGGCCAAAAGGCAAGAACCTCTAACCATCTGTTGTCTGTAATGAATTATTTACGATTCACTATTTCCAAAAACATTGTATATTTATTTATAATGTGTTCGTACAGTTCCCAGAAATATGACTACTGTTTGAATACTTGCGATTCCGACTTACGGCCTTTCATACGAATATGTGGAATCTCAATGTCTGCCAAGCGACGTTGTTGACAAAATTATTGAAAAACTGTGTGACTCAACGATTTCATAATACGGTTTTGTAATTATAAACTAGTATTGTGAAAATGGTACAGCTATAATAAACGTTAATGAAATGTTTTAAATGATATAGTATTGTGTTAAAATCGAAATTAACAAGCGTGTTTCTTTAATAATTGCTTGTTTTATTCCTGCTGACATATTTAATTTCAAAATTTTAAAAACCAGACAGGAATAACTATAATATTATATTGACACTTAATTCCTGTCTATATAAATTATAAATAAATTAGAATACTGCACAAATAAACACAAAATACTCTGTTTTTTTTTTGCACTGCAAAAAGACTGACTGGTTATGAAGAAATAACAACCCTATTAACATTAAGAATAAGAGGTTATCTCTATAGGTACACCCAGCATTTTGCAGATTAAACCTTACGAAGTAATCTCATTGAGGATCTTAAAATATAAGGTTAAAACGATAGAGTGTTGACTAGATACCAATTTACCAAAGTTAATTACTACTGAGGAGTTGCTTTCAGCAAACTAGACTACCAGCTGTGGAATATTTTACAAGAAAAGGTTTTCTTTAAACCACAAAAAATATTCAGGATTGAAAAAAAGATTTAAAATCGATAGCATCTATATCTTTATAAGTATTGTATACGACAATATGTGAATGACCTGATTGCTTGAAAAAAAGTGCGAAAGCTAAAGGAGGACATTTTAAATATTTATTATATTTTTGAATTGTATTTCTGGTAAGGTAAGAAATTAATATTTTTTTGTATTAGTTTTGTTTTCTGTTTTGTACAGACTCGTTTATGTTAGAAACAGAAATTATGACAACAATACATAAATATATATAATCATCGTATTGATTTATATCACTGTTATGAAAAAAAAAATTATTGAATGTTACAATTTATTAACATATTACAGTTCGCAGTATTTCGCACTAGACTTCATCTGTAGTCCGGCGAATTTCGAGAAAAAAATGTACAAAAATAACTTGTTCATAAAATCGATGTAATTCTTAAACCAATAAATATTTTGAACTGAAATTTCATGTCTGCCTATAAAAGGGTTCGATGCATAGATATATGTAAATATAATAGTGGTTTTCAATCTGTAATGAGTGTACCAGCGTGATAAAGTATAAAAAAGAGATGCTTTATAATAAACATAGTTTATTTATAAAAAAAACTTTTTAGCGTAAAAAAACATCTAGAAGGGATAAAAACATGACAAATTACGTAAAGCATATATTCTATATACAGAAGTTGTTAGAAAAAAAATAACAGAACCAATTTCGATTTTATTCCAAAAAAATAGAACTTTGTTAGGGATACAGATTACTTTATTTAAAATATTTGAAATATTTTTCATAATTTTTATAATTTACCAATGTTTTGAATATATATATATACACCACCATCTTTTGATGGAATTAGAAAAAAATATAGCTTGTATATATATATTTTTTGGGTCAAAAATTCATACAACGAAACACGCGTTAACGCGTGAACGGATTTACAAAAGTATAACATGAATACATGTTTACGTGCGGCCGGGCGGTAATGTGTTAAACTGTTTCTCACTAATGAAGACTTCATAATAGATAATAATCTGATTGTGCTAGGTCTGGAGAATACGGTGGATGTATTATAATTTTTCATTCAAACTGCTTTAATTTTTCAGAGCTTTTCTTGTGCTGTGTGAGACCAGATGTGAAAAATTAGCTAGTGCTGGATTTTTTTCATCGATAGATTGATTTAGCTGGTCTAGTTATATTCATAATGCAACGTTTTCGTGATTATTTGGCAGCAGTTTATAACTGATAACTCCATCCACATTCAACTAAATCGACAACATAATTTCACTTGGATGAAATCTTCCTATCGGTTATGAAGGTAATATCTCATTGCAGTTAACCCATTATTTTCGATATGTAATATAGGTTATACAACGTTAACTAGGCAGATTGATAAAGATTTTTCATTAAAAGTTTACTACCTTCGTCGAGTTACCTTCACCTAGGCCAGTGATTGCGAATCTATGACACGCGTGTCAGGGGTGACACGCATCGACAGAGACAAAAAATTGCATAATTCAAATATTTGTCTCTCGCAACGGCCAGAGCTGGGCATCACTCGAGTAATATTATTACTCACGTTACTCATGATCAATAATGCAATTCTAAAACCGGATGTAAACATGTACACATATTTGTACATGTATACATATTTTTTGGTTGATTTTTCTTTGTTAAATGGCATTTAAATATATAAAATAAATATCAAAAATATAAATCTCTTTTTATTATGGTTGCAAATATCAAAAAATTGTGAATATTTCTATATGTGACACGGCACCAGAGCTAAGTTAGGGTTTTTCAAAATTTTGACACGCCGAGCTCAAAAGGTTCGCCATCACTGACCTAGGCTAAGAATCCCACATGTCTTTTTTTTCGAGCAGGAATTGAACGAAGTCTCATGCATGATAACAGTGATGCAAGTCACTACACCATTATTCGTTAAAAAATTTAAACATGACAAAAATTCAAACTTAGCTGCCACCAGCTGTCACAAATCTGATATTTTTATTAGAAAACCGTGTGTATATATATATATATATATATATATATATATATATGTGTGTGTGTGTGTGTGTGTGTATATAGTCATATCAGCTTATATCAACCCACTGCTGGATGAAACCCTCACTGAATATTACCATTCCTTGATGTTTGATCACACACACCACGTCAATCAAACAGATTAGTGGGTTATATATATATATATATATATATATATATATATATATATATATATATATATATACACTAAGAACATAATTTCAGCATGTTTTTTTTTACTATTTAATAAAATTTCAATTACAAGGAATAAAAATTCCAACAGTAAATAAAAAGTTCAATCTAGATTTAAAAAACACTGATGTATTTAACTGATAAATCTGATGAAACAGATGACAGATTTATCATAGCAGAAAATAAAAATAAGTCCTTTTTATCTTCCATTTAACTGGCTGGTAATTAATTAAATAAATATAAAATAATTATAAGAATTAAAAGACTATTATTAATGTAATACGACACTGCCAAGATTGATTAATCTGTAATTATCTGAACTGAAATAATTATTGAAACTTTATGATTTGTGAACTGTTGTTTCTTAGAAATTATGACTCACGTCTATTCATCGTTTTATATTTTAAATGATTTATTTACTGTAAGTTTAAATATAGCTCAATATTCGAACTTTTAATCTAATAAAAACTGGAACAAATGATTGTAAACTTTATAAGTTTACGTCAAATTCTGTTTATAAATAAAATATATTTCTTTGTACAAATTGTCGGAACAACATTTCGAATTAGAGAACGAAATACTATTGATGTCATGCTCGATCTATTTAATTAATGTTCTTAGCAGTAAACATCGGCATTACATTTTTAAGAAGCGAATAAAAAAAAGAACTTCTTTTGAAAACGCTTCATTAATACAGACCATCTGTAACCTACATTCGACGTAAACTTTATGCATGTATAGAAACACTCTCTTTGAATGATTTGCACATTATTTCGCTGTACGTAACGTTGTGAAAAAATATAAAAGACTTCTTAGAAAAAAATCATTTGAAATTGTGTTATAAAATATACGTTTGTGAAACGTGATGGATAAATGTGTATATGTATGTCTGAGAACTTTAATTAAGGTGACATTTATGTTATTTATTTTCGAGGCAGAAATTATATTTTTAATTTACATAGAAACAGCTCAAAAATACAATTCTACTTTTTTTTAATAAAACGTATATTTTTAAACATAAAATTCAAATTATTTTTATATCTGCGTATCTAAGGCCCTATTGTGTGTTTTTTTAAATATTTTCCTTTGAGTCATATTGTTCAATTTCATTTCGACTGAATGTAAAAATAACAAAAAAATAATAAAAACGATTCATAATGAAATATACTTTCAACAAAACTGTTTCCATTACTATATACTCTTTGTTTTTAATTAATAAATTATTAAAATTTTGGATCATTTTGGTTGTTCATTTTATTTATATAAAATATTGAATGATTATTAAAAAACGAAAACCAATACCATTCAGCTAAATTTTGGTTTACTCCAAAATCAACCTTGATATAAATTAGAGAGTAGAAAAATAATACAACAATGATAAATTGTAAATAAATTTCGAAAAATCAGTTATCTTTAAAAAATGAAAAATCTGATATATATATATATATATATATATATAAACTGAATATTTAAAAACATCATTTTGTAATTAATTAAGTGTTAAATCATATATAAAATTAAAATAAACGACAATAACAAAAATTCACAGCATATAAAAAATATATTTAAAAATTCAAATTTGTTTTCTTATGATTTTATTATTGAAAATTTTAAATTATGAATTTTAAAAATATGTATACATGCGAATATATATATATATATATATATATATATATATATATATATATATGTATGTATGTATGTATGTATGTATAATCAACCTCTTTCTATTAACTGCTGGATGAAAACTTCATCCAAAACTTTCCACTTCGACCAATTCAATGCCTTTCTCTTTCATTTCATTCAAATTAATTATCTTATATCTTTATCCTATCTAACTATATGTAATTTTTTAATCATTTTTATATATCTAGATTTCCAATCAATAATTTCTCTTGTACATTGGTGGCTTTTTCTTTGATATTTTGAACTCATTACTCTTGCTATAATGTTAACTTTTGTTTTTTTGCTTCACTCCGTTTTTATCTCCTATTATTCGTAATATATGCACTTTTTTATATTTATTTGAGTCATATGGAATCTTTGAATTATTCTAACATTTACCAAGTTTCACTACTATAAATAATTCAGGCAAAATTTTTAATAGTAAAAAATATTCTCGTTAAACATAGAGGAATATTCGACTTCATATAAGAATTGTTCATATATATATATATATATATATATATATATATATATATATATATATATATATATATATATCTTCATAATGCACAAATAAAATAAAAAGATTAAACAGACAAAAGAGATTTTTAATCCTTACTTATTCTCTTGTATACAAGTATTAAACAAACAAATCCATACCTACGCAAAAATTAAAAATATTTTTTTAATACCTGAAAAATAACAAAGTATATGATTTGCATTATCCAGTAATCATTTATGAGTCATCAATAAAAGCGTTATTGTGATCAACGTTATTAAAATTAAAAATGATTTCATGAGCGTTACACGTCTTTTCTTCAAATACTTGATTTTTAATATATTTTCATATATACAAATGAAATTTAGTTTAATTTATTCAATTTTAATAAATAGTTTAATTATGATAGTTTAATTTTTTCATATCATATCAATTTAAATATGATAATTTATTTTTTTCATAACAAAAAAGAATAACTGTACGATTATATTATGATGTTTATATACTTTTTTGCAGCATTTAAAATTATACATTTATTTAAAAGTAAGAAATAAAATTCTAAATTAGAATACATTTATAAAATAATTTATATATATTAATATATCATCATCATCATCATTATCGGCTCAACAGATATTCCAATCCCAAGCTTCTCTAACAATACCAGTTCAATAGAACCTTTTTCTTTGTCGAAGCTTTTCGACAATTGTTTTTTTAAAAGATTAAGTTATCATCCTCATGCTCAACTCTCGAAAAATAAAGGACTGTGTATATATATATATATATATATATATATATATATATATATATATATACCCGTCCTTCAATTTACGCAGGATTTTTTTCACGCGAGTTTTTTTTTACGCGGCCAATTATACCTCTATTTACACGGGACTTTTTTACGCGGTATTGATTTATACGCGATCAGATAGATTTCATTTTATATAATTTTTCATGGAATTTATTATATATCAGAATGACGCAAATTCTTACTTGAACGTATAAAAGCACGGTATAAATATATAAAAGGTTGATTGTTTTGAATTACAGTAGCGATAGTGACACCGAATAAAATGTATCTACTTGTGTTTTCTAAAAGGTCATTATTTTTTTGTTAAGCTATGTGAAATAAATATGTGTTTCTACAACTTCACTAGCTTTTATTTCCAATATTTTTTCTATTGTACTGATAGACTCAATTTACGCGATTTTCGTTCGCGTAAAACAAATCCATGTAAAACGGATACTCCGCGTAAATTGAGGGACGAGTGTGTGTGCATATATATATATATATATATATATATATATATATATATATATATATATAAAAGATATATCTAAATCAATGAAATGACTTCAATATTAAAGATAGAAAAAAGTAATTTATTAATAATGAAATTATGGAGAACCTTATCAAAGACTATAAAAAAATTAAAAGAATGACGTATAGATTTTTATGATTATAATGATATATACATGTCATCATCATCATCAGTCCCTCTTAATTCACTACTGGATGAAGACTTCTCACAAAATCCTCCACCTCAACCGATCCAATATCCTCATTTTTTAATCCATTCTGACGAATTTTCTTATTTCTCTGTCCTATCTATTTATGAATTACATACACATATACATATGTATATATATATATATATATATATATAGAGAGAGAGAGAGAGAGAGAGAGAGAGGGAAATGAAAAAAAAATCTTTTAAAATTTCAGACAAAAGAATTATTTCTTTCTATGATCCCCAAAATTATTATTTTAATTATAAACTTTTTTTTTGAACTTACTCATTAATTTTTTTTTATCAATTAATGACTTGAAATTTTATCCAAATAAACCATTTTTCTTAATAGATTAAATATCATTATTACAAGCAATCATTATTTGTTTATCAAGAGAAATAATAATTAAAACCTCATATTTTTCTAATATTCTTTTTCTCATTATATTTGTGAAAATATTAGTTTTAATTATTTATACAAAAAAATGCCTTAATTAAACTATTTTCTATTTATATTAAAAAAAAACTATTTAATTATTTAATTTAGTCGCAATTTTTGACTATTTATATTATTAATAATAGAACTTTCACACTCTTCATACTTATTTATTGTAAATATCAATTTTATAAATAATCTTATCTATTTTAATGAAAATACTGTAGATTTAATTATATTTTATAATTTTGTAATTAAAATATTAACTCTTCTATAATTAATTATTTATTTTTAACTTAAATTATTATTATTAAAATTACATTAATTTTCATTTTATATATACAATACATATGTGTATAATAAAGAAAATAATTCAAAATAAATTAATTTATATCAAATAATACATTAGAGAAATGATAAGTGTCAAAAAATCCGAATACATATCAATAAATTGTAAACTTTATTACATCTCACCTATGTATGTCTTCAAATTAAATAAACATACAAAAATATACACATAAATTACAATTTAAAACAGATTTTTCATTGAGAATTAATTTTTTTTTATTGATAAACATATCTGCATCAAATTGCAATTAATCACAGCTTGTGTTAATTTTTTTATAGACAAGAACTGTAGACAGGAAAAAATAAATTATTATCTGACAAACACCTACAGAATGCAAATAATGGTAGAGTTTATAACATATTAATAAATAATAAATAAATACACACACATCTGTGTATATATGTGCGTATTTACTTTGTACTTATATACTGTAATATAATTGAATTTCTTAACATCGTCTAACAGTTAGATTATAAATTTTTGCACATATTTATTTTTCAATAATAGTTAAATTTCATAAAAGGTTGTCAATAAATATCCAAATGTATATATACATTTCAAGTAACAGTTCTTTTCTAAAAAAATATCTGAAATATATATTTATTTATCGAATTTCAACGATTTAAAAGGTAAATTTACAAATGCAAACATTTATTATCGATACTTTAATGTTTAATTTACACATAACTGTAATTCTCTAATCTTTATATATATACAAGAAATAGACAGAATTACAGAAATATTTTTATTTATTACATGAACATTTATTTCGATTCTTGATTATTAAATTATGATAACATTTATTTCATAGTTGTTAGTTTCGAATAAAATTTTATTTAAATATTGAGAATAATATAAATATTTTTTTCAGAATATTGTATTTTTAGGATAAGGAATCATTCTAATTTCAAACAGTGAAAAATAAATACGAGGAAAAGTATCAGCTGTTACACATGGATTATTTCTTAAAAAAATACGATGAAAACATTCGATCTCACTGACTGTTAGTTTGATTCGTGCCAAAAGAACTCTAAAAGTAACATTATTTATAAAGAAACTGATACTAAAGATGCTTATAAGAAATTCTGACTGCTAATTCCGATGATGTTCTACGAAAAAATTAAAATTATCTCTAAGATATTATATTTTCAGATTTCTTTCAGTTGGGTTTTTTTAAATAAAGTTTCAATGACGTCTTTAACAGTTTTCTTTGTTATTTGTTGTTTTGGAACTGTGGTTGATTCACTTTACACAAATGAATTTTAACCCCAACACCACAATAGTTTAAAGTGTTCAATAATCACTTATTGTTCACTTATTATTTATAATTATATAGTCTATAATTATATCGACTAATGCATTTCGATAGTGACGCCATTATCATCAGAGCCTTTCTGTTAAAATCTAGTGTTCAATAATCGTGATTATTGAACACTTTAAACTATTGTGATGTTGGGGTTAAAATTCATTTGTGTAAAGTTTTCTTTGTTTTATTTGGTAAAAACATTGGATAAATAGGATTTTAATCAAAAAATGCAATTTTTAGGAAAGAGATTTTTAGTAGAAATAAATTTAATCAGTGTCAATTTATAATTATGAATAATTAACATATAAATTCTTATTATTTTTTTGTTAAAAAAACATTTATTAAATTTATAAAGTTTCATTTAAAAATGTCTAATTTTCACAAATAATTTAATGTTCAGTTAAAAAAAATAAAAATTAGCAACATGATATGGTCATAATTTGGTTTTCATTGCGTTGATTAAGTTAAGTTTTTTTTAAAAAAAAAAAATTATGTTAGTTTTTGTAATTTGATTTTTGATTCTTGTCATTTTAACAAGTATCTGATCAAAGAGTAATATGTCTTTCTGTGTGAAATTTTATTCTAAATTTGGTAAAACAGTGACAGAAACAATTCATCTTTTGTAAACAACCTATGTAGAAGATTCTTTGGATCAAACTACTTGTTTTGAGAGGTTAAAGTGTTTTAAATAAAGCAGTATTTCAATCAAAAATGATAAAAGACCAAGTAGATACTTCAATTTTTGAAACTGACAAAAATATATTAGATGTTCGTAAATTTATCCCTGTTAATAATTCTTTAATTCAATTTTAAGATATGTTGTTTTGAGAATTAAATAATTGTAATATAAATAAATTAATAAATACACAAATAAACTATATTAATAAATAATAATATTTATATTACATATCTATATCTATTTACTTATCTATCTATAAATAAGAAAATTTAATTATTATTTTAAATTAAAAATAGAATAAATTTTATAACGAACAACCTTCTAATGAAATTGAAATTGATTAGATATTTCTAGACTTGAAGTCAATCTACAAAAATATAACTGTTGAATGATAATGACAGTGTACAAATAAACTAAAATACATGTACATACACTTGAAAAAATATTCTACGAGACTTGACCTACTATCTTATATTTGTAGATTTAGACAGAGCTTTTCACCCTGTTCATGATTTTTATCTAGAATACTAGAACAAGGTTATTCCAATGAAAAATAAATAAAAATTGTACTGATTAAAAGAGCAGATACGTTATCTCGATGTCGTTTAAATTTTTTTTCATACGATTCTTGTTAAAACACTAATTGCTGAAAACAACATGAACATTCAGTTAATGACTTTCGAAAAGTATTTTAACAATACGAAATAATTTTAATTGACGTTTGGAAATGTAGTACAAGTTCGATTAATTACATTTAACGACCTAGTTTTTTTTTATTCTTCAGTACCTCTTTATTTAAAATTAATTATACACTCACAAATATATATATATATATATATATATATATATATAAATATATACAGAGTGACCCAAATGAGACTGAAGAATAGCAAAAAATTATAAATAATTATAAGCAAGTAAATGCATGTCTCTAAATCTTTTAGTCTGATTTGGACTACCCTAAATATATATATATATATATATATATATATATATATATATATATATATATATATATATATATATATATATAACATTGTGCTTAGTAGTAGTTGAATCAGTTACAGATGACATTACATTTATGTACTATTAAATTTCTAATTAAAATCATGACCAGTATAACATGATATGAATAAAAATGATAATCAATGAATAAAACAAGACTATTTTTTTGCATTTGCAAACAAGCTATAAACAGTTATTTAAAATAATATAATTAAATCTTGTTAATGTATTGATATTATAAATAATATATATATATATATATTATATATATATATTATTGTATATGACATAGCAGATTTCTGGATGTATTAAAATAGAATGCAAATTTTTATACTGATTAGTATCAATTGGTTATGATTTTTATAATAAAAATTGAGGGTTGTATTTGGTATTACAGTATGTTTTTCATAGCACAGTTATGAAATAATTTATACTCTAGATTTCAGTGTAAGAGGACAATAAACAATATTTAAAAAATCTGTAAATCAATCAAAAACGTATATTTTTTCTTTACAAATTTAATTTTGATATAACCCAGGAATATTAACAGATCATCTGAAGCAGATACAATAAGAAAACAAGTCATATACTCATGGTAAAAAAACATCAACTATCAATAACGAATTTTTTTTTTAAAGTTCGTCTTCTGGTATTTTGAGCGCATATTCTTGGACGTACCTGGGGATATTAAAGTATCCCATCTGCTGCTAAAGTGATCATTTGAAGATATATAGCATCTTCAAATGATTTTTTCTAGGGCATCTTGCTTAATGTTTGGGCTTCTGATTCTGATCTGAGGAAAATTTCAAAAAATCCAGATATCTATCTTTAGAAGAGGAAGTGAAAAATGATTAAGAAGAAAATACATATGAACCCCCCCCCACCGGGTCGATATTTACTCCTCGACCCACTCTATCGCTTGTCTTTGATTGCTTTTTAGCTGACCTTCTCGTTTTAATTTACATATCTTCACTGAAAATGTACGGCTGCATAGAGACATTTTTTCGTCAGTGTTTTCCTACCCGACTACAATTGGGTACTACTTTCGCTCCCCCGAAGCTGTTAATAAGAGGGTTGTCATGGGGCTTCCTCTTATAAAATCTCCATCCCATAATATTAATAAAATCTGCTACCGTATCAATTTCAGCCTTTTTGTGCAATCTAGAAGAACTATAACTTCTCTCTCGATCTAGGGCCACCTTTAATGCTTTATTCTGGGTAGTCTGAAATGACTTAATATGCGTGACGTACGTGTTCCTCCAAATCGGAGCTGCGTACGTCATAATCGGTCGTATCACTGCTTTATAAAGTGTGAGCTTATTCTCTTTGCTAATTCCGCTCTTTCTAGTCATTAGGCTGTAAATTTGTCGCAGTGCTCCATTCGATTTTCTGCGTACACTTGTGATATGCTCCTTATATGTGAGCTTCTTATCTACAACGACGAATTCTGCACTCTAGTTAAGTTCAATTGTTATCAATTTGTAAAGGACTTTGCAGAAAAATTAGGCATACACTACTTGATAGTTTTCAGACACTTGTAAGCACTTGGAAAACTCAAAAACCTAGATAAGTGAATTCCTTCAGTTATCTGAAAGAAATATGACATATCAGCTCGAAGCTTGTAGTTCTCTATTTATTTAGAACTGTGATGAATACATTTATAATAAATGAATTCCTTTAACAGCATAAGATATTAAAAAATATTCAATAATCATTTATGTTTCATTTTATTATTTATAACAGCAATAAACTAATCCATATTTCCTTATCAGAGCATTGTCTTATAAAGTCTATAGATAGAGTTTGTAGTTTTCTACTCGCTTGTAACAGAAACGATCTGTTTTTGAACAGAGTAGTGACATTTGATAAAAAATGGTCACCGTCACCGATCTACGAGATAAATGAGTACTGCTGAGAATCCAAAATATATTCCAAAATCGAGCTTTCATCTGAGAAAAACACTAGTAACTCTTTGGTACTTTACAACTGGTGTTATTTAGTTTTTATCCTAGAAACCTGGTGAAAACATTAATATAGAGATATCTGTTCCTAGCTGGGGAAAATAAATCAACAATTACCCATTAAGCAACTTGTATTGATCAACAAACATGGAGTTATATTGTTTCAAGACAATGTTCAATCATATGTTTCAAGAACATTACTCAATAAATCACAGGAGTTACGATATAAGACTGTTTTTTATTTTCCATATTCAACAGATTTCTCGACAACGGATTGCCACATTGTTAAATCACATAAAATACAGTATCTAGGGAAAAAGTTTTAAATATGTTTATCTGTTTTTTTTTTGAAATTTTTCCCAGATCAAAGTATGATGTTTTTCAAAAATTTAATAAGACCTAGAACCAAAGATATGATGATAAATGACAAGAATCAGGGTATGTTATATACACACCCTTAAGTACTTCAATGATCTAGGCACGAAACTTATCCAAGGACGAATAAGAACCAAACTCAAAAAAAAAAATAGTGAAAGACTTCCTTAGAACCGAAAGATATTTATGGATATCCAAGGCATCCATAAATCTGTGCTGTTATCTGGATAATACAGAAGTGATTATGTAGGCAAGTTATATGTAACACATATTTCGTTCTCAAGGCTAGTCACACGGGAACAGCATACATTATAACACGTGTCGATTGTTGAACAATAATTCCCTTGCGAGTACAAGGAAGTAAATAAAACTATAAAAAACGCAACAATCAATTTCTGAAGTAAATAAAATATCTTAATAATGAGAACTAGAGGTTTCTTTGTTCATTAAAACACTTTGTAAAATCAGTTCTAAACTGGATGTTGGAATAACAACATCAGTTCTAAAATGGATGTTGTAACAACAATATCAGTTCAACAATAGAAATTGTAACAACAGTTAGAGCTCCTTAAGCCACTGTTGCAGCTGATTGATAAATAAAGAATATCTTTTTAAACGCTGGAAAAAGCTGTAGCTGATTGATGAATAAAAATATCGTTTTAAAAATTGTACATCAGGTGTATTAAATAAAACTGGCGCAGTCGGTAGGATGGTACATTAATTAAAATTGGCAGACTGAATGAGAAGATTCATAATAACCCCTCGTGGATCCAGTATATTCGGAGCCATGATAGGCGAATCGGAAGGAAAATTATTTTGATTAAGTAACCACATAAAAAAATGGAGTATTTAACTATATCAGCGGTGGCGAACCTTTTTATATGCGCGTGCCAAATATTACAATTATTTTTTTGTCCAACCTCTGGCGTGCCGAAAAATTTTTAGTAGCAAATAAACAGTAAAAATTTAACTGTTATAAAATTTTATTAAATTAAAGAGTTGACTTAAAAATTCACAAAATAATTGTATACAATACATTTTGCCATATAAAAGTTAATACTAATTATAACTTTTATTGATGAAATTTTTGTTGTTTAACTTGGATGCCAAATGTTGTATATCGTTGTAAAATGAGGATACAATTTAAAAATCGATAACGTCCAAGAAAAATTTTCATACGTGCTATAGGTTCGCCACCGTTGAACTATATAATAAAATAATTAAATTAAAAACATAAATAATTGAATTTCAAAATGTTTTATTTTCTATGTGTATAATTTTATGACAATATTTTTTTAAAAAAAATATTTTAAGAGTAGTAATGAATTTTTTAATTTTTTTTTCTTATACATACATAACTATATAAACATGTAATTTAATAAATATAATTATTTGTTTGGAGATTCTTCAATATTGGACATTTAGTATGTATAGACTTTTGTGACTCATTGTAATCAAATTATGTTTTAAATAAATAATTATAATAAAATATATAATAGTGTATACGGTAATGAGAATCGATCGTACATCCAATAATGTACGTACATAAATAATTAATCAGAAATGTAAGGTTAACGACTGACAAAAATTTATAAACGCATAGCCAAATAATTCAAGCTATATATATATATATATATATATATATATATATATATATATATATATTTGTATGTATATAAACATATGTTCCTTGTCAATGTTAGAATAACAAGTTTTCGATATACAAAAATGTAGTAGATTTATATATATATATATATATATATATATATATATATATATAACTGATTATCGATATACATAAAACTATTTTTATAATGGAAAAATGGTGTTCAGAATACATTCAATAACTTAACATCTACAAACATAGGAAATTTACATACATAATCCCAATTTATCTATTTTCTGCATTGTTTTGTATTTGACTTTAACGATATACGTGCTTATGACAAAAGGATTACATCTTAATTTAAATACGAAAACACGTAAATTATTCGATATGAAAGAACACAACCGTCAATTATATTTTCAAAATCCATTCAAAGAACTTTAACACAAATTACACGATACATAAATTAAACTTATTCTAATATATGAGACGTGGTTTCGGTTTGGCTCTACAACAAATAAATTGTGCTCGAGAGTGATTTCGCTGTCGAATCTTGGGACAGTTCTTGTATATAAAAATATACATATTTTTATATTAAAAATTTACTATTTTCTTATACAAGACACGGATAGTTCCTGAATGAACGCCAACATGAGGTCAATTGCATCAAAAACATAATATAGCATTTAAGTGTTTGCATTAAGCAAATCGAAAAATTTGTTTGTTATTGAAAAGAAGCCAGCAAAAAAGATGGTGAAATAAAATATCTTAGATAATTTACTATAGTTAGTTGCATAATATTAGAATATATGTATATTAATCAAAAAATAAAAATATATATCGTATATTTTTTATTTTGAAAGCTAAAATAAAAATAAACGTTAATTTCTTAGAAAATAATCTGTCTTCTGACCTAATATATTTGATCCAAATATAATATTTTTTAGAATTGGGCAACTTTTATCACTGTTTTTTATGCAAAAAGTGTTGAATACTTTTAATACTAATCATTTTATTTTTCCTTTCTCTGTGAAATCAATTATAATTTCCATTTTAACTTAAATTATAAATCATAGATCTCATTTTTAATTCGATAGATATAAACTATTTACTTTAATATGAAAATAATTTATATATTTCCAATAATTTCTATTTGTTCCTTTTATTCTCTGATACGATTTTGATAATCGTGCAATTATCATCAGATACAGTATTATAGCCTCTATTTACAATAGATTTTATGACAATAAAATTGACTATGAATTGACATTAATTATTAATGAATGTTAAAATGTATATTAAAGAATAAATCGAAAGACAAGTAATTATGGAATAATTTTTATACAACCATTTGTTGTTAAACTGAATTATTAATTTTTATTAAAGTCAATGAACTGTAATATTAAATCGATTTTAATTATTTTGTTCAATTTACACAATCTTCATTGATCCAAACTAAAATAATTCTCATCTCAATTAACACCATTTATATTTTATTACTGATTTTTGAATTTTAATACACGACAAAATATTAATTATCTAAAATTTGATTATATAGAATCATCCAAATGTGACGCCTAGATTTGTGTTTTATTAAAAAGAAACTATACACATGTTTTCCTATGCATCATCCTATACACATGTTTCTTTTTAATAAAACACAAATCTAGGTGTTAAATTTAAATGACCATATATATATATATATATATATATATATATATATATATATATATATGTGGCAAATATCTCCCTTCCGCCTTCTGGTCTCGCAGCTATGTACAAAAAAAAAAAAAAAAAAAAGGAACACATGACCTTGTCGTTGGTGGCGGAACTTGCGTATCTTCATGACCCTAAGGGCTATGCCAGTGGTAGGATAGCTACCAGAAGGGCCTCCCAAGCTGGATAGGTTGAAGGGTAGAGATCAGACTAAAAAGTGTTCCAAATAGGGTAGGCAGGGCTCTATTAGCCGAGACAAAGGCGGCCTGCCTAAGAGAATGAACCCTGAATGAAAAATCCTCACCAAGCCGCTTGGTCAGCGTGGTGAGTATGACCAACTACCATTGAATGGAATAAGCCTATATGTATGGAGCAGAAACTTGGACTTTAAACTTAAGAATGAAACAGAAACTGTGAACTGCCCAGAGAAGCATGGAAAGAATAATGTTAGAAATTTCTAAACTAGACCGAAAAACAAGTAAATGGATAAGAGAACAAACAAAAGTAATTGATATAATAGAGCAAATTAAATCGTTAAAATGGACATGGGCAGGACATATAGCGAGAAGAGAGGACAACAGATGGACGAAGATTGTTACGGAATGGAGACCAAGAGATAAAAAGAGACCTAAAGGAAGGCCACATCAAAGATGGAGAGATGAAATTGTGAAGTATTGCGGAGGCCAAGGTTGGATGAGATTGGCCAGCGACAGGAAAGAATGGAAAAGGCTCGAAAAACTCTTCTTATAACATTCGACGAGGCTTTCGCCCAGTAGTGGGTTAATGTGGGCTATCAATAGTAGTAGTAGTAGTAGTAGTATATATATATATATATATATATATATATATATATATATATATATATATATATATATATCGAATGAACCAGAAAAGTTATTTAAAAGTAAGAATTTTAAAATAACAATGGACCAATCATATAATAAGAAGAAAGGATTATTGATGAACAAGGAAAGTTATTGATTGGGATCTTATATATATATATATATAAATTCAGAAAGAGACTCATAGTTAGATGAGACAGAGATTAAGAAAAAAGGCATTGGATCGGTCGAAGTGGAAATTTTTTAGAGACCTTCAATCAGCAATAGAGAGAAAAAAAATGATGATGCTGATGATATATATATATATACATATATATATATATATATATATATATATATATATATATATATGTGTGTGTGTAGGTAGGTAGGTAGGTAGGTACCATCAAACGAATGAATATAGGTTAGTGGTCATAAAAAAGTTAGATGTAAAATGGTAACAAATAAAATACGAACATTGATTCAATACTTGACACATATTATTTTAAAATAATAATCATAAGTATGTCGTGTACATAACAGACATTTTGTGTAAATGCAGTACGTTTTATTTAGGTATTTCAAATAATAAGTAACAGCTGTGTTATATTGAATTGACCTAAAAGTCACACGTATCTAAATATTTCAATATATGATGATGAACAGAAGTCGCTCTTGATGTCGCAGATAATTGACAGTTACGATTGTGTAAATGTTTTTTTTACAGTTCAAATATAAAAAAATAGCTTTCTATACATACTTTGATTTTATATGTGTGTATATAGGGTGGGGGGATTTCAAGATAGCTACAAAGTCAACTAAATTTCTCATAGCCTCGAGGACAAACAGGATTTCAAAATGGATTTAGCAAACTGATCACATTCAAGTAGTAAGGGAAGTCATTAGTCGATGCAATGAATATCAAACACCTTTTTATCTTAAATTAATAGATAAGGTAAAAGCCTTCATTACAGTGATATTAAATATATTGATTAATCAAAGAATTAAAGAACTGTGTGTTGAACTTTTAAGAAATATTCATAGAAATATTACATATTTCATATAAATTCACTAAGAAGCAAAAAAAAATACGAAATGCGTGAAACAGGCTGATGCAATATCACCAAAAGTATTTACAGTGATATTAGAAAAATACTTATTTGTGAATCTAACGAATTAAAAATAAATATCGAGATTCATAATCACTTAAGATGTGTTGATGACCAAACTAAATGAATTTGACAAAATTGAGTAATTAGATAAAGCAATTGAAAAACTGGGTGTTATAATAAACCTCAGCAAAACAAAAATATTGTTCAATGAATTTTCAGAATAAAGAAGAATCGCACTAAAAGGAAAATAAACAAAAGAAATTCAAAGTATATATTTATAAAAAAACTCTTTAATTCTGAAGAAACATTAATATAGATGAAGTAAATATGAATGTAAAAATTAGATGATGTAAATTGAGAAGAAATTCTTAAATTATGATATTTAATATTGATCTATGTTTAAAGAAAAAAAAATTTAATCAATATATTTCACCTGTTCTCTCTTATGGCATTGAAACATAGGTCTTGAATAATAGAATAATTCAGCTGCTCTAGACAATACAAAGAAGTATGAAAAAATGCATGTTAGGAATAAACCATAGAGAAAAAAACGAATAGGTCAGAAAGAAAATAAAAGTTATGAACGTTAAAATAGAGACGAGAAATTGAAAATTGAAATGGCCCAATCATCAAAAAAAATCATCGATGAACAAAATAAATTATTATTTGGAAGTCCAGAGATGTAAAAATATCCAGAAAGAAATCCACGGATAGATGAAACAGGGACATAAAAAAATTCGTTGAAATGAAGTGGAAGAGAAAGGTATTGGATTAGAAAAAGTAGAAAAATTAGAAAAGACCTTCATTTAACAATGAATATAAAGAGGCTGGTAATATATATATATATATATATATATATATATATATATATATATATATATATATACAGGAGCCCCAATAAAATATATAAACACTTTTAATGATTATAAAATCATTGGTTATTTACATACGATTTATTTACAAAATTTAAAAGAATCTACTATATATATATATATATATATATATATATATATATATATATATATATATATATATATATATATAATATGTGTATACATTTTTGGTACATTCTGTATTATAATTTTTGAAAATTAAATTATACCTAAATTTGTTTTTAACTATATTTTATTATTTTAAAAGATTTAACTAGTATTATATCATTTATCGAATTTAAATAAATAAATATATGTTAAATAAAAAATATAAAAATATTACACAGAAATTTTTTTATTGTAAAAATCAAAAAAATTCACTAAATAAAATAAAATAAAATTCAAAAAGCAATTAAGCTTAATTTACTATTGTATAAGCATGAAAGAATTATATGAAATAAGTTTATATATGTTTATTTTTAATCGTATTTTTATTCTCTTGTAAAGTATCTTTATTTTAAGAAACTAAACAAAAGATTAAATATTTTCACAAATTTCAAAATTCTAGACTTAAATATAAAATAAACAAATACAAAACTGAGACAGTTTATTTATAAATTAAACTTGTTTTTAATTAACACAACAAACATAAAGGTGTTGCGGAAGTAACAAAAGGATAATAAAAAATCATCTAATTTATTATTATTTTCATCTAACAATAACACATTTCTGCACAGCTCTAAATATATAAATCGTTTTATTTTAAAATTGTAATTGTCTATTTACAAGATTCAGCTTTCAGGAAGTAAAGAACAAATACAACTTACAACTCAATTCTTGAAATTCCGATTTCGATACAACAATCTCTCTACATCTAGCCGAATTTCACGAGATTAATGCCGGTTTGTTTATTGCCGTGTTAACGTATTGCAACACACAGCCATCAGTCAGTGTAGTATTATAATCATATTATTTCCGATTACTCACTTGGCTCGATCTCTATCAACAACTGAATAATGGCTAAAGTGTAATGAAGTGTATATCTATATATAAATATACATTTATATTATATATATATATATATATATATATATATATATATATATATACCAGATGACGGGAACGTGAATTTTAGGTCAACACAATCGACATGCGTCGATTAAACAGGAAAAATGTCGTTGAACGAAAGGGGACGTTGATCGTAACGTTAGGACGTGTGTGTTGTAAGTCAAACAACGTTGGAGGTCAGTGTTTTATGTAGGCACGTTCTTAATACAGAACTTTGAACTAATGCCGTTAAAGTTTTAGTTGATTTATACGCAAATATTCATATTCTGATATTTAAATTATTTTTCAAAACATTTTCTGGCATCTGTTCAGTTTAATCTTCAAGATTTGACATACATACACATAAGAAACAAGACATTCACAAAAATACAAACGTGCAAATACACACACACACACACACATATATATTAGATAACTAAAAAAAATTGTTTATACATCGTATGACATTTTACTCCAGGAACATTAACTGAGTAACAAAGTAGATATCTTGTTTTATTTGTTTGGTTTATTTCGATATAACCACTTTAATATAATTTCAACCCTTCAAAATGCTTGTATAAAATAGTGTAATACATGCATGTTTACTTTACGAATTTAAACTTAGTTCTAATGCTGATAAAGTTGTAAGAAAAATTTGTATTACATTTGGAGCAAGAGAAATAACATAAAAAATGGTCCAGAGATGATTTTAAAAAATACTTCAAGGGATGAATTGTTAAAAGGCAGAGTATCAAATGTAAATATCCACCAATTGCAGACAATAATAAAAATAAATTCGAATTTAATGTATCAGCTTACTGAAGAGTTCAGTGTAGATAATGAAATAATATGTAACCATTTGTATAAAATAAGGAAGAAGTGGAAATTAAATAAATAGGTATCGTACGCTTTAACTCTCGATAATTTACAGTGTTTTAACATTTGTGCAATTCTTGTTTTATAGATAAAATTATTAAATAGGGTTTTTCAATAAGAATATCAGAACATTGACAGCTGGTGGGAGCCATGATTGATTTTTTGACCTCATTTTGACATTTCAACTCAGTATAGTTTGACAAATTATCATGGAACGTTTAATACTTCAACAACGCTTAGAAATTGTAAAAACTCCAATAGACTTATTGAAATAAAAGTTTAATGAGTCCATTATTTCACGAAATGGACCTATCAATTGGCCACCAAGATCATGTGATCTAACTGCATTGAATTATTTTCTGTGAGGTTAGGTGAAATCATTAGTTTATGCTGTTAAACTGCAAACAACAGAAGTATTAAAAATAAACATTGAACGTGTAATTTATGAAATTGGGCCACAATTATGTGTAAAAGTGACTAAAAATTGGACTAAACGAATGCACTATGTCAAACGAAGTCATGAATTCATATGAGTAAAATTGTTTTCTATCATTAATTATTTTTTAAAAATAAATAAATAATTATTTAAATACTTTTTGTTTTATTTTCATTTAAAAGCGCTTATTGGAACACACTACATAAAACTTTTTGACCTTCAAATTTTGACTCGTTACAAAAAATAGATTCTTTATCTCAACTATAAACGTAATTATCACTAGTTATCATCAAATGATCATTTGTCACAATCATTCAAAGCAAAATTGACTACAAGAAAAATTCTTCTCTGTGTTTGGTAGACTTTAGGAGGAATTACTTATTATGAGTATCTATAAATTGATCAAACATTTCCAATAAACTTATAATACAATCAATGCATAATGCATTACAACAAAAACAACCAGCACTAGTAAATCATCAAAGTGATTTATTTTTGTAAAATAACACTCGTCCACATGTTTCTGTAATACTAAGAGGAAAAATAATAAAATCAGAATGGAAATTCTTTCTCATCCTCCATATTTACTAAAGATATCATCGTTGAATGTCCAGTTATTTTTGTCTCTAGATAATCATATTAATAATGACAGAGTATCAAATACAAAAATTTCTCAATTTTTTCTCAAATTTTTTTTCAAAACAAAAATTTTGTTAAAAAGGATAGCTCAATATGAAGGTAAATATTTAGAAAGATAAATAAAGTTATTTTAAATAAAAAATACAAAAGTTCTTATTTTTATCTGAAAAATGATCAAACTTTCTAGGTTATCTAATATTAATATATTATATATATTTTTTAAAATGTCTGGAAATTGTCTTCATATTTTCTAATCTCTGTGAAAAGTTAAAAAAAAAGTGTATAAATATTGTAATTATCCCACTTGGTAATGAAACTCTAGACAAATATTTATGACTATGGGAGCTTTGAAAAGTGTTATTATTTTATTTTTTTCATATCTTCGATTATTTGATAGTTACAAATAATCTTAAGAAGAAAGCAAAGTGCATTGAATTGGTATTTAATCAAAATCTCTTAGAGATGTTAGATCAGAAACTAATGACAATAATATGTATAAAAAAATATTTTCTTTCAATGAAGGTTTTTTTAAAAAATATTAGTTAAATGTATAAAAAACCTAAAAGAATCTGTGATATATTTTAATCTACAAGAATTTATGCTGAGAGATTTACTTTAAATTCTTAATACATTTTTCAACCTAAAATATGAATCACCTGATTGCATTTGCCAAGTGTATTAAGCAGAATAAAAATGATTTGTAAGCACATACAACATTAAAAAAATATAAACGAATTTAGAAAACGTACAGTAACTAAGAACTGTGATAGTAAATAATAAATTACATGCATAAAGTGTACATGTTCTGTATGTAGGCCTTTGATGTACATGTTATATATTTATGAATGATGTATGTAATGCTGAGAACAGTGGAAAAAAACATTAAAACGACGAATGTAATGACTAACTTAATTTTACAAAACTACTGTGCAGTTGCAATTTTATGCATCGATGTTAGCAAACAATTAAAAATCTGATTTCATGCCAATTGGCGTTAGGAAGTGTAAAAAATTTACATTTGTTTTCGATGGGCGGATTATTCAGTGCATACAGCCAAATTGTAAGCAATTATATTCGTTTTCATTACAACATTAGAATTTTTATGATGTAGACACCACACACACACACATATATGTGTTTGTGTGTGTATTTATGTAAATGAGTTTGAAGTAAATGCGTTTGTAAGTAAATGTATATATATATATATATATATATATATATATATATATATATATATATGTATGTATGTATGTATGTAAGTATTTCCATGTTTAATAATTTTGAAACTAAAAATCTTACTAAATCAAAACTTGAAATATTTGTTTAATTATCTCAATAATTTTATTAAATTAAAAGTATATTTTACAATTAAATACAATTAAAAATATACAATAGTATGACTTAACATTGTTATTTACAAATACAAAATAACTTCCAAACCATTTCTAGTAGATAAAAAATAATTTTTAAAAATGGATTTAAAAAAAACTAATAAAGAAATTATAGTACAAGTAATTTTCAAACTTTTAAAAGCAATAATTTATAAAACAAATAAAAATTATTGTATTTATTAATATTAACATTTTGATAAAAAATTAAAAAAATATATATGAATTAATGTAACGCCACTGTTCTAGTTGCCAGAAGTTGATGCTAATTATGACAATACTTGTATGCATATTAGTACTGTAGGTTTTCGTTAATAATTACTTTAATAATCCATATAATGTATTGTAGATTATTTTCCTATTGTTTTATTTCT
The DNA here is from genome assembly GCA_029203775.1 of Neoneuromus ignobilis. NCBI lineage: Eukaryota > Metazoa > Arthropoda > Insecta > Megaloptera > Corydalidae > Neoneuromus > Neoneuromus ignobilis. The sequence goes on along the minus strand of CP092094.1, from coordinate 22,576,972 downwards.
TTTACTAATTTATGACTTCATCAAGTATCTATTTGCATATATTATCAGACGTATTTATTTTATTGTATTGCACTAATGATTTATATTTGAATAACAGAATAGCAAGCGGTTGAATTAAATTATGAAATCTATTAGGAAGTGTAATAACATTGCAAATAATGATTATTTTTATCTTTTGTATGTGTGTGTAATTATATATATATATATATATATATATATATATAAGTGTGTGTGTGTAAAACCTTCAAAGTAATTTACTGTTACACTAAAATTATATTTAAATACTTAACTAGAAATCTGAAAGAATAAAATAAAGAGTGAGATTTGAGTCACCTAAAATTTTTATACAACATTACTATTTTGTAAACAACCCTGGATTAATTTGAAAAATAAATCCAAGAAATATACAAAGTAAATCAAAAACTGATTTCAAAATGAAAAACATACAGGACATGAACAATGTGCAATGAATATATATATATATATATATATATATATATATATATATATATATATATATATATATAAAAAAAGAAATGAACAAAAAAAAATGTATGATGTTATTTTAAGTAAAATTCTCATAATTTAAATTTAAATATTCTTAATGTTTAAAGAAAAAAAGTTTTAATCAATGCATCCTATCTGTTATTGCCGATGGTAGTCAAGTATGGGTCTTAAATGTCAGAATAATTCAGTAGCTTCAGACAATGCAAAAAGCATAAAAAATGTATGATAAGAATAACATGCAGAGGCAGAAATAAAAACTAGTGGAACAGAAATAAAACCAAAGTTATTGGCGTTATAACAAGAATGAAAAGATAAAAATGAAAATGTCAGTCATGTGGTAAGAAGAGAAAAGCATCGATGAACAGATTAATTGGAATGTAAAAAGAGTTAGAAGGGGCCTAGTGGATAGATGGAACAAAAATATGAGAAAATTTGTCGATATAGAATAAAAAGGAAAAATATTGAATAGATTGAAGTAGGAAGTTTTGAGAAAGACCTTCATCCAGCAAAAGATATATACATAAGATCAAACAATTTTTGAGAAAATCTATAAAAGTCAATGTTAAATACCTTTAGAATATTTGTTATATAAATGGATATTTTTCATATTTTTTATTTGTTTTCATTTATAGTTTAATGCTAGTAAATAAAAATAATCGAACAAAAATATTAAAACTAAGTTAAGAGAAAAAATTGTGTTTCAACAATAATATAACTTAGTCATTCAAATCATGTTACAATTGTAATAATAAAGAATGTTAATCAACAAACATATATTTTTTTTTAAAAAAATACAGATATATAAAATTTGGATCAGAAAAATAATGACAACTAGAGTTGTAAAAGATAAATTCCTTGCTTGAATTTCTAAAAAAAAGATTTAAAACAGCATTATATTCTATAAAAAATCTTATAAAAGGACAAGAAAAAAAGTTTCCATATTAACTAATGAAAGAACTTTTTAAAATGAAAATTTCATTCATTCCCAAGATTTCAGAAACCAAATTTGAGAAGAAATAATGATTGTAATAACCTCATAGAATTTTATTGAATCAAATGCTGCAATTTTTAATTCACCGATAGAATAGAATGAATAAATAAAATTTCGTCAATTAGTGAATTAAACTTAATAATCAAGAGATTTAATTCAATTAATAAATTTATTTATATCACATTCTAAACGTCGAGCATCAAAATCTAATATAATTTTCTTAAAAATAATGAAACCAATGGTAAAAAACTAATTTTTGAATCTGTAATTCCTTCTGGAAGATCATTAATAAAAATGATAAACAGAAAAGACACAATTTTATTATTTTGATGTAGCTCTGAAGTGTTATTAATATTTTATCTGATAGTATATTTTCAATTTTAACTCATCAATTCTTATTTAATAGGTATGTTTGAATCCATTGAATGATTTTAGTATCAAAACTGAAAAGTAATTACTAATGATTAAATTGTTGGAAAATTGAACAAACATCTTAAATAAATCTAGGAAAATTACATTTGTTTGATCTAAGTATTTGATTCGAAACAATTAATAATAATTATGTGGAACAAAATCCGGAACACCAATTCGGAAATTCTAAAAAAAGGAAATAATGGCCTCTCTGAAAAATTATTACGAAGTTAATATTAAAGTAACAAAAGGATATACAAAGAATTAGTCAATAATAAAAGTATTGCTATTAAGTGTGAAATCAAATAAATAGTCAAGTTTAATTTTAAACTTAATGAAAATCGCACTTAAATTTTCTTATCTGCACATGGAATCAACACATCTGCAATTTCATAGTTCCGTTTCTGATAAAAATATTTCACGCACATAGTTTAACGAATTATTTTCCAAGCACGCAACAATTCGAAGAAATTATATATCTAACTTTATTAGTTTTTTACAAATTCTCAAAAATTTGTTCTAGCAAGATTTGTAGCTACTGTATAATATAAATGTGTATATGTGTGTAGATAGGTATATAATAAAAGTTGTTTCCATATTTGATCAGTTTTTTTTATATTTAAAATCATCAACTTTTTTAATTTATAAAAACATTGCCAAAATAAATAATGTATAAAATAATATTTGTATACAAAATAATTTCTGAACATTGTTTTCAATGTAAATAAAAACTTTTAAGTTTAATTAATTGAATTTAAAATATAATTAATGTCTATAAATAATATTTATAATGTTATTTCATAAACGAGTCTGTTGCATGCAGTAGACTTATATTAATTAAACATTACACTAATGAAACTATATGTCATTGCCTTTCTTTCATATATAAATTATTGTTTTAAGACATTTATTATCGAGATGATTATTCGAAAGTGGTTTTTCTAATCGTTAAAATACGTATTTTTTTAATTCGACACGAATAAAAGATTATAGTTATTTATTTTCTCAAAGTCAAGTATAAGTATTCTGATTGTCTTTTAATTAAAGTATAACTTTTTTATTTACAACAATTATTATGGAATATGTTTATTAAAATATAAAAAGTTTCATACCGCATTTAGTAATCATTGTTCATTAAAAACAATTAGCAGACAGGTTAAAAATTACTTTATACTTGAAATATCCATTAATGTTATAATAAGTTTTGTAAACTACTATGTATTGTATATTTAAGCGTTCAGTAAATTTTTGAACTCTTTTTGTATACCTTTAATTTTTCTTCAATTAATTTTGTTGAATGTACATGAAGTATTAAATGTTAAAGAGAATGTGAATTATGAAGAATTTTAAAAGGATATACAAAAAAATCATCGATAAAATCTTTAAATAATAAAAACACTATACAGTTACTATAATAAACTCGATGTAATATTTTTTACTTAATAAATTTATGTTAAAACAAATTAAAATTTTAAAATAATTCATTTATCTTCAAGATTAAAAAAAACAGTACGTAAAGAAGTTGAGGTATGAAGTACGTCCGTTGTTACACCTTTTACTTTCTGGATTTTCTTTATATTTACTTACACACACACACACACGTGTATATATATATGTGTGTGTGTGTATGTGTGTATTTATGTATAACTTTGAATAATATTAATAGATTTTTTTAATTGAAACGAAAACTTTTCATGAATATTTCAAAGAGGTTAATGAAACTTTAAAATCTGTTTAGTAATGAATATTCGTAATAAATGATTTTGCTTGCGTTAGTATGTAAACATATAGATTGAAATTTTCAAGTCAAAAACAATTTCCTTTATAAATGATTGACGATGTTTCTAATTAAGAATCTAATTTTAAGGTAAAACTAATACACATGAGTTAAATATATGAATATATTCGTATACAGGTGCATATGTAAAAATAGATACAAATATACACACTCACATATCCACACACACACACATATATATATATATATATATATATATATATATATATATAAAGAGAAAAGGAGATGGAGAGAGGCGGAAAATAAGTATGTAAAAAGATTTTAAGTTATAAAATATCTTTTTAAAAAATATAACTAGTAGTATATTGTTTATAAATATTAATCTTTTACTGGCAGATTAAATTAATTAAAATATTTTTTATAAGCAAATAGAATTACAGCAAAAATTAATACCATTTAAATTCAATTAGATGTAACCGATTTTTTAAAGAAAAAAAACTCTTCAATAAATATAAAATATTATACATTTTCAATAAAATATAAATTTATTATTAAATTGTCAATTTATATAATAAAAATATTTAAAAGAAAAAAAGACAATAAATAAAATAAAGTATTTAAATAATTATTAATTTGAATATATAGAAAAATTACAATCATTTTTGTTTATAAATTAAACTTTTATATTTTATAAATGCCTATAAAAATATATTTTATATATAAATGAAAAAAGACAGATAATTGCATATGAAATAATTGACTTTCTAATGAAATTCCAAGCATCTATAACTTTTTAAAAATAATTTTTATTAATCAAAATAAACACCATTGGATGAAATACACTTTTTTCAATAATATATAATTGTGTTCATATCAATTCTGCAGAAATCAGAATTTTTATAATTAAAAAAATTGCTTAAACGTGTTTTTGACTGTTTCTTCTTTGTTGATTTTTTCCATCAAAGAATAATTTAACCGTTTAAAAAATTGATAATATATATTCATATATTTATATCACTACAAATTACACCTTTTATAAGTATGCATCAAAAAATAAATAAATTTAAATGTTTTATTTAAAATTCATGATTAAATATTTCTTTCAGACACATGTATGATATATATATAATTTAAACTAGCTTTCATAAATATATAAAACTATATATATACAGATTATACTTTTTATGAATATGTATCAAAAAACAAATAAAATTAAATGTTTAATTTAAAATTCATAATTAAATGTTTCTAACAGACATATGTATATGTAATTTAAATGAACATTCACAAATATATAAAACATTTCTTCATTTATATATGTATATAATAATAATAATCAAATTTAAAAAAAAAACTTACTGAATGAGTCTCTCAAGAAAGTCAACGCCTATCGTCTTCTTGTATTCTTTGGTGAACGTACCCCTACAGAAACGTTGGATCATACTTGACTTGCCCACGCCTCCATTGCCCACGATTACAACCTATTCAAAAAAACATTATTAAATATTAATTATGTTTAATTGTACTGTTATACATATGTGTATTTGAATATTTATTCATATATTATAAAATATATTTCGAATGAATAAATAATACTTTCATACAAATAAATAAGTAGATATGCAAGTACAAGAATAAATTCAATTGTAAAAAATGAATGACAGAGGCGTAAATTATATGATAGTAGTTTGTACCATATGACTATTTAAATTTAATATGCATTGACATTATGTCTAATAAAGTATTATTTTTTATGAAAAAGAATGTTTTTAAAATGATATTGAATGTCTAACGAAAAATGAATTGGTATCTTTTTTATTACATAAATGGATCACTTAATTATAAATACTTATTCCAATTGTCATGTTATTAATTTTATAGCACAGCATCAATTCTGATTTTTAAATTGATTTATTTGATATACAATTTATAAAAAGTATACACTTTAAGTAAAGTTTACAAACATATTATGCATTAAAAAATTTTTTCTTTCAAGATTATGATTTTTTTTAAAAATTTTGGCTATTTGTATAAGAAAAACAAAACTGTATGCCATTATTAGTAATATTAGTATTGTTTTAGTGTAATAAAATATTGAAATAGTAGAAAGTACATTCAACATGTTTTATTTTTCATATTTGATCAAAAGAAGATTTTACAGAAACACATAAAAGAAAACTTATATACACATACGTAAGTACTTGTGAATTTTGATTTCAGAGATTTTGAAGTGAAAGATAAAGAATGTTTTAGATTTAAAAAAAAACACAATTCGAAGATAAAGAATTCTAAGCGTTATTGGATGAAAATTAAGATCAATTGACTACTGTTATTTTAGAAGCACTAGAAGTTAATCAATCTTCTATTTCTCGACAAACCATGGAAAAGATATAAAAATATGAAAAATGAGTCTCAAATAAATTAACAAAAAAGAATATCTGCATTTAGTTGATTTTTAAACAAAAAAAAAGATTTTTGTTTTGAATTGTGATTGATAATAAAAAATAGATATATTTTACTAATACTAAGTATTAAAAGGAGTTGTTATATCCTAACCAATCCTCCACATCATCATCAAAACAAAACTTTAACAGTTTAGATAACTGACTGTGTATCTGGTGAAATCAGAAAAAAGTTCTATATTATTAACTATTGCTACCACGTGAAACAATCATAATCAATAAATACAATCAATACACAAATTTAAACAGGTGTTTAATAAAAAAAGATCATTAATAGCTACTAAATTAAGGAAGGTTATCCTGATCTATGAAAATTCTAGATTAATTATCGTTGAGGTAATCAAAAACACAATGTGAAGTCATTCTCTACCTTATGTACCCTCCAGATATTACGTCTTTTGACTACCATCGATTCAAATCGATATAACAAGGATTAAAGGATACACACTTCCAAAATTTCAAACAAATATAATTTGATTGCATCAATACTTGAGTCTACCTTTCGATAAGAAATCCAATTTTTAACACAGAATGAATAGTCGATTTTAAATGAATCGACTATTCATTGATGTAATAAGAAATTAACTAGTTTAAATCTATTATGCTATAACTCAAATATAATTTATTACTTCCAAAACCCATTTTTATTTTTTTAGATTATTTTGTATGAAACAATCTTTTGTAGAGAACTAAAAGACCATACAATGGAATATTTATGATCTATTGATGTTAACAGTTTATTATTTGCAAATAAATTTGAAGAATTGTTAAGTACGACAATGTATTCCAAGTAACAATAATAAGAACTCTGTCACCGGACATGCAAACCTAAGCAAGTATAATTATTATTATTATTATATATGTACAGACACACCTCACTACGACAAAGACGCATTCCAAACGAACGTACCTTAAATTGAATAAGAACATAAATCAAAGGAATATTTTTCACAAGAATTTATAATATATTATGAGAGTAAAAAATTAAACCTACATTATTATTATAATAATAACACACACACACATGTGATATATATATATATATATATATATATCAGCAGCAGCAATCTCTCTATCCATTGCCGGATGAAGAGCTTTTCCAAAATTTTCCACTACGATATATATATATATATATATATATATATATATATATATATATATATATGGTATATAAAAGAACGAAAAACTCATTGAAATAGACATAAACTGAATACATAACAAAAAGAGAAGTTAATAAGTGGAAAATTATAATTATTAAATGGACAGCAAGACAGATATCTTATCAAGTATGGAGATATAAAAGTGTGAAACACAGTGAAAAAGAGATCTGAATTAGAACTGCGAAATAAATGTCTCTGTGAAACATTCGAAAAAAAATAATAATTTTTGATAAGATTTCCGCCCAATAATAATCTGATATAAACTTTGATAAAAAATTATATATATATATATATTAGAATAAACACATAGATACAGAAAAACAACAAAAGTTATAAACTTTAAAAAAAAATGAAAGGTTTAAAGCAGAAATGACTCAGTCATATATTAAAAAAAGAAAATCAACGAGGGTCAAGAGAAATTATTGAATGGAAATTTGGATATATAAAAAGGCTCAAGAAAAGGCCTATAGATAGATGGAACATAGATATACAAAATTCGTCAGAATAAAGAAAAAGAGAAAGTCAATAAATCAATTGAAGTAAAAATTTTTCATCCAGCAAAGGATTTAAAGAAGTCGATGTTATATATATATATATATATATATATATATATATATATAAAGTATAAAATAAAACAATTAATAGATACAGTTTTAAGTTTAACATCAAATGTATTTGCAAAAAGAGTAAAATGTAACAACCGTACATTTGACAACTCGAAAATCATGCCTTGTATTGCAACATAAATCTTTTAAAATATCACAAATGGCACAACTAAAAATTAAAACATTTCAACTTACATGTTTATATGCATATATATATATATATATATATATATATATATATATATATATATATATATATATATATATATGTATATATACAAACAAATATTGTCGAAATTTCAAAAACGTAAAACACAATGTCAAGTGCACTGTAGAATAAAACTCAAATAAAATAATATTTGTCTAGAATTATATAATTGCTGAATACTTCAACTGTCTTGTAACTTGAAACCCAACTAAATAATTTATGAAACGAGTTTTTAATGAAAGATGTCTACAGTGACATACCAGAATTTATTTAAACATTGTCTATTATTGAAATAAAATCATTTATGCATATTTAAATAGAAATTTAAAATGTTTGTTTTAATTAAATTAAAATATATTTCAAGATCATCAAATATAATATAATTCGGTATTTACATATTCAAATTAAAAATTATCTACCCTTTTTTTAAAGGTAGACATGCTATTTTTTAAAAAAAGTATAGGATCATCCAAATGTAACGGCTAGATTTGTATTTTATTAAAAAGGAACCAAAAAATGTATACATGTTTTTCTATTTATCACCCTATATAGATGTTTCTTTTTAATAAAACACAAATCTAGAAGTTGTCATATTTGGATGACTTTTATTATAACTGCATTATTATTGATTGAATGGAAATATACAAAAATGGCATCATTGTGGGTCAGATTATATAGTTGGGAATAAACAGTTGATACTATTTAAAACAATGAAATAATCATTAAAAATATTGAAACCCACAACCCGTAATACATAAATATAAAATGAACGAAACCCAGAAATTAATATTAATTGACTCGAGACTATTATTGTATAATAAAAAAATAATAATTTAGTTACTAAAATTGTTTTATAGAGGTAGACTAGAAGCAATTGAATTCTAGTCTGTGATAAATTCACTTAATACCAGAGTACTATAAAAAAAATACTTAGGTATACTTGTGTGAACTGCTAAAATAAATCATAACTCTTATTAAATCGACACTTATAACTATTTGCATGTTTACGATTAAAAATAGCACTGAAGCAGTAAAAAAATATATAAAATATTAGAGAATATATTAGAGAATTATACATAAAAAATCTGAATTTCATGTTAATGTAAAGATATATAATCATTTGATTAGTTCTTCGAAATATAAATATTAATATAAAATAAACATGCATGCATACATAAATACACACACACACGCACACACATATATATATATATATATATATATATATATATATATATATATATATATATATATATATATATATATATATACTTATTGATGTTAATTTTTTTTTAATTTATTATCACTTTGTACATTTGTTGTCTTTTTGTGTTGTTTGAATATGTGGTTTTCAAAAGAATAACATTTATTTTAATTTCTTCACACATATTATATTAGCATTTCAATATAACTATTAATATTAATTAAATCTAGGAAAATTATTAAATATAATAAGTAACCTCATTCATAAATTAATAATTAAAAAATGTTAACAATTACAAATAATATATATATATATATATATATATATATATATATATATATATATATATATATAGTCCCTCACTTTTGAGGGTTGAGCATGAAGGCCAACAACTTCATCTTGTGAAAAAATAACTGTTGAAAAAATAAGGGAGTAAACCCCGAATAAAAAATCTTCACCAATCCGCCTGATCAGCGAGGTGAATATGACTAAATACCAGTGAATGGTAGCATTCATTGAGGCTTTCTTCCAGAAGTGGATTGATATGGGCTTAATGATGATGATGATGATGATGATGATGATGATGATATATATATATATATATATATATATATATAGGTTATAGTGTATATTGCGTTATATCAAGGCTTTTTTTAGGTCAATGAATTTTATCATAGAACTATTGACAGGGATTAAATTTAAAATTCTATCTCGCTTAAATCACACACACACACATATATATATATATAACGACTGCCCAAAAGAGCCTGAAGGATAGTAAAGAAAAATAAACAACAGTAAGTAAGTAAATGTATGTCTAAACCTTTCAATCTCATTTAGGTCAACTTATATAAACATTGATTAGGATCATCATCTGTCATGGGAAAGAATGTATTTGAACCCCGGTCGGAGATATGAGAGCAGGTGGGCCTCTTTATCCTTAGTAAAAGCAATCTGTCTAAGAATGTAAACCTGAGTCAAAAATATTCATCAACCTGCCCGGTCAGCGTGCTGAATATAACCAAATACCAATAAATGATATCACCAAGCACCCATCAGTCATATATAGTGATATGATGATGATAAATAAACACGAGTGCATATACATACAAATAAGAGATAAAATAATAGAAACAATTACTAACTGCACATTTTTTTTAAAAAAAAGATTATATTTATAAATTTTCAAACTGACTCTTTTTGAAAGAAATAATATCATCAAAATTATTATTAAATTCTTCTCTTATTAGTTTTATGATTTTTGATACTGTTGTTCTAGGCACAATAATGTCTTTTTATTCGTAGATGCTCCTATTAAACATGTACTAACAATCCGTCTTCTTTTAAAATCTTGTAAATTGTACATCTTGTAGCATTTATAAAGTAAAGTAAGAATTTATTGTTATAATAGTAGTAGTACAGTGTATGTATATATATATATATATATATATATATATATATATATATATATATACATGTATGATAGTACAAAGATATAAACATAGGTTAGCTTAACGTTTCCCAAATTGTGATCCGCGGCCCAGTACCGGTCCGCAGAAAAAAAATTGCCGGTCCTCAGAAAGCCTGATTTTTTATTAACCCATTTATCAAAAATTAAAATTAGCACTTTAAATAATATGATACATGTTTTTACATAAAAGAGGGCAGCGTAAAAATTTTACAAAAAAATACTGGTCCACTGTCGAAAACGCTGGATTAGCTTATTATACAGAATATATTTTGCTCCAGAAAAGGAAGACACAAAAGGTTTGAAAAAGAAATTTTTGATATGAAACAGGAGTTGCAAGACAATTTTCAAAACCTGCTTTTGATTATCACTTATATATGATCTATCAGTTTTATAGTTTATAAATATCTAAAAAGAGATTAGACAGTAAAAAAAAATAAATTATATCAACAAATGTTTGATTAATGTTCTTCCAGAGTTGTCAATGCAATTTCTAATATAAAATTGTCTAGTGTTTTTATTACTTTTTTATCCTCTACATATATATATATATATATATATATATATATATATATATATATATATATATATATATATATATATGTATATATATTATTCAAATAAAATATTTCTTTATGTTTATAGAAAAAACTTTGACCAATGCATCCTACCTATTCTCACTTAGATGGATCTTATACTAGAATAAATCAATAGCTCAGATTACACAAATGAATTTTAACCCCAACACCACAATAATTTAAAGTGTTCAATAATTACTTATTGTTCACTTATTATTTATAATTGTATAATCTATAATTATATCGGCTGATGCATTTCGATCGCCATCATCGTCAGAGCCTTTCTGATGATGGAGTCGCCATCGAAATGCATTAGCCGATATAATTGTAGACTATATAATTATAAATAATAAGTGAACAATAAGTGATTATTGAACACTTTAAGCTATTGTGGTGTTGGGGTTAAAATTCATTTGTGTAAAGTGAATCAGCCACAGTTCCAAAACAACAAATCAATAGCTCAGAGGACACAAGGAAACCTAAAAAGAAGTTATGAATAGCACATAGAGATAAATGAACAAAACTGTTTAACTACTTTTAATCAGTTAAATAATTTTATTAAAACTAGTAATTTTCTAATGCATGAAAAAAATACATAAATCAATAAAAAACGTTACACCAGTATTAACTATTTTGTCTCAATGATTTACAGATATTTATATTTAAATACAATGTATAACCTTCTATGAACTAAAACATGGAACTGACTTTCACTTTATTTCCGACTGATAATTGGTAATTGTTTTAGGCTTCCTTCAAACAATAAAACTGAACAATACGAATTTAATGTTTATTAGTGACCGTCTGAAATTTTTTTTCGGTATGTAACGAACAATTGATTTCAATATTTTTAACAACAAAACGAATCAGTTTCATTAAAACAATTATGTATTATTCAATAAATCAAAAAAAATAATTAATAGAATTATTTTGTAACAATACAATATAAATTATACAAGTCATTGATTTACTTAAAAATATTGAGATTGATGAAAATTTGTCTTTTATATATAAAACGATATTATATGTATGTATATATATATATATATATATATATATATATATATATATATATATATATATATATATATATATAGGATCATCTAAATGTGACGCCTAGATTTGTGTTTTATTAAAAAGAAACTATACACATATTTTTTTTAATAAAACAGAAATCTAGGCGTCACATTGGATGACCCTATATAATCAAAAATACATTCTTATAGACAATTTCTAAATAACATATAATAACAATTATTATTATTATTATATACATATATATATATATATATATATATATATATATATATATATCAGTAATTATAATTACTATCACCTATTAATCCACAGCTGAATAAAGGTTTCAACTAAACACTTTCTGATTTTAACAACTCATTATCCTTCTTTTTCACACAAAATTACAATAAAGTCCTTAACACTAGGTTTACGGAACGCGTCATTTTGACGCATTTCGAATTTTATGAGGGAATTTACAGAAAGTTTACATTTTTCTTCTACCACTTGTACTGACTTTTATCCATTTAACGAGACAAATAAAATAGTGAAATTAATTTTCTTCAAAGCTTTTTAATTTAGAAATTATGTATGTTGTATACCTATCTCTACGATATGCGTCAATTTGACGCAATCGTAAAATGACCATTAATGCTAATTGGAAAACCCTGATACAGAAAAGGCAATTTGATATGCTCGGGAAGCATATGAAACAAAGTCACTAAAAGATTTTTATTTATGGTCGAAGAAATGGGGACCCGCTTTCTTCTCGAGCACAATGCCTAGAGATCAATTTATGGAAATTTTTCGATTCATATTATTTGATAAAAGAACAGAACGATCTGAATGTTTACATACAGATAAATTTGCATTGATATCTGAAATATGGAACAAATTGATACACAATAGTAAATCCTGTTATAAACCTCGCGAGAATATTTCAATAGACGAGCAACTGTTCCCTACGAAAGTCCGATGCAGATATATGCCAAATAAGCCACATAAATTTGGCATAAAGTTTTGGTTGGCAGTAGATGTAAATTCAAAATATCTAAAAAATGGTTTCCTTAATCTGAGTAAAGATGAAACGCAAACTTCAACACTTTTGGGCGTATTTTGTAGTTTTAAAGTTAGCCGAATCATATTTACATCAAGGCAGGAATATAACAACTGATAATTTTTTTACCAGTATATGTGTAAAAGATACACGGAATAAATGTAATGTTAAATATTATAAATTTTATATAAATGTATATCTTATAGTTTCATTTCTAAGTTAACACTGTATAATTGTTGTTTTTTTAAAGAAAATGTATGATTTTGTTCATGCGTCAAATTGACACGTGTCCGTAGAGATAGGTATACATGAAACGTCCGTAAACCTAGTGTTAATATCCTAATCTCAACTATTCATTATCCTTTTTCAGGTACTTATTATATTTTTTTGGATTTCAATTAGTATCCGATGATCATGGGTCATTTTCCTTGCTTGTAATATTCCACTGTCAAATCTTAAATTTTTATTACTTTTATAAATCATGTTTGATTTCAAATCCATTCTTTTCTCTTTCTATTTCTTCTTATTATTCATAACATGTATCTTTCCATGCTTCGTTGAGTTGATATATATATATATATATATATATATATATATATATATATATATATATATATATATATGTACTTGATAATTATATTACACTACAAAAAACATTTGTTAAATACTTGAACTGTTATTGCAGAAACGTGCACGATTTATTAATTCGAATATCTGTTAATATAGGACGGAAATCAACAACAGCATCCTGCTAATTGAGATTTACGTGACCAGATGGTTAACTTCGAAAAATGGCAGCCATAACTGATGAATATACAATAGACAATACGTTTATTTCGATTTGTAATTCTTAATACGTGAATCATACAATGTCTGTTTATTTTAATTATTTCTGTTTAACGTTGCTTAACTATTGAATAAAATAATTTCAATTTCACGAATTATTTTGACATTCATTGTCTATTATTATAATTTACAATAAACCTAAGATAAATCTAATTTTAATTTCAATTTACTTATACAAATATAAGGTTTTGCAATAAACGTTTCAGGAATTTAAATGGAAATAAAATAAAAAATATTTAATTAATTAGTTATTTATTTTTAAGCATATTCTAGGGCATTAATGATGGAACACAATTTCACTCATATGACCATCATGACTTCGATTGACTAGTGCATTCGTTTAGTCCAATTTTTAGTTACTCTTTCACATAAATGTGGTCCAATTTCACGAATTACACGTTCAATTTTTATTGCTTTTGTAGTTTGTGGTTTATCAGTATAAATCAATGATTTCACATAACCCCACAAAAATAATTCAATGGAGTTAGATTACATGATCTCGATGGCCAATTTATGGGTCCATTTCGTGAAATAATGGACTCATTAAATTTTATTTCAATAAATCTATTGAAGTTTTTACAATTTCTAAGCATTGTTGAAGTCTTAAACGAATAAATGAAATAAGAATCATAAAATGTAATGTAAAGTGCATTATGGAATAAAATTGAAATAAAATAACGTTTCTAGAATTATAAAAATGCTTAAACGTGCTTATAACTTATAACCTAACGGATGTGTAAATGTAACTAAATATTTTATGAAACGAGTTTTTAATAAATTTCTTATTAAGCTTTAAATAACTTTTTTCAAATATATATATATAAAACTCACCTTCAAGGCCAACTCTAGATCCTCTTCCCTCATACCTAAGCTGGGGCTACGCCAAGCGCTCCGCCACCATGCACGCACTCATCTTAGCTGACACTGGATGATGCAACTGTAAAATAATTAAATGCATGTATTTATAATGTTGTAAAACTATTTAAATTCTTTCGTAAATTCATTCCATAGCTAAGAGCAATAACATGTTACATAGATGAAGATACGTCCAAGATAACGTATCGAATTCGATTTTAATCGAAAACTACTTTAATGATATCTTTACATAAACAAAGTACGTTTTCAAGTATGTCATTATTTGTAATAAATGAATTCTGGAATAAATTATACGTTTACAAATTTATATATATATATAATTTCTTGAAACTATTTAAATATTACACAAGTGTATATACATTCTACACAAAACAATTAAATGTGAATAAAAATTTATTTGAAAAACGTGTACGGATGGACACATACAAGAAGTGCTTTTCAACACACGATAGCGTTAATTTATGATAGTGGTGCGTCCCAAACAATTTTGCACCGTTGTAAATATCGCTAGCAGCAAAGGCGTGGCGCGATGGCACACAGGTCTACTTTATAAGGCTATTTATAT
The DNA here is from genome assembly GCA_029203775.1 of Neoneuromus ignobilis. NCBI lineage: Eukaryota > Metazoa > Arthropoda > Insecta > Megaloptera > Corydalidae > Neoneuromus > Neoneuromus ignobilis. The sequence goes on along the minus strand of CP092094.1, from coordinate 22,561,282 downwards.
CTGTTATAAAAAATAACAAATGTTTGGATATATGTTTATCAGTGTGGACGACATATGTATGCTACTTAAATTCGATTTTTTTCACTCATTTACAATGTGACAAAAAAGCTGTTCTTTAAAACTAAATGTCAATTTTTTTAACAAGCCGTTCTACTTTTCGACAGAATCAAATCTTAACGTTATAAATGTTCTCAGTTCACTTTTTAATAATGTAATATAATAAAGATTCATACTTCTAAATCTTTTTTAAATTCTGACCGTTGTCTTGACTGCAAGATATTTTCTCTCCCTCTCTCTCTCTCTCTCTCTATATATATATATATATATATATATATATATATATATAGATATATATATATATATATATATATATATATATATATATATACTTTAAAAAATGCAATTTATTTCCAACAATCAAATAAAATTATTATCTACAGGTCATATTTTTTTAAAAAAATAATTTACTAAGTATTTAAATTTCAACTCACAAAAATCAGTTATAACCAAATGCCCAGTAAGGAAACTAAGAGATTTTTTTCAATATACAAAAAATGTAAATAAACTGTTTTAACTTCTTTAAATTACTTAACATTACAATATATACTCTTTTAAAAAAAATTCAATAGAACAACAAAAATATCTGTCTATCTACCTAAAAGGCGGCCCAAATGAGGTTAAAATAGAATAAAGAATAATAAATGATAGTAAGTAAGTAAATGTATGTCTTAACCCTTAACCTCATTTGGACTACACTAATATATATATATATATATATATATATATATATATATATATATATATATATAAATATATTTAAAACATCATATATTTTTTTTAAAAAAAAATGTACTCAAGTCTATTATTATTTTTAAAAAGTACTATATGTATCTATATAGATATTGAAAAAACCAATCGAAATGAAAATATATCTTTTATATACTCGTATACAAGTGAATAACTTCATTCAATATTAGGAGAGTTTATATAATATTATAATTGTTCAATCATTCCTTATTCATTTTATTCACAATGCATATTTAAATATTTATATTGTCATTAACAGAGCACTTTATTCTAAAATATCATGATATTGAAAAAGTCATTTAACTATATTATTAACCTAGTGGAAAATATTTGTAATAATTATAATAACTGATTATCTCAAAATTAAAGATAACACTATTTTATAACATTTAATCAATACATATATTAATTTCATTAAATAAAAAAATATTAATAAATAAACATAATTTTTTTATCATATCATATATATATATATATATATATATATATATATATATATATATATATATATATATATATATATATATACACATGCTCGAAAATGTCTGCGTACACTTATCAATACGGATATATTTCTCAATAAAACAACCTGATTAAAGTAAATTTAAAAACAAACATATTTTTTTAATAATTCTATAAAGTACTAATTCTTTATAGGTGGCAATTCAAAACATTTTAAATTTATAATAAATAAAATAAAAAATAAAACACACAAAAATTCATATAAATTAAACAGAAAATGTCTGCGTACACATTTTATTAAACGATAAATCATCGATTTTTTGCAATATTTGCACTTATTGTTGTTTTGAAATTATCACATTTTTATGTCCCAGTTCGTATGTTGCAATCAAAATGCTAAAATATTATTTTTAGTAACTAATAGTAAAGTTTTTTGCAAAAAATAAATAAGATGGAATTCAAAAAAAGGAAATTTCTGTTAGTGAGTGTAAAATTATTTTAAAGTTAGAAAAAGAAGGAAAAAGTTTTCGTGAAATAGGAAAGGGTGTTGGAAGACAACATTCTTTCATTCAAAGGGTAGTAATCAATTTTAAATCCACATTTGAAACCGCTTTCTGGCCAGCCGTCGAAGTTAACATTTAGATAAAGGCGTAATATTGTAGCTTCAGTGAAAGAAAATCCTCGAATAACTGCACCCCAAATTGCTAAAGATATTAAAGTACTATTTAAAAAACAAATCTGTGCTGATATTGTGCGAAAAATAATAAAAAAGGGTGGGTATCATGAACGTGTTGCGCGTAAGAAATCATTTATTTCACGTATCAATAGATAAAAATGGATTGCATATGCAAATGAGCACATTAATAAACTAATCCAGTTTTGGAAAAATATGATTTTCTCAGCCGAGATCAAATATTGCATTTTTAGAATAAAAGAACTCAAAATTGTATGTACATCATTGAATAAAAAAATCTTGTTCTTACTGTGAAACTCGGCGGTGATAGAGTAATGGTATAGAGGTGTATAACAAGTAAGGGCGTGGGACAAATGGAGTTTTTCGAATCCACGATGGATAAATATGCTTACTTAAATATTTTAAAACGAAATATAAAGCAAAGTGTTGAAAAATTAAGTCTAGGTCCCGATTATAATTTTTTGTATGACAATGATCCGAAGCACACGGCAGAAGTTGTTAAGCTATAGATATTATATAACGTTCTAAAACAGTTGGATACACCTCTCCAATCTCTAGACCTAAACCCTATAGAACATATATGACATTTTCTCAAACGTTAATTCGCCAACATGGCATAATTGTAAAGGAAATGTTGAAGAAAGTTATAGAAAAAGAGTGGAATAAGATTAGTGTTAAAGAAACCACAAAAAGTGGACCATTCCATACAAAAACGATTATAAGAGGTTCTTAAAAAAGAGGCTATCCAACCAGTTACTAATTCACTTGAAAAGTTTATTTTACTTTATATTATTTTTGATTTTCATTTTTTGTACGCAGACATTTTCTGCTCATCTGTATGAATTTTTGTGTATTTTTTTTTTATTTTATTTGTTATAAATTTAAAATGTTTTGAATTATCATGTATAAATAACTAATAGTTTTTAGAATTATTAAAAAATATGTTTGTTTTTAAATTTGCATTAATAAGTATATTTTATTGAAAAATATATCCGTATTGATAAGTGTACTCAGACAATTTCGAGCATGTGTATATTATCTAACTTCATCTATACATAACCTCAATGATTTTAAATCAATTGATAATATATTAAAGAGTTGACATGACTGAAATTCATTACTTTACTTTCAATAATTCTCTAATCTAATTAAAACCGATGAAAATCGATTTTTGCCAGTAGCATAATCGTTGAAAGATAACCACAAACATTTTTTTTAATTCCACAACAAATAACACAGCTGTCGACAGTGATAAATACATTTCAACATGTCAAAGATTGAATTCGGTTTAAAGGTATGTCAAAACTGAATATTTTCGGATGATTTATTTACATCAAGCATCTGTAACTTTGAATAAATTATTAACTACAGGGCTATTTGTAATGTATAGTTAGATTATATGATTCTGTAGTGACATTTAAAAGTATTTACATTTTATTAAAAATGTTTATGATTTATATTTAATTAAGTGAATAAAACGGCTTAATATTAGATATTAAATGATATTCTATAATACTTAAATAATTTTAGACTGATGTCTATGAAATGTCGGATTTTCTTCATGTCATTAAATAGATTTAAAAATGAAAGTGACTGACCAATGATTATATTCGAATATATATATATATATATATATATATATATATATATATATATATGTATGTATGTATGTATATAAATTTTAATATTAAAAAAATGTTAAAAACATATTTTGTAAAAATATGCAAATGTTACGACCGCAGACATTGAAACATGCAAATATTTCTGATTTATGTTATTTATATATTGGCACGTCGACAATAATCAAGATTTTTTTATAAATTCGACGATTTTGTTTCGTTTAAGTATTTATACGTAACTTCCTCTTCCTGTGTCGGTATTCTTTGTTCAAAATTCGAGTCGTTTGTTTTAGTTCAATGTGCTATAATTAACGAGGTTTAGTTTTTGCTTTATCAATCGTTTAAAGTATTTACGTTCGCATATTTGATTTTAATATATATTTTTAACGATAAAAATCATTTCCGTATGGTTTATATGGATCTTTGTTCTTATCAATATTTTTAATACATGGCACATTTAAAAAAATATACTTGATTTTTTAATTCTCTTAAAAAAACTTAATTTATTCCAAGCTATTTATTTAATATAGATTCAACCATTATAAGTTAATCTTTTTTTAATAAAATGTAATCTAAATCAAGAGAATTATTCAGAAATAATGATTAGTTCACTTTTATATAAATTTCAAAATTTTATAAAAGCGTACAATAATCTTTTATTGTTCATTTTATTCACTAATGATAATTTCAAAGATCATGGTTTAATAATGACTGCATAGTTATTGAAATTATGTATATCAAATAAATAATAAAAACGATGCTCTCAATGTTCAGAGTATCTACTTAAAAGTAATGATTAAAATCTATTTAAAGAGTATCTACTTAAAGGTAATGATTTTTGTGTGACAAATTAATTATGCATTTCCGGGTAAAAAATTATTATATAGTGGAAAAAATTCATAATCCTGAAAGAATTGCTTTACGAAATGTGACTAAAGAAGCTTTAGATTACTTACATAAATAATCTCTTAGTGATTAAGAAATGGACAAATACATAATATTTATGAAGTAAGGGTAAATAATCATAACATAACATTTTTATAAAAAGGGGTTAAATAATCGTTTGTATAAAATTACTTAATTTAATATGATTTTTTTAAATACTACGACCAATTTTTTAGATAATTAAATTATTATAGAGAGCACTAATAACAATTATTAGAAAAAAATTTAAAAAAATATTGTTTAACCTCAAAAATCAGAGTTCAGAAAAAGGCTAATAGAAGTAAAATAATCAAAAAAACTCGTTATTTGTTTCAATACTCTGGTAATTTCACTTTAACGCAAATGAACCATTTACCCCTGCACAACAAGATATTATAAATGTGTTCAATAATCATTTAATGTTCACTTTATTCGCTGAGACATGTTTAGATGATCATTCCATTATAGTTAAAAAGTGTTGCATTATGAAATCTAACTTTATATTCTAGCATTATAAAATCTAGATTTTATAATAACGATAATGGAATGGCCATTTAAATGCACATTAGCAAATAATATGAACAATAAATGATTATTGAAAAATGTTATAAAATCTTATTGTGTTTAAAATGAGTAATTCATTTCATTTAAAATCAAAAATTTTGTATTATTAAAAAATATTTTAATAATTTATACAATCAAAAATGTCTAAATTATAGTTTTAATTATTAATTATTTAATTATTAATTCTTAAATTTAATTTCCTAGTAAATATTAATGACTGAGTATTTATTTTATTAACGAAAATGAATACAACTTATCCTTTGTATAAAAAAAGTTGTATTTTTAAAAAAGTAATTAAAAATATAACTGATTTGATTCATATTTTATAACACAATGCTCAGATGATGATAGCATCGCCATCGAAATGTGCATTAGCCTATTGTTATAAATAAACAATATATAATTATTGAACACATTTTAATATCTTGTGATGTTAGGATTAATAATTCATTGGTATAAAAAATATTTTATTTGAAAATATGGTATTTTAATTCTCCATATTTGAAAATATGGTATATTAAAATCTAAAAGTTCATATATAGTAATAATTACTATTTTTTGTACAAAATTAAACTTTTGTGGTTCATTCACTCTTACTCTTATATATATATATATATATATATATATATATATATATATATATATATATATATATAATTTCAAATTAACTTGTTGATATAATTAAATTAAAAACATTATATGCACTATGAAGTACACAATTGAAATTCTTAATAAATTATACAATCGAAAAATTAATTTTAATTACAAATTTAATATAGTTTTGAAATTATATCTTATTAAAATTATGCTAATTCAGATATATAAAGGTTTATCTTGATATTTAATATATATATATATATATATATATATATATATATATATATATATATATATATAAATATATATATATATATATATATATATATATATATATATATATATATATATATATATATATATATATATATATATATAAATCATATTTTACATAAATAAATTCACTTTTTCTGAACTTCTGTTCAACCTATTACATTATATAATATAAGCATACGAACATAAATTTCGTACAAACATTTCATACAGACTGCACAGTGTACGTTGTTCGCTTTATATTTGCTACACACATAATAAATTTACCTGTACTTTCATATCACACGGTTCAGCAATTGTTTGTTTTTTATTATTTCTCAGGTTAAACGACTTGATACAATTTTTGTCTACAAATCTGTACAGAAACGAAATTTCTCACGAGCACGATTAACATATTCCAGTGAATAAAGGTAAATACAATTAATCAGAACCGGATTAAGTAGCTTAGGTTCAAATATTTTTTTATTTATTTCGAAATACTGTGTTATACAGACATAAAATATGATGATATTAAAGTCATTTTATTTGTCAAAATATACATTTTCACACTGAAATATCGTTTCTCAACTAAAAGATAATTTATAAATTCCATTTGTATCAAATGTAGAATTTTTATTTTCAAAAAATATGAACTAGGAATAATAAACTAAAGCTTCAAACCTTTAACCTATCTTTTTTTAAAAAACGTTTTTAAGTTCAGATTGAAAAAGGAAAGTAATAAATACTAGAGATTATTTTCTTATTGAAATTACAACTACTAGATTTATTTTTTATTAAAACATTATTATTATTATCATATATTAAATTAAGCATATCAACACAACCACTTAATTCATAATATATTCTGTCATACGCCATAGTATGTTTTTTTGAATCCACATCAAAGAATGTTATTATTGGTTTACTTAGATAACAATTACCAAAAAATATCAAGATATATAATCTATATACAATATATATATATATATATATATATATATATATATATATATATATATATATATATATATAAATGTACTAAAAATAAATGTTTATTAAACAAAATCATATTTAATAATTTTATAGAAAAAGGACATAGAGGTCCAATGTTTGGAGTAAATTGATGAAATAAAACAACTAAGAAAAATCAATTGTATAATGATGATGTTTGATCAAAGATTAAATTAGGAATCATGATATTATTTGAAAGGATGAATAATATAATGAAGAGCAAAATATCAATGAGCCTAAAACGAAAAACAAATAACTAATGTGGGCTAAATACCAACACTTACAGATCAAAAACTTGATCATTTAATGTAAAAATAAAACATTTTTTTTTAATAATCCAATGACAAATAAAAATGATAATGTTAGGAATTTCTAAATGTGATAAATGGATACGAAAACAAATCAAATTTAACAATAGAGGGTAATCTGAATGCAACGCCTAGATTTGTGTTTTACTATACACATGTTTTCTTATACAAAACTCTATAAAAATGTTTCTTTTTAATAAAACACAAATCTAGGTATCACATTTGGATGACGCTGTATAATAAAATAAGTAAAATTATTGGACATATAGCAAGAAGAGAAGACAATAGGTGAATAAAAATAATTGCTGAATGACCATCAAAAGAAAAATATGGGACCAAATAAAGAGATATCATCAAAGATGATAAGATGAAATTATGAACCATACTGGAAGTGAAGGTTAGTTAAGATTAACTGCAAACAGGAAAAAGTGGAAAAGTTACAAGAAAACATTTAAGAAGAGACAATAACTTTCAATGAGGTTTTTGCTTAGCAATGGGCTAATTTAAGAATTGAATTATGAATAATTATATACTCGTGTATATATATATATATATATATATATATATATATATAATATGTGTGTGTGTATGTTTATGTATTTGTAGTAAATTAATGAAGAAATAGACAAAAAGAAAAGATTTTTAAAACAAATAGAAAGAAGATAAATTTAGGTTATAGGACATCTGATGAGAAGCAATTATTTTCTTAAAAACATTTTGAAACTTACGAAGAAATAAAAAAATGGCTTCAGAATGGAAGATATAGCTACAATGAAAAGGCATTGTCTTCAATGAATGCTCTCTCTCTCTCTCTCTCTCTCTGTGTGTGTATGTAAGTATGTGTATATATATATATATACAAACTTTTTATTTTATATACACTTTTCCACGTCACAATTGATTTGGTACTGTGGTTAATTCGCTTTAATACAAATAAATCATTGAGTAAAAGAGTCCATTCACGTGATTCATTCTAATAAAATTATTAAAATATACCTTTGTACACCAATACAATCACCGAGTTATAACAAAATTAAAATGTACAGACATTTACAAAAATGCAAAAACTATAAACGTAATAAAAAAATTATTTGTATAAAAATTAACTATGAAACTACTTTTACAATTTGAATTTTACAAAAATGATTATAAACGGAGTCAAGTCAAAAACTAATATTTACTCTATCCACTTTTTTATTTTTTTCCACTTTTTTAATAAATGTGTATTTCGTTAATATATACTTTTTATAAATTCTTTACTTATCTTTTTTTACTTTAATTATTTGATGCTACCGACACTTTTTTATAATTTTTTAAAAACATATTCATTCCTTACTTAATAAAAACTAGTAAATCTACTTTTCAAGTCTCAATTTATAATTTTTTGGTTACTTTTTATGCGATTTATTTTTTCAGTATGTTTAAATGTATAATAAAATAATACCATGTAAAGTATTCAATAATTTATTAAATTCGTAGTAAAAAAAATAAAAAGGCAGTTATTAAGAAACCACATAAATAAAATATAAAAGATATGTCTCATTCATATAAATGAATATAAACTTTTATAAAAAGAATTTACCGAAACATTCCACTTTTTCAATTAACAGGAATGTAGATTGAATTCACACGGTTTTAGTGTTCAACATATATTTACTTTTAAGTCTGTTGTTGATATTGAGCAATTATAAATTTCGTTATTATCCAAAATGAACAAAAATGTCAATGTTTTTTTTTTAAAAAAAAATGTAATATAACTTTACAAAGATTGTATCATTAAACTTATTTAATGAACCATAAACAATTTGAACTTTGACCTAATTTATATTATTTTCCTGTCATGATTCACTAATAAAATTAATAAGTTTTGATTTTGTTGTATATTGAAAATATCTTTATTAAAAAATTAGTCAAATAACAAAACTGCATATTCTAAACTATAAGTATTTGGAAAAATAACATTTTGAAATATAAAATTTTAAAAATAATAACATGTATATATAGTAAAAGTAAAAGGCGAGATACTTGGTCATCTTCAATTTTGTGATTTATTTGATGATGATGGCATTACCATTAAAATGAACATCAGTTTATAAATAGAGAAAGTGAACAGTAAACAATTATTGGACACTTTTTCAATACCTTACAGCTTGGAATTTTAGTTGATTTATATTTTTTAATTTTAAATTTACTACTACATATTTACCTTTTTTAATAATAATAACCATCTTCATTCGTAATTATTTTTAAGCAATTAATACACATCGTTAAAAACGTTATAGAACGTGTTGATGTGAAGAAAAATATACAAACATTTTCAACAACTACTAATAACGTTATTTTCGTACCAGAATATTTAATCACAAACCCGACTTTTTCTGAAGGACAACACGAACAATTCTAGATTTGACTAAATGAAGATATAAGATAGATAAAAGAACACTTTGTAAGATTGTTTACTACTTATTAGATTAAAACCCACGTACAACAACCGATCTATTTCAATATTTATCTATAAACCGGTATTTAAACTACTAAGTAAGGTATCCAGTTTTTTTAAGAGATTCAAAATAACAGAAACAGAATATTTATTTTTTGTACATTATTAGATCAAAAAATTAGATTGTAAATAAATAAACGAAATTAATTCAGACAATCTATGTATAAAATAAGTGTAGTATATTTTTCGGCTCACTTAAATGAAATGAAATGTTTTAATATTATTATATATATTAAATAGAGTGAAAATAACTACAAACGTTTCTACGCTAACACAAAATATAACCTAAACGCTTATCCATTAGAACAGTGAATTTTGTGAACATTAATAATTAATTTAATTGCTGATAAAAAATACTTTCATATTTCAAATATATATATATATAGTATTTAGATAATTGTTCAAATATTTTTTATATATATAGGGTCATCCAAATGTGACGCCTAAATTGGTATTTTATTAAAAAGAAACTATACACACGTTTCTTTTTAATAAAACACAAATCTAGGAGTCACATTTGGATGATCCTAAATATAATTGTTACTTTAACACTTGTACATATTTTTAAAATACGTTTAATTTTCTGATTTATACTTATTTATTTTATAAATTCTACATAAATCATATTATTTTTTATGATCGACTGAATTTTATTAAAGTTGTACAATAATTAATTATTAATATTACTAAACAATGATTTGAAAATAATAAATTTCGTTTAATCAACTGCAGTGATTACTAAACATTAACCCTATTTAATTAACGCTTATAATCACTAAATGAAATATAAGAAAAGATAAAACACTTAACTTTTAACACAAATTAATTATCACTCCAGTACCAAATATATTGTAAAAATATTCAATTATTATTTATTTTTTTACTTTATTTGTTTATAAACTAATACCCATTTAGATGGAAATGTCATCATCATAGAATACTGTATTAAAAAATCTAGAATAAGATATGTGAACACGAATTCACCAGTTTCAAAAAAATATTGATCTTTAAAAACATTTAAAAATATATCTCAATTAATGTATCACTGGAGAAAAGTTTGGATAAATTTTAAGAGCTGATCAAAATTCAATATTAATTAATAGCATGTCATATTGAATTCAAATAATTTTGAAAGTTCAGAAGGTAGTTATAAAAAATATAAAGACCTAGAATGTTTCAAGATTACATTTTTAAATATTTTTAAAATATAGTGTTTTTTTAAGCATGATAGAACTTTAAATTAAATTTCTATCGAAAGTTCTATATAACCTAAAAAACATCTTTACTATACCTTTATAAATATACACACACATAAGGTGTTTTTAGGTTAGATAGAACTTTCGATAAGGATTCAATTTAAAATTCTATCACGCTTAAAAAACAGCCCATGTTTATTATTTTTATCTATTATTATGTTATATATGTTGTGCTTGCGATACTATGTTGTAATGAGTCATCGTTAATACAATAATTACAGCTGTTTACTTTAAGAAATACATTATTTATTTAAACTGTACCGAGTAAGGTATAGCATCTAATATACTTTTTTGTACATAATGTTCTACGAGTTTTAAAAAGGTGTCAGTGCAACAAGTTAGTCGAGAAATATATGCAACATGATTGGAAAGTATACTGTTGTTGAACTCATATGTCACAGTAAAAAAATGTCATTCTGGTGATTTTCACAATATAAATATTCAAAATAAAAACAATATTTAAGTCATTATCTATTCTGAAACTATGACGAATTCACTTTCATACAAATGAACTATCACTCCAATACCGCAGATATTTTAATGTGTTCAATCGCTGTATTATAAAATATCATCTCTCTCAAATGAAATACTCTGATGATGATGATATTGTCATCGAAATGCGTATCAACTTTTAAATGAATAAAGTGAACATAAAGAAATATTAAACACTTTGAAATATTTATATATATATATATATATATATATATATATATATATATATACACCCGTCTCTCAATTTACGCGGGACTTTTTTTACGCGAGTTTCTTTTTACGCGGCAAATTATACCTCTATTTACGCGGGACTTTTTTTACGCGGTCAGATAGATTTCATTTTATATAATTTTTCATGGAATTTATTATATATCAGAGTGACGCAAATTCTTACTTGAACGTATAAAAGCACGATATAAATATATAAAAGGTTAATTGTTTTGAATTACAGTAGCGATAGTGACACCGAATAAAATTTATCTACTTTTATTTTCTAAAATGTCATTATTTTTTTGTTAAGCTATGTGAAATAAATATGTGTTTCTACAACTTTACTAGCTTTTATTTCCAATATTTTTTCTATTGAACTGATAGACTCAATTTACGCGATTTTCATTCGCGTAAAACAAATCCACGTGGAATGGATACTCCGCGTAAATTGAGGAACGGGTGTATATATGTATATATGTATATATATATATATATATATATATATATATATATACAGGTAACCCCCGTATAACATGGTTTCACTCTAACACGGTTTGAGAATTAGATAAATCCCCGAACAACGCTTAATTTTTTTAAGAACAAAATTTAAAATTAGAGAAATCCCCTATAACACGGAACGAAATAAGAGCTGTTGAGTGCACAAGATATCTCATTGGTAAGTTTTCATTTGAGCGTGTATTCGTATCATATTTGCCTGCAAAATTTTGAAATTTATTAGAATTTGAAATCCATTTTGTTCGTGGAGTATTAAGTACATTTTAAATCTTTGTGTTTTTTTACTACATTATACATAGATTAAAAATTTTCTGGTGCGTATTCAAGCTTTTTTAGAAATGATAATTATGTTTTTCATTTTTATGAATTAATTTGTAGTCCTGAACTATGTCTGTCGGAAATAAAAAAATACCTTTACAAAGACATTTCATCTCGCTAGAACAAAAATTACAGATTTTACTCTCAGCTAAAAGCAAGCAATCTAAAATAACAGATTTTTTGCGAAAAGTAGAGCATAGAACTCAAGATAATGTTGAAGAAAGTTCAGAGGATGAGGATATCTTGTCAAAAAGAAAACGCCCTCGGTTAATGGTGCTTATTAGTGATGACGAAGAAAACATTATTTAATACATATTAATATGTAATACTTTTGAAGAAAATTGCTTTAATAAATATATTTCTCCTAATTATAAAAATATTACAGTATGTTTTTCTATTTTTGGAACCTAACTCCCTTTTTTGCATTAATTCTTTGTTTCGCATAACACGGCATTTTTTAGGAACGTAACAACCGTGTTATACGGGGGTTACCTGTATATATATATATATATATATATATATATATATATATATATATATATATATATTCAAATATATAAATATAGATTCATCTATAAACATATAGAGACACACATATCATACACATCTGCACATCTCCCGCAGGTACAAAACCCTTAAATAGACACACCGTACGTAATCTACACATGAATACACACACACACACATTGACAAATAATTTATAAATACTCGACCGTACGTATAAAATATAATTGATGGAATAAGTTGTTGTTGGTGCGAGTGTGTGTGTATGTATTTTTTTTATTGTACAGATACGTCCTTGTAACTACGGTAGTTCGTAAAAACGACCATATTTGTGTCGTCATTACACACTACATTCCCAAGGTCTCGCTCAAGAAACACCTCTACGTCCCCGTTTGGACTGCCATCACCGATGCGTGGAGTCAGTGACCGCTGTAGACTACCTCGCCTGCTTCACATGTCAACCACTGTGCTTGTGCTTGTTTTACCAACCACGCAGAAGACACTCTTCTATGTATAGCTTGTCTAGTTATACGTTCAGAACAGACACGATGCACATTCAGTTATTATTAGCGCCAAATTCGCCTGTTTTTCCAACATAGGTTGCATGACCGTTAATCAGCACACCTATTTTAGAAAACGTGAAATAGCATCTGTCACGGTTGTTTTATGATATATGTATGTCGTTCTTTTTCATCAAATTTCAGTTGCAGAGATGAATTGCGAGCACTGAATTATTTCGTACATAGTTTTGGATGAGGAGTGTATGGCTTTTTTTCTTATTTTCCTTTTCGAGTATGTTATGTTTCATCTACACGATTCTAATTTGACAGGATATATTTTACAATCATAAACAAGCTCTTTGAAATTCAAAAATTTAAATTATCATTTATTCTATTTTCATGCGCTGAAAAATTCATATTTCAATGTTCTGTTTCATATTTCAAATTTATTTTTCTTGCAACTTCTTCATTAATAATAAATAGCATTTCATACCTACTCATATTAATAAATACACACGCACATATGTTGAGTACGGTATGTATATTTACTTAATAAATTCTATATACATTTTTTACACAATTTTCTTACATTAATGTACTATACGTTCTATCACATATTTACTCATATAAATTTAATATTCTTCAAAGAAACGTAATTTCTATAAGTCTTAAATAACTTTTTAGGCACTTTTACTCATTTTATTAAATCAGTTTGCAAGTATGAATATTTAATAACTCTTATTGTTCAGTTGTTACTCCTTATAGACATTTTGTACCAGCACTAACATCTTCTAAACGAAATCATTTAGATTTTCTATGCTCTAGATTCAAAAATAACGCTATTACTATTAAAATGTAAATAACCATTTTAATAAAAAAATATGTACGCACGCCAGAAGTGAAACTTCTTTGCCGTAAAGTAATAGAAAATTATGAAAATTTATTCGTTTTGAATTTCTTCGTTTTCCATTGCTTCCACCGATGGTAACTGAGTAGGTATAAACGATACAATTGGTTTATGATAAATAAAGTAAGATATGAATGCCTTTCTCATCACATTTTCTAAATCCTTCATGAATACGGCATCAATCGGGCCTTCTCACACTAGTCAACATGCATACAGTATTCACGGCTCATTACCGCTCGTCTCACACGCTCTTTCCCGAAAACTAATTTTTTTAGATGGGGGAATTTGGTGGTAAGAGGGTGTGAGACGAGAGGTAATGGGCGTGAATACTGTATGCATGTTGACTAGTGTGGGAAGGCCCATTATAGTACTGTATCTTGTCGTTGCAAAAGTCAAATAATAAATTCAGCGTGGTGCTTTTTTGCTTTGCAATACTAATCATATCTTAACACGGCGCGCATGCGTGATGGGCCTCACTACCCCTCTACCCTATTCTTTATGTATACTAGATTTCTTCCCACTTTTCTCTGCTGAATTTCATGACTGTAAATTCGGTACGTAACTTCCGTTGCATGTAATTTTTTGACCCCAACGCCGCTAAAGAAGTTTCATTTCAATAAGTAAAAACTACAAAATTAATTCAAGAAAATTTGTTTTTAAAGATTTTATTTACTAAATAATAGAAATATTTCACATATTTTTTAATATACTTCTCCTTGACCGCAATACACTTATTCCATCGTTATGGAAGCTTCTTGAATCTTATTTCAAAAAAGTTTTTTGGTTGCCTGTCAAACTAGCTTAATACAGTTTCAATGAGCTTATCATTATTGTAAACTTTTTGATTCCTTAAAATTCTTTCAATAGTCCAAATAAATGATAATCAAAACGAATTAAATTTGTTGGATGAGACAGAATATCCCAACTGAGTTGAAAAAAAAATTGTTAAAACGACTCTCTGAAAATGAATATAATCCTGAAGAAAACAAACTGAATTTTATCTTTTTCTTCTAATATAAGAAATAGTATATAAGTAGTTTTAACCTAAAATGAGTTTATATGAAAAGTATGAAGAAAAAGATATCGAAATTATAAAAAGACAAATAACTGTTATCAGAGTCACAAATCCTGTAGAAATGTTAAAGATAAGAAGACTACTTAAAATACATCAAGATAGAGACCACCAAAAGTGTAAAAACAAATTAGATTTTATAACATAACACTGGCATCGCCATCGAAATGTGTATATATCTTGTGGTATTAGGAGTGATAATTTATTTGTGTGAAAGTAAATTCGTCGAAATTTCAAAACAAATAGTTATACTACATAATTTTCAGATATATTTTATAATTTCACTATCTAAAAATGACAGCAAATCATTAAAATAAAATGAACAAGTGATTATTGAACACTTGTATAATTTTTTTTTCAATTCAAGTTTATAAAAATATCAACTAACTCATAAATTTAATCACTTTACATTTTAAGTTATTCAAAAAAAATAGAAAAGTTTTTAAGTTGTCAGACCTAAATAATAATTAGAAAATATACACTAAAACATTAATTATTCAGTACATAATTTCACTCTCGTTATGAGTTGTGGATATATTGGTCGACAAATAAACGAACCAGTAAAATAATGTTAGTAAACACAGTAAACATACAGTTACAATATTCATTACAGTTATAACTACAATATAGAGACTAAAATATTTATTAAAAATAATCAAGTCTGAATGAATTAAATACATTTATTAATCAAAGAAATAAAATTAAATATATAATATGTAATGCATTTACGAACTCTGTAATTATAAAAACATTTTACACACAAATCACCCAATTGAAAATGTATTTTATTTTAATGTTAAATCAATTTATATTTTTACACACAACTGTAATATTAAATCGAAGTACTATAATAGTCCATGTAACAATTTGAATTTTCCAATAATAATTTATGTATTTAAATATATTACATTTGTATTTTATATAATATAAAAGGAAGTTGTAATAAAATCTTATTACTTCTACAAGAACTATTAAAAAACTTATCAGTATATTGGAAATAAAATATAATAATAAAATCAAAAATATGGATGCTGATGATGACTTTAATTTGTTTTAAGAAGCTATTAAGATCGTATCGTTCCAAGCAAATATTTTAAAGATAAAAATTTGAATATATAAATCATTTATTTTATATTTATTGCAACAAGATTTAGAATGATTTATATATATATATATATATATATATATATATATATATATATATATATATATATATATACGAGTATATATATAAATTCCAAAATATACTTTTATACAAAAGATATTTAATAATAAATTATTATTCGCTTTAATTATTAAAATTCATTTCAATAGACACAAAATTTTTAAAATAGATCATTCTGAAAATTAAGTCCATTGAATTTATCAATTACAACAAGAAATAAATAATTACTGAATACTTTTATAAAATCATTTGTTGTTATATTAAATAATTCATTTACATAAAAATGAATTAAGCACAATACCAAATCAATATTAGAGAAGAATGTTAGATTTTTTAAAAAAATATAAAAGTAAAACAATTATGTTTTAATAACCATCACATATTCATTGATTTTATCTTCCATCATAACTAGTTTTAAATGTAGACATTAAAAATGTGTATCTATTGATAAATTTAAAATTATAATTAGTTTCACATAAATGAATTTTTATCCTCAACACCACAATGGTTATGAAGTGTTCAATAATCATTTTTTTTTAACAATAAAAGGCTCTGATGATGATGACATCACCATCGAAATGCACATCAACCGACTATTGTTGTAAATAAAAAGTGAACAATAAGTGATCATTAAACACTTCATAATCATTGTGATGTTGAGGATTAAAATTCATTTGTATTTTAATGTGAATTCTCTATAATTCCAAAATAAACAATAACTATAATTAGTCTTCAAAAAAATTAAAAAAACTGAGTTTAAAGATAAATAATAAAATTTTACATCTCTAACTCTTAGAGTTAGAGAGATAGACATTTTATTTTACCCCTCTGAATGAGAAAAATAGTGATATTTCTTTTTATCAGTTTTATGGTAAAAATGAAAATTATTTTTAAACCTCTTGGATGAAAACATTAATTAGATATAAATTACAAAATTCCCAAATTGAAATTTGTGGAAAACACATGGATGAATTTAAATTCAATAATTTTAATTGCTAATAAATAAATATTTTATTTTTTTATAATATATTATTTTAATAAAATATCATTTTACACAAAAAAATCTTTTTTTTAAAGTCAACTAATTTAATACTCGTACTATAAAATGATTTTATATAATATTTATTATTATTACCATCAAAATTATTCAGGAAAATCACTTTTAATATTTTATATATATATATATATATATATATATATATATATATATATATATATATATATAAGATGATAAATAATATCATTTATGTTTAAACATTTGTATCATTTAATCGAACATATAAAATATTGTACTGAACAATTTTAGTAGAAATAAAAAATATCAAGATTCAAATATACATGGGTCAGTTTAAAAATGGATAAAATACATTAAAGATTGTGTAGTTGTGGATTCACTATGGTAATTCACAGATACCTTTTGTAGACATAGTGTAGGTTTTTTGACTGCCCAATAAACGGTTTGTGGCATTTAACCTACCAGTACAAACGGAAGCACGCTTCATATAAACAACTTAATTTGCAACAACATGGAAAGAAGATAAGTCACTTTTTATTACTTATATATATATATATATATATATATATATATATATATATGTGTGTGTATGTATGTATGTATATGTTCTCATTCGAAATTTAATTTTTAATTTATTTTTAAAAATAAATTAAAATAAAATAAAAATAATTTATATTTAAAAAAACTTTTTTTTGCTTTTTCGGTTATTGGTCTAACTTAGATTTTATTCATTGTTTCTTGATTTCGATAGCTTTCCTGGAGGTAACCCTCGACGCCAGTTATGTAAAAAACCATTTTATTACTTATATATTATATACGAGTATAATCTAATAAAACTTAACATTATAACATCACATTTACTAAAAAACTAATCAATATTACTCAAGATTTAATATTCATCTATACCAGAAGTTCCCAACGGGGTCAGTAGGATGTTGAAGAGATCTAAGGGGGCTTTTTTAGTCCAAGGCAAATTTAGGGGGGTTGAGGACCAACCGCTGCCCCCTTGAGCAATACTCGCAAGAAGATTTTACAAATAGATTTCAGGATTTTTTCCTAGGTTGCATATTTCAAGGCTAACAAAAGAAAGAAAGAATAACCACGTAAATCAAGACAAATAATGGGCGTCGGGGTTTACCTCCAGGAACGTTCAGTAAACCAGGAATTAATGAATAAAATTAGAAGTTAGACCAACAACTGAAATCGCAAAAAAAAAGATTTCAAGATGTCTTTAACATGATTATTCCAGATTGGGTATTAGAACCTTTCTCAAACCCACAAACAGCAAAATTATCACTGCAAGAGGAGTTGATAGAATTGTCAACAAATGAAGAGTTAAAATTGAAATTAAAAAATGGATATCAAGAATTTTGGCTTCAAAGGCAAATTCCAGGATTATATCCAGCTTTTGGGCTGGATCAAAGAAGTTTTTCATTGCATTCCCATCACCATATTTAGCCGAAAGAGGATTTAACGTAGTCAGCAATTTACTAACAAAGAAAAGAATCAGATTGTCAAAAGTGGAACGCGGCGATTTAAGATTGCTGATGACAAATTTGGCACCAAATATCGAAAAATTAGTGTCATTACACCAAGCTCAGCCGTCTCACTAATAATATTATATTAATTTTTTTAATAATATGTATTTGTTAATCAAATTTTGAGCAATACACCAATATTATTAATATCTTTTAATAAAGTAATTTGAAAAATCTGTCCTTGTTTTTCAATATATAAGCTGAGTAATTTATTTTTTGAAAAGGGGGCGGTAGGCCAAAAAAGGTTGGGAACCTATGATCTACACAAACGTACTTCAATGTAAAAATATATAAAATACTTATATCAAATTTAATAAATCTATTTATATAAATATTGTTCAATAAAATAATTTTAATTTAATTCAGATATTTAAAAATCAAGCTACGTACATAAAATGAAACTACCTTTTGATATAAAATTAAAATTAAACATCTTATATATTCATGGTCATTTAATATTGTTTCAATAAGGATTTTTTTTATTTATAATTTATTACATATAACTATCAAAACAAATAAACACACACACACACAGATATATATATATATATATATATATATATATATATTACATTTATTAAAATTCAAATAAAATCAATTTATTCTTGCAACTACAAAAAATCGTTTTAATATTCAAATTTCCAATGAAATCTAATAAACGTTTAAATTACAATAACTAATTTATGAGGAAACAAATTAAATTTTATCACAGCTTTAAAATTCGTATAAATTAAAATGAAAAAATTATTCAATATAAATGTTTTTAAAGTTACTAATATTAAATTAAATGCCTTCAAGGAAACTATTTAAATAAATATTATTTCACAATACTCATCTGCACTTAATATAAACATTTTAAAATTACAATCAATCAACAAACATGAAATAAAACTAAATTCACTTTTTATTTTCTCAAATATATTAATTAATATCTTACTAATATCTACATTTATGAGTATAATTTAATAAGAATTTTTTACTCATAATTTATAAAATAACGTTCAAACACACAAATATAAATGGTCATCCAAATATGACGCCTAGATTTGTGTTTTATTAAAAAGAAACATGTGTATAGTTTCTTTTGTTACTTTTTAATAAAACACAGATCTAGGCTTCACAATTGGATGACTCTCTCTTTCTCTCTCTCTCTCTCTCTCTATATATATATATATATATATATATATATTTGTATATATATTAATAGGTGTTTTTTTAAGAATGATAAAACTTTCAATTGAATCACTATCGATAGTTTTATCTAACCTAAAAAAACACTTATATATATAAAAAACCTATTTTTGATGTACTTTGTCAATAAATGTAAATAAAATATAAATTTAAATTCATCTATCATTTATCTCATTATTTTACTAAGTATAAAAAATATAATTGCTTTTTAATGAACAAAGTAACTAACAAGTATTTTAAGTACTATTATTGAATGTTTTAATCATTAATCAAAAATATGATTAAAAAAAATATGATTATTTATTATAATTAAATTATATACATACCAAAATGTTAGATGAAATTTTATTTGTACTTTGTCTATAAGTCAGGAAATATTTCTAACAAACTTTTATATAAAATATTTAAATAACGTATTTTTATGTATGTACCTAATAAATTAAAATATTCATTGAAGTTTATTTAATTCCTGTTAATAAAACTTCTTGTAAAATAATTAATAAAAGAACAAGTAAAAAACTGAACACAAAAGAGCACTTACATTTTTTATTCAATTTTCATAAAAACATAGATATAAAATGTAGATCATAACTGTATATGTAAAACTAATATTTTTATATATAATATTTTTATTAAATATAAATAATTCACGTTTGTCAAGCGTAAACATTACAAAAACAAGTATTCGATATAATAAGTTATTTTTACATGATGATTTTTTTTCTTATATTTTTTTTAATGTTGCATATTCTAAACTAACAATTATTTGAACAAGAATTATGAATACACGTAGATATTACATTTCAATCGATTGAGTACAGTTAATCTTTTTATTGATTTTTTTTTCTTAATAACATTCACCGATTCGACGTTTTCCGTATGTTGGATAAATTCATTTATGTATGAATGTTATTATAATGTACATGAATAGAAGAATTTTATAAATGACTATGAACATATTTTTATCGCCATTCAATATATAAAAATCAATTTACTGTTTCCAACAGGTTATTTGTTTAATATATTAACTGGTTGATTGTCCTCAATATATATTAACTGGTTATGTGTCTATAAGTTTTAAAAATATTTAAAAACACACTATGATAAAAAGCCTACATTATTTTATAAACACAAAAATAAAATTTTTATTACTTTATAAAAAACAAAAATAATTATATTTTTGTCTTTAATTCATAATAAAAAAAATAAGAAATATGAATTGTTATGAATTGATACATACATAAATATTTACTATTTACTTATACGAGGGTAGTCCCATAAGTACCCGGCCTGACCTAGAGATAGCGGTAGTTATTTGAAAAATATCACTGTATTAGAAAGTACACAATCTATAAAGCATATGTTTCAAGTTTGAGGACGCCACGTTGTTTAGTATTTGTTTGGCAGTCATCAATAGTGAACGTTTTCAGTGAATTTGTGAAAATGGAGAAAATTGGTCATCGTTACGTGATACAATACTTTTATTTGAAAGGCCTCAGCCCAACCAATATAAAAGCTGAACTGGATTCTACTCTGGGTGAGTCTGCTCCTTCGTTTAAAACAGTGAAATATTGGGTAGCAGAGTTTAAACGAGGCCGTACGAGCTGCCAAGACGAGCATCGCAGTGGTCGACCAAATGAGGTGACGACTCCAGAAATGGTGAAGAAAATCCACAAAGCGGTACTGGATGATCGTCGACTGAAAGTGCGTGAGCTAGCAGACATAGTAGGCATTTCAAAAAGTGCGGTACATCGCATATTATCTGAAAATTTGGACATGAGAAAGCTGTGTGCAAGATGGGTGCCGCGTTTGCTCACACTCGAGCAAAAACAGTGTCGTGAAGATGTTTCAATTAAGTGTTTAGTGAAGTTTCACAGCAATAAAGCAGAATTTTTGCGCCGTTTCATAACCATGGATGAAACATGGGTCCATCACTTCACACCCGAGACAAAAGAACAATCAAAACAATGGACTGAAAAGGGAGAACCGGCTCCAAAGAAGGCGAAGACCGTTTCATCTGCAGGCAAGGTCATGGCGTCGGTTTTTTGGGATACGCGTGGGATAATTTTCATAGACTATTTTGAAAAAGGAAAAACTATCAACGGCGAGTATTATGCGAACTTATTGCAACGTTTGAGCGAAGAAATCAAGCAAAAACGGCCGCATTTGGCTAAGAAGAAAGTGTTGTTTCATCAAGACAATGCACCAGCTCATAAATCCGTTATTGCAATGGCCAAAATTAATGAATTAAAGTTTGAATTGCTATCTCATGCACCCTATTCGCCAGATTTAGCCCCCTCGGATTTTCTGTTTCCAAACTTGAAAAAATGGCTCAGTGGTCAAAGATTTCCCAACGATGAAGAAGTGATGTTGGCAGTTAATGGGTATTTTGAGGAGCAAGACAGTTCTTATTATAAAAAGGGTATCGAACTTATTGATCATCGCTGGGAAAAGGTACAGAGTTGAAAGGAGATTATGTTGAAAAATAAATATACTTTTTTCCAAAATTTTTGTGTTTTCTTTGTTGGGTCGGGTACTTCTAGGACTACCCTCGTAGTTAAGACTAAAAAGAATTTACCTTTTTATTAGAAATTTTATATATGTTGTAGTTGAGATTATTTTTCATGGTAATACAAAATTAAACTACAATATATTATTCTTGCTGTTCTTTTCCAAGAAGAAAAGGTAAAAACCAGCTCCTTTATTTTAAAACAATATATAATTCTTAATACTTCACTAAAACTGGATAAATGATGAAGTAAAAATTTTAAATAGATTAATCATATTATATAATTTTATACAAGATTTCGAATTTTATTTTATTCCTTCTTTAACAGAAGCAAATAAAAATTGTTATTCAAAAATATTGAAACTAAATTAAAATAACAACATCCTTAAACATTATTATACGACAAATGAACTTAAAACGAATTAAAAATCTATATTCTAAAATACAAATTCTCTAGAAGAAATCGAAACAAGTCTGAGCAGAGACAATATTACAATAAAAAAAATTAAAAGTTGGCAATAAAAAAAAGCTTCTAAAAAGAGTACTACATTCACAAGAAGTGCTATATTAGTCAATTTTATGAATATTCAACGGTTGCAATTGATTCAAATCATTGATTATTCACTGAAAAAATATGTAATCGAATAATATTTTCAGAAGAATGTAAGTGGACAACTAACAAATCAAAATCAAATATGTGGTGTTTGTTTGTAAAAACTTGTATTTTCAATTTATAATATCTATGTTTTAAAATTTCTTAATAAAAAATAAGAATCTCTTTTAATACAAAAAAATGTATAATTATATAAAAAATGGAATGTTTTCTTTAGTATCGTCTAAGAACAAATATGTGAGCTAATAAAGCTATAATTAATTGAATTAAGTTTTATATTGTGAAATACAAAGAAATGTTATTCCCATGTACTAAATCGATCATTTCATGTGAAACAATCTAATGTATCGAGAAACATATAACAGAATTCAACAATAAATTAAAATTCCACACATAACTCAAAAAAGAAAAAAATGTTAAAACAATATAGTCAGTGAAATAGATAAATTTTAACAGAAATATATTTCAAAATTATCGAAAATACAATCGTAAAATATAAATTTGTTTACATAGTGAATCCGTTTCTTGAGAAAAAATCTTAGTATAGTATTTTGAATAATCAGAAAATTAAATTGTTTTACTATTTTCACAATATTTTTTTCGTCTTGTTCAAAAGTTTAGACAAATTAAATGTGATAATTACGTTATACCTTCTGTATATCCAAACATAAATATATATATATATATATATATATATATATATATATATATATATATATATATATATATATATATACATATAATACTCGTATAGCTTATATTATTAATAATTCAACACAATATGAAAAAGGTATTTTCAATACATACAAAAAAATCTAATAAAAAATTATGATTTCCGGTCAGTTACATATCTGACTGATGAGATAATGGTTTTGTTGACATCAAAGAAACTAATACTATTATATATCTTTTATGCTTGTAAATAGTTTTGTGATCGTTGTTTTTCAATTACACCGAAGTAATAAATTATTGTCAAATAATTCGATTCAAATACTTAAACGAATACATATTTTACTAAACAGTTTTTCAACATAATCATATATATAGATATAATTTTATTAATTATTAAATACACACACTGTATGCATATTAATTATATAGTTCATTTGAACAAAAATCGTTTACTAAAAAAACTTTAATGAATTTCAAATTATTTGAGGAAATGTTACTGTCATACTCTTTAGATAAAGGAACTTTGTTAATGAAAATATGTCTTAAGATAAAGGAACTCTACATAATTAAAAAGTAATAACATTTTTTTATTAGTTATACTGTTATATAATATTAATTTAATGTAATTAAAAAAAAGCGTTTATTTAATAACAAAATAAATAAAATTAAATCAATTCTTTGCATACAAAATACCGCTCGTTTAAGAACTAAGAGATATTTAATTATTAAGAAATAATTTATCTACATATACCATTATATATATATATATATATATATGTGTGTGTGTGTGTGTGTGTGTATGTGTGTGTGTGTGTATTCATATACGTGTGTATGTATATATAAGAATGTCCAACAAGTCTAGTACAAATAATAAAAAAAAATCTTTAGAAATAAAAATACAGAATACCTCGCATAGTGCGGCTTCGATTAGTACGATTTCACTATAGTACGGTTTGAAATTTCAAAAATAAAAATATGCGCATGCGCAGTTTTGTGGTATTTTTTCTTTTCCTATTAGTTTTTGATTTGTAACTCTAGTGATTCTCAACCTTTTTTCATCACGGTACATTTTTAATAATTTAAAAAATTCGCGGTACACTAACAATAAGATAAATTGAAAAAAAAATTACTTGGTTAATTGATTGATGTACCTATAATATATTTTGTAAAAATAGCATACGATAATAATTTTCAATGAAATATAAAATGAAATTGCATTACAAAGTAAACAAAATGTTTATTTAATGATAAATTACAAATTACATTTAATGCGAAATTTGAGCTTGCTGTTTTTTGATAACTTCATTTATATTTGGGCGTAAAAATGATAATGCTACTCTCATTTCGTGATCCAGATTTAAAAATTTGGATCTTTTTTTCGTTTTTATGTCGATCAAAGCCGAAAATCCGAATTCGCATAAAAAAGATGTGGAAAATTGTAATAACACACTTAAAGTTTTTTGTAATATTGTTGAATAATCGTATCTAAGATTAATCTAGAACAAATTATTGATTCTTCTGATATTATTGATTCTTCTGAATGTTTTGAAATTACATCTCGGTTATTACACATCGAAATTAGTTCTTCTTCTTCTTTCAAAGTATGGGTATTCTCAGTGGCGGCACACTTCAAGAATCTCGCGGCATACTAAAGTGCCGCGGCACAGTGATTGAGAATCACTGCTCTTGAGTAAAATCAATTTTTTAATAATTAAATTTTAATTGAAAATGAATTTAAAATGAATGTATAAACCCCTGATTTTGTTTTGTTGATACATACAAACATTTCAATATATTACCCTCGTTTTATTTCCTGAAAAATTTATTTGGAACCAATTAACTTTATATTTAATATTTAGTATATTTAGTTTTTTATATTTAGTTAATGTTTCGATTAGTCCGGCAAATCAGTGGAACCAATTAGCCGCACTATGCGAAGTATTCCTGTATTTTGAAATGTCTTCATATATGTGTAATTGGTGTACTTGGAGGTATGTATCCTCTTATTATTGTCAATTGTTTGTTATATTCTCTTCTAGGTCTTCATGCTGTCTTGATGTCTTGTAATTACTTGTTGGTAAAAAATAAAAAAATAGATTTCTTCTTTAAATTTTATAATTAATGTCTGTCCTCATCTCTGCAGCTGATATTGGAGTTTGTATTTTGTATCTAACTTCTTTGTAACAAACATGGCTTCTTGGAAATAGTACGATTGCAGACAAATCTCCTTTTTCTATCCCATAATCAGTTATTTTTGAATAATACAAATAACACATATTGGTCTTTTAAGACTAATATTAAAATTTTGTCATGGGCCTTTTTCATATAGAATCTCCAAGTATGTCAATAATAGAATGAAGATATCCTTTCTTAATAACCATCAAGAATGAATCCAGAACGAATTGGAAGATAAATTTAGTGCCAGAAATCTAGACAAGAATTCAGAAACTCACAGTTCTATTATATTGTTAGATTTTTTTTAAGAATGTCTGTATTTCTTTTTAACTTGTTTACTATTTCTTTTTAAATTTATAAAAAGGAATACATCCATCATATTATCTATTTTTAATATCATTATTTATTTATAACAAAATTTTTATCATTAGTTTCAAACTTTTTGCACATCTGTATATATGTGCATATATAAATTTATTCAATCAGTTCAATATATTTTTAAATACAATTTCCTGATATTACTATAAGTTATTTTATATTCTTATTACATAAATACAGGTAATTATAGTACTTTTTACATCCTACTACTCAACTTAAATTTCATTAATTTCTAACATTAAAAAAATACATTTTAATTACATTTTTTTATTATTTGAAATATCTGCTTACTCAATTAATTATTCAATTTTAAATCACACGTATAATAATTAATTTGCCAAATTGGGGGTTGGACGTGAGGCTAATAACCTCATCTCATAAAAACATAATCATCATAAAACTTTGACCAGAAAATTCTAGATTATACAAAGACTATAACAACGAGAATATTGTTATTGTTTTGTAATAAGATAAAAGATTGAAGATTTTATAAGACAAATTTAACAAAAATAAATTAACACCTTTGACTGAATATTAAGTTTAAAAATAAGACGTAGATTGTATTTCAAATTATCTAAAAATCTCTATCGTTGTCTACATTCTTAATCCATTTAGAATCTTTCCATTATTTTTTTTTATTTTTAACCTTCCGTATAATTGTTTTAACAATGTAACAGAATTTATACGCTTTGATTCCAATAACGAAGGCTGAATGTTATTGTTTTCGAACTCATAGGAATACACTTGGCACAATTCTTTGTTTAACAATGAATATCATTAATTCTCTTATCCATCAACACGCTCTGACACTTACGCAACATAATTAACGTAATTATTGTTGAGTTTGATTCAAGGAAATAAACTTTATAGCTATTAATCCGTGAAAGTTGATACTTTCAATAAAGTATAATAAAAATATTTAATTTTTTTCAATTATTTCATAAATCTGTATTAAATTCTCGACACGTTATATAAACTTCGTACTTTTTAAATTTTAATTAGCATACGTAATAAAGCTACATTAAATCGTTAACACTTTATATAATCTTTATGTTTTTAAAATAAGTTATTTCTTTGTTACTTTTTTATATTTATTTATTTAAAAGATGTACTACATCAGTAATGTTACTTGAATAATAATTACTATATTTAAAAATTAGAAAAAAGTGGTATTCTTGGATAATAATTAGAAAAAAGTATATATGACATATAAAGTTTATATATATATATATATATATATATATATATATATATATATATATATATATATGCATGAGTTAATACAAAGTATTGATTAAAAAAGTATTCAATTAATAATAGATTATACCGGAAATTAAATATCTCTAAAATTGACTTTCACTATTAAATTAATATCAAATTTAATAAATGAAATTCTCTATTGTTATTAAAATTATAATAGTATAAAAAGTAACTTTTATTAATTAATTTATTGCAATTACCATAATTTAAAAAAATCAATTTTGTGCACCTGTGAGATAAAGAAACATAAAAAATAATATCAATGTTGAAAATTACATAATAGAAATAAGAAAGGAATAATAAATAATTATTGAATATTTTAATTAAAAGTGTACATTTTTTGAATAGTGATTAATGAAAAATTAGAATATGTAAAATTGACATTCTATTTTCCATAATGATCAGAATAAAAACAAGAAGATAGAAGATGCTAAGAATCATAATTATATAAATTGTACAAGACAGTAATAAGACCCATGATGATGTACGTCGTCCCAGTATGGAAGAATACGTACAATAATAATTTGAAGAAAATCCAATCAACACTAAACAAGATATTAAAGATAAGTGTATGGTGACACAAATGAGATTGAAGGATTTAGACATAAATTTACTTACTTATTATCATTTACTATTCTTTACTATCATTCAATCTCATTTGAGACACCCATATTAACAGTAAGAGGAAATACAAATAGATAATATTACATAAAAAGATATAGAAATGGTTACAGTTTATAAATAGACATACTTGGACATTCGATATGAAAAAGACTTATTACAAAATTTTAATAGTAGTCTTAAAAGACCAATATGTGTTATTTGTATTATTCAAAAGTAGCTGATTATGGGATAGAAAAAGGAAATTTATCTGCAATCGTACTATTTTCAAGAAGCCATGTTTGTTAAAAAGAAGTTAGATACAAAATACAAACTCCAATATCAGCTGCAGAGATGAGGACAGACACATTAATTATGAAATTTAAACAAGAAATCTATTTTTTGATTTTTTACCAACAAGCAATTACAAAACATCAAGACAATATGAAGACCTAGAAGAGAATATAACAAACAATTGACAATAATAAGGGGATACATTCCCCCAAGTACACCAATTACACATATATGAAGATATTTCAAAATACAGGAATACCTCGCATAGTGCGGCTAATCGGTTCCACTGATTTGCCGGACTAATCGAAACATTAACTAAATATAAAAAACGTTAATTGGTTCCAAATAAATTTTTCAGTAAATAAAACGAGGGTAATATATTGAAATGTTTGTATGTATCAACAAAACAAAATCAGGGATTTATACATTCATTTTAAATTCATTTTCAATTAAAATTTAATTATCAAAAAATCGATTTTACTCTAGAGGTACAAATCGAAAACTAATAGAAAAAAATACCAAAAAACTAGAACTGCGATGAGTATAATGTTCGCATACGCATAATTATTTTTTTGGAAATTTCAAACCGTACTATAGTGAAACCATTCTAATCCTATATATCAAAACGAAGATTATCATAATTTCAAAAAAAAAATGGATTCTAAGAATCACCGGATTCAGACATCTACTACCATTCTTTCAATATCTTTCTTAGATTATTTACTTTACATATTTCTACTTATAATTGTAAATCAATGTCGAATGAAATATGATTCAGAGCACTTCAAAAGGAACTGTTATGGAATTCAATGAAATAATAAGAAAAATAATAAGTTTGATCAAACTTAGGGATAAAAAAGGGTATGTGTACTTATATACACATGCCAGAAGTGAAACTTCTTTTCAGTAAAGTAATAAAAAGGTACACGGACAAGCGTATACCTAAAACTCGTAGATGAACAAATTCTTCATGACAAAGCAAGTAACAAAATGAACAAATGTAGTAGGGAGAGAAGCGGTAAATACATGGGATAAAAAATTAAGTAGAAAATAATGAGTGTTTTAAATAAATTAAATTTTTACAATTATTTCGTATTAACACATCGTATGCGGACAATGCGTCTCGATGAGATCTTAAATAATAGTATGCGAAAGACGTCGTAAAGACGTTGTCCGCATACAATGTGTTAAGTAAGATTAATATTAAAACTTTTATAAAATTATGAATTATGAAAATTTATTCGTTTTTGTTTGGAATTTCTTTGATTTCCATTGCTTCCTCCGATGGTGACTGAGTATATATGTGGCTTCCGCTACACGTAAAAATTTTACCCCAACGCCGCTAAAGAAGTTTCACTTCAAAAATATTTTATATCACCATGAAACAAGAGAAAAATAAAATATGAGAGGAGATAATTTTTTAATTAATATAATTTAATATAAATAGAAAAAATATCAGAAAACGCAGTATAATAATTCAAGTACCAAAAAGTACTCATTGCAAAAATTCAAGCATATGCATCAACATCAGCTTATGAAGATGAATAAATAAACTATAAAAAAATATTAAGAAATTAACAGGCTTCAAGAAAAAAATAACATTTCAATACTGTTATTCAATTAGAGTGAATAATAATATAAATATTATAAAGCATTACATACATTTCAGACATTATATATATATATATATATATATATATATATATATATATATATATATATATATATATGATTGCGTGTTTATTCATGTATGTATAAATACGTGTGTATATAATGGATGTATGGTCATATAAAGAATGCGAAATAAATATAACGAATTGTATACGTGTACATCTAATCAAATTTGTACAATACTGTCCGAGTATAAAAAATTACATATGTTGTATTAAATACGCCGAACAAATAATCTTATATTAACAGGTTAACGTCACTGTTCGAAGTATTTTTTGGGAACATTTTTTTTCATAAAGCTCCGGGCACTTGAAATGTGTTTGAACTTGAAATAATGAACTCGACAGATGGTCTTCTCAAACACACCATCATTAGCGTGTGTTCATTTGTAAAGGTGTGATATAAGAAACACTCGTGATTTATACTCTTTTTATAGACATATTTATATTCGTTATTTCGTAAATAGTCCCAGATGTTGAATAGCAAATGTGGTTTAGAAATATGTGATGAGGAATATCCATGTCGGACTAGACGATTTGTACAACAGTATCAAACATGAATGATATTAATTCAATTTATATGAAACTGGAGATATTCGACACAGATCTATCATTAAAGTGATAAATTGTTTACAATTTAACTTATATATATTGCTGAAAAGAAATAATTAATTGATTGAGTTAAATTTATCTGACCAGATCTGCACATACATAAAAATACAAAAAATAAATTGACTGAAAAAGATACAAGATTTTTATCCTATGATTAAATTATGTAAATTTATCAACTTCAAATAAAAAAAGAATAAAATCAATACTGCATCAAATCAGAAAAAACTGTAACTTAAAAATATGCAATAAATTATTTGCACATTTTTGTGCAATGAGAGAAGAAATATTTATTCAGGACAAATATATTTTCGTATAAAACTAAACGAGATTCGAGTATTTTTTTATACTTATTTTATGATAATCTAGAATATTTTAAAAATCGAAATAAAAACGAATTGGTTCGATCGTTAACATACATTCATACACAACATACAAAAGAATAATTTCAATGTTTGAAGATTTCCAATTCTAAATATTTATTTAAGAAACGCGTCCAAAATGGAATTGTGTCGTTCCACTTTGAAGAAGTAATTTCGTTAATTAGCACACGTCTTTAAGTGATCACTCAACAATAGTTTTTATAAAACTGAGTAACGTACAGTCGATAGTATTTAGCGCCAAAAACAATAACTATTGATACGAATAGAAATTATAAACAGTTTGGAACGAGTAGAAGTAATCGTTTGTAAAAGATACATTTATACTTATTTTTATTGCAATCGTTTGTGTAAATACGAATAACAATTATTTTATTCGATTATTTTACGACGAAAGTAAAAATGGCACGTAGACAGATAAATAAATAATCAATTATGTAACACTTCTCTAGAAAATTGTAGAAGGATCATTAATTTAATTGCATGTTAGAGTATACTATGTTTAATTTAATCAAAATGGGACATCAGTTCAAATAAATTGTATGTGAAATAGTAGAGATAACCTAAAGAATAAAATAGAGTTGTTGTAAATAGATTACTAATTTGTATATAATTTTGTACAGATTTTTAATCAGCAATCAATATTTATAAATTAAAAGATTATTTTATTTATAAATTAAAATAGTTTTTAGAAAAAGTTTTAAAATGAAACAAAAAAATTGACAAATTAATTTTAATTAAAGTATATTTTCTGTTATTATTCACAACTTCTTCCTATCTTAATCTTAAATTTTTAATACCTTGGCGATTGGTTTGGCACTAAAGAATAAATGAATCTCTGTATCAAATTGTTTTACATTAATATATAATACTCTTGGAGACTTTAGAATAGATGATAATCAGATTAAGCTAGGTTCAGAGAATACGACATATGTCATAATTTCCTATTCAAATTACTTGTTTTTCCAAAAACTTCTGTATGAGTCCGGGAATTGTCATAGTGAAAAATTACGCCTTTTCTGTTTGCTAGTACTGGTCTTTTTTATTGATAGTTTACTTTAGTCCGTCTGTTTTTCACAATATAACGCTTTTATGATTTATTTAATTTCTAGTAACTAATTAAAAATTCCATTCATATTCCACCAAATCGACAGCACAAAATTTCTTAGATGGAATCCTTCATTAATTTTGGAGATAGTGTCCCATTGAAATTAACCCATTATCTTTGACATTTAATATTGATATAAATAATCCATTTTTCGCCATCAGTAACAATTCGATTCAGGAATTATTTCTTTTCCAATCTACAGAGATAAGAAGTGCAAATATCTATTTATTGCTACAGATTAAACTCTAATAATTCGTAAGAAATCCATTGATCCAACTTAGAAATCAATTCAATTCAACCAATCATTTTAACTAAAATACCACTTGACTTATGAAACAATCCAATACTTTGAATTTTTTAAATACAATTTTTTACACCCAAGATTTTATAAAAGTATTCAATACTTACTTATTAAACATTTTATTTGTATTTTATTTGATAGATACTCCATCATAATTAAAAATCAATATGTATAGTGTTTCTGTATAAAATATAGATTTACAACTCAGACCTATAACTGTGATAGCATGATCATTTAAATACATATTAACAAATAAAATGAACAATAAAGGATTTATGTAGAACTTGTTTTTAAATAAATGAATCATTCATTTCAATACCTCAATATTTTATGAATCTATTGATTAATCACTCATTGTTTGACTACTAATGTACATTTTTCATGGCCATAACATCATCTTCATAACACGATTAGAAATTAAATTGAACAATAAATGATTATTAAAAACTTTTAAAAAACCTTGCTCTGTGATCTGAAAATTAATTTCTGTAAAAGTGAATTGATTGCGAATAATATTAAAATGTTATATTAAATTTTTATACAATTTTAATATAATTAAGCATTTATATGAAACTTTAATGTTTTACAAATTAATACATAAATGCATATTTTAAAGAAATGAATCAATTTAATGTTGCTTCACTTAAAATAAAATTTCATTTAAATGAAATTCTTTAAATAAAAAAATAGAAAGTGGAATAAATATTATAATATATATACATATGTAACTAGAATTAATTATTTTATTTGCAGAAAAAATGTCTACAATACACTATTATTTGAATTATAACTTTAACCTTTTCGCCACTAACGGGACCTATGTGTCTATAAAATGTTTATTGTTACTATTGGGACAAATATGCCCAACTTAAACTACTGATGAGACATATGTGTCCGTAATTCAAATTTGAAATCTGAAAATAAAAATCAATTTTTTGCCCAAAAATAGATTACTTAAGTAACTCAAAAGATCATCAAACGAAACAGAAGTTTTAAAACTAAAAATATTTATAAAAGTGGTGAAAGGGTTAAATAATATTATGTAAAATGGAAATGTAATTAAAAATATTTTTTCTCAAAGAAAACATTAGCTCGATATCTTAGTTTATATAGAAATGTCTAATAATCATTATTAATAAATTACTTATTGTTATTTTTGATAAAGTACCAAATCGAAACTTTGAGTAATTTTAAAAGAAAATGGATTTCCATTGCATGTAATAAAAACCGTAAAAAGTCTTTATTGCAGCATTAGTATTAGTATGAATAATAAAAAAGGCGGTATAAACTTGATAAATATATTAGATAACCTAGAAAGTTTTGCTACTTTTGAGATTAAAATAAGAAAGCTTGTATTTGCCATTTAAAATAACTTGTTTTTATTATAATGCAAAATGCATTCTTTGTAGCTATTCATTATAAATGTTTGGTATGAGGATTTGATAAATCATAACAAGTCTATAAATATTATTCTTTTAAAACATAGTAATAGAAAATCATGTAGATAGCAAATTGATATTATATAGCAAAAATTAACTATCAAATAACTAACAATGAACAATAAAACAAATCAAAATTATACAATAAAACAGCCTTAGATTCTATTTTAAAAAAAAAACAATCATAAAAAATAGAATTTTATCACAATTATCATAATTTTATGTTATTTTATCAATAAATTATCACTTATTCTATTTCATCATAATACTGTTTTTTCTAAATAAAATATTTTAAATATAAGTGATTGTAATCGAGTTATTTAAGAAAACTTTAAATTTCAAAATTATTGTATTTTATAAAAATTGAATATTTTTTTAGCATTCAATTAAGATGAAATCGTGCAAGATAATAAATAAAGTTCGTTTTTATTCTCGTCTAAGAAATTGATAATTCTTATGTAAAATAATATTCTATTCTATAACATTTTTTTAAATCTAAAATTATCCATTAAATATATAAATAAATACCATACCTGTTGTGATTACACCTAAATAATAAATAATTAAGTGAAATTTTAATAAAATATAATCTAGTATTAAAGTTTTCAAGTAAGAAAACAATTACTTTCAAATACGTAGTAAGTTTAAAACACGGACCAAAAACTATATCCTGTTTAAAAAAAATAATCCATAAATAGTTACTGTTATTTACATACATTTCTTTTATGTAAGAAAATTAAATTAGACAACCAAAATATTTTCAAAATGTCTACAGACCACTAACAAGACTAGACCAACCAACTTGTCTTTTATTAGATTTTATTCGTCTAACTTGGCACTCACTTTACATAAGTTAGAAGGCGCCTTTATATTTAGTGTGATGAAATATTTGTACTTACACATGTCTGTTTACATATTTGTCGCAATGATTCACTCAAAACGACTACAAAACAACGCTTTTCATGTCACGACAACAATTTCGACTAGAACAACAAAATAACTGAATATTATCTCACCACCCCGTTGTCACCAACTCACAAACGTGTACATTTTGATGTTTGTTAAATAAATATTTAAAGGCATTGTTTTGTATCTATCAACAGGTTAGGTTTCATAATATTTGCATATATATATATATATATATATATATATATATATATATATATATATATATATATAATATTTCTACACAATAAATGAAGTAAACACAAAAAAATAAAATGTTTAGAAAAATATATAAAGTACACTTATCCCTCGATTTACAAGAAACTTTTTTTACACGATTTCGCTTTTACACGGTTTTCAAAATAACGGATTTAATAAAAAAACTGATAAAAATGAACATTTTGGCTGCATACATATTTCTGCAGTCATTTTTCAATTCCATTCGCTTGGTAATACTGGCGCACATATTTGAATTGGGGCGAAAATTGGGGTAATCATTTTCTATAAAATGACCCAAATGTTGAACGAGCTCTTCGATTCTAGCGAGATATTAATAAATGCTTAACTCAATATGAGGAGGTCTATAAAGATTTAACCAAAAACTGAACACAATTGTTAATTACGGATTTCATTATCAAGTCTCGTAGAAAAGATTAATAGTCTATGAAAGTGATGACAGTAATTATACTTTTGGTTGAATTTTTTAAGGATCTTATATTTCTTGTTTCCATAAAATGAATTACATACTTACATCTTCATATATTTGTCATTTTATGAATGGACTGTTATTTTTGTTTTTCAAGATATCTTACTTTTATTTTACATTAAAATAAATGACTAATTTATGCACTTTTTAATTTGTTTTCGATTTACACGATTTTTCGTATAAAAATCCACGATTTCGCGTATAAAAATCCATGATTTCGATTTACACGGTTTTCTGAGGAACCGATCTTCAGTGTAAATCGGGGGATAGGTGTACTAAAATTAAAAACATAATACAAAAGAAGAAAATCTTAAACGATATTAAAAATAGCAATTATGTATATATCATCAACAGAAGTAACCTCCTTCTATCCACTGCTGGATGAAGATTTTTTCCAAATCTTTACATTTCCAGCAATTCAATACCTTTTTCTTCCATTTCACACTGATGAACTCTATTTTGTTTTTATCCCATCTCTTTTTTAAGATCTTTTTATATCTCTGAATTCCCAATTAATATTTTTTCTTGTCAATTGGTTATTTCTTGTTATATAACCGACCTATTTATATTTTTAAATGTTCACTCTTATTTTAATATCCTTCAATTAGTTTTTTTTAAAATCCATTCGTTTATCATATAATATACACATAAATACATAAACATGCACATACATACATATATATGTATATTATCATATCAGCTTAAATCAGCCCATTATTAAGTAAAAGCCTCATAGTGTGTTACTAGCCATCCTTAAATGTTTTTCTAAAATTCTTCCATTGCTTTCTCTTCATAGTTAATCACATTTAACACTCACTTTTACTTACAATATAATCACTCCATTTTTGATAGTCTCTTCTTTGGTTTCTGTTTATCTCTTAGTCATGATTCCATAATTATTTTTGTTCATCTATAATCTTCGCTCCTTGCTATGTGTCCTACCCATGCCTATTTCATCGATTTTATTTTTTCTATTATATCAATTACTTTTATCTATTCCAAATCCATTTACAAATTTTCCAATCATATTCAGAAATTCCTCAAATTATCTTTTCCATGCTTTGCTGATTTGTCAAAAATGTTTACTTCATTCAGTATTCAGTATTGATTTTTCTGACCTATAAATACAAGTAGGTAATACACATTGGTTATATGCTTAATGACATTTTGCTCTTCATTATATTATTCATTTTTTCGAATACCATCCATGTTGCCTTATTTCTCGATCCAATCTCTGGCCATAAGTCATCATCAAATCGTATAACTTTTCTCATGTACTTTATTTCATCCACTTATTCCAAAACTGACCCTCTAAATATTTATCTTATTTCTCAATAAAACACTAAACATGATTTTAGCACTGTTTATATTTATTTTTAGGCTAGCTCTTCTACTTACTTTTAAAAGTGTTCCAAGTAACATTTTTAGCTTTTTTAAGTTTTCACTTATAAATAATGTCGTTTGCAACTCGTAGATACGACAAATATTCCCCATTAATTTTTATACCTCTATGAAGTTTACTTCTCTTATTACATGCTCTTAAATATCATTAATTAATTTGAAAGAAAAATGTCTCTTTGTTGACTCCTTTTTCCAAACTAATTTTATTTGGAAGCTCTAATTCCCGCTATTGTATTTTATATATCTTTTCTAATAATTTCAGATAATTTTTAGTTACACTTTTCCTTCTGAAATAAAAAAAATGATACAATGTTAAAGGAAAAATTTAACAAAGTCAGACATAACAGTTATTCAAAACATATTCCATAGAATTCTTATATTGTCTGTAAACAATTTATTGTACTAAATTTTGATCTTAATAATGCCTGTCTTCTAAATTATTGATAATATGTTTTCTCCCTCTCTCTCTCTCTCTCTACATATATATCATATAGGGCTATATCAACCCACTGCTGAGTGAAAGTCACAACAAATATATTTAAGTCCGCTTAATTTTTTCCCAACCTCTTCCATTACTATATATATATATATATATATATATATATATATATATATATATATATATATAGAACATTTATCATTATCTTCCTCTTTCTATCCAATGCTGGATGAATGCCTCTCTCAAAAATATTCATTTCGACTGATCCAATGCCTTTTTCTTTCAGTTCATTCAAACGATTTTTTATATCTCTGTCCTATCTATCGATAGTCTCTTCCTAGACCTCTTTATATATCTAGGTTTCCAATCAATAATTTCCCTTGCCTATCAATAATATTTTTTTCTTGCTATATATTCGGCCCATTTCCATTTCAAACTCATCACTTTTGCTAAATAAATATTTTTTTCTAAGATAAAATTAAAAAAGAAAAATAAATATCATCAACAAAACATTAAATTTTTAATTCACCTGTAAATTATTTTAAAAACTCTTAAGAAAAATACATTTACTTGAACTTAATTCATTCTTAATTAAATAATACTATTTTCTGTGTTAAATCTGTTTTTTCAAAAGATTCAGAAATATATTCCACAAACCAGTTAAATATGACAATAAAACTAAATCAATTTAAATAAATTTATGTATGTTAATTAAACTCAATACCACTAAATGTAATTAAATAACTTGAAATTAACTAAACGCAATAAATATTAAACGAACTAAAATTAAAACAAATATTATTAAGTAACTGTTTGAGTTATGAGAAGCAAGTCATCTTTCCTTAATAAATTGATTATCTCACACTTTTAACGAGCTTTAAACTTAATAACATTTCAATATATTATAAAATTTATAGCAGTATTAAAATTATATATATATATATATATATATATTGAACTGACTAAATAGTAGAAATAAAAATATGATAAAATATAGCACACATACATAAACTGGAAATTTATGTGATTCTTAGTGAATTTACAATTCATAGTAATTGAATTCTAAATAATTTATGACGAAGAACGGTTAAATTATACTTTAGCAGTAAATTAAGAAAATAGTCATAAAACAGGACATTATGACAAATATATATTGCATTGATTTAACCCAGTTAACAAAGAATCAAAAAGGAAATTTTCATAATAAATAACACTTATTTAAAATCAACCTTCTTAGAATTGTACATGCATTTATATATATATATATATATATATATATATATATATATATATATATATATATATTGTATGTGAGTGGATGACATTTTGCCAAATGAGCTTCTAGAAACTTAAGTACGACAGTAAGTTTAAATAGTACTCGTCATTGTCTAATGTGTCCAACACAAATCGTGTAACTAAATTATGAAGTGTCAGGGTCGACTTGCCAAAATGTCACAGAAATAATTTACTAAGCTATATACAAACACTATTCCTAATTTTAATTATGTTTGAAATTATTCAAGTGGGGTTTTGAATGTTAACATTAATTTATAATTATTTACACTGATTAACCATTCATAATAAGACAATAGTGTAATGTTTCTAAAAGGATTTTCATGATTTATAGGACATTGTTCGCTCTGCCTATTAATTATAACTACTTATGTATGTGAATAAGTAATATTAATTACATTGAATATAAATTTAAAAGCGGACCAGGCACTGATTCATACATATATTATATATAAACTTGTTTATAAAGAAAACAAATAGATTTTTTGACTTTTTAAGAATATTTTACTTCGACTGGATCTTAAATCAATAGCACAAATTCGAGCTAAACTGAGTCATTTATATATTTCAAAAACTTGCCTCTAAACAAAAATATTATATTCAAAACTACCATAATGATATACTTGTCAAAACTAATTTAAAAAAATTAATCTAATAAAATAACCGTAAAATAGTTAATTACCACAAACAAGTTCACAAGAATGAAAACAAAGAAATTAAATTTTAATATAAAGAAAGTTTAAACACATAATTTAAACATAAGACATACTTTTTAGAAATAAAATTTGGAGTATAAAATGTAATAACAATAAATACGATTTTTTTTTAAAAAAAATAAAGTCTTTGTCTAGTATCTTATTATCAATCAGTATTGGTTATTTTCCATAATATAAAAGAAATAATGTAAATGTATTTAATAATACATCTGGGTCTGTTTTTATGCAGTAGATACGTTCCGCAGAAAACCGCATTAAAAAAAATCGCACAAAAAAAGACTTCACTTACATTGAAAAATTAGGAGTACGTTCCATAATTTTCGAAAACCACATAAAACCAAAGCTACAAAGTGAAATTACTCTAAAATTCGCATAAAAAACAGGAAATAAAGAATACTTAAAAAAATGTCAAATATCAGCAAAAAATTGATACAAAACAAAGTTTTTTTACTTTATTTTTTAATTAACTATTTAATTTTATTTAAAGCAATATGTATATATGTGTAATTTATTTTAGAATTTTTCATACATATTTTAATCATCATCGCAATAATAGCTCCACTGCTTTCAAAACATGTAGGCCAAACCTTTTTTCAACATGCATTTAAAGTGTGTGATTTTATTTGAGTAACAGCAAAAACAGCATGATTTATAAAGCCAAAGATTGAAAAATTTTTCAAGAGTCAGTTACTGCTATTGACTCATTTTCTAGTTTATTCAATATAAATTGAAAAGTGTGTTTAACATAATACTGTTAAAAGTTGCAATTATGCCTTGATCTAAAGGCTGAATAATGCTTGTTGTATTGGGTGGAAAAACATCATCTTTACATTTGGATGTTCTAAACATGGATGACCTGGTGCGTTGTTAACAAGTGATAAAATTTTGAAATCGAGACCTTTTTGCTTCATATACGTTTTTTTTTCATCAGCATTAAATACTCGATGTGAACAATTCCACCATCTTTAATAATTTTGGCTAACTCTTCTGGAAAATTTTTGACAGCTTCTTCATCTACCGATGCAATCGCACCCGTAATCTTCACGATATGCAGTGCATTCCTTTTTAAAAATCCGATTAGCCATCCTTTGCTAGCCGAAAATTCCTTATCAGTTTGAGAAACGGAAGTAAATGGCTCTGATTCCTTCATTTGTTCATAAAACTAAAAAACTTTTCGTTGAATTAAATAAACGCTTAACGGAATTTTTTAAAAAAATCGGCATAAAAAGATTCCAAGAAGAAATATGAATCGTATAACTTAAAAATCGTATTAAAAAATTCACATAAAAAGATATTAAGTAGAAATATGAATCGCATGACTTCAAAATCGCATTAAAATAATCCGCACAAAAACAGACCCAGCTGTATATAAATGATATATCTATCTATCTATGTATACACATACCCACACACACATACACATATCTATATATAATGTATAAGTATGTATGTTACTTTAAATAAAATAAAAAGTCTATTGTAATAAATGAAGATAATGAAACACATTAAGTTGAAATTAAAAATGACTTTATTGAAATGAGAACAAA
This sequence comes from Neoneuromus ignobilis, assembly GCA_029203775.1. Lineage (NCBI taxonomy): Eukaryota > Metazoa > Arthropoda > Insecta > Megaloptera > Corydalidae > Neoneuromus > Neoneuromus ignobilis. The sequence goes on along the minus strand of CP092094.1, from coordinate 22,519,805 downwards.
GCAATGATCAATTCAACACGAAGTGTAAGTTAAATATTTTCAATTAGCAATTATTTTCAGTATTCAAAGTACAATGTTTCATTAACTTTATAATACTTTTTTATATGAGACTATATTATTTCTACTGTTATATACAATTATATATATATATATATATATATATATATATATATATATATATATATAACATGAAAGTATTTTGATCTTTTGTGAAAGTCAGTAAAATTAAATTAATAACTTTATCTTTTCTTGAATTTTTCATTATTAACACTCGTATACATCATATGATTAACTTTCTTATTTAATCATTAAGCTATGATTAATTCTAATAACTGTATACCTAGTTTCAAGAAACTATATTTCCTTGCACGAAACGAGCAATACAATCCGTATGTACGAACGGATGTATAAATCATAAATAACACGATTTTAATGCAACCATTACTGTAAATAAATATTTTAAAAAGATTTTTGCACTATTATAACTCTTAAAGAGTGTTAAAAAAATAAAATGAGATTTTATAACAATATGAATAATAATGACTTTTTGGTTATCGAGTAAATAATAAAATTACCAAAAATGGTTATTGACAACTTTTTTAAAAATTTTGTAATGTTAAAAGTATCAAAACAGATAATTATAACATTTTTTAAAGAAATAAATTTACCTATTAAAATAAAATGAAATGCAAGATCACATTATATCAATTATAAAATATTTTGTAAAATTCTTAAGAAGTATTATTTAATTTATGTATTATATATATTTTACCCTTTTTCACTTTCATTGAAAAACATATAATCAAATATTTGTTTCGAACATATATAATATATTTCAAAAATTATTACAACTATATTAAGTCGTGGATAAGAACTTAATTATTAATTTACATTTAACAAAGAAATAAATGTTTCATGTATGTTTAAACTTAACTAAAATCTAATGAGAATATCATATAAAAGTAGGTACGCAACAGTTACTAAACATTAATGAAACATGTCTTGCGTTGAAAATAAATTTATAAATGCAAATTATTCAGCGTAAGTGTAATAATGTACATGCAAATAAAATGATTTTACATAGAGATTTAACGTTCAATTCGTATATTATTAAGGAAACACTTGTTGCGTGATGGAATAAAAAAAAATCGAAAAAAATTCACATCATAAAAGTGGCATAGTGTAACGTACTACAAATGAAAAACATTTAACAAGTATGAAAGTGAAGTAATGAATTAAGTTAATATATGCCCATACAGTATATATATAAATTGATATTAAAATGAAGTAAACATATTTCAAAAGAATAAAATAAGAAAAACATTAAATTTCTTTATATATGTTGTTTGCTATTGAATTAAATAAAATTTTATTCAATAAAATCAGAATTTTTAGAGAATTACTAATTTTGTTAAATACTTTTTCGAATTTTACATAAAATTAAAAAAAAAATCCATAAATATAATAATTTTCAAATAAAAATCACACAAACTATATATGTTAATATTAACATCATTTTGATAATAATGTTTACTTTCAAAAAATATTTAATATTTATTATATACATATAATAGTAATATAACAATTTAAAAGAATGTCTGAAAAATCCATCAATTAATGTAAAGAGGTATCTAATTTTTTTTAGTTAACAGTAAAAATAATTCAAAAAATTCTAGATTTAAAACGGAAGAATAACAAATTCCATTTGAATTAACAAAATGTTCAATAATTTAACTAACTATCAATAATATGACTAATAAAGTACTTTTATCTATAACTGCTTATAATTAAAATTATTTATTTTATTTACATAGTTAGTATCTAGAGAAATAATGTAACTATTATAAATATGCATTCACCTATATAAATCAGTGTAGTATCGGATATATGAGATTCTTTCTCGAGAACAATTCATAAATAACTAATAAATTATTCAACATAAATATATAAGTGAACAACACGTCAATTTTTCTTACACTTTAATATTAATATCATTCGATAAACTTGGTATAATTTTACACAAAAAAAAATTAGTAATTACTCCAGATGCTGAAATATCTGATTGACGCAGGGTTAGGAAATTGCACATGAGGAGCCTATCTCGAATTCTAGTTTATTCATCTAGGACTGTTGCATGCGTTTGACCAGGAGGAGCTCCAAGTCACCTTTGAAGGTGGCTTCTTGCTGGTCAAGTTTGTTATAAAGTTTCGCTGACCTTACGAGTCAACCCCAGGTGGGTCAAGCAGACAGGGCCGCTTGAACCTGGAGTATTCGTCGGCAAGGTCGTTGTTTTCTAACGCCCTAAGAAAGGGATTATCACTACGTTCCGCCCTCTCGTACAGCCGATGAACCTGTTCACGAACAAACTCATCCAATGTAGAAAGACGGAGATCGCGATGGAGGGTAGTGTTTCGAACAAAATAGTGCGCATCGGTTATCATCCGAGCACACCTATTTTGGAACACCTGCAGCTTTTTCATATTTTGTGAGTTGTATGATCAGGCTAGACCCGCGTACGTCATAATCGGTCGGATGAGGCTGAGGTAAAGCAGACACTTTGTTCTCAGCAACAGCTTCGACTTCCTATTTAATAGCGGGTACAGCCTGCAGAGCTGTGCCTGAGCCTTGGAGAGTACATATTTGGTATGACTCTTGAAGGTCAGACCTTTGTCTAACATGACACCAAGATACTTGGCCTCCTCTGCCCACTCAACAATTGCACCATTGAGCACGAGCGGGTCGGGCTCGCGGTGTCTGCGTTGTCAAGGAGGTCGAAAGAAGATATCATAAAACTATCCTGTCAAACTTTCAGCTTATATACAAAAGTTATTTTAAAATTCATGTTTGTATACACATTTAATCATCAAAAATGAATAAATGAAAACTGTCAAATATTATATATATATATATATATATATATATATATATATATATATATATATATATATATAAAATGTTAAGAATTTCTAAACGTAATCTGAGATTTTATAGATAAATACGAGAACAGACAAGATTAGATAATAAAAACGAATAAAATCAATGAAATTGGCACAGGAAGGACATATAGTAAGAAAATAAAACAATAGATGGACAAAAATAATTATAAAATGGCGACCAAAAGACGAAGACCTAATATGTTATTATAAAATACTTTAGAGGTAAGGGATGGGTGAGATTAAGCATGAACAGGAAATAATAGAATAATTTTGTGAAAATTATTAAAAGTACCAAATAACATTCGATGAGACTTTTACTCAGTAAGGTTAATATAGACTTTTATGATGAAAATATAGAGAATAGAATAAACACTTAATCAAAAATAAATCTAAGAACTATCCTCTATAAAAAGAAATTGATAAACATGGGAAAATTATACAAACATATGAAAAGATAAAAAGTATTTGTTAAAATGTCGAATTAAGATTTTTAAATAAAAATTGACTAAACTTCATTTCATAGAAACTACATCGTACGAAAATGTATTAATAAAACGTACAAGTCTGTATATCTCCTGAATCACTTAACTTTTTAAAAAATGTTATAATATGAAACCAATGTATTTTGTTACATTACAAAGTTCAAGTACTTTTTAATTAAACATATTACATCTGACATATGGTAAAGAGTTTAATGAAAAAATAATATAATTAATATATGTGTATTAATAATACACACACACACACACACACATATATATATATATATATATATATATATATACACATAAAATCATTTGGTCCAACGAAAATGTAATCAATTATTTATCAAGTGAATTCTAACTTTAATATAACTTCGTAGAAGTTACAGCATTCAAATCGCGTTTAAACACTTCTTATTTATTCTACCAAATCTAAATACTCATCAGAAGCAATTTTAAAATCAGTAGACCAAAAATGTGATAACATTTAATTTTTTGTTATATTTTATACACAAATTAATTGTGTGTGCAAACAAGTAATCTTTTTTATGATTACACGCTCTCGTTTCAATTCAGTTCAAGCAAAACATACAGAATATTTTGAACTAAAGAGCATGTATAACTAAAGAGGATATTTTTTTATATTCATATTTAGATGAAATTTAACTGACATGACTTACAACAAATTTTAAAAAAACTTCATTTCAATATATATATAATAATAATAAGTAATATTATTACCTTTACAAATACCCAACAAAAATTAAAAAAATAATTAAAGAATTAATGAAACCTAATTGAAAAATATGATTTAACATAAAATATTGTTCAATGTACTTAACTTCCTAAACAAATAAAAAAAAGTGTTTACTTTTCTGTATTTATATTTTGGTAAATTCATATTAATACAAATGAATTATCGCCCTAACATTATAAGATATACAAATGTTCAATACATACATATATTGTTCAATCACAAGATAATAGACAAGTTTACCATGCGACATCGTCAAAACGCTTTATTACATAAATTAAGTTTTATAGAAAGAATTCCTAGATTTTCCTAAAGTTCGTAGATTTTATAATATAGTGCTCTGATGATAATTGTATAGCCCAGTGATCGGAAAACTCGTTAGTCAAAAGATCCAAATGTCAGCAGTACAACAATATTTTTTTTTTGAGAGTCAAATTTGCAAGAAATCTGTTTTAGAGGTCGATTAAAACTAGGAACTAGTATTATATGATAGATAGGATTAGAAACGCTCCATCTGAATTACCTTTTTTCTCCACTATAATGTCAAATTTGTAAAATAATAATGTTTGAAAAGATGATTCCTGTGGAAATCCTTGCGCCGTTTCTTCTCTACAGAGTGACATTACAAAGTGACAGAGGGGTACCAGGGGCCGTTTCATAAAACTTACAGCTCCTGTATAGCAAGCTCTTTATTAAAAATTTATATGCGATATTTGAAGAAAGAACTTGTAATACAGGAACTGTAAGTTTTATGAAACGGGCTCTTGATTTTTTTAAATATTGCGTATTATTATTGACAATCAAAAAGTGTACCCAATGTACCAACTTTGAGTAATCGGTTTTTTGACTTTAAACACTGAATAAAAAAAAACTAGATACCTATCATAATTAACAATAATCTTGTTTATTGATAAAAGGTATTTTTTATTATTATAATATTACATGACACACATTTAATGCACATAGTCATTATTTGTGGAAGAGCCGTTTTCAAGTGGCCAAAGAGCTGCGTTTTGCCGACCTCTGGTATAGCCATCGAAATATACATCAACTTATAAATATATAAAGTGAACAATAAATAATTATTGAACACTTTTATATTACATTGTAGTGTTGGGGTGATAATTAATTTCAGGTAAAATGATTACCTAGTCAATTAAATAACCAAGAATTGGTTATTCTAATTTATATTGTTCATTTCCATTCCTATGATCAAGTTCATTTTATTTATTTGTTGTTTTACTATTCTAAAAATTACCCAACGATAACACATGCTGTCAAAACTAATTCTAATCTAAGTACACAAACAAATAACTATAACGTTTTATATTTTCAAATAAATGAATTATCACCCTCAACACCACAAGATATTGAAATATAATAACGTTTTGATGATCATGACATCACCATCAAAATACACATTAGCTTATTGTTATTAATGAAACAAAGTGAACAATAAGTAATTATTGAACACTTTATAATCAATTGTAGCGTTAGAGATGACAATTAATTTGTTTGAAAGTGAATTCGTTACAGTTTCAAAACTAATAGATAATATTTCGTACATAAAAAATGTATAGTTCATGCGTTGAGATGAGATAAAAAATGAAAATTAAATAAAACATATATACAGATGAAGCTACTCAATATTTAATCAAAAAGTATACTCATTTCAGAAAATAATATTTGATCAACGTATTCTAATACAGTAAAGTGTGGATTCTAATTGTCAAAATAATCCAAGGGCCGCAAAAAAAATTCATAAAACATGTAAAAATACATATTAATGACAGCAAGATGAGATAGAAAGAAATAAAATAGATTTGAAAATAAACAAGTTGCAAATATACAAACATTATTAACAATCTAGTTATAAATAATGTATGAAAGAAGGAGTTCAATAAATAAATATAAAAAAGACATTAAAAAATATAATACAGGAAATGATATAAGATTACACTCGTAATAATACGCATTGATTTACTAATATATCTTGTTTTTAATATTTTTTTCTTACAAGTTTATTAAAATATGTTTTCAAAAGGAAATATATCTTTTCTGAAAAATATTTAATAAATTTAATAATCAAATACAATTGATTTTAAAGTACAAAAAATTCTCATCAGTAAAGTTTTTAATAAACAAATGTTAATTAATGAGAGTTTAAGGAGCACGACTAGTGTGACACTTTAAAAAAATCGATTTTTTGCATTTTTCGATAGTCTATACCTTCAAAAATAACATAATAAAATTTCAAGTGCCGATCTCAAATAGTTTTTGAGCTACAACCTTCTAAAGAGTAGCTGCTCATGAGAGAGATCAAACGAGGCTACGCATAGCAGAGCATCGTCACCAGGCTGCCTCGAAAGAGGGTCGATCAGCTCGAAAGAGAGCTTCAACAGACCAGCAGGTGCTTTTCGAAGCAGAGGAAGGTGAATTGTATGGGCCTGGAATAGCAGATTAGCTCTAGGTATGATAGTTGTCGATTTATAACAATGAAATCAATATTTTTATCTTTAAACGCGTTTTTCTCAAAACTACATTTTTAAAATTTGCTGGAGTTCTAACCCGATAACAAATCATTCGATCGATTTGATTTTTGTTTTAGCATATTTAGTATTTGTTTCTCCGTACAATGACCCTCCGGTTTTTCGATTGGATAAAAATGTAATTCGATCCCAAAAATCATCAGATTTTTGAGCGAAATTTTAAACTTTTTTTCAAAACTCCACCATTTTGTTAAATTTCAATTTTTTTTCACAATCCTGGGTCATTGTATAGGCAAAACCTTCTAGTTTAACCAACTTTTTTTTATTATTTCAGGCACTGTGAAGGCCGCAATCACTGCAGCAGTGAGGGAACGTTTTTTTTTTTTGAGACTCGGGAGATGGCGAATAACTTGCTGAAAATCGAATATTTTCATTCAAAAAAATTACTATGTATACATTATTTATGCACAAATATATCCTCAAAATTTTAAAACATTCGATGTAATACTTTTCTTTAAAAAAATTCCCGAAAATCACCTTTTTTTAGGTGGTCACACTAGTCGTGCCCGTTAATATTTGACGTTTCATCAAATAACAGTCAACTTATTTCCTAACCTCAAATTTGGACATCTTTTATATATCCC
>CP092094.1:22370000-22507500 GCA_029203775.1 Neoneuromus ignobilis | reverse complement strand
GAATTTATTCAATCATTATATATATATATATATATATGTACATTTTTTATAAATATATTAAACAATTTAAATAATATTTACATGAAATAAATTTTACAGAAAAAATATTTTGTGCTGGCAAAGAAAACCATATTAATTTCAACAACTCTACCACATATTTGACTATATTTTATGTATAACATTTATGTATTATTTTATATTCAAACTGCAACCATTCCTTTTAAATAATTGGCAAATTTACCTATGCAATAAACACTTTTATTGCATTTGCAATTTTCAACTAATAATTTCTATTAATATTTCAACATAAACATTTACATGAGACTCTAAACTACCAATAATATAATTTAGTATAAATATAACAAAATTATGTTTTTGTTACAAAATATTTTTTAATAATATCAAATATATATATATATATATTAAAGTGCATCCAAAAAGTGATCTATATACACATTTATGTGTATGTAATTATTAAACTTTTTGATATGAAATAAAACCTATCATAAATGATTTATCAAATTATTATTACTTATATTTTGACCAAGGAAATATTTACTTTTGTATAATTTAAATTAATTGCATTTTATTTGTTATTCTAATCATTTTTTTAATCAAATTTCAACTTTACATCTAATCAAAACTCAACTATATTTTCATATAAAACTAATAACTATTATATTTTCAAATTATACATACATACATACATATATATATATATATATATATATATATATATATATATATATATATATATATATATATAAACAGAAAAATGAATCCAGCGGTAACGTTTATTTTTATAAATTTATGGAGAAAAATTAAACTTTATTAACTTTAATAAATTAGTTAAAATAAATTTCAAAAGAACATACTAATAACCATAAAAAATTACAATACGGTTTAATTTGATTGTTTTTTAAGAGAACATAAACAAACACTTACATCATTTGTACTTATAGATTCGAATTATTAATCCACATGAAATTTAAAATACACTTCAATACACTACACTGAAAAATAAATCTGACACAAAAAGGTAAAACACAATTGTTCGATGGTTCAAACGAATATGTGATTGATTTTAAAAGAAAATTCTATTCATGAATTTCGATTCGAAATATGTACTTTCAGCGTTAACGTATCTGTAAAATGACCACAGTATCATAAACACGGTAACATGAGAACGTTGACCAATTCCACGCACGACATACAACTGACGACTAGTGATCTAGCATTGGTGATTGTAATATTTACCTGTGCACACCTGCCACACGGGAAACGAATGCTGAGCCCACTACCTGTAAGCCGTACTTGTCACTTTAAAAGACAGTGGCGGGTTTTATGGGCTATTGTATCATTATATATATATATATATATATAATGTTCGATTCGGTCAGTACATCATCAATTTTCTCATCTCTAAAAGAGCAAGGAATTAATAAAAGATACGTGGATTTGTTGAAGGAAATTTATAAAAGTTCATCAGCGCAAATTAAAATACACGACCTATCAGACAAAATAAAAATAGAGAAAGGAGTTAGACAAGGAGATAGTTTATCACCAAAAATATTTAATGCAATTTTAGAACAGATCATGAGAGACGCAAATTTTGAAAATAAAGGAATCAAAGTAAACGGAGAATATCTGTCACATCTAAGATTTGCGGATGATATACTACTTATAAGTGAAAAACCGGAAGAATTACAAACATTACTTGAAACCCTCTTAGAAAAAAGCCGAAAAGTAGGGTTAAAAATAAATATGGGAAAAATCAAGGTCATGTTTAATAATTTCGCTGAAAGAAGTAACATACAATTAGAGAATCAGTACCTGGAACAAGTGGACGAAATAAAATACCTAGAGAAAACTATAAGATACGATGGTGATTTATGGCCAGAAATCAAAACGAGAATCAGAGCTACATGGGCAACATTTGGAAGACTAAATAGTATAATGAAAAGCAATATACCAATCAGTTTGAAAAGAAAGGCATATAACCAATGTGTACTACCGGCCTGTACGTATGGAGCAGAAACTTGGACTCTAAACATAAGAATGAAACAGAAACTATTAACTGCCCAGAGAAGTATGGAAAGAATAATGTTAGGAATTACTAAACTGAACCGAAAAACAAGTAAATGGATAAGGGAACAAACAAAAGTAATTGATATAATAGAACAAGTTAAATCGTTGAAATGGACATGGGCAGTACATATAGCGAGAAGAGAGGACAACAGATGGACGAAGATTGTTACGGAATGGAGACCAAGAGATAAAAAGAGACCTAAAGGAAGGTCACATCAAAGATGGAGAGATGAAATTGTGAAGTATTGTGGAGGCCAAGGTTGGATGAAGTTGGCCAGCTACAGGGAAGAATGGAAGAGGCTCGGAAAACTCTTCGTATTTTAATTATGACATTCGACGAGGCTTTCGCCCAGCAGTGGGCTGATGTGGGCTGTCAGTAGTAGTAGTAGTAGTAGTAGTATATATATATATATATATATATATATATATATATATATATATATATATATATATATATATAGGAAACTCCTGTATAAAACGGTATTACTACAACACGATTTCGCTCTTACATAATTAGAGAATTAAAGAAATCCTTTATAAAATGGCATTACTTCAACACGGTTACAAAATTGAGGAAACCTCCATATTACATGAAAAGTGATAGAAATTTTCAAGTAAAATATAATAAATTTCATTCCAGTCAATGAATTTGGTATATTGAATGATGTAAGGAAACTTTTCATTACAGACTATTAAAATTGTAAATTCGAGGAAAGAGTGTTGTTCTTAACTTTTAAGATATGTGTAAGGTTGTTCGTGATTTTAAAATCTTTGCTTTTTTATTTGATCTGTTAATTAGATATGGATCAGCAGTTAACTCTCATCGGACGTTAGCATTTTGTACTCAACTTTCCGCTAGGTCGAAGATATATTTGAGTGCTTATTGTAAGAGAAGTGTAACTAAGGTTATTTGATATAAAAATAAAGTTTTATGCATAAAAATATTTATATTTACACTTTAAATGTTTACATTTTATTAAACGTGTAATCTTCAAGCTTAAATGTTATTTATATTTTTTCAATATGTGATATTTTTGAAACTTCAAACGCGTTTATCTCAAAACGGTGTTTTCATACGGTGATTTTCCTACAGAAACTGAAAGTCTCAAATTTTCACACAATCTTCTGGTTATTCCTGTATTGAACGAAGGAATAAGGTTTACAAAAATTATTACTATTTTTTAAAACAATTTGGAGCGAAAATTTTAGTAAAAAAGAAAAAATTTTTTAGTAGACGCCATTTTGTCAAAAATGAAAATTTTTATTATTCCTTCGTTCAATACCTGCATTAATCTATCTTTAAAAGAATTGACCATATTTTTTGATTTCAAATAATCCAAACCGCCGATATGGAGATCACCGCCAAGCGCCTTTTTTGGAGGTCGTTCGGGACATCGTCTGCAGGAGCGGTGCACTTCAATATTTTTTTATGATCGACATGTTATTTTATTCTTGAAAGTAGGATCTACATAATTTGTAATTTAAAATAAATACTGTTTCATACCCCTTAAACGTGTAATCTTCAAGCTTAAATGCTATTTATTTTTTCAATATGTGATATTTTTTGAATCATTTTCCAATTGTGCCAAATTGAACCTGGTTGTTAAGTCTTTTTTTTTAACTTATTTCATTATGAAATATCTTTCATTGGCATAATCATTGGCATATAAGTTAGTTTGCGTTAAAATTTCTGTTATAAATTCATCCGTACAAATTTTTTTAAAATAATTTATAGACTCCTAAACATTTCCGAAGATTTGGCATCCTATATTTGTAAAAGGAATACTTGAAGTTAAATTGTCTTCATCATCACTGTCGATTTCAATCCAATCTTCATCACAATCAGGAATAATTTCTCTTTCCACTTCGCTTTCCTCTTCACTTGAATATTGAATAGGGATCAATTTTTTTCTTTGACAATTATAACACTTGTATCATTGTCTCCTTCATCACAAGAATTAAAATCACTTGCCGAATATTCAAAATTTTCACATATTTCATTACAACTATCACTGTTAGTTTCCATATTGCTATAGTTTTCTTTATTCATTTTTGGAGGAATAAAATATTATAAGTAAAATAATTGCTGAAATATGTCAGAACGTGTTGTCTGCCAGAAAGTAAGAATTAAATTGTAAAAACATACAGTGTGTATATTCATAAATGAGGACGTTGTTACTTGTTCAGTCTTGTCACCTCGCACATGACATACGACTGATAGAGTAAAGTTGTAATGTCACGTCAGAGGTGACATACGACCGATAAGGGTTAATATTTAATGCAATTATTACACACATATCAAAATGTTTTTCTAAAAATATTTAAGAAGCCACTTATGAGAGAAATTTGGTAAAATGGCAATAAATTAATTAATTATCAATAGTTCAAAGAATCATAACACAAAAGAAAATTCTAAAGTTGAAAATTTTATTATTTTCTAAATACAGATTCTTTCAGTGAAAGAAACATAAAATTCAAAAAAAGCGAGTAAACGAAAATAATCGATTTTTTGACAAATAGAAAACATAGAATCTTAATACTGTAAAAGAAAGTTTAGAAAATGAAAATATTTTTCAATAATAAAACCATTCTTGTTTCATTGCTTTTAGCAGCGATGAAGAAGAAAAAATACCATATACATCTAATATTAATATTTTAATATATAAATAATATGTTTAATCTCTTATTGATATTTTTTAATAAACATATTACTTAATAGATATGTAAACAAAATAATATATTTTTATTATTTGACATCTAATACTATTTTTTTCATTAGTTCTTAGTCCCGTATAACACGAATTCCTATAACATGACATTGTTATAGAAACTTAACACGTTCGTGGAGAGCAAAAATTTCAGTGAACTGCAAAATTAGACAGGCGATTTTTTTAATTGTGATATCTGAAATTTGATTAGACCCTTTTAATAAAATTAGTCAGAATATTACATTTTAATAGTTATATACAATTAATTAAAAAATTAAAATTATAATTAAAAAAATTAAGGTTATATAAAATTAAATGAATAATAATTGGCTTTAAAATTTGAATGCTATAGCATTCATGTCATTCTGCATCACAATGAAAATGAATGCTATAGCATTCACGTCCGCGAACGTGTTAACCACCGTGTTGTACGGAGGTCACCTTTCTCTCTCTCTCTCTCTCTCTATATATATATATATATATATATATATATAAAGAGAGAGAGAGATGAAGGAAGAATATGAGTATGTATATATATATCACATGGAAAGACAAATACGTGATTCAAAAAAAAAAATACAACTATTTTAAAATGGATTCAAACAACTTTATTTATGTGAAAATATGTAAAATTAATAAACAACAGATTATATTATTTATACAAGAATCAGTGGATTTATATAAGAAATTCTTTTTACAGATATAACTTAAAAATATACTCTAGAAAAACATATTCCAGATAATAAACATTTTGTAAACTTTATCACAAAAAAAAACACTCATCCAAACACCACAATATTTTATAATGTGTATAATATAATGTATAATTAAAATTATATATATATATATATATATATATATATATATTATTTGCTGCAATAATTAAAAGATATTATCTATAAACAAAAACCGAATTAAGATTGTTCTTGTGTAAGAAAATAACATAGTAGCGTTTTTGATTAACAAAAATATAAAATATATAAAACAAAATATACTTAAGACAATGTTTATAAAAAATTCTTTTGTCAATATTTTCAAAACTTAATACGTTTAACGTTACAAATTAATTTTTAGGTAGATTTTGATGTGTTAATAGACATTTATTTACGTTTCTATAATATTTCAAAATTAAAGTAAGACAGTAATAAAAATTAAATTAAATTAGTATTACTTCCTTGTTTTATAAAACACTTCTTAATATCCTAGATGTATACTTAAACAAATTCTATTAAATAACAAATTATTTCGATTGTCAATAAAATAGCAGTTAACATTTAAGTATAAATAATTATTTCTACAGGGATTACATACAAGCATACTACTAATTTAAGGATAATGACATGAAACAAAATAAAATGAATATTGTAATAACAGAAATATGTATATACACTTGCTTTGATGTTATTATAAACATGTAATTATCTAAATTAACTTAAAGACAGCATATATGATTATATGTACATTATATATATATATATATATATATATATATATATATATATATATATAATTATATTGCAAAAAATTCGCTTATTCTGAAAAATGAAATGAAAATATTACATAAAAATTTTAAAATAAAATAGAAATAAAAATCTTTTTTTATTTTCAACTTTTTTCAAGTGAATTTAATGAAACCATGTAACTGAAAACAAAATCATTTTATTGGGCAATATGAAAAAATAAAACCGTGCAAAATAAAAAAATATTCATACCTACATTTTTTCTAATTCATCTTGACATTATTATACCTATTTTCTGGTAGTATAAAAAATTACACGTTAATTTTTAAAAATATTTATAAAAGTAAATTGGTGCAAAATTTACATCTAAGGAAATGAAGCAATATTTTTTGAACGACAAATTATATTAAATATGAAAAATCAAAACAAATCTTTGTCTTAAATTGCCAAAACCATTTTACTATTACTACTCCTCAATTCAACAACCAATATATATCTTATACCTTTCTGACAATGTCAGATTTCAATGACAATTAGGTTTTTTTACGAGATGAGACTGTCAGTCAGTACAGACCAAATAATCTGTTCTTTATTGTAGGAATAATTTTTAATTTTTGAAAAAAAGTAAAGATAAATATATAGCGACGAAAATATACTACCTCCAAAAGAATGTTCGAATATCTAATATAAGATAGAATTCAAAATAAAGAAGTTAGGAAATTCGTACGAAAAAAGGAAACGATTGTGGAAATTGTTGAAAGAAAGTCTGCTTGAGTAAAGAACGATGGTCAAAAGTAATTTATCAATAGGTAGTGACAAACAGACGAAAGAGAGAAAAATAATACAGTTCTAGATCCTGAAACAAGGAAAAACGTACAAAAAATTTCTGTATACTTTTTGACCAATTCAATAATTTAAAATTTTGTTATATACAATTATATACTTGAATAAAGTCATAAATATAAAATTTTTAATTTTTCTATTTTATTTTTTTCATTTTTAACATTTTCTTTTTGCATTTTCAATCCACACGAATATTTTTGCAACATAATATATATATATATATATATATATATATATATATATATATATATATATATATGACAAAAAAAATGAACTTACCAAATATGAAACTTGCATGCATGGAGTCAAGTGTAGCTAAGATTTGATGTAATGTTCTATATATTAAATGTACAATTATTTCATGTAATATTGTTTATAAGAGTGAGTCAATGGGAGAAGTGGATGAATTGTAACAAAAAAAGTTAATAATAACGCATGATAAGCACGATATGAATTAATAACGAAAAATGTTTATAGATATTTAAATGCTTTTTTTAATACAAAATGTGAGAGATCTGAATGACATGTTTGCACGTCAATTAGAAACACATCAGCATGTTATAGTTTAACTGATTCACCTTGTCACTGTCCCGTTTCTCGGATCGTTTACTGCTTTCGCCCAAGCACTCGTACATAGAAAACCGACGCGCTGTCGGCTTACTAAGCCGTAACGCGGAAAACACGTCCATCGGTTTAAAATGTCTAATACCAGTTTCATCGATTAACGTATACGCCACTTTACCGTTTAACACAGCCCTACTCGCCTCTTTTGGCACGACCGCCTGCCAACCTTTCTTTATTATCAACAATGTGCCCGGCTGACGATTACGAGTCATGAAATCTTCCATCGCTAGCATATTGTTTGTGTAAAACAATCTACATGGAATGTTATCGGAACTTTGTAATTTCACTTCAGGCACCATTAACGCGGCACTTTTTCTCACGAGTTCGCGCAATTTCGGATCGGATCTTGCACCGCGCGGATCGTTCTTTAACACCGTCAACGCTGAATGCAACGCCGGAGTTTTTTCAGCTATCTGACGCATCACTGTCAACCGTTTCAGTATCTCCAAACTCACAGCATCCTCAGCCAAGATATCAGTACTTTGTGGATCGGAAAGAATTGTGTAAAGTCGATCGACTGTATCGTCCATTCCTAACGCTTGTGCTAAACCGATTGCTTCTTGTAAAAGTTCTCCGATTACTTCTTGACTCTTTTCACTTTTCAACATATTTCCAAGATGACCTTCTGATGATTCTTTTACAGCAGTTACGATCGATTTATATAACACTTCAGAGACAAGAGCATCGGATGTAAGTTCAGGAATACGCTCTTCCATATAATTTAAAACGGCCTTAAGTAATTCTGGATTTCCATGAGAAACATTCTGAAAAGCTGGAACTAGAATATCTTGATCTAATATTGCGGACAACTTTTCGGTTATTATACTTTCATCTAAGTTATTATCAGCTAACGCAGATTTTAAAATGTCTAATTTCGAAACGTTCGGTAATTTATGATTTTCCTCTTGGATAATATTCGAAAAAACTGTATTAAATATTTCACTCGATTCCAAAACTTTGCTCAGTGACTCTAGACCAACTCCTTTTTTCTGTAAATCTGAAAATATTTCTCCAACTGCATAAAAAACATCTTCATATCGAAAATCAGGTGATTCGGATGATTGTTGCATTACATTTACAGCAGTTAATAATGCACTTTTTAAGATATGGATATTTTCAGATATCTCTTGGTCTATATTTTCAACCGAAACATTTTCTTTGCAATTCTTTTTATTAAGAATCGTCGGATTTTTACAATTCACTATATTATTTGCAACATGTGTAACTGCTAATACAAGTTCACTGACTTTCTCAACCATTTCGTTTCCAAATCCTAATTTTTCTGAAACAAGTTTTACATCTTGGACTCTAAAATCCGATTCCATTTCGATAGTTGAAATTAAATCAGGACTAGAAAATAATTTAGCTAATACACGATCTGCATTCAAATTAGTTGTTTGATTCACAGCAGCTACCAATGATTTGTATAAAGCCTCAGTTACAAGCGCATCAGATGTAAGATCAGGAATCTGTTTTTCCATTAAATTAAACACGACTTTTAACAAATCGGGATTTTCATCCGTGATAGACTGTAAAGATTTAACTGAAATATCTTTTTCTAAAATAGTTGACAGTTTTTCAGTCAGGGTCGTTAATTGTAATTTATTCGATGTAAGAGTAGAATTCAAAATGTCGAGTTTAGATGCATTTGGTAATCGGTGATTTTCTTCTTGAACAATATTGGAAAATACATTGTTATATATTTCGTTCGATTGTAATACTTTACATAGTGATTCCAAGACTAATTCTTTGTGTGGTAAATTTGAAAATAATTTTCCGATTGCATAGTACACGTCTTCGTATTGAATGTTGGAAGTTTCTGATGATTCTTGCATTATACCCACGGCGGTTAATAAAGCGCTTTTTAATACACACATATATTCAGTCATCTCTTTTGACATATTTTCATGAACATTTCCATTCTTCTGGCTGTTATAAATTAACGGAATATTTTTAGAATTCAGTACGTTATTCGCAACATTAGTTACGGCTAATACAAGTCCACTGACTTTTTCCAATAATTCGTTTTCAAATCCTAATTTTTTAGAAACATTTTTGATATCTTGTAAGCTAAGACGTGATTCAGTTTCCATTCTATTTAACAATTCAGAACTTACAGCTTCTGATGATTGCTTCACAGTAGTTATAATTGATTTATATAACGCTTCTGATATAAGAGCATCTGATGTTAATTCAGGAATTTGTTGTTCCATAATTTGTAATACACTATTTAAAAATTCCGGATTTCCATTTGAAATATTTTGGAAACTTGTTACTAAAATATCATCATCTAATAATGAAGTCAATTTTTCAACTAATGTAGTTTCATTTAAATTTTTCATTGTTAGTGCAGATTTCAGAATTTCCAGTTTCGGTGTTTGTGGTAATCTGTGGTTTTCGCGTTGAATTATATTCGAAAATACACAGTTGTACGCTTCTGTAGATTGTAATACTTTGCAGAGTGACTCTAAAACGATCTCTTTATGTTGTAAATTTGAAAATATTTCTCCTATTACACCGCATATTTCTTTATTTTGAACATCAGACGATCCTTGCATGGCATTAACAGCTGCCAAAAATGCATTTTTCAAAACAGGAATATTTTCACAGATTTCTTCGGTTAGATTTTCGTAAAATATTCTATCACTTTCACTTATATTTATACCATTCTTTGCAGATAAATTTTTAGAATGAACTACACTATTTGCAGCATTGACAATAGCTAATACAACTCCACTAACTTTCTCTAAATCGTCATTTTTAAAACCTAATTGTTTTGAAATGTCTTTTATATTCTGAATATTAATACTTGATTCAATTTCCATTGTAGAAATTAATTCAGAACTTATAGATACTGGTGACTGCTCTATGACATTTAAAATAGATTTATATAATACCTCAGAGACAGCAGCATCGGATGTTAACTCTGGTAACTTTTCTTTCATGGAATTTAACACAGCTTTCAATATATCTGGATTTCCTGCAGAGAGAGTTTGAAAAGCTGGAACTGAACTATCTGATTCTAATAATGCAGACAGCTTTTCACTCAAAACAGTATCATTTAAATTCTTCATTTCCAATGCTGATTTTAAAATCTCCAGTTTAGACGTATTTGGCAAACGGTGATTTTCACGTTGAATTATATTCGAAAATATTCCATTGTATGTTTCTGTGGACTGTAGCAATTTGCTGAGCGATTCTAAAACGATCTCCTTGTCTTGTAAATTTGAAAATTGTTCTCCTATTGCATGACATATATCTTTATATTGAACATCCGACGATCCTTGTATGGCATTAACAGCTGCCAAGAATGCATTTTTCAATACAGGAATATTTTCACAAATTTCTTCAGATAGATTTTCATAAAAGATTTTATCACTTTCGCTCATATTTATACCATTCTTGGCAGTTAAATTTTTACAATGAACTGTATTATTTGCAGCATTTACAATAGCTAACATAAGTCCACTAACTTTCTCCAAATTATCATTTTCGAAGCCTAATTGTTTGGAAATCTCTTTTACATTTTGAAGATCAATTCTTGAATCCGTTTCCATTGCAGAAATTAATTCAGAACTTATATTCATCGGTGATTGTTCGATAATGTTTAAAATAGATTGATATAATACCTCAGAGACAACAGCATCGGATGTTAACTCTGGTAATTTTTCTTCTAATGAGTTTAATACAGCTTTCAATATATCAGGATTTCCTGCAGAGAGAGTTTGAAAAGCTTGAACTGAGCTATTTGATTCTAATAATGCAGACAACTTTTCACTCAAAACAGTTTCACTTAAACTCTTCATTTCTAATGCGGATTTTAAAATGTCCATTTTAGACGTATTTGATAATCGATGATTTTCACGTTGAATTATGTTAGAAAACACACCATTGTACGTTTCTGTAGACTGTAATACTTTACATAGTGATTCTAAAACGATCTCCTTGTGTTGTAAATTCGCGAATATTTCTCCTATTGCATAACAAATATCCTCATATTGAACACCAGATGATCCTTGCATCGAATTTATGGCCATTAGAATAGCATTCTTTAAAATTGGCATGTTTTCACAAATTTCTTCTGATAGATTTTCATAGAACATTTTATCACTTTCACTCATATTCAGATCATTCTTTAACATTGAATTTTTAGAATGAACTACGTTATTTGCAGTATTCATGATAGCTAATACAAGTCCACTGACTTTCTCCAAATTATCCTCTTCAAAACCTAATTTTTTCGAAATATCTTTTATACTTTGAATATTTATACTTGATTCAGTTTCCATTGCTGAAATTAATTCAGAACTTATAGCCACTGGTACCTGTTTTATAACATCTTCAATTGATTTATACAACATTTCAGATACGAGAGAATCAGATTTTAAGTCAGGTAATTTTTGTTCCATCATATCTAATACAGCCTTCAATATGTCTGAATTTCCGTTAGAAATATTCTGAAAAGCTGGAACTGAAATATCATTTCCTAATATCGCAGACAGCTTTTCGATTAATATAACTTCGTCTGAATTCTTCATTGCCAGTGCAGATTTTAAAATTTCCAATTTCGATATATTCGGTAGTTTGTGATTTTCCTGCTGAACAATTTTATCGAAAATACCATTGTATGTTTCTGGTGATTGTAAAACTTTACATAAAGATTCTAAAACCAATTCTTTATGTTGTAAATTAGCAAACAAGTCTCCAACGATAGCACATACTTCTTTAGAACTCACATTAGGCGATTGTTGTATTGTATTGACAGCTGTTAACAAAGCATCTTTTAAAACAGAAATATTTTCAGGAATTCCGCCCTTTAGATTAAAACTGTTATCAATTTCAGATGAGATACTACGATTTCCAATCTGTTTCTTTTTGGAATTCAGTATGTTGTTTGCAACGTTAACGACGCCTAAAACAAGCCCGCTAATTTTTTCTTGCATATCTGTATCGAAACCTAATTTTACTGAAATATCTTTTATATCGTCTATTTTTAGATTCGATTCTTTCTCTATAGATGAAATTAATCCAGAATTTACAGATATTGGTGACTGCTTCAATGCATTAACAATCGATTCGTACAAAGTTTCTGATACAAGAGAATCGGATTTCAGTTCAGAAAACTGTTTTTCCATCGAGTTTAATACAACTTTAAGCAGATCTGGATTTCCATTCGTGATATTCTGAAATGAAGAAACTAGAAGATCCTGATCTAATATTGCAGACAATTTTTCAATTAATACAGTTTCATTCGAATCTTTCATAATCAACGCAGATTTTAAAATATCCATTTTTGACATATTCGGAAATTTGTGATTCTCTTCTTGAATAATATTACCAAAAACAGTACTATATGTTTCGGGGGATTGTAATACTTTACATAAAGAATCCAAAACAAGCTCTTTATTTTGTAAATTTGCAAATATTTCTCCGATCGCATGATATACATCTTTATATTGTATATTAGATGATTCGGGAGAATCTTGCATTGCAGATACTGCTGTATGTAAAGCATTTTTTAAGAAATTAATGTTTTCAGAGATGTCTTCTATGTTTTCGCTGAAGTTTTCTGCTGAAACACTGTTTTTATTAAATATCTCTGATATTTTTGAACTGGATATATTATTAGCTACATGAGTGATAGCTAAAATAATTTCACTGACTTTTTCCAACATTTCATTTTCGAAGCCTAATTTTTCTGAAACATCTTTCACGTCGTCTATTTTAAGATTTGATTCTTTTTCAATAGTTGAAATTAATTGAGAACTTATAAATGATGTCTGCGAAATATCATTTGCGTTTATGTCAATATAACTTTTAACTCCGTTTTTGTAAATAAAAGAATTACGAACTATCGACTTACTTGTTAAAAATTCACATTCGCCTGATTTATTTAAACAATGTTGACCTGGCAAAAAACTGACATTGTCTTGTTTGGTAATTACTAAGCCAGGAATCATTCCAGGTCCATCGTGAGAATTAATAACTAAACCAGGTACGAAAGTTTTTCCAGATGCTGTAGATACAGTTTGTCCAGGCACAAAAACACTATTTTTAGACGTTGCAACCATTTGGCCTACAATAAATCTAGGTTTATCTGTAACAATGTACATTCCGACTATTCCATTTTTCTCAATTAATATTCCTGAAGAGAGTTTATTTAAAATATCTGGAATTTCTTGTGCTGAAGGTAAATAATCCAAACCGCCGTCTGTGCAATTACCTAATTTCTCGAATACATTTTCTGTTTTTTCCAATTTCTTTGATTCGATTTTTTTAACAGCATCATGAATAGCTCGTATAGGAGCTGATTTTATTTTAAGAATATTCTGTTTATTTGCCATGTTTGCTTTATTTGAACGTTTGTTCATATTTTGATATAATGGAGCCGATTTAGAAAATTCAGTTTCGAAATTTGTCCAATCACAAGATTCAGTCAACGGTTGTATTATATTTTTCCATTCTTTTTCTTTTACTACTACACCGATCTCACTTTTTTCTTTAGGAGTTTTCTTTTGAGACTCGGCAAGTTGTTCAAGAACTGCTCTCTGTTCTTTATCTTCGAACATTTTCGCTAAACCTTTCGTAACCATGTTCTTTTTATTCTTTGTAATCTTATTTTTCTTAACTTTTTCTTCTTCTTCAGCAACTCCTTCCCCTTCAAATAAATCCGCAGACTTGTATTCCTCCTCTTTCAATTCTTTTATATCTACAGATAAATTATCACCTTGTTTCATACGTAACAACACTTTATCAGAATCTTTCGCCAGCATTAAATCTTTAATCGTACCATCTCTAACTGCATTTTCCATTTGTGCAGAAATAACTACGTTACATTTTCGTTCTTTGACAACATAGACAAATTGTCCTTCGCCCGCTTTCGTGGTTAACAATTCAATTAACTTTTTATGCGCTTCACTTTTTGGATCTAACAACGGAGAAACGTACCGAAATCCGGCCAATATCTGATGTTTTCTTTTACCATAAACGTCTGCAACTTTAGTGATTCGACATTTTGATACTAATGTTGATTTTCTTAAAAGTACAGGTATGTAGTGATGCATCGGTAAACCGTATGATTTTCCGGTAATGCGACAAAAACGTCGAGCTTCTGCAGGTGACATTGGCGGAATTATTGGAAAATAATGCGGTTTCGGTAAGCCGCGACTGCGGCCTGTTATTCGACAGAACGACATTTTTAAAATATATATTAAATGCAAATAATAATGTCAATATAATTTAAAAAATCGAACTAATGTCAAGTTCTATTTTAATAGAATAGAAAATTATTTATTATAACGACTCAGATTGATAAATTCGTCTGAAAATAAAAGTTGCGTCACAAAATAACAAATATCAAATTCAATATTAATCAATAATAAACGTACTTAAACAATACAAATAAAACACTATTTTCAATATCACATGTTTTATAAAAAATAAAATTCAGTAAATTAATTTCTCACTTACGAAACAGATACAAAAAAAATGTATTTAAATAGTTTTAGTCACTGATTTTAACTGGAATATTTTTTCGAAACATTGTAATGTTGATATAATTATTAAGTTTCAAACACATGTTCCACAAGTACTTCGATATTCTAAACTGTAACTGTTGCGTTCGCGCGCGATGTTAAAATGTTACTACAGAAATAAATGTACGACCGAAGAAGATTAGCATACCGATTCTCTCGACCACTAGTGGCTGTTAACGAAACCTATAAAATGAAGTTTATTTATATCCTTAAGAAACTTGCCTTCCTTATTTAATTATAAGATCACATTGAAATTCATTGAGATAGGAAGAAATCGTTCAAATTGTTAAATTGTATGGAAGTGGAAAGGAGTGTGAGGGAGAAACCGAAAAACCATACATACATAGAGACTGATATATATATATATATATATATATATATATATATATATATATATATATATATATATATATATATATATATAGGGTCATCCAAATGTGACGCCTAGATTTGTGTTTTATTAAAAAGAAACAAAACAAACTATACACATGTTTCTCTATACATCACCCTAACACATATTTCTTTTTAGTAAAACACAAATTTAAGCCTCACATTAAGCCAGAAATTATTTATTCACCTTCGAGATTTCAAATTTTGTGAAATTTGAGATTTTTTGCAATTAAACACTTATATATATATATATATATATATATATATATATATATATATATATATATATAAAGTATCCTAAATGTGACTGAAGAATGTAATCCTAAACTGAAGGTTACATCCTTCAGTCTCATTTGAGTGTCCTATGTATTCAGTTATTTTGTATCAATTCATACTTATTAATAATAATTCTTAGAAGTGTTAATAAATCAATTTGAATCATAAAATATTTTTTGTATATAATAATATATGCAAAAATTCATACTTAATTTATTTATATATTTAGCACGAAGAAATTTATATTAAAAAATAATAGAAATACTATAAATTTCACGTACTTATACACCCATGTGTGTATGTAAAAAGTAAAAAAATACAGAAAATTCAATATTTTCTTAAAATACTAAACTCATTAAAAACACGAAAAAACTATTCGTGCTCCTGAAAAATATAGTTTTTTTTAAAATGTGATAGAACCTTACATTGAATCCCTATCGAAACTTTTATCTAATCTAAAAAAATACCTGTATATGTATGTGTGTGTATATATGTATATATATATATATATATATATATATATATATATATATATATATATATATATATATATATATATATAAACTGTTTTCTTTAGCTTAAATAGAACTTTCGACAGGGATTCAGTTTAAAATTCTATTAAGCATTTTTATCAAAATTAGCAAATTATAGAGTTCCATAAAGAATCTTAAAATTAATAAAAACAAAACTATTTATTTCAAATTACTTTTATGAACATAAATATTGATAATACAATTTCAATCGCAAAAATTATGTTGTCCAAATGAAGATTCTCATAATGTTGACACTTTGTAAAGCGATAACGTAAATTTAGGAAACACATTGATACATAACATATGAAATCTCCTTCATTCTGCCCAGATGTTGTCTGTCAATTGGCCCATTTGGTGTAATATGCCTTGCTATTGAGGTGACTTCACAAAAAAAAAAACACACAATATGGTTAAATCTGGACTCTTGAAAGGTCAATTAATATTACCAACATGGTATTGAAACCAGGTGTAAAAGTTATACCAATTGAATTCTTCAAAAACCGATACTAAAAAAACAATCATTATTCTTCAATATCAAACTGAATTAACTATTATCGCATAGTCTCTAACGTTTTTAAAAAGTCAAGGCGTAATAATACCCATTAGGGGTATGAAATAAACATTAATGTCTTTGTCGAGAATTCTCTTTGCTCCAAAAGTGATAATTTTGCTTGTTAACATGATTGTTAAATGTAAATAGATCTCATCACTTTACTGGATATTGTTGAAATTGTTAAACCTCTCAAACATTTCAAAGATATACATCAGCCACATAGTGTTATCGTACTCCTTCAATTTTTGAACCAGTTAAATTTTAAAAGAATGCATATTCAAGTCACGTGTCGAAATTCAGCATAGACTCGTCTTACTTATTAAATAGTCATCTCTTTTGCGAACTGATCATATCAGAAAAAGATTCATGGATTGGTACAGTCGCTTAATATTTTTTATCATTGTGAACGAACATTATACGTTTAGCCAGATGAAAATTTAAAGTCAAATATCCGTTTTTAATTTCTGGATTTTTTTTCTAATTAAATGGGAATTTAGTAGTTGGTTAATACTGTACAAATTGTATTCAGAACAGTATCGCCAGACTTCAATAATGAATTGTTAGTCTAGTAAAAGACTAAACTAGTACGCAAAAAGTGAATTGGTTCCCCGTGTAATTCTCAATTTTAATTAATGAATAATAACGAAGATTAGCGTGGCCTCTGCGCAAGGATGACACACAAATCGTGAACACATTTTTCTCAAAAGGAGCATACAACCTACATTATTGAACCTCCCTCGTGTTTAAAAGTAGGTTTCAGTTGTGTATTCTTGTTTAATAACATAATGTTTTTTTCCAGCTAAAATAAAAACATTTTTAATTTCTTTTATAATTTATCGCACTATAAATTCATTTCTTCCAATTAATTTTCCAATTTCAACAAATAATTTAACAATGGCTCAATGTTTAACTATCGACTTTAACAAACAAGCTTTACTTAACTAAATTGAATTGTAACAGTTAACCGAAACTAGTAAACAATATGAAAATCTCTAAAATATCTAACAAATCAGAGCAGATTAGAAAAAAATATAATTAATTTAATCAGTACAAATAATTCATGAATTCAATTATATATTTTTTAAAAAAAAAACTTTGTACTTTAAACAAAAATTGTTTAATTTCCTCAAAAATTTATATTTTCGTATATGAATGCGTACATGCATAATTAATTGGATTACTATTACTTTTAATACACTTTTCAAGGTACGAAACTTATTCACCTATGAGATAAAATTATTTTGTATATTACTCTACATTTAAAAATATAACTCTACTAAATAAATATTTGTAGACTTAACATTTTATAAAATTCCGTCGAGAAAAATTAATAAAAAATAATAAGAATTGCAGAATTTTTCAAAAACTTAAAAAAAAAATACATTAAACATTACCTCGAAATATAATCCATGAAATAATTTCCATGATTTAACACACGTACACACATTGAATATGCATATATTAAATTGCATTTTTTTAAAAAAAAGTATGAAAAAGATATTTCTGTATTTACAATGACCTGCTTTTATTACATTTACGTTGACGTTCAACAATCACGTCACAAAATTAACTTTTTTCTTAAAGAATTAGGTCGAGTTTAATATAATTTATCATTTTTTTGATGAGTCTATTTATTTATTCTTATTTTCATGACAACTTCAAGTTCAGGTTTGCCTCATTAAACCTTAATCTCATTTTTAACACACTTTAAAATAAGCGATTTCCCGAAATACGCGAAGGCTACCTACTTTATTTGCATTTCTTAAAATAAATAAAAAACATCAACGTGAATATCAAGCAAAAATAGTTGCATTCATTGAAAAACTGAGGAAAAACGTCACTAAATAGCATGTTTTGCGTATTTAAAAAAATAAGACATGAAATCATAAAAGTTTTGTATCAAATTTCAATTTTAATCATTTTTAGAAAAGTAAACTAATTTAAAAAAATATCTAATTTCCAATATTAACTGATATTTTAAACTCAAAATGCATTTCAAGTTTATAATTTTTTCAAATTTTAAATCAATAATTAACATTTTTAACTACAACAAATATAGATCTTATACTTTAATTTTAAAATTATAATTTTTTAAACACAATTATATATATATATATATAAGTATAGATGAGAAAAACAGTAGGAAAAATTAAATAATAATTATGAAATAATTGACGAAAATCAATAATGAAAAAAATTACTAAAATGATTTGATTGAAAATATAAGAATTTTTTTAGAAAAACAAACAATACATTACTTAAACCATGCATAACAAGAAATATCTCCTGAAGTAAATAGAAATACTCATCCCTTACAGATAAATTAATCTTTTCAAATATTTCTAAGATATTTTTATATTTCAAAACTAAGAAAAATTTTGATATAATAAAATTTAGTTGTCCAGTTTCATATATGAATAAATTTTGTGACACGAAAATGCTAAAAAAAATCAAAAAATGTTCAAAAAATACATTTAAATTAGCTAATTCACAAGCTCATCTATTCTACTAATCTTATGATTTAATGTATAAAAAAGGCATTTTAAAACGAACATTCATTAAAGTTATCAAGGATTTAAACTTTAAATGTACCAATAAAATTACATTTAAAAAAAAAGATTACAAATAGCTATAACATAGTAACTGAAATGATTTCTTCACTTACTAATATAACATATTTTACATTTTTTCTATTCAAAATTTTATTTAGCTATAAAACATTTAAAAGTGGTATAACCTACATATAATTTTGACATTACTTAACGAAATTTCAAATAAATGTTTCACATTTTATTTATTTCAGTTAAAAATCATTGATAATTTCATTCAAAAATTTACATATTTTATTTCCACAATACTAATATTGAATATTTTTTATTATCCTATATTTCATATTTAATAACCTTTCAAATACACTTATTTACAGCTGAACAATAAACAAAACTTTTATATATTAATAAAATCATACATTACTAATTACCTTATTTTACTTAAATAAATCTTTAAGCATTTTTATTAATTCCTACAATAATTTTAAATTACATAGTGTATTTTTTTTATAAATTTACTATTATACACTGCTTACAATATATATTATTATAAATATTTAACATAATCCAAAAGTGTTCAAGTGAAGAGTATGTATATTAATTTCTTATTTATAAAAAAAAAATATTGAAACATTTATTTACTTATTTAAGCAGGCTTTTGGTTCTTGTATAATATTTATGAACATTTCTATTTAAAATGAAAATTATTAAAAGTAATATGTAGAAATGATAAAATAAAATAAATGAGAAAAAAACAACATAAGTAAAATATTCTAAGTTCTGAACTTAAATCTAAATATTTGGTTCATTAGTTTTACATACTTATTACTAAATACTGTTAACAAACAGTTTTTGTGTAAGGAATGTTTTTAATTTTATTTATAAAATGGTTGTCTTTGAATAAAATATACATTATTATATCTGCTTACAATACAATAAAAAATGTACAGTTCTTACAACAAAAAATAAAAATAAAAAATATGATGCATAAAAGATAACTAAATGAATAAAAATACCTATAAGAACACTAATATATTTGCTTTACAGTATTCAATTTCAATAACGTTTTTAGGTAACAGTTTAGTCTACCATCTGGCTACACTTTATTACTCCCTAACAAGTAACTTACTATATATATATCTATAAAACAAATGAAAAAAAATAGTAAATCAAACAGAGAAGCCATCATATTCTCAGGTATACATAATTTTAAGAATTATTTTCTTATATTCATAAAAAATATAATAAAATAAATAATATACTTAAGAAAATTGAATACAAAAATTAACAATCAAATATATATATATATATATATATATATATATATATATATATATATATATATATATATATATTCAGTATTAATAAATATTTAATATTATGATTACAATGAATATGAAAAAATAAGTACCTGTGCAATAAATATTATTTAAATTACATAATTACTTTTTCAAATTATGTACATTTCAACACTGATTTATTTACACATTGAAAATTTTGTACTTGCCATACTTATGAGCATACAACTAACAAAGCTACTTTGATTTAATTTATCTACAATATTTATAAATACAATAATCATTTATTTTATTATTAATTTTGAACAATATTTTAAGAATTTAAATATGCATATGTATATAATATGTATACTATTAAAATGGCTTTATTTTATATAATTTTAAAAAATTACTGTAGTAAATTCAGTCACGTATTATGTAGATGTATATATATTAATATGTTTATAAAAAATGATTTATATATTATTAGGTAAACAAATAAACCTATACAACTACATACAATTAAATATTTAAAATGAATTTAATTCAGAAGAATGTATAATGTAAAATAATATTTTTTTTAAGTGATACTTAATACATAGTTGACACATTTACCTTATTATAATGAATGTCTGTATAAAAAGGTAATATAAAAATATATATGTACTATATATATATATTGCCATTTCTGACATTTGAATATGTAATAAATCACATATCATAGTTTTATACGAATCTAATTTTCAGAAATGCCTAAATCTCTTTCCAACATATTCATATTTTTTATTCGCACTGCTTGTTTATTAATACGGTGCTTTTCTTGGACTTTAATAAAATGTTGAAGCATTTTATCATAATCAATTTTATTTGTTTTTGAAGGTAATGCTTTCAATTGTGTTGAATTTCTAAAAAAAAATATGTATACTTAAATATGTATGTATATGTACAAGTGTGTATGTGTGTGTGCATGTGTGTGTATATATACAGTCATGTTCATGAAAATAGCAGTGCGATTTTACTTTTTTGGTAATTTGATATAACAAATAAAAGCATCCATTTTTTCCTTAAAAACTATTTTCCTTAATATTAGGTTGGCAAGTATCTCCCTTCCGCTTTTTTTTTTTTTTTTGTACATAGCTGCGAAATTCAAAAGACCAGAAGGCGGAAGGGAGATACTTGCCAACCTAATAATAATAATAATAATATATTAGACCTGCACCAAACCAAGAAAAACAAACCCACGCCATAACACTGCATCTACCATGTTTTATTGTTTTTATGATCTTGATTTAAATTCAGTATGCTGAGGTCTTTAAACGTATTGTTGTCTACTACTAGGATTAAATAAAATTATTTTAGACTCATCACTTCCAAAGATATTATGCCCTTTTTCAGACAGCCATTCTCCAAGTGTTTTAACAAAGTTTATCCTGTTTTTTAGTTACCTCTTATTAAGTAATGACACTTTATCAGACATCTTGCATTTAAGCCTACTTCAATAAGCTGTTTTATTATTGTTGAAGCACTTACTGACAAATTCAAATCCTGTATGATTTGTTCAGATCTTTTAAATGGATTTCTTTTTGAATATAAAATTATATTCCTATCATCTTGGGGTGCAGATTTTGACTTCCCTCTTTTTTATGGCTTTTGAAACTATTTTTTAGAATTGTTTATCATTTTTGTGGAACATTTCATTATTTTTTGAATTTCTTTATAAGTTTTTCCAGATTTGCATAATTTTAAAATTAGTGCTTGCTTTTCTGCACTACAATGTTTTGCTATGCCCATTTTTTTTTATAATATATTAATAATGATACCAGAACAGATTTCAATTAATCAACAACTTATTAATTTACATTTTAAATTCAAATTAAAAAAAAAAACTCACAAGAACTTTTAATTTTTAACTACAAATATTTCACACTATTTCCAAACAGTTGACATGAATAAATAGGAGAATTACCCATAACAATCATGAAATACTCAATGTTACCATTGTGTTTTTTTTCTAATTATCCAAAATAAGAATACAAGAGATGTCACTATAATCGCAACTTGTTAAGTTCAATAAAAACCTTCTTTTAACTACGCATTACTGTACTGCTTTTTTCCTGAACATGACTGTGTATGTATGTATGCACATACGTATGTGTATATATATATATATATATACATAAACTTATACACAAAACACATATATATGTAAAACATTACCTATTATCACAATATAAATGTAAACTTGGTATACATGCTAACCGTGTTCTTAACGTATGAAAAGCATCTGACTGAGGTAACAACATCAAAAGCCCATATAATGCACGGATTAAATGTTGATCACATGGTACTTCTAATAATTCTAATCGTAAATCTAAAATCACACATAATTATATGTAAATGAAAACAAATTGATTAATTTTGTTTTTTTTTTAAACTGGAATAATGACTATAAATATATATATATATATATATATATATATATATATATATATATATATATATATAAATATATATATATATATAGACATAAATATATTTACATAAAATACTTACAAGCAAATATAGGTGATTCAACTAATTGAACTAGTTTATCAATCTCTGTTAAGAATTCAACAGTAACTTCTAAATTCCCACTAAAATTCAATTAAGGAAATGTAATAAAGTGCAACAATAAAATAAATATATGAATATTGAAGAAAAGAAAGAATTAAACAAACATATTATAAAGATGCAAATATTACATAAAAAAATTATGAATATGAGTTATTTTTTTATTAAGGATACAATATTCTGATCAAATTACAAACATGACTATAGCTCTGTGTTAGTAAACAAAGAGCAACTGTTGCAACAGGATTATGACACCATGTATCATACAAACAACAAAAAAGGGAACAGCTTTCTTCAGTATTCAAATCTTTGAGTCTTGTACGAAGCTCAAATAATTCTGAAGATGTCAATAAAATCATGCTTAATGTTTCTATCATAGTACTAGCAAATTTCAAATTAGATTCAAGTAAAAGAATTTCTGCTAATGTCCTATATATATCTTCTGCATTCAATAATACACATAATTGCCTTAAAAATACAATTAATATATACTTATAATAAAAATATTACTATTTACTAATATAACAAAATTTATAAATACCACTTTTATACATACCTAACAATAAATGAACCTCTATCATCTAAAAGATTTTTTTCTGAACGAAATAATTTAAGTAAACTAACAACAAACTTCGAATAATATGGGCTTTTTGTTGAAGATATCATATTATCTTTTAGATATTGATCATTTTCTTTCATGGACTGTTCAACCACTTAAATCATAATATAAATATATATATATATATATATATATATATATATATATATATATATATATATATATATTATATATATATATAACATTTTAAGAAATGAGCCACAAAATTTTCACATAAAAAACAATTAAATATGTGTATACCTGCTTGATCTACTTTACCAGCAGGAGAAGAAATTACTTCTGCCATTACAGCTAAAGATTCCTGCACTACTTCATCTGCTGGATCCGATAACATTCTTAACAAGGCAGGAAACAATTCATCTATATGCTTAAACATCTAAAATAATATACTCTTCAGTATTAAATTCAGTGTGTTTTCTTGCAAATACAACCTTATTTGGAATCATAATATATAAATGATGTATCCAACGAAGTACCGCTACTTTTGTTTGAACAGAATTATGTGCTAAATGCTGTTTTAGTATATCAACTACAGATGGCAAATCAAGATCACCCTGTGATTTAATATCACCATCTGCATTTTCTAAAAATATTATTTTGCATAAGAAAATGTCTTAAAAAATTTAATACAAATATATTATTTCATGAACTAACCAGAAGGAAAAGAATCTATATTTTCATTCTGAGTAATCGCGTTTTGTTTATAATCAACATCAATTGTAATAAGTTTCATTAAACTATAATTCACTGCTGTAGCAGTTTCCTTAATATCTTGATCTACATATCAGGAATAATAAAAAATAACTCTTAAGAAAAATAAAAGAAAAAGAGAACTACATTCAGGCACACACACTGAAAAACTAAACATCCTTGAAAAACAGTGATAAATAAAAACAATGTCAATATATTAAAATGACATAATAAGCAGACATAGCAATTAACTTACAAAGAAATGATAAGAATAGCCTTATATTCAATAACATTCTTAAATATATATGAATTTTTTATTTACTACTATATTACTATATTTTACTACTATATTTTATTCACTACAGAATATATATTGTGTGTGTGTGTGTATATATATATATATATATATATATATATATATATATATATATATATATATATATATATATATATATATATATATAATTAAAAAGGATACTTCTACGAGACTCTCCATCTAGAGCAAGGCAAGGCAATACAGCAGTAAATATTCCAGACATATATGGTAACATTAAAGGTCCTGAGAGTTGAACAAATTCCTTAATCCATGTTATTGCTGTAAACTATTTACACAAAAGAATGTTAATCATATTTTGTATCAATAATCAGATTTCTATAAAATATAAAATTAAAATATGAAATAAAAAAGCATATGCATACAAAACATAATTCTCAAAGAAATAATATACATTGTAAAATTTTACTCTCTGCTTACAATTTATTTCATAAAACATTAACATTTTGTCTCAAATGTTTTACATTTAGAAATATAATATTAGTATATAAAATACTTCAATATAAATAAACTAATAATTAAAATAAAAATGCTATACAAGTTAATTAAAACCAAAATGAATAATTGTTACAAAATTTACATACTAAATATACATTAACACAAGATTCTGATAAATCAAATTTATATTAAATTGATAAAAAATACCTGTAATAATTCATCAGATGCTTGTGCATGAGTGATTAAAATATTAATCATAGAAGCAAAGTTTACTTTGCTTGGATCATTTTTAATACTTCGAAGGAATTCTCCTAACACTGTATCACACCTAGTTTAGAAAAAAAAGTATAACATTATCAAATCTGGTCTAAAAATGAAGTAAAAACAAAACTAAATTCATCAAATGAAAAAATTAAAACACCAAACATTAAACTATAAAAAACAATACATTTTAAATAATAGTCCTCAAATTACTTTACAAAAGTACAATTTATAAACATAAATAAATTAAAACATGGGATATTTAATAAATACCCCTCATTGTTATATAAAAAATTAAATTTGAATCTTTTATTAACAGTATTTATTCACTTATATGATTTATAATTATGTAATAAAAACCTGATTTAAAATTTAATTACTAAATAAACATTTATTACATTCTGCATTACAAAACAAAAAAAAACATTCATTAAATTACCTTACATTTTCTTAATTTCCAGCATGGAATCTTCTAATATCCTAAACAATCCATCCAAAATTTCTGGTAAAAACACAATTAGATTTATATCAGGTACAGCATCCAACACAGAAACCCATGATATTACAAATTGACGAGCAAATGAGTTTTTTGTATAAATTCGATCTCGGAGTAAAGGCATAAAACTAACTAAATCGAATGATGGACTTTCTGTTACAATATCCTAAAGTATATACAGAATATAAATAAATTACTGTCACAATTTTTAAATGTATTTTACATTAAATCCAATAACAAAAACAAATTATAATAAGTATAAAATCATATTTCTTTATAAGAATGTTACTAGTTATATAAAAATATTTTTAAAAAGATAAAAATTTAAAAATGTTATAATAACAGTATCTAAATTGATAACTAAAAGTAACTTACTTTCATTAAACGATCTAAAAGTTCCGATGCATTTTTTACACTTTGATCAGGATCTGTAGCAAGCTTACTTAAGGCATTGAATATTTCTGAAAAATATGGTAAAACCGCATCTCGAACTACTTTGACTACATTGTATAACGATTCACAAGCAAAATATCGTACTCTTAAATCACCATCACAAAAACATGACAATATAGGTTTAATTAAATCTTCGGTATACATAGAAGTATCCTAAAATATAAATGTTATCAAAACAGTATCTGTAACATTTTATTAAAAAACATACTTTTCCTAAAGCAATAGCAACAGCAGCGAGACCTATGAGGCCACCTTTTCTAGCATTTTGGTTCTGAGACGTTGCAAAATCAGTTAATACTTTAATTAATCGTCTTATTTGTCCAGAATTATTTACAGCATGAAATTCTTTTACCATTCTAAAAATAATAGATATATATTTATGTACATAAAGACAATGTATTTGAATTCATAACCAAACATTACTTTTCAATTTCCAAAGCGGCAGTTTTTCTTTTCTCATATATTTTATCATGTAAGGCTCTCACACAAGCAGCACTTAAGGGTGCATAATCTCGTTCGGACATCATTTTATTATTATTTAATACGTATATTTTTTAACTTATACAGCAAAAAATTCAGTCATATAATTAATGACAGATACTTCCACAGATATTGCAAAACTTTTATTTAGGATAAACGAAGTATCATTGCAAAGAAAAAAAAACATTAAAAATAAATCAGTGTTTTATATATATATATAATATAAAATAATTGTTATGATTATGTATTGTAAGACAATTGTTATGTATATGAATTTTTTAAAGTACAGAAAATTTTTCATTCAATATCTCAAATACAGACATCAATTTATCAAATTTCTGTTAATTTTATCTAACCAATAATAATTCGTACACGATATTACATTTTTACGATATTTAATTCAATTATTTAAGATTTTTTAATCTATTCGTCATTGATTTGAATAATTTAATTTATTTTCTGTTCATTTCTATTAAATATTTTAATACTAAAATATTAAACATACATATTTCAAATCATTTTGTAATTAAAAATATTTTAACGTATTATTCAAATTAGATATCACTTCCTTTTTCTAAAAAGAATATAAACATCTCAATTATTATTGTAAATATATGTAGCCCAAATGAGATTGAAAGATATTAAAAAACAGTAAATGATAGCAAACAAAAATGTATATTTAAACGCTTCAGTTTTATTTGGACCATTCTATATTCACAAATAGTATATATATATATATATATATATATATATATATATATATATATATATATATATATATATATATATATATATATAATCATCAAGAGCAGCCTCTCTTAATCCATTGCTGGATAAAGTTCTCTCCCAAAACCTTATACTCGAATCAATCCAATACTTTCCTCTTCCAGTCTACTTTGACAAATTTCCTTATTTCTCTGTCCCATCTATCAATAGGTCTTTTCCTGGACCTTCTTACATATCTAGGTCCCAATAAATAATTTCTAAAAAATCTTTCAATACAAATAAAAATAGTATTAACACTGATTAATAAAAAAATAGTCCTTCTTAATAATCGTCAAAGAAGAAACCAGGAGAAAGTGTCGGAAGAATTTAATACCAGATATCCTAAAAAGGATCTAATGATATATAGAGAAATTACATTAGTGATTTTTTTTCAGAATATCTAATATAAAATGTGCCTATAATTTTCATATGGATTCATTACTCATGACCAATAAGAAAGTCTATCTTCACCTTTTCATTCAGTTTTATTCCATTTTTCTCTGTAAAGAAATATATATATATATATATATATATATATATATATATATATATATAACTTCATTAAAAACTATTGTTGAATTAAGACATCTTTTTTACTAATTTAGTGATTTAGTTCTTGTTTTCTATATATTTATATATTTTCTGATAATTTTATTATATTTCATCGTTAATCGTTTTAATTCATTCTTATTTTGTTTCAAATTATATATATATATATATATATATATATATATATATATATATATATATATATATATATATATATATATATATAATTTATGTAAGTGTGTGTGTAAATAAATTTATGACTAATATGTGTAAAATAAATTTTGAAAGCAAATAAAATCAAAATTAAATATGAATTTAAATTATTTTTCAAAATAATAATTTTTAATATTTACACGTCAATGTTTACAACATTTCAGTCGTATAAAATATGTTATATTTTGAATCAGATGAATATTATTATAACGTAAAAATAATTATTAAATGGTTTTAAATTTTAAATTTGGTTTATTAAATCTACTTATTTTTATTAAACATTTTAACTAGCAAAATTAGCATACAGTTACTTGTAGTACATACGTTATTTTTTAAATAAAATATATAATAAATTAAATTCTTTGTTAAATAACATTGAAAGTAAATATAACTCTATTAGCTGTAATCATTTTAACATAGGAAGTAATTAGATACCTCTTACTATGAATAAATAGAAAGAAGAAATGTATTAAAAATCGTTTTAGACATTTGGGTGAAAAGAGAAATTTATTTAAAAACTATTTAATCATTTATTGAAAAACTCTTGAATGCAAACAATTAAGAAATGAATATTGTTTATTTAGTTCTTCTAATTTTCAAATACAATTTCTCTTGTATTTTTAAATGCATAGAAAAGTTCTAAGAAGAATTGATATATATATATATATATATATATGTATGTATGTGTGTGTGTGTGTGTGTGTGTATCTTCGTACTGTATGTGCGTGTGTGTATATGTATGCAATACGTAAATGTAAATTTAAACAAATTCTTTTTTATAATAATATAAAAAATGTTATTAATACTTATTTTATTTCATTGCATTAAAACGATTTTTTTTTTACAAATTTAAAAAAAATCCGCTACAAAATATATAATTAAATAAAATTAATATGTATTTAATTTTTCTACAATTTTTTCATCTATGTATCACAAATTCTGTTATCGACATTAAACACTTTTGATTTTTTATTCAAATATTTTTTTTAAAAAAAACTAAAAAAAATACGATTTAGAAAAATGACTTGAACTGTTTTAAATTATATTATTAAATTTCCATAATAAATATTATAATAATTCAACGAATTATTAATTAAGAAATAAATTAGTGTTGAATTTCATATATATATATATATATATATATATATATATATATATATATATATATATATATATATATATATATATATATATATATATATAAATAGATAAAGAAATAGATAGATGGATGATATTTTTTAATTCATTGTTACTATATAAACTACTTAAGTAGAAAGAAAAAATAAAATTAGAAATTAATTAAAAAATATTAACGATATAAATATAGCAATACTATATTAAATACATACAATAGAATATAAATTCAGCAACTGTACAAAATTTATTAAGAGAATTCTATATAATAAAAAGGTTTTAAATATATCAATGAAATAAAAAATTAAAAAATAACATTAGCGTTAAGGTCTGCGAATTATTTGTAAATGAAATGTATATAAATTGTATTAAAAATGTTAGTAAAATTATCATCTTTTGATTAAAATGACAGTATTTATTCTATATTTTTAAGAATTAAATTAATAAATATATTCATAATATTTCATTATATACAGCTAAATTTTTACAAATATTGATTACAAAACTAGTGAACCTTAACTCTTTTCGATGAAGAAAATTTATTATTATTTGTGTTTATTAACAAACTTCTTTTTATCTGATGCACTCTTTATTTTAAAAGACGTATTATCATCATAATTATCTTAGACCTGTATTATTTGTATTTTTTCAACATAATATTAGCAATTATAAAAAAATCATTACTTGCTGCGCTCCTTATTTTATTCTTCTTGTTTTAAAAAAAATATTTAAAAAAAATGAACAGAACCTTTATACAACGCATGATATTTATAATAAATTGTTATTGTATTATAAATATGATATTTTTTATCTGGTTATATAATTTTATTTTATATTTAAAATATTTTAAAAGTGCATATTTATTTATTAACCAAATTTCAAGAAAAGTATAGGAAATAAACAGATATTAAGGCATTATTATTTTTTAACAAAGCTAATATATATATATATATATATATATATATATATATATATATATATATATATATATATATATATATATATATTTATGTGTGTGTATATGTGTGCGTGTGCGTGTGTGTGTATGTGTGCGTGTGCGTGTGTGTGTATAATTATCATCATCATATTAACATATATCACCCCAAAACTGAGTGGAAAGTCTCAATGAATATTACCATTTATTAGTATTTAGTTACACTAACCACGTTGACCAAGCGGGTTAATAAAGTTTTTAAAGCGGTTTTTATTAAGTTCACTGATATATATATATATATATATATATATATATATATATATATATATATATATATATATATATATATATATATATATATATGTATGAAATAAATTTAGCTATTGTTATAGAGATGTAAAAACTTACAAATGATAAATATATATATACATATAAATAATATAATTTAATTCTTCCAAAAGGTAATTGAAAAACTAAATTAAAATATGACTTTTTCTACAAAATGTATATTTTGCTGAAAAATAACGGAACTAGATACTAATTAAAGTTTTTGAAATTAACAAAATGTTTCACACGTATGAAAAAACTTTTTAGTGAATCATTAAATGTAATACCTTGTGTCTAACAATATTCAAGTCAAGTAAAACCACCCCATTAGAATTACACGTGAATAAATAAAGTATGTATATATATATATATATATATATATATATATATATATATATATATATATATATATATATATATATATATATATATATATATACATAGATACAATGCATGTACTAAAACACATTTCCAATAGATTTTTATATTATAAAATATGAAGAGGATTATTTTAATTTTATGGTTTGTCCTTATATGTATTAATATATATATATATATATATATATATATATATATATATATATATATATATATATAAATGTATAATTTAATCATATCAATTGAGATGATTTTTTAATCCACGGGAGGGGCTGATTGTAACCTATTTCAACCCGGAAGTGGTTGAAAACCCTACAAAACGTCAGTGTTTAGTAAACATGGCGCTTTGTTGCTATCGTTTAAGTAAATTGTGGATTTTATTGCTGGACAAAAAACAAAATGCGTGAAGTACGAGTGTAATTTTAAATTTAAAGGCTTTAAGGTAATTATTTGTTATTACTAGTGCGGTAATTGTTATTTACAACGTAAACCACACAAGGGTGAGGGTATGAATGAAGTGATTTGTAGGTCATATTTTCTTAATTTATGGTTCTAAAAATGTTTTTTCAAATTGCATATGACGTAAATAAGATTTATTATATATTGTGCAATTATTTACAGATATATACACTCATACTCACTCACACACACACTCTCATACTCACTCTCATACACACTTTCATACTCACACACACACTCATATACATACACTATGTAAACGAATTCACATATATATATATATATATATATATATATATATATATATATATATATATATATATATATATTTATGCACACACACACATAAACATATACATACACACATACATGTATATTTCTTATATGAGGACATGTGTGTTTAATTTATCATTTGAATAAAAGAATAACTACAAAGAGATTATTCGTACATTATGTGTAATCAATTAAAAAATATTTACTAATACATGTAACTAATCACAAACTTAAAAAATATACGATGTTATCTAAATATAATTGTGAAAGTCAGTGTTATATTTTAACAAATAAAATATTGTAATAAATTGAAATTGAATATTTATCAGTTTATCTCTCTTTAGATTTTTCTATATTTTATTCATTATTTATTTAAATGTGTGTGTATATATATCTATGTATATGTATGCATGTGTGTGTATAGTTTTTTTAAATACTGAATACTAAACTATTAAATTTTTAAAAAATAAGTAAACTAAACTTTTAATTAAAAACTAAATTAATGTCAAAAATAAAACTATATTATACATCTATTTGTAAAATATATATAAATGAATATTTGAAGTTTTTAAATATATATATTAGTATAAATATATTCATTTTACACATATATAAATTAAAAATACTTTATTATTTTTATTATTAACAAGTTCTATTTATAAATATAAATACTAAAAATTGATTGAATACAAAGTCAGTAATATTATTTTTTAGTAATATGTAATAGTTTATATGTAAAACGTTTAATCCTTACTAATATTATAAATTTATATTGTTTATTATTTAAAATATTTCTTTAATAAAAGTACTAAATTTAAATGAAGGTAATAATTTATATAACCACATACTGCATTGTTCTAGTTTTGCATTTTAAATTAAAAAAAATAGTGTTTAATCCCTTGATTATTTATATGAAATGTTATGTTTATACATAAATATATATAATAAGTAACTTTTAGTTCTTATAAACTTAAGTGTTTAAATATTTTAGAAGAATTATATTAATTTTTCTATTTGAATTTAAAAATAAAACAATTTTTTCTGAATGAAAATATTTTGAAATCAAATATTTTTCATTAAAAAAAACTCATTTGTATATTTTTTTTAAAAAATTACACAGTAAATCTGTTTTATTGTTAAATTGCTCTTTCAAACTTAAATTAATTTATTAAATTTTATTAAATATTTTATCTATTATTTAAAAACTGCCACATATCACAAATAAATATAAAAGTTATAACATTTATATAAGTTACAATATAATAATATATTATATATTTAAATTATTTTTATCAGTTCACCAAAATATTATAATAATTTAAGTGTAATTCATAAGTTTGGATTATTACCCAACTAAACCATCATTTTTTTTTTATTTTTATCTTTATTTTACTTTTATCTACTATTTTTTTTTTAATTTATTGGTTTTCAATATAAGTTTAAAATTAATTATCCTTGCATTAATTTTAAAAGTTATATTGTTTTA
This sequence comes from Neoneuromus ignobilis, assembly GCA_029203775.1. Lineage (NCBI taxonomy): Eukaryota > Metazoa > Arthropoda > Insecta > Megaloptera > Corydalidae > Neoneuromus > Neoneuromus ignobilis. The sequence goes on along the minus strand of CP092094.1, from coordinate 22,473,765 downwards.
GGTGTTGGTGTTACAAACAGGTGTAGTGTTTTGTTGTAGCAAAGACAACAAGAGACGGACCGAGCAAATGGAAAAAGGGCCGGCGCTGGCGTAGCAGCCTGCGCCGGGCCATGCAGTCAGACGCGGGGGGACGATATATCCACTCCGTGTCCGACTTGTGCGGAGCAGATGAGATAGAATTTCTACTGGACGATATAAGAGATTTGGAACCAGCCAGTTACCGACCCGAGGAAATACAGGTCTTTTAAATATTATCTAATATAACTAATTGCTAAAAATATTAAATGTAATAAATGCATGAAAAATAAATAAAAATATAAATTTAATAGCTATATTAATCTTTATTAACTCATCAAAAAATCAACTATTTTTCAAGATTACTCATACATATATTTATTTTTTCTTAGTAAATCATAAAAAATGCCTTTTCATTGTATTCAATAAATTTATTTTCGCATTTTATTTTTCATGTATAAATTACTTAATACTTTGCCCTTTAATTTTGTTTGACATATATGTCATAATAAAATCTAAACAGAAATAAATATTCATAGTCAATAAAAATTATAAAATAAAACAACTGTATCCTTTTTTGATTAAAAAAATCTTTATAAACTTCATCATTTAAAGATATTTATTACCCTAAAATTGTTATATATATATATATATATATATATATATATATATATAAATTTAATTTTAGGTAAATAATTTAAAACTTTATTTTTAAGTTCTGAATTTTGAATTTAACCGGATACATTTGAATTAACTGCAGTTTATTCTATATAAAATAATTTTTAAAATTTATTTAGAAATTGTTTTTCACTTTCATCTTCAAATATATAATATTTATTATTTATATTTTTATTATTTATTAATATGTAAATATGAATTTTTAATTAAATAATTAATATTTTTTTAAATTTTAAATAATACTAATGAGTTGTAATTACAAGATAGTATATAAACTTAATATACATATTATTTTTATTCTTTATAAATTACCAAGGTTGTATAAAATTTTTATAATATTCTTTTTATTAAAGAATCCACTGTACTTGAAACAATAAAATGAGTATAAAGTTTCAAAAAATTCAATTTTAATGTCTAATAATTGAGAATCATTTTAATTTATTATTACATGAAAAGTGTACAAATTATTTTTATACACCTTTAAACATGCTGGGTTTCTTAATTATGTAGTTAAATTTATAAAATAATAATTATTGAATTATTATTTATTATGGAAATTATTTGTAAACCTTTATATATATATATATATATATATATATATATATATATATATATATATATATATATATATATATATTTAATTATATCAGTACATTAAAAACATGATTTAAAAAAATTTAAAGTCAATTTAACCTTTTAAAATAAGCTGAATTGAAAGTGTTTATATTATAATATTTAAAAATTGCTTGCTATTGAAAAATTATGAAACAAAATGTATTTTAAAATGTTAAATTGTATATTAATAATTAAAAACGAAACAATAAGTATTGAATGAAGTTAACATTTTTAAAAATGGTAAACAAGGACTGTGTGCAGGATTTCGAGATAGCTGGAAGTCAGACAGGTGGTGCAGGTGCTTTGGATTCTCCTCTCGGAACTGTAAATTCATGGGATTCTCATGCTAATTATCGATTACGACTAGATGCCTCTCCTCCAGTATCATTATTTTCCGGAGTCATTGTGTACTGCTATCATGCTCACTTTATGTCACCTGTCGGCTTTGTTCGTCTATTACTTGTGGTGAGTTTTTTCTACATTTTAGTTTTGTTGTACTTATAATTTTTTTGGAGTAAATGTAACCAATGAAAAATATATTTCACTAATAATTATATATATATATATATATATATATATATATATATATATATATATATATATAAATATATATTACAAATTGCAATATTATTTGTTCTACTATCTTAGTATAAAATTTATTTATTTTCTGTAATAGATATCTAGTGTAGCGTGCCTCGCTTGCTTGTGTTCCTCGGGTACGGTTCAGGTTGGACTATTCATGTTGCCATTAGCAGGTCGATTGCGGCTCATGATGTTTGTCACCATATTCAGCATTCTTGTTACTTGCCTTCTTCTCTTCCTCGACATTTCACACATTATATATTTATTTCCACTTAACTGGGGCAAGTTGGTAAGTTTTACTTTTTAAAATACAAATTTAATAACCATATACATTTTTATTAACTATTAAAACTTTTATTTTTTCTATATATAAATATAGTACTAGATATTAAATTGCTTCATTTTGTCTATACGTTTTCAGAATACTTGGTTATATATCAGCATTAGCTTAGTCTATCTTGTGTCTTCATCTTTAATTCTCCATATGATATTTATGTCTGAAGTGTTTTCATGGGTTCCACGTTGGACAAAAGAGCATCTTCTTATAACCGGGGTAATTAATTTACAATCTGATTAATGTAGTGAAAGATTTTTTAAGATTTTTTGAAAATAAAAATGTTTGTACTTAAATAATTGTTTTATAATACATAAAAAATTTATTTGTAGTGCATTGGATATATGTGCTTCCTAGAAGCATTTATTTTATCTATTTTACACAAATGCACATCAAAGCAGTATGAACCAGTGGCAGAAGAACCACAATTCACATTGCAAGGGCGATCTGTAACTCCTCCTGGATTAGATCCACCTTCACCACCTGTAATATATTACCCACCTGCGATTCCATCGACTTCAAGACAAGATCCTATGTGGCCAGATGCACAACCATGTTCTTCTAAATCCACTCGATCTCAACAGCCTGCATGACAGTGAAGTTTGACAGAATTGGATCTTGTTACAAAACTTTAAACATCACCATGGTGATTCTCTTAGTAGTCAGCCAATTGACTCGATCATTTTATTAACAGTCTGATGATATCATCTAGCACTCTGAGGTTGATTATTAGCACAGATTTTATCATTATAATTATTGTTAAATTTCTAATATAATTTGAGTGAGAATTAGAGCTTTTGCTCTATAACTGTGTACATAGGTTGTGTGCTCCTAGACTTAAGGCAATAATTGTGGTAAATGGTAAGGCAATAAGTAAGATTGTGTCATTTTTTTATGTATAATACTTTTTTAAGACTATGTGATTACTAATCTCGAAGACGTTTATCAGAAGGTATAAATAAAATTTATAGTGATTTTTCTAGTATTTATTATTACTTCACTTGATTTTGTGATTTTGTTTTACATTTATTTTTTGGTGTTTTATATTTACGCACAAAAACAACCTAATGAAAATTAAATAAAAATATAGTTGAATACATCTTAACTAAAATTAGTGTTCCAGGAATAATGTGATTAAAATCTGAAGTGGCTCAACTTCAACATAAGTAATAATTTATGTTTGCCTTTGATATAATAGAGTTCAAAGGCAATTAAAAAAAATTAGATGGATTAAATTAAGTGATAATGAATCACATGTTAAGGTTACATTATAACCTGAAAACCTAAGCTGAAAAGTAAATTAGTTTTCAAAAAGACAATATACGAATGTTTTGTTCGATGTACAGACATATCGTTTCCAGAAGTACAATCGTAAGATATAGCGCAATTCTGATTCAAAGTAACTATGTAATTGTGTATGTATTGTCTTCATAATAGCTGTCTTTCACAAATAAATCTTATTTATTGTTCAAAATAAATAATTTTCTACTTTGAGCTATTATGAGAAACAATTCAAAATGTTAAAAGAATAACAGTTCTGTATAGTATCTATTTTATAAACTTAAACTGAGATTTGTCATTATCTTTTATTCTATGTGAAATGTACAGTAATTTTTAATATTACGTGTTTGAATACTTATTTCTAACTGAAATGTTTTCCTTATATTTCTTTATGAAAACTCATTCAATTACTTTTGCAACTTTGTCTAGATTGTGAAAAAGATAATTGAAATTCCAATGAATATACAATGTGGTAGTTGTAGGTAAACGATATTTGTATTGTGCCTTCAAATCAATGCCATCAAGGACAATATTACATTAGGATGAAATGTGAAAATACAAACAACTTGTAACTTGTGCATTATATCATGTATTTTTGAACAAGAGGATGTCATGATGTATTTCAGTGTACAGTGTTTCATAAAATATCTCATAATTATCATTATATATATATATATTTTTTACTTTTTTTAAAGAAAACAAATGTTTTTACAACTTTGAATCATTACCTTCAAACAACTATTCATAATTATTAAACAAAATAATGAATATAAAATAGTTTGGTTACAAATTACATATACTTCTAGTAGATATCAAAAACAATTAAAAAGTTTATTTATTAAATAATGAAATAACACTTTTTATTACTACAATCTATAATTACTATCATATGTGCAATTGTGTTTATATTTATAAATACATATAAACATGTCTACTTTTTTAATTTTTTATGATACACTGTATTACCTAAGATTATATACAACCTAGTACATAATCTAAGGCATATCATAAAACATTTAGTGTTCGAAATGAGATAATGATAGTAATTAACACCAAACACAATATAAGCTATTTTATTATGCATATCAAGTCTTAATAATAAATGCATTCTGTTAGTTTTGTTCTATTTAGAATGAGAATGATCAACCAGGAAGCTGAAGTTAACTAGAATTTTTCTATATCCATTTCGATCACTGGTTATGACATAAATACATGAAAAGTGTAATATATGGGAATTGTACAAATGTAATGTCAACTCATATTCCTACAAGTATGATTAAATGTGTTTTGTTAGTACTAATGAATGAAACTTTTTTCTATAATATTTTTCAAACTATAATTTTATTTATTTTCAATCACTATTATTGAGTAACAGTATAGTAATAGTTTATAGTCACATTTTCAATGAATGATTTCCTTATTATTTCATTGGAGATCAGGGTAAAATAACCCTTTCATTTAAACAGATATGACTATATTTTGGACCAAATAATACATAATTTTTCATTATAGTATTTATAATTTTCAAATGGACTAATTTCACAGACTCATATTAGATTAAAGTAAAACAATTACTGCTAAGCATTATTTCTATATTTAAAGTACTGATTTTTTAACAAAATACTTACTTTTATTTAAGATATCTCAATCATTTCAAATGCATACGTCAGATATTTAAAATTATGAAGGCTACTTAATATTTATTTGTTATTTTATAATGTTGAAATCTTTTAGACTATAATGTTTTTATAAATATTATAATCTCAGATTAAACTAAATACTATTCTTTTCAGCAGAATTTTAATATTTTGAATAATAAACGATGGCAATCTGCCTATGTAGTGTAGGTAATATATGTAAAGCGCATATTTTTTGCAAAACACAATTGTATATTCATATTGGATTTACAACGAAAATTATTAATTGCGCCAATTGGTGTTGTAGCGTTATTATGTACGTCTGTTTTATAATCGACGAAATCTAGGAACATAAGATTTGAGTATACTTCATATCACCACTTGAATTTTGAAAAATTTGCTATTAGATTTTTTAGCAGTGAACATATATACTCATTAGATTCCTTGTGAATAACTTATGTAATTTAAGTTCTGTATTTAAAACATGTGACGTATTGAAGTATACTCTTCTCATAGCTAGTATTGTAAACAGTGTTGAATTTTAGATAGTGGATAACTGTTTGTGAATATTTATTCTATCTAATAACATTATGTCATATTTTTAATCTCTGGAAACATTTTCAATACTAAAATTGTTTCCACAAATTCTGAAATTCAAAACTGTTTGAAAACACCATTAATTGTAATATGTGGTGAAGGACATTATTAATCACACCACTAATCACTGCCAGAATTGCTGCCGCCTTCCCGGCCAAATAAGCAGCAAAAGCTTTAATACAATACAAACAACAATTTCAATGTGAGCCAGTGAATCACTCACATCGCCAATGAAATGTGTTAATATAATTTTCTTTCTTTTATTTTTAAGAAATATATTAGATAGTAAAAAATTGTTGATATGTACATTATGGAATAAAAAGTGCATATAAAGCTCTTTGGTAATAATTACAACAAAAATAATCCTTTCTCTTCATGAATTTCAAAAATTCCAATTTATTATTAATTTCTCCAGCTATGATTTATATACACACACATACACACGCACACACACACACACACACACACATATATATATAGTAATTTTAAAAATGTTATCAAATACAGTTTTATTTTTTATTTAAAAAAAGTTTAATTTTAACTATTATTTTAAATTATATATTGTTTTTATATTTTCATTAATTTGTATATCTGTGTGTGTGTGTGTCTATATATATATATATATATATATATATATATATATATATATATATATCAAATGAAAAAGAAAATTAAAATATTTACTGAATTTCCATAATTTATGATAAATAAACAGAATAAACCACTTTACAGATGAAATTAAATAGTACACAAAAAAAACCTTACAACTAAATAAAGCAATATATAGTTTAATCAGTTGCGATGTGTATAGAGAAAGGACTACTGCAAGTAATATATTATTATAATTTTTTGATTTTGATAAATGATTAACATTTGAATATTTAAATTTGCTAAATCTTATGTAAATACTTTAAAAATGAAATATCTGTATAAAATTTAGCATTCGTAAATATTACAAAAATATAAAAACTTGTTTCTTAAAATAAAAAATGTTCTTACAAAATTTTCAAACACTTATTTTTGATAACAGGCAGTGACAATTCTATCAAGTATTCAGAATTTAACAAGAGAATAAAAAAATTGTATATATTAAGAGATGTTTTAAAATATCATTTCAATTAATAATGAAACAACTTGTTTTATTTAAAAAAGTCACATATATATATATATATATATATATATATATATATATATATATATATATATGTCTATAATGTATCCATTCATAATATATATATATATATATATATATATATATATATATATATATATATATATATATATATATATATATATTACACACCCACATACACACATACGGAAATATTTATACATACATGCATCTGAGTATTAAATTTCAGAAAGTAGTAATCAAATAAAATCATTTATCAATATTATTTCATTCAATAAATAAAAGTTGCAAAATATTTTTTCCTTTTATGAAAATAAAAATATATGAAACACTTCATTTACAAAAAAATCAATATTAATTAACAATATATGTACTAATATCAATAAAATGAACTATTCAGTTACAGTAATAGCATTAAAATTGATACAAAATCATTGATTTTATTTTCAAAATGTTTGTTTTAAATTATAATATATTTTTAATAACAAAATAATACAAAGTGATTTTATAAAATATAAGAAAGGTTGTCATTTCCAATGAGCTTTTATGTAACAAGTTGGGTATTTTATAGTTTATACCTTTCTACATATACATACATTTATATATATATATATATATATATATATATATATATATATATATATATATATATATATATATATATATGTCTATAATGTACATATTTTCAATGTAATATTTTATAATGTCACAAAAATAAATTAATAGTTTTCTTAAGAAAAATTAAGTGATAAATATATACATATAAATATATTAAAATCTTGATTAAAATTACAAATTTATTTGTCATAGATTAAAATGTATTTAGTTTTTTCATTAATTTTTAATTTCTAAATTTATTTACAAATACATGTCATATGAAAAGCTACATGTCAAGAAGATCTTATCTGATTGCAGTGTAAAATAGGCCTTTTGGATTAACTATTGATATTTCACTGAAACGTTTAATAGACATAATGTATAAACTAATTACATTTCTGACTAATAAGCTTTTTCCTGAACATATATTATTCTTCATTCATGGTGTAAATATTTTATTGTTATACAATTATAAAAATATTTTTCAGTGATTTTGTGTGTATTTGTGAAAAGTAATATTTAATTAATTACTGTAAAGAACATATGAAGAGAATATTCAATTGGACTGACATGAATGTCTTTGTGTTTACATGTCTCTGCATTTATGTCTACGATAGCATCTGAATAATCTCAGATAAGTTTGTTAATAGTATCATGATTTCAGTTTTAGTTTATTATGAAAATACATATTTTCCAAGAAAATATATTTTTTTTTACTGTAGTATATATATATGTAGAATATATATATATACATATAACGTGACCAATAATATATTGAATATTTTGTTATACATTATTTTTTATTATATAAATCAAATTAATTTGTGCATGTATGAATGGAATATATTTGTATACATGAATACATGTCCATATATACACACACATGTATATATATATATATATATATATATATACATATATACATGTATATATATATATATATATATATATATACATATACACACACACACATACACGCACACACACACACACACATACATACATACACATTCATATAATATCCATACAGATGTGACAATGAAATTTCTAAAAAAATTCTATATCTCATGTATGAATATTACTAATCAATTACAGTATGGATTCATTTCAAATTACTATACTTGTTTATATTACATTTATAAGTAAATATTAATATTGTAAGAAAACAGTTTGTATATGAAATTTGTTAGGCAATTAAAAACTAGTACAAAAATAAAGGGATTTTAAATATTTATTATTAAACAAAAGTATTAAAAAATATTAAACGTAATCATGTAGAAAATTGTGAAATAAAAAGATATAGGGTCATCCAAATGCGACGCCTAGATTTGTGTTTTATTAAAAAAAAACATTTGTATAGAGTGGTGTATAGGGAAACATGTGTATAGTTTCTTTTTAATAAAACATCTAGGCGTTATATTTGGATGAACCGATATTATTAAATAGAAAAAGTCAGGAATTCTTGTAGTTTAAAAATTCATATAAATTACATCTACAAGATAAGGTAATTGTCAGGGTACATTTCAGTTATCTTTAATTCTTTGTGTATAGAAAAGTTCGAAGCTGTACACTCTTTGCAACTAAATGTAATTTTTATAGTTATTTCCAGGGAGTTAATCGTTACCTTTAAATCCATTCATAATATATATATATATATATATATATATATATATATATATATATATATATATATATATATATATATATGTAGGATATTATATAAATTTAATTTTTATAAGGTTTTCCAGGAATTTCATTGTCACTTTTGAATACATGTATATTTATATATATTTGATTTAACAAATACTTTAAACCCTAAAAATAATCATAAATAATTTTAATTTTGAGTATATTTAAATAGCATTGTTTTTTATTTATTTTTTTAGTGTATATATATATATATATATATATATATATATATATATATATATATATATATATATATATATATATATATATATATATATATATATATATATATATAAATCATCATCATATGATTTGTGTCAGCCCATTGCTGAACAAAAACCTCATTAAATGTTACCATTCACTGGTACTTGTTATATTCATCATACTGACCAGAAAGGCTGGTGAAGATTTTTTTATTCAGTGTTTACTCCCTTAGGCATATTTTCTTCATCAGCAACAGCATATTCAAACCTATATTAAATATCTTTTCAGATTTTTTCACATGTTTAATTATGAGCATTTTTATTTTTATCGTAAATTCAATGTAAAGTAATAAACCATTGTTAATAATACTACATTCACATCTAATTAAATATATATTAAAGAACAAATATTTTATATTTAATTTGCAAGGTATATAATAAATAATTTATTAATATATATATATATATATATATATATATATATATATATATATATTAATGCATATAACTTGATATATAAATTAATAATTACATGGATAAGTATATAATAATAAAACTTCAAATTTAATCCACAAATTTAAATAAAATTGTTTTCAGAAAAAAACAAAAGGTAATACATTTAATAAAATATTTTTAAAGCTCATAAAATACAACGTCCCAAAAGTCATTACCCATTAAAAGGTTATTTATGTATGTATGTATTACAATATATAGCAAATTTTGATCTATCTGTATATTAAAAACAATACATAATTTAAATAATTTTATTGATTTTAACGCATATTTTAAATCGATATACAGAATCAAAATGACTACAACAATATTTATACAATTTGCAGATTTTTTCTCGAATTAAAAAAAAAATGACAAGATTATAAAAAAATCAATAAATACAAAAAGGAAACAATTCTAATTAAAAATACATATACATTAAAGAAAGAAATTTTGGTATCAGATAAAGAAAATGTTATAAATTCATAATAAAATTTCAAATGTAGTATCAAAAGATCATATTACAGTTCGAGATATAATTAAACTCTTTAAAAATAACTATAAATTAGAAAAGTCGTCAGGCGTACAGTACAAGAAAATAATAAAAACTGTTAATACAGTAAAAAAAGAACCCACAACGAATTTGTCTAAAATTTCAGCACAGCTAAAGAAAGAAATTGAGAAAGAATTACACGTAGAGTGCGATACACTCCAATTAATGCCAGGAAGTCTCTTATAAGTAAGCAGAATTAATAGATTTCCCTCTGTAAATGAATAACAAATTTAAATAAAAAGAAAAAATAAATATCTACTAGTGAACTAAATTCAGTATCTATTACAGAAAACTAAATTCAGTGTCTACGAATCAGGCAGAAAAATTCAGGGGAAAAATATTGAATTAAATGAAAAAATACGCAAAAAAATATCTTGGTGGTGAAGTCATCGTATGGGGTTGTAAGGCAGTTATGAAGATTGTAAAATCATATTTTTAAATATAAAAATAAACAAAGTTCTAAGAGTAGTTCTTTAAATATTTTTTTTAAAAAGGTAAAAAATATAGGAAATGATTACTACCATCAAAAAGGTAATTCAAAACACACATTTTGTATCCTAAAGCATTTATTTGTTTTTTTTATAATTAAAAATCAAATATAGTCTTCAGATCTAAATTTTAACGAAAATATATATGGAATTTATTATATAAACATGTAAGACAACATATTATTCAAGAAATAATTAAAGGTATTATTTCAAGATTGCAAACATTAGAAAGTAACCAAAAAATTGATCTAATTTAGGAAAATGATTTACAAGAATTAATGAAATAAAAGCGACATGTAATTAAATAAAAGAAAAATAATATTATTATTAAAATTGACACTAAAATTATTTTTTAAAAAAATGTTGAATTTTTCGTTTCATAATTTCTTAAGTAGTGTTTAATTTTGCTCAACGTACAATAAATGTGATAATAGTTTAAAACATTTCTATAAATAAAATATCTCTTATTTGGTAATTTAATCATGATTTTACATATGTAGATATTATTAAATGAAAATGATTTTAAATTAAACTCTATATTTGATTTTCATACATATTTTCTACGCAGCTTTTCTGTTACAATACTTTTGTCTATTTAGTAGATATTTTTTATAGTTAATATTATTACATATTTACATGTATGTGTATAAATATTACTTGAAATTATGTATTTTTAATATTAGAATTTATATTTTATAGAAATATACGTATAAAATTACAAAAAACAAATAATTCAATAATTAAAAATCGGTATGCTATTTTTATTTTCACCAATATATATATATATATATATATATATATATATATATATATATATATATATATATATATATATATATATAATGTAATAACAAATGTAATACAAATTTATACACCTATTTAAAAATTCACATATAAAGTGTTGCAATTAAAAAATTAATTAAACAATCGTAATTTGGGTATGAGACAAGCGGTAATGGGCCGTGAATACTGTATGAATGTTGATTAGTGTGCGTTGGCCCATTGATGTTAAAAACGAACATGAAAATATTTCAAATTTAAATTTAAATATATTAAATACGCACAAAGGAATAAAAAATGTTGTATGATTATAAATTCATTAGAGTAAAATCCAAAATTATAACTTAAATAAATTAAAATGTGACTATTTGAAATGAATTAAAAGTATACAAAAAGCTAATAAGTAAAATTATGTAAAATGCAACATCGTCAATTTTGACTATATATAATATTAATATTTTAGAATATTAATTATATTTATATAATATATTTGTATATTTTTATATATATTTTCTAAAATTAGTCTTTATTACAACAGAGTTTAACTACGTTTACATGAATTCAATCATTTTATTATATATATATATATATATATATATATATATATATATATATATATATATATATATATATATATATATATATTTAAGTAAATTAAATACTAATTATTAATCTACAATGAATACATTAATTTATGGTTATTTAAATTAAAAACATTTAAATGATATTTTTTTTATTAATCAATTACAACAAAACTTGTTACTGTTTAGAAATTTAATTATAACATTATAAAATTCTTAAAAAATGGATAAATAGATTATGTTATTAACATAAATATGAAAAATATTTTGTCAATTATATATATATTTTTGAAAAAAGTGTATGTAACTCTGATTTAGACAATTGTAACTAAAGTTCTATTTATGAATTTTTAGTTTTATAATGTTTGTCATTTGATTATCATTTTCAGCGGTTTTGTTGACCGGTTGTTAACAATTAGTTTCGAGGTTATTAGCAACACAACTGGCAAAATTTTTATTTTATTAAATTCATATTTCTTTATTGCATAATAAGTGTATTAACTTATTCTTTTCATATTTATCTCATTTAAAATCAACAGTGATAAAATGGAAGTAGATCAATGCTCTTCAACTGGTCCAACTGAATCATTTTGTATGTTTGTAATTTATATAATTAATAATAATTTTTTAAAATATATATGAAACAAAATATTCTAATATTTTAATCGAATCAAATTAAAAAAATAAATTTATATACTTATGCAGAAATGTATAAATTAATTTTAAGAAAGTGAATATCAATTGTCATACATTATTATTTAACAAAAAATTTTATAATTTTTAACAAAAAATATTGTTAAAAATTATAAGATAACTAATATTAAATAAGTTTTTGGAAAATGAATTTAAGTGTTACATAAATATATATATATATATATATATATATATATATATATATATATATATATATATATATATATATATATATATATATATATATATATATATATATATATATATATATATATATATATATATCTATATATATATATGTAACACTTTATACTTGTACTTTAATATAAAAGTTTTTAATAGTATAAAAATTAAACCGTACAAAATTCTAAACTGACTATATTATTGTTTGTGATTTGTAAATAATATCAATTTGTAAATATTTTCTTTCATAAAAATAATTTCGATTTTTATTGCAGAATTAATTTATGTCAATATTTTCATAGTATTATATTTACGTTAAACTATTCGTTTTAATTAATTAATTTTAATATTATTTCTAGCGTTTGGAACGATGCTTCCACAAATAGATGAATATGATTCTCATGTATCGTCTAAAGATTGTCTGGTAGCTGTACTGGATCAGCTAGAAAATAAAGTGGAAAAGCTTAGAAAAGAAGCAGCTCGGCTTGAAGAAGATAAAGATAATATAATGGTTACTTTAGATACGTTGAAGAGTTCGGAGTTAGTACAAGATTTGAATGAATGTCAGTAATTTAATTAAAATTATTATTTAATATTATTTGTAATTTACATATAGAGTACTGTTGTAGTTGAAAAAGATGATATTCAGAATTATACAGATCGTGTTCAGTCTCGTTGTCAAACAGTAGAAATATCAGTAAGAACTACACGCGATCCAACTCAAGAAGAAGCTCTTTCTCAAGTAAATTTTTTAATTAATGGATTAGTACTTAGTATGAAAAATGATCCGGATGGCACGAAATCACGCTGTGTAGCTTTCATGAATGCTTGTTCTGAATACACAGAGCCAGGAACAACAGATAAAAATTTTGAAACTGCTTTGTTAGGATGTACTATTGATGATCAAAAAAGAATAAAAAAACGTTTGCAGGGTTTACGCCATTATTTTGATAAAAACGTAATAAATATGATGTAATTACATTTGGTCTTTTAATAAGCTATGAATTTTAAATAATAATAATTTATTTGCTTTCTATAATTACTTTGGCATGTATGTTAAATTAAAAAAAAAATTATAAAAATAATTCTTTTCATTGGTATAAAATTAAACATTTTTAAATTAATTTTATTTGATATATGCATTAAATAAAATACAATTATTCGTTTTATTTAGGCAGCAATTAACTATATATACATAATATCATTAATAACTACTTGTAAATATTGTGTACATTTCAATAAAATATTTGATTTATTTAATTACAAATAATAAAGTTGATATCAAATGTATACATTAAATATACTAATGGTTTGGTGTTACAAATTTTTATAAAATTTACCCCACAGAACTAAATGATTTAATTTTAATGTAATACTAGCTATCTTACAAAGTTATAACATTTATGAATTACTGCTTTGTTTTAGTACAAAAATGAAATAATGTCTATTTTTTAATTATACACTGATTTATAATAAAAATAGGTTTTTTTATTTTGTGAATTATTTTTTAAGTGAATAGTATTTAAATGTATTTTTAAGTTTTTTTAATACATTTTTTTTACATAGATTGAAAAACCATTATAATTCTCTTATGTTTATTTATCAATTAAAAGTATTAATATTTTGATATGTCAATATTTTTGTTATTACTTGTTAATCACATTTTTCAATTATACTTCCAATATAAAATAATAATTAAATTATATTACATATTACTAAATATACTGCAAACATATTCATTAAATTCGAGCAAATTGATGAAAATAAAAAAGCTACTAAATTATACACAGTATTTATGTTTTAAGTCTATTTTGAATTATACACTATAGGAAATTCGACTTTTTTACATTCTGTACTGAGAATTTACTTAGGATTAATTACCTGTAGTTAAAAAAATAATCATTCAAATGGCACTAAAAACAATTATAATAATATTTTTGAAAATGTAAAAAATTTGGTTGTAAATCAGTTTAATTGAAAATTGTACACAATGTACCAAACAATATTTTTTTCATACTCTGTACTTAAATTTTAGTCTATCAACATACTATGAGTTTTTTTGTATTTTTGTACATATCTATTAAAGATTGTCGCTCGATTATATTGAGTTTTAAAATAAACATTAACTTTCAACAATTATTTCAGTTTATCAAAACATATAAAAAATGAATTGACAAATTCATTAAAGTCTCTAGTGGTTAAAATAGCGTGTATAATTTGGATCTGTTCTTGTTCTCTGTCGAAGTTTTACATCACAAATATGACTTCCAAGTTTTGAGTAAATCATCAAGAAATACTTTAATTTTTCCAAAAACGTCTTCATTGAACATACATTAATTAAACTACTCTAGTTCTAAACACACTCGAACATAAATCGTGTTTTAATTTTCAAAATTATCTCACAAAACATCTAATTTTTTTAATTTCTGGTAAGTAGAATAATTCAGTGCTGTATTCAGTGTTATTTGTAAAATATATGGTTCTTTATTTTGTACACAGTATAACTTCTTACAGTATCAAATGTATGTGAAATTTAAAAATATGTTTAACAGTTGTAAAAAAATCCAAATATTTCCTCAAAAATGAATTATTAAAATAGAATGTAGGTTTGATAATAATAATTTCTAAAAGTTAATTGGAACTAGTTTGTAAACTTTTATACTAACATGAAATTAAAACCAAAGTTAATCGATTCGACTTGATTTGTAAAAAATATTAAAAAAAATTACATATGTATAGCACAACATAAATATATTGTATAGGTGTACTCAAAACATTTTAATTCAATGTTATTATTTGCTGCTATAAAGGTTTTCAAATAAAGAAACATTATTATACACGATAACAGCAATAAGTTTTTGAAACATTGATTTTTGGGCCTCTTTTAATCAGGAGCTTTAGGCAGATTTTTTGGCTTATAAGATAACATGCCACTGATTTATATGACTATTTTAAAAATACATGAGTATTGATTCCAGTAATTATCTCCTAGTATAATACGTATTAATATTAATCCTTGTCATTTATAAGTACTGCAATTCATTAATTAATACATTTAATTTATTCATCGGTATTAACAAATGATTTTAAATACTATAATTTTTCTTCAGCGGTTTTTTAAAAAAATATATGCAAATTTAACTTTAATATATTTTAAACTATATCATTATTAAATATATATATTAAATTATCGTTTTTAGGGATATAATATTTATATTACTACTAAAAAATTAATTTTAATAATTATTTTCTAATATGATATTCACTATATGAAAATAAAATTACAATATTAATAATTGTATTAAGCAAATATTATTTATAAACAATCTTATTTAAATTAATTCTGATAGTTTATAAAAATTGAATATAACTTATTCATTAATATATTAAATTTATTAATCAGTATTGAAACAATCATATGTTAAAAACGAACAAATTAAAGTAAAATGTGTTTAACAATTTAAAACATAGTATTTATAACAGTTTTTAGAGAATACATAATTCACATAAATAACAAAATAATTAATTATTGTATACTAATATACTTTTATAATATTCTTTAAATATTTTTCTGATAGTAGAGTAATATTAGATATTTTATTAATACTAATTTACTATTTTTTTAAGGATCTAAGCTTATTTTTATACATAAAATAAATAATCATATAAATGTAATTGTAGTCTAAATATTTTTTAAACAAAAACTGCAATGTACCGAACATATACTTTTTGAATTTATTTGAATTTTATGTGTATGTATGAATGTGTCTATATATGCATTTATATGTGTATACGAGTGTGTTAAAAAAGGAAAATGATTAAAAAACGATTCTTTAAACCGATCATTATATAATTAACATAAACTTTTGTGTATATTGTAGTAATTTAGATGTATATTTTGAGATTTTTTTTGAAATCACCTTAATTTAACATAAATTATTATACAGATGCACTATTTTTCTGGGATTTAAGGGGGTATTCTAGTCTAGACGCACGAATTTTAGGTGTTTTTTCGGGCGCTATAAAAAAACCAACAAATATTTTTACTATCCATTTTTATCAGTTATTTATTGACATTTTAAGAGTATAAAAAAGTATTATTAAAAACAAAAAATTCAAAATTGAAAAAGGTACAGGCTGGCAAAGTGGGGGCTCGAAAAAAAGGAGTCTCCTGGTTGACGTGGTTCCAACCCTTCCGGTCATCTGAAACAAATTTTTTTTTGAAATTATTGAAAAAGAAGATTGTAGTAGTAGCCCCGCCTAGGGAAATTAAAAAAAAAAATCACAAAATGGCAGTGTGAAAAGTAGTAATTTTTTGTCCTATTTTTTTCAACTTTCGGAATTTTTTAAAAATAATAAAAAACAAAATTTTCAAAAAATCCTAGGCGGAGGCAATCACTGTTATATTGAGAAACTCTATACCAAATTTCAAGTAAATCGGTCCATTAGAACTTGAGATATCACGTCAACCCTGTCGAAAAAAGTAGTTTCGAGAAAAACGCGTTTAAAGTTGATTCGTTCCGGCCAGATCGGATTGGTTGGCGCGTCACAAAAATAGCTATAACTCCGAAAATAATTCGAATTTCGAAAAATCCTCTTAAGGTCATATTCTTAAAGGTCTAAACTTTGAAAATATGCAAAAAATCGATTTTTTCGAAATTCTAGACTAGAATACCCCTTTAATGAAAACTATTAAAGTAAAATTCTCATTGATGTCTTTTGAAACAGTATACAATTTATTCTTAGAAACTGATCTCATTTATTAAACATCATAAATACGGAAATAGACAGGTTTTTTTTAATTTAATACATTTTAATATAGATGATTATGTAGGTGTGATATTTTTACAAGATTACTAAAAATCTATTAGAGATAAAAAAAGTAGTTCAGGTCATTAGAAACAGCAGAACATTTATTTTTTATTCATTTCTTAAAAGTTATTAATATGATTCTGTCAAATTTTTCTTAATCAAGTATATTTTAACAAGCAAATATGCATGTCAACGGTTTTTATAAGATTACAAAAAAAAAAACTGAATGAAAAAAAATAATTTATGTTTACGTAAAAATTACTATTGCAAGCTGTTTGTCAAATTTCCAAAATAATATTCATGTGGCACTTATATTCTTTTCAAAATGACTATAAATTAATACATATAATTACATTTTTTTTCTTTTTTTTGAGATTAAATTAAAATTGTTGGATATATTTCTTTCTTGTAATTATAGATGGTCTAAATGAGATTGAAGCATACTAAAGAATAGTAAATGATAGTATACAAGTAATTATATGTCTAAACCCTTCTGTGTCATTTGGGTCACCTATATAAATAGAGACACACGTACGTTTGATCAGTTGTAATTATTTTCATTACTTTTATACTATTTATAATATCTTAGAATGAGTAAGATGAAGTAAAACAAAATAGGCCAATAAAATAAAAAGACAGTAGCTTATAGAAATAAAATGGTTAAGTTTAAGCTTTATTTAATTAACGTTACAAACAATATTAAGTAACAAATATTGCATCTAATGGTTCAAGTTCACAACTAAAATTTAAGCAATTCACTATCAGGTGCAAACTATTGTTTGCTATTTTATTCTAACCAAATTAAAAATTAATTTTCTCTGCCATACATATTACAATTATCATGAATATTCCGAACACTAGAATAATCTCTTAAATTATATTATTTTAATAAATAATGTTTTTTATTTTAATACAAATGAATTTTCACTCCCAACACCACAATATGTTGTAAAGTGTTCAATAATCACTTATGCTCACTTTGTTGTTACAACAATGGGATAATGCGTATTTTAATGATGTCATCATCGTCAGGCCTTATATATATGTGTGTATATATATATATATATATATATATATATATATATATATATATACGTATATATGTATATATATATATATATATATATATATATATATATATATATATATATATATACACATAGTGAGTCAAAGTAAAACTCATACAGTATTATGTTCAATAAATTTGTGAATATAAATTTTTAAATAAAAAAAAAATCCTTTTGTATTCGACTTAAATTGTTTATTAAGGATATTTTTATCAATTAAAAATAAATAAATCATAAAATAATACTTAGAGAGCAAAAAAAGTACGAATTCTGAAAAATCATTCAAAATCACATTAAAATGAAACTCATACAACTAGCAAATTATTTATTAAATTAAAATTTACAATCGATTAATTTATTTTAGTACTTAATAGAGTAGCCTTTATTAATTTTTATAGCCTTTAAACGATTCAGGATGGATTTAACTAATTTTTCACAATAAGCTAGATCAATTTTTTCCTATTCTTTTAATAACACTTTTTTAAATCATTTTTATTACTAATAGTGTGTATTCTAATGGCAACTTCTAAGTGATTCCATAAATTTTCAATCACACTTATATCAGGTGATTATGGTGGTGTTTCCAGTACTTTGGAGCAGTTATATAACAACCAGCTATGTATTTTATAAGCTTTGTGCTTGGGGTCGTTGTCCTGATAAAAATTAAATGTTTGTAAAATCCCAAGTTTTTGAGCACTGAAATTAAAATATATACATGTCATCGTACGATCTATTGTATTTGCTATTGTCGGCCGAAATCTCATTCTATTCGACTGATAATCAAACACACGTACAATTGAAGATTTTTAGGACTTTTTTAATACTCCTTATTTTATTGGTATATATTCATACATATTAGTTTCTTCGAAATGAATTTACTAATGTATAATAATTAATAAAAAATAAGAAAATAATTATTCTCAGATGAACCATTGTTTAATATTCACTGGTTTAAAAGGCAAATGATTGAGTAACGTTTTTGTTAACGCATTGATTATATAATGATCTATCGTTCGATGCGCACGTATATGCTCAGTCGGTTTAGAACAAGCGATCTCGATGCTAGTACGTCATTGTCCGCTCGATGGCTAGGCCGTCGTCTTGTTATTTCAATGCATTTTGTAAATTATTTTGCATATTGTGTTCATTATTCGTAAATTAACAAAGTGTGTTCAAAAAAGGGTTATGCGTGTGTGTGTCGAATCGAATCTGTCCATATACAAACAGAAGTGTAAGTTGTTTGAATATTTTAAGTATGTTCATTTTATCAAAGGTACGATCCAATATGGCGATTGTATATGAGGGTCGTGCCGGTGTGTGGTTATTTTATTTTGAAATTATTTATCTATTATTATTATAATTATAATTGATCGTGTCGATTGTTTGATTTCAGATAACACTGATTATTTTTCGGCATTTTGCAAGTTACGAACGAATCTGATTTGACGATTGGATATCAACTTGTATGTGCAGTACGTGGAGCAGATATTTGTATTACGACGTGGAATGCTGAAATTCTGAGGTGTGTAGCAAGATGCACTCGATCATTAGTATGTCTCTTAAGCCATCATGAAGACGGGGTTATTGTTTAGAACTGTTCGCATATTTAGCTTTGCACCGTGATATGTGTTTTTCGTTAGGGTTTTCAGGCGCGGCATCGGTTTCTGGAGGGACTCGTCGTCAGGAGCAGTCTCGGTTTCTCTACGTTCTGTAGTGTTTACCGAGATATCGGGATCTCCTGCACAACCGGACTACGTCACTCGATACCATGGAGGTACCAATGAGCCGGTGAAATGGTAATCGGTGGGGTGGTCCGCGCGTGTTGACGTTGCCACGGCGCCTGCCGGACACGTCGGCGACGAAGTTAGGATGTGGACGGAGCAGTCGTAGGATCGGTTGCATGACTCGCCCGTCCGTCATTCCAACGTTTCTTAGAAAACGTTCACTAGCTTAGGCGACCTTTTGCTCTTACTCCGGTGCGGATGTTTTCTCCCTTGACATTCCGTTCCGAAGGATAGGTAACGACTCGAGTTCGATATGGACGGTGTTGTGACGTAACGCCATATGACCAGTCGTCGTCTTCGACGTGTTCCCCGTCGATGCAACTGCTCGTCTTATCGCGTTGCGTTTCCAGCCGTCACCCATATCTAGAGGACTCGTGACGGTACCCGTCTATTTGCGTGCAAATATAGTTTACTTGTCCAGCTCGACCTATCCGTTCTGTCGGGCGATCATCGGGTTAATCCGGCACGACTGGATTGCGTAAAGCATGACCGCAGTCGCTGCACTCGAGGACTTGTCCCACGTCCGATCGTTGGGTTAGCTTCAATTTAGTTCTCGGACGTACTCTAGGACCTGTGAACACCGTCGCCCCATAGTCGTCGTGGAGACGACAAAGTGACGGCTGGTTAACTTTTATGAGGCCGGCCTCGGAACGTTAATCAAAAAGGTGTTTCGCAGCACTTAGGATTTGGCATGGGCTCGCCATTGTCGTGATATGAGAAATACGTACGATCTTTCGACGCTGGAGGCGAAGATTCGACGAAGAGGGTGACCGATCGACCGTTCGGAATAATTCGATGAGAGTCGTCATCGTATAGATCATCGCAGCCAATATTTCTATACGTTTAATTGTATTTTTCACTATACACGAAGGAACAGTCAATTATCTTTGACAGTTTATTCACAACGAATGAACTATCATTAGGCTGTATCAGTATTAATGTTTCAATTTGTCTAAGGTCGTTCGAATGGTCTTTATTTAATGAATATTTATTTTATAATCATAAATGTTAAACTATTTGGAATGTTGCTAAAGTAAATTAATTGTTTGTAATAGTTAATATTTAATAAATAAATATTTGTAAACTGCATTAGCTATAATAAATATATGACTGAAAAAAAAATAATTTTTTGAAATTGCAATTTTTTGAAATTGTAGTTATTTCAAATTTGTAATTTTTCATTTAGTTGTCAAATTAATATTCTTTTTCGATCGATGTGTATGATAAAGAAGTCTATGGTGTGTATAAGATAGAAAGAGACAATTGCTCAATATCGTGCACGTTTTGGCGAAAACGCTAAATTGCGGTTTATAGCACCTCGCGAGTAATTGCAACATTCGTCATATAGTTTTTAATAGTAAGAAAGCATTATTTGTTTTGAAAACATGTCAAATTCAAACTTTGACATATTTATTTATTTAAATATTTTAATTGTTGATCTATAGTCTAGGGCAAGGGTCGGCAACCTTTTTTGTCTGCGGGTCAAAATCAGCGAAAATGTGATTATTAAGAAGACGTTTCGGGTCAGTGGTATTTTCATTTTAAAACAGTCTTTTAGTGAATAATAAGATACATTTTATTGGGAAAATAATTACAAGATGCTTTTAAAACATAAAAATTCAAAATTATAATTGTAATTACTATAAAAACAAATATAATTGTCAAATTTTAGTTCATTAATTTATGAACTTTATTTATAAATGTTCTCTTCGTTTTCAATGGCTTCCCTGATGCTGAATTTGTGATGTCAATTTAGTCAAGTCTGGTTTATGATTAATCATCTTGAGACAAATAGAAGCGTCTGAATAGTTAGGTTGCTCATATTCTTACTTAAAATAAATTTCATGTGTGAAAATATTTACTCACATTTATAAGTAGAACCGAACGCGGACAAAATGGCAAAACTATTTTTTTTTCAAAGATGAAAATTTCGTAGGAAGTGATGCCCAACACGTTGATATCATAAGAAGATGATTATCTTCCGTTTTTTATAAATCTTTCGGCAATGTCTTGAATTTATACGTCCACAACGTTGGACTTTTAAAATCAATCACTTCTAAACTTAAATTGTCAATTTCAAGATATTTAAAATATTGCAAACCTAAACTATTTTTGTCTATTTCGTCGGGCTTTATTATAAATGTAAATATTTTACCGTGCTACTTAAAACTTTGAAATCTACTTTCAAATTCACTTCTAATGTTCAAAATTCAACTTTCGAACATATTTAGATTGTTTTCATCGATATTTTTTTCATATTGGTTTTTTAACAAAAGTTCAGAAAAAATATTTTAGTTTTTATGTCAGTTTCAAATAATATTAATTTTGAAGAATTTGTTTGATAATTTATTTCTATATATTATAGTTTATTTGCGAAACTCAAGTGAGTCACTTGAAATTATCAAATGGGTCACTTGGTGACCCGCGGGTCAAAGGTTGCCGACCCCTGGTCTAGGGGTTATTATATTAAGAAATCTATCGCTAATTTGCAAATTGGCATTAGATTCCAAGAGTATGTAAAATTATTATGTGTATTTATATAAATTTCAATACGGTTATGATTTGTCAATATTCAAATAATATAAAGATAGTTAATTTTAAAATCATTGTTCGTTTGGCTGAAATTTAATTTCTGGTATATTTTTATTCATTAATATGATTGGACATTTCTATAGAAATTTAACTTTGAAATAAATCATTCGTTTAATTTAAATGTAGGTTTTCATGTCAGTATCATGATTTTGTGTATAAATTTTTTTCAAATATAATATTTGAATATTTATTTATTAATAATAATATTATTTGAGAATTTAGTTATTTTAATCATTTGTGAACTTTATTATTTTTAATATTTGAAACCTCAGTTATTTTAATTATTTCTGGACTTTAATGAAGTGTATTATTTTTAATGTTAATAGTGATTATATTTAAAATAGGAATTATTTTAATCATTTATGAACACTTATTTTTTTGTTATTATTTTAAATATTAAAATGAAAATTATATTTGAGAAGTTACTATCATTTTTGGTTTTTATTTTATTTTAAATATTTGAATACGAAGTATATTTGGGATCCTAATTATTTAAATATTTTTTCTTTATTATTTTAAATACTAGAATAATAATAATGTTTGAGAACGTGATTTTTCAAATTATTCGTGAAATGTATTTTTTTCATATTTTCAATATTCGAATAGTGGCTACGATATATTTGAGCTTGTAATTATTTTAATCATTTGTGGACTTTAATTAATTTTAATATTTGAACAATGATTATATTTGAGATGTTAGTTATTTTAATCATTTGTTGACTAATTGATTTTATTATTTTCGATATTTCAATAGTAATTTATTTTAACCATTTATAGACATTACTTTTTTTATTATTTTAAATATTAGAATAGAAATTATATTCGAGAACCTAATTTTTTAATTATTCGTGAATTTTTTTTTAATATTTCAAATATTTGAATAGTGGCTATATTTAGGATTGTAATTTTTTTTATAATTTTTGGTTTTTAATTATTTTATATTTTTTTAAAATATTTGAATTAGAACGTTGTTTTTAATACTCGAATAACAACTATATTAGCGTTCTTAATTATTTTAATCGTTTTAATTTATATATTGAGTTTAAAATCCAACATTGTACTGTCATGTGAATTGTAATTATTTCACTTATATTGTTTATTAATTATTTCTAATGAATCGTAATCGTTTTATTCGTGTAGGTTTGCTGTATAGTTTATGCATATTTAATAACTAAATTTAAATTAAAAAATTGATTTAATTATCATTTTAAATATGGCATTAAACATAGATACGTCATATTAGGCTTAATTTTATTATATACGGATATAATTGTAATTTTATATAGATATACGTTAAATACAAAATGATTGAATTGCTCTTTTCGTCATATAGTAATCAATTATTTGGATAAACATTTTGTTAATCTATTTCCATCAAACTTGTATCTATAGTAAAAAGTTGAAATCGTCATACGTACAGATAGCTAATTTTCTAGTTGTTAGATAACAAGGTACACAGATGTGTAGGTGATTATTGAGGCTTTAGTAAAATTTATATTATTATCAATGAGTTCAATATCATTTCAATTTCAAGCAAAATAATTATTTTAAAACAAAATTTTAAATTTATATAGATATATATGTAACTGTACTTGATAATATAACATAAATATTACTTTAATTAATTGCTAGAAATATGTAAATGTCTTTTAACAGAAAAATATATATTTGGATAATGTAAAAATAGCTGAATTTAAAATTTGTTCCTAGTTATTATTATTAAGTAGTGTTGTGTAGTAATCTGTAATAATAATAATAATATGTAGTAATCTGTAATAATAATATTTGAGAACGTGATTTTTCAAATTATTTGTGAAATGTTTTTTTTTTAATATTTTCAATATTCGAATAGTGGCTACGATATATTTGAGATTGTAATTATTTTAATCATTTGTGGACTTTAATTAATTTTAATATTTTAAATATTTGAACAATGATTATATTTAAGATGTTAGTTATTTTAATCATTTGTTGACTCTAATTGATTTTATTATTTTCGATATTCTAATAGTAATTATATTTGAAATAGTAATTTGTATTAATCATTAATGAATTACATTACTTTTTTTATTATTTTAAATATTAGAATAGAAATTATATTCGAGAATCTAATTTTTCAATTATTCGTGATTTTTTTTATATTTTAAATATTTGAATAGTGGCTATATTTGAGATTGTAATTTTTTTATTCATTTTTGGTTTTTAATTTTTTGATATTTTTTTAAAATATTTCAATTAGAACGATATTTGAGATCCTAATTGTTTTAATCATTATTTGTGTTCGATTTGTTTTTAATACTCGAATAACAATTATATTAACGTTCTTAATTATTTTAGTCGTTTTAATTTATACATTGCAGTTATTTAATGTAAATTCTGTTGTTGCTTATTTTCAGATAGTTTCTTAATATTAGATTGATATTTCGTATTCATTAGTTTAACGCATTTCGCAGTCAATTCATTTTCAAGTTTATTTCTGTTGGTAGATTTTACAAAATTCATTGAGGAAAACAGTTTTTCACACGAATATGTGAACCCACACATCGTTAAAAGAGCATTAGCAAGTTTCCTCATTGATATAAAATTGTTTGGTAAAGAATCCCATACGTTTAATATCATATCTTCAATTTTTAGTGTGGGAACATAATTATCTGCACTACTTTCAGAAATTTTTCCTTCTACTTCAAAAATCAAGTTTTCAAATTTATTTTTCCACACTATGTTACTTTGAAATTCAACTAATTCCATTTCTAAATCATGGATACCTAGCCACATAAATTCGATTAACTCCATTGTTTTGAATTACTTTTTGTATGGATATAAAATTGTAGCGGTTACCAAACGACGATTTGCAGGTGTTCAATTCAATAATAGTAGTCAGAGTGAGTTAACAATTATCTTTGAATTTTTTCGTATCTAACTGTTTGTGCAAACGGTCAAGTCATTGTCGTGTATATAAAAAATATTAATCGTAACAATCAGTTTTCAAACTGCAGGCATATAAAAACAAGTAAAGTGTTGGAATCAGGGACATTTGCTCACGGACTATCGGTGCATGAAGTTCGGTTGTGGAAATAAGGTTATGTGTGTTAGTGTCCATTATCATGAACTGGGATTTTTGTGATCTGGTCGGATTCTACAGCGAGACGATACTAGGATCCCCGACAATACTTTATATGCGCTTGCTAGACTACTAATATGATTCGCGACTATATCAAATATATATGTATATATAGAATGTAATTATTTATAAACAAAAACAAAATGTATTTATTATTATAATCGATTATAGATCTAGATGTAAACCGAATAATGTATTCAACCAAAAGATTGCTATAAACATATCTGGTGCATCATCAATCCAAACATTTACCCCCAACAAATTATCATTATCAACATCATTATTAAGAACAAATAACCCCCACAAAATAAAGTGAAATGTATTTTCCAAACTTTTAAATTGATTAAATCTTTCCTGAAAAGTTTGTTTAATTTCCTGTATAATGATTGAATATTTTGTAATTGCATTTTCTTGAATGTCAAGCATATTTTCAAAAATTATTGTGTTTTGAAAATGTTTTTGTAATTGAGGAAAATATTTCATGATTTTCATTTCCAAATCTTCAGTGAAGATGTCAAGTTTCATCATAAATATTTTAATATTTTCAAACATCATTAATATAATTTGTCCAATTCCTTGAAGTTTTTTATTTAGTTCATTGAAATGCTGAGTGATGTCACATAAGAACATTAAATCATTTAACCAATCTAATTCGACATAACTATTGTTTTTTTCATTCAAAAAGAGCTTTATTTTTTCTAATAAATTGACAAACCGATTAAGAACTTGCTCGCAACTGAGACATCGAACATTGTTGTATGTCAAAATCCCAGAATATTGGCACTCAGTTTCTTCTAATAATTGTGCAACATCTCGTTTATTAACCCATCGAGCGCTATGAACGCATATATAGGTTCCCACACAGCCATTCAATTTGGGCCATGAACGCATATATGGGTTTTCACACAGCCATTCAATTTGAATGAACGCAGATATGTGTTTTCAGACTCAATACAAAATTATTAAATTTTCAATTTAAAATATATAATTTTTTTTTTTATATTGTTCATGTTATTATTCCTTAATGAAATAAAGGGTTCTGTTAAGGTTTTTGCGGTCACTGCTTAAATTATTTCAGCTACAATCAACATATTTTGCAATGAAATTTTAATCAGCCCAGCATGCGCTTCGTCGTAAAAAGTAGGCGATCCACAGCACACGCTTAACTTCGCACAACGCAGCGCTCAAAGGGTTAAGAACTCTTGCATTTATAAAGTTGATGACTTTTATTACAACTGTCATAACATTGGAAAATGTTTTTAAACCTTGCTTCACACATAGAACTTGCTGATGTATTATACAATGAAATTCAATCAGAGAATGTCTAATATTTTGCTTAAGCTGCTGAATAAAACCAATGTTTTTTCCCACCATATTGGGTGCATCGTCTGTTACATAAACAATTTTCTGTAGGTCAATATCCCTTTCTTTAAATGCATTATAAAATTCTTTAAAAATATCAAGACCGGTACACTTCCCTTTCAACGTTATTAGTTTCATTAGCTTATAAATTCAACATAAAATATGTATACTTTAATTTTTTCATATTTTCGATTGTCTGTTCTCTCTTTTATGATATAAAAAATAAGTTTATGAAAATCAACGCGTGGGTCATTTAAAAAGCCTTTGTGGGTTAGTGTCTGACCGCGGGTCATATGTTCGCTACCACTGATATATTGAGTTTAAAATCCAACATCATTGTATGGTTATGTGAATTGTAATTATTTAGTTATATTGTTTATTAATTGTTTCTAATGAATCGTATTCGTTTTATTCTTGCAGATTTGCTATATTAATAACTGAATTTATACTGAATAACTGAAAATTGACTTAATTATCATTTTGAATATGACATTAATGAAAGATACGTCATATTAGACTTAATTTTATTATATACGGATATAATTGTAATTTTATATAGATATACGTTAAATACAAAATGATTGAATTGTTCTTCTCGTCATATAGTAATCAATTATTTGGATAAACATGCTGCTAATCTATTTCCAACAAACTTGTATCTATAGTAAAAAGACTTTGAAAAGTTGAAATTGTTGTATGTTCAGATAGCTAATTTTCTAGTTGTTATCTGTGTAGGTGATTATTGAGGCTTTAGTAAAAATTTAATTTATTGTCGAAGAGTTCAATATTATTTCAATTTCAGGCAAAATAATTGTTTTTAAACAAGAGTTTTAATTTATATAGATATATATGTACTTGATAATTTAACATAAATATTACTTTAATTAATTGCTAGAAATATATAAATGTCTTTTAGAAATATAAAAACATAAATTTAAATAATGTAAAAATAGATGAATTTAAAATTTGTTCCTAGTTATTTTTTTAAGTAGTGTTGTGTAGTAATCTGTAATTTTGTAAATAAATTCACTTATTGAATTTATTGCTCACATAGGAATGTCAATTGTCGATTCGTAATTTAAAATGTCTGTCGTTTATTTAATTATAATTGTTTATTAGAGATTCATACATTTATATCGTACTTTGAATCGATTTCATTAGATTTGTTCAATCATTTATTAAACTGCAAAGTACACATTTTACATTTCCATCGCAAAAGTAGTTGAAATGTGCACGTATATAACTTATGAAAAGGGTATGTTATTGAAATTGACATTTCATGATTTCACTTTGAAATTTCCCTTAGAAAGTTTCAATTTCTATTATTGAACAATTTCTTTATTAAATACTATTGGATTGGATAAATAATTGTTTTTTTAAGTTGTTTAATTTGAAGTGTTTGTTTTTATTCAAACGTAGATATTTTTTTAATTTTAATTATCGATATGTGTGTGCATGTATATGTTATATACATTTATATTATTTGAATTGTATTCATAATAATAATTATTATATTAATTTTCAGATGTTCATGGATTGATTTGTCGTCGGGTCCAATGATTCTTGACTGTGTGTGTTGTTTCTAATTTCAAGGATATTATTATAAATAATGTAAGTATATTTTTTAATAAATTATTTATTTATATATATTTGTTATTACATTATAAAGAAATATATTGTATACATTGTGAACATAATTAATAAACATTTTATTATTTTTCAGTTATTGATGGTTTCATTGGTCGTTGGTTCAATCGGTTCTTGATGGTTTCATTGGTCGTTGGTTCTATCGATTCTTGAAGGCGACTTCGATGTAATGGATATTAATTCCAACATCATTGTTAGCAGTAATGTAAGTTTGTTGTTTTAATATTTATATATATATATATATATATATATATATATATATATATATATATATATATATATATTAAGATTTGTGTAATTATAAATCATCTTTTTCAGATTATTGCTCTTCGACCATTGGTTGAATTGTGGGTCTGCTGTTTCATCGGTCCATGGTATTATCAACATATACAATGCATGTAACATTATACACACCGCATGTACACAATACACTGCATGCACACATTCTACACTGCATGCACACATTCTACACTGCATGTACACAACAGACACCGCATGCACACACTATACATTGCATGCACACAATACACAGGACGAGGAGGAGGCCGGCGAGGAGGAGGAGGAGGAGGCCGGCGAGGAGGAGGAGGAGGAGGAGGCCGGCGAGGAGGAGGAGGAGGAGGCGGCGGGAGACCGGCGGAGGTGGGAGGAGAGAGAGAGGAGGAGGAGGCCGGCGAGGAGGAGGCGGAGGAGGAGGCCGGCGAGGAGGAGGCGGAGGAGGAGGCCGGCGAGGAGGAGGCGGAGGAGGAGGCCGGCGAGGAGGAGGCGGAGGAGGAGGCCGGCGAGGAGGAGGAGGAGGCCGGCCTCCTCCTCCCTCCCGGCGAGGCCTCCTCCTGGGCCGGCATCGGCCTCCTCCTCCTCGCCGGCCTCCTCCTCCTCCTCCTCCTCGCCGGCCTCCTCCTCCTCCTCGCCGGCCTCCTCCTCCTCCTCCTCGCCGGCCTCCTCCTCCTCCTCGCCGGCCTCCTCCTCCTCGCCGGCCTCCTCCTCCTCCTCGCCGGCCTCCTCCTCCTCCTCGCCGGCCTCCTCCTCCTCGCCGGCCTCCTCCTCCTCGCCGGCCTCCTCCTCCTCCTCCTCGCCGGCCTCCTCCTCCTCGCCGGCCTCCTCCTCCTCCTCGCCGGCCTCCTCCTCCTCCTCCTCGCCGGCCTCCTCCTCCTCGCCGGCCTCCTCCTCCTCCTCCTCGCCGGCCTCCTCCTCCTCCTCCTCGCCGGCCTCCTCCTCCGCCTCCTCCTCCTCCTCCTCCTCGCCGGCCTCCTCCTCCTCCTCCTCGCCGGCCTCCTCCTCCTCCTCGCCGGCCTCCTCCTCCTCCTCGCCGGCCTCCTCCTCCTCCTCGTCCTGTGTATTGTGTGCATGCAATTTATAATGTGTGCATACAATGTATAGTGTGTGCATGCAATTTATAATGTGTACATGCAATGTATAATGTGTACATGCAATGTATAGTGTGTGCATGCAATGCATAATGTGTGCATGCAATGCATAATGGGTGCATGCAATGTATAATGTGTGCATGCAATGTATAGTGTGTATACACTGCATGTATATGCAGTGTACATTGTATATATGCAGTGTATAGTGTTACATGCGATATGTGTTGTGTAAATGCAGTGTGTATTTTGATAATATACCGTAGACCGACGAAACAGCAGACCGACAATTCCACCGATGATCGAAGAGCAACAATCTGAAAAAGATTATTTATATTTATATATAAAGCATAATAAATATACACACACACACACACATATATATATATATATATATATATATATATATATATAAATATTAAAAAAAAACTTACATTTTTGCTAACAATGATCTTGGAATTAATATCCCCTACATCGAAGCCACACAATCAAGAATGAATAGAACCAACGACCAATGAAGCCATCAATAACTGAAAAATAATAAAATATTTAATAATTATGTACACAATGTATATAATATATTTTTTATAATGTAGTAACAAATATATATATAAATAAATAATTAATTAAAAAATATACTTACATTATTTCTAACAATATCCTTGAAGTAATATCCACTCCAACAAAACCAAACACACAGTCAAGAATCTTTGGACCCAACGACAAATCAAACGATGAACACCTAAAAATTCATATAATAATTATTATTACGAACACAATGTAAATAATATAAATGTATATAACATAAATATACATACACACAAACATATATCGATAATTAACATTAAAAAAAATCTTTAAAAAAAATATCTACGTTTTGAATAAAAACAAACACTTCAAATTAAACAATTATAAAAAAAATAATTATTTATCCAATCTAATAGTATATTATAAAAAAATTGTTCAATAACAGAAATTGAAACTTTATAACGAAAATTCCAAAATGAATCTCTAATAATCGCAATTACACGAAAACAATTATAATTAAATAAACGACAAATATTTTAAATCACGAATCGAGAATCGACATTTCTATATGAGCAATAAATTCAATAAGTAAATTTATTTACAAAATTACAGATTACTACATAACACTACTTAATAAAAATAACTAGGAACAAATTTTAAATTCAGCTATTTTTACATTATTTAAATATATATTTTTCTGTTAAAAGACATTTACATATTTCTAGCAATTAATTAAAGTAATATTTATGTTAAATTATCAAGTACAGTTACATATATATTTATATATATATATATATATATATATATATATATATATATATCTATATAAATTTAAAATTTTGTTTTAAAATAATTATTTTGCTCGAAATTGAAATGATATTGAACTCATTGATAATAAATTAAAATTTTACTAAAGTCTATAATCACCTACACAGATAACAACTAGAAAATTAGCTATCTGTACGTACGACGATTTCAACTTTTTACTATAGATACAAGTTTGTTCGAAATGAATTAAGAAAATGTTTATCCAAATAATTACTATATGACGAGAAGAACAATTCAATCATTTTGTATTTAACGTATATCTATATAAAATTACAATTATATCCGTATATAATAAAATTAAGCCTAATATGACGTATCTATGTTTAATGCCATATTTAAAATGATAATTAAATCATTTTTTTAATTTAAATTCAGTTATTAAATATGCATAAACGATACAGCAAATCTACACGAATAAAACGATTACGATTCATTAGAAATAATTAATAAACAATATAAGTGAAATAATTACAATTCACATGAGAGTACAATGTTGGATTTTAAACTCAATATATAAATTAAAACGATTAAAATAATTAAGAACGCTAATATAGTTGTTATTCGAGTATTAAAAACAACGTTCTAATTCAAATATTTAAAAAAAAATATAAAATAATTAAAAACCAAAAATGATAAAAAAATTACAATCCTAAATATAGCCACTATTCAAATATTTGAAATATTAAAAAAAAAATCACGAATAATTAAAAAATTATAATATAATTTCTATTCTAATATTTAAAATAATAAAAAAAAGTAATGTCTATAAATGATTAAAATAAATTACTATTTCAAATATAATTACTATTGAAATATCGAAAATAATAAAATCAATTAGTCAACAAATGATTAAAATAACTAACAACTCAAATATAATCATTGTTCAAATATTAAAATTAATTAAAGTCCACAAATGATAAAAATAATTACAAGCTCAAATATATCGTAGCCACTATTCGAATATTGAAAATATTAAAAAAAAAATACATTACACGAATAATTTGAAAAATCACGTTCTCAAATATTATTATTATTTTTCTAATATTTAAAATAATAAAGAAAAAATACTTAAATAATTAGGATCCCAAGTATACTTCGTATTCAAATATTTAAAAAAAATTAAAAACCAAAAATGATTAAAGTAACTTCTCAAATATAATTTTCATTTTAATATTTAAAATAATAACAAAAAAAATAAGTGTCCATAAATGATTAAAATAATTCCTATTTTAAATATAATCACTATTAACATTAAAAATAATACACTTCATTAAAGTCCAGAAATAATTAAAATAACTAAGATTTCAAATATTAAAAATAATAAAGTTCACAAATGATTAAAATAATTAAATTCTCAAATAATATTATTATTAATAAATAAATATTCAAATATTATATTTGAAAAAAAATTATACACAAAATCATAATACTGACATGAAAACCCAGATTTAAATTAAACGAATGATTTTTTTCAAAGTAAAATTTTTATAAAAATGTTCAATAATATTAATGAATAAATATATATTAGAAATTAAATTTCTAAAATATTTTTAACAGCCAAATGAACAATGATTTTAAAATCAACTATCTTTATATTATTTGAATATTGACAAATCATAACCGTATTGAAATTTATATAAATACAACTAATAATTTTACCTACTGTTCGATTCTAATGCCAATTTGCAAATTAGCGACTGATTTATTAATATAATGACCCCTAGACTATTGATCAACAATTAAAATATTTAAATAAATAAATATGTCAAAGTTTGAATTTGATATGTTTTCAAAACAAATAACCTAATTGAAAACCCTAACGGAGAATACATATCACGGTGCAAAGCTAAATATGCGAACAGTTCTAAACAATAACCCCGTCTTCATGATGGCCTAAGAGATATACTAATGATCGAGTGCATCTTGCTACACACCTCAGAATTTCAGTATTCCACGTTGTAATACAAATATCTGCTCCAGGTACTGCACAAACAAGCTGGTATCCAATCGTCAAATCAGTTTCATTCGTAACTTGCGAAATGTCGAAAAATAATCAGTGTTATCTGAAATCAAACAATCGACACGATCAATTATAATAATAATAGATAAATAATTTCAAAATAAAATAACCACATACTGGTACGACCCTCATATACAATCGCCATATTGGATCGTACCTCTGATAAAATGAACATATTTAATATTCAAACAACTTACTTTTATCCCCATATGGACAGATTCAACTCGACACACACACGCGTAACCCTTTTTGAACACACTTTGTTAATTTACGAATAATGAACATGCAAAATAATTTACAACGTGAATTCAAATAACAAGATGATCGAGCGGACAATGACACACTACCACAAAGATCGTTCGTTCTAAGCCGACTGAGCATACATGTGCGCATCGAATGGCCAATGATTATATAATCGAGTAATAAGGTTACACAATCATTCGTCTTTTAAACCAGTGAACATTCAACAATTACTCATCTGAGAATAATTATCAATTATCTATTTAATTATATTAATTAATTTTGGAAGAAATTAATAAATATATACATATATATATATATATATATATATATATATATATAATTGTATTATATTAATGATACTTATCTGTAGTAAACCATATTTATTAAATTTAAATTATTATAAATAGATTTATCTTAAAGCTATTTTGTTTTCAAGAATATTTCACTGTTCAGTTATTTAGAATCTTATATCTGCTCTCACATTAATTATAGTAACAATTTTCCACAATAGCTGAATTCCAATTTCTTCTATTAACATGTTGAGGACGGCGTGTATCACCGGTGGCTCACATACGAATGATTTATCTGGCGGCGTGTACCACCGGTGGCTCAAATCAGCTATAGTAAAAGAAAACTGCACTTTTGAGTATGAAGTTTTGCTAAACAACATTTTATGCAAGGCGCCGCCAGATAAAGCAAAGTACGATTTTTACTGCAACCCGATGAAGCGACATAGAAAAAACTGCACCGTCCTCAACGTGTTAAACAAGATTTTTGAAACTGACTATTTTTTCACTTAAAACATATACGTTGTAGTGGCATTGTTTCTATATGAGATAAACATAAATTTAATTTCACATTATCAATAAAAGCACTTTTACAAAAAAAATATCGTTATTACTTTTTATTAATCTCAAATATTACAATTAACTCTATTAAATATTTAACATGTATATATTCTTATATATATTTACATAATATTTTATCTTCAAGCATAGTTAATAACTAAGCAGCTTTGTGTAAAAAAAACATAAAAATTGTGTAGTTCTTTAGTTTTTTTTTTAGCTAGACATTACTATAGATTTTACAACATATATATGTGCTGCCACGATTAGTAACATTGAACATATATTTCTAATACATTTTTATAAAATATTGAAATTCAAATATTACATATATGTGTGTGTCTGTATACACACACCATTTAAATTAAGTGTATTGTTAATTAATTATAGTTCCAACATATTAATATGAACAAAATTAACATCACTAATATGATATTTTCAGAAAACAAATTACTTTATTAGTTATATTTTATGCATAATTTTATTTAGTTCTATTATTATTTTACATGCTCAATTGAAAACAAATAGTATAAAATATTTACAACTACATTAAAATTAAAAACCTAATTTTTGTCATGGTAAAGTTATACAAATATTTATTTTATCTAAATTTGTTTTCTTATATGAAATTTCATAAATTAGATACATTTTACATACTATAAACTAAAAATTTATGTTTTATTAATTATACAAAAATATAATTATTTTCCTAAATGAAATTTCATGAATTGGATACATCAATTCCGTTGTACCATTAACTGTATTTGTAGCATATGAATAAATATAAAGTGGATATTTTTTTAACAATTTTATATTCTTTATTATTTACTTCATTTATTCAGGTACTAAATCGTTACAAGTATTATTATTTCATATCGTACACACACACACATTATATATATATATATATATATATATATATATATATATATATATATATATATATATATATATATGCATTTATATTAAAATTCATTCATTTTATTAATAAGTATAAAAGATTAAATAATTAATCAAATATTATAAAACCTTCTTATCATATAAATACAATATTAAAATTAGCTGAAAAAAAATGTTTCCATGCAAAAAGTAGCACCTTAAATAAATCGGAACCCATACACTACAAACACACAGTGCAATATTTACACAGTATTTAATTTATTATATTTATATAATGTATATCATAAAACTAAATTAAAATAAAGTTCATGTAAACAAAATTGTGACATTTTAAAATTACTTAAAATATCTTATAATACAATCACTAAATTATTTACAATAAGTTTATAATTCAAAAATATTAAAACTATAGTAATCATAATATATTTTCATGAAATCTTTTAACCTATACACATTCATTTAACAGTTCAATGAGAATAATTGTATAAAAATAAAAATCAACCATTATCTATATATATTTGTACAAATCACATTTATTATGTACATTTATGTTTTGTGTATGTGTATATTAAGATTTAATATCATACATCATAATTAAATTTTATAAAAATTTCAATTTTAATCTCCAATATTATTTACAAATACATATTAACAATAATAAAATATATTTTTTTATAAAACAAATAATTTACAAATAACTCATAGGAACAACTTATTTGTATCACAATTTTGACAATAAATAATTTTAAAAGAATATAAAACATTATATATATATATATATATATATATATATATATATATATATATATATATATATATATATATATATATATACATACACATGCGCACACACACACACACACAACATGATTTTTAAAATTAGTATTTATAATTCTTGTTTTCACTAAGAATTACATTTATTTTATATACATATTAGTGATATTAATATTTCTTAGCTAATAACTTAAAAATGCATAAAAATCTGAGACTAGAATTTAATTCTAAAAATGTTTTATATATGTTCGAATTATAAAATATTTATAGAATAATTTTCTACTTTAAACTTGTTGAATTATTCTTGAATAACTTTAAAAATTTACAGATAAAAATAAAAAAGTTTATTACTAAACATTTTTCTTGAAGTAGCAATTTTTAGGTACTTATATTTCAATAAGATACAAATCGTAATAAATTTTAAATACATATGCAAAAATATGACTTAATACATAATTTGTAATATAGTAAAAGATATAGCACCTATATAAAAACAAAACTAATTAATTTATTGACATATTGGTATTTGTTGTAAGCATATTTTGAGATCAATAACTTTAATAAAAAACAAATATAACAATGACAACAATGTTCAAAAAGGTAAATTAGAAAAAAATTACCATTGCTGCTGTAAAAGTTCATTTATATCAAAGTAAAGTTGACCAAACGTTGGCCTTTCACTCGGTATACTCTGCCAACAGGGATACATAACTCGAACATAAATCGAATGTGAACATTTTTTTGGACATGCAAATCTAGCACCTTTTTCTAATGCGTTCAAAAAATTTTGTTGTTCCGAGCCTTCATTTTCATTTTCCATCATCGGCAATTTTGGTTCTTCACCGTATGAAAACATTTCATACATTGTCACCCCATATGACCATACATCAGATCGAGTAGAGAATTTACCATCTCTTAAACTTTCTGGAGCATACCTATACGTATGTAATTATAAATTATATGTTAAAACAATAAAATATAAAACTAACCATTTAATGGGCAAATCTCGATTGGTTCTTAAAATATAGTATTCCTCATTTTTTCCAACTACTTGAGCTAATCCAAAATCAGATATTTTTACATGATTTTCATCTACTACAAGAATGTTTCTTGTAGCTAAATCTCTATGAACTATATGTTTTTTTGATAAATATTCCATTCCCTGAAAAATTATGCAGATAAATAATAATAAAATGAACATCAAACTATTATCTTACTAATGCAACATCTGAAGCATATTTTAATAACTGATTCATTGTTAGAGATTCCTGATATATTTTTAAATAACTCTGAAGTGATCCATGAGGAACATATTCCATAATTAATGATACTTCTGGATCATCCAAAACAGTTAAAATTTGCACTATATTTGGATGTGTTAATGTCTAAAATATAAAATGTATATAAAAAAATTACTGTTTTTCATTGAATTGCCACTCCCAACTCCACAATACATCATATTGTGGTGTTGAAGGTGATATTTCATTTGTGTTAAAGTGAACTTGCCACAGTTTGAAAACAAATAGTACTTTTCATTGAACTGAAAAAAATTTGTTACCTTCATTATAGAAATTTCTCTTTCAAAATCTTGAATTCCTGATGATAAGGCACTAGTTTTTAATTTCTTTACAGCTACTACTATTGGTTCACTATCTTTATCATTAAGTCGTTCTAAAGTTCCTTTATAAACTTCACCATAAAATCCTTGACCAATACGGCCTTGTAATATTAAGTTACTTTCAGAATCTATAGCAAATATACTTGGAAAAATGTTTATGTCATTTACTAGAGTATCTTCTAAATTTAAATTGTGAAAAATATTCGATATATCACAGGATGTAGGATTTTCATCATTTTCATAATCCTGTACAATATAAAAACAAACTAAATTACTTTTTATTATAGGTTAATATAACATTTAAAAAATTAAAATTTTTGACATTTAATTGTTTAATAATTATGATATAAACAAAAAAAAAATTTATGTGTAAAGGTACAAGTATGTTTGTATATACATACACACACGTAATTTCATCGCAAAATCAATGTCATTAATGTACTCCGATCATGAATGATTACCGATCGTGAATGAAAATGAAAAAAATACCTCTGAGAACTGAGAGTTATTGAGATTCCAAGTACTTGATATACTTCCACCACAAAAATTTGAAGATATAGATGAGCTGTTTTCGATTGTTGTCATTAAACTAAC
Organism: Neoneuromus ignobilis; assembly: GCA_029203775.1. Taxonomy (NCBI): domain Eukaryota; kingdom Metazoa; phylum Arthropoda; class Insecta; order Megaloptera; family Corydalidae; genus Neoneuromus; species Neoneuromus ignobilis. The sequence continues at coordinate 22,434,539 of CP092094.1, read as the reverse complement.
TGGTTCTTCTCTATGACTTATTGTTGTATCTTCAGTAAATGTTGTTGAAATACTAGATGTATCTGAATATGATTTTGAGAAAACAGTTGCATAAGGATGTTTACGTCTTGAATTGAAAACTGTAACAAAGAACACTAAATTTGTTAACCATCTTAAAAACTAAACAAAAAAAAAATGTCTTAATCCAATTGCATCTTTTCATGAGCTGTACTTGTATGAAGCAGTTATGCCGTTTAAATCGTTTGATGAGCTTAACTTGCACACATGTACTGCTCTATATAAATGCACGGAGACATTGAATACTTTTCATCTAAATTTTCTCAGTTATACTCTCCTCCTTAGACGGCGGAGGAGGGGCCAGCGGAAGAGGCGCCGGTGGTGTGATGTAGTCTGTGTCTGTGTGTGTGCGTACGCGTGAGTGCGTGTGTGTCATAATCTCTGTGTGATGCTGTGTGGTGTGGTTCGTATGGTGTGTGTGTGTGTGTGTGTGTGTGTTGTGTAGGCAGTGTGATTTACTGTGTGAGTGTGTTTTATTCTCTTTGTGTGATAGATATGGTGTTGTGTGATGTGTGTTCATGGTGTGGTGTGTATATGTGAATGGTGAATGTGTGATTGTGGTATCTGCTTGTGTGAGTGAATGGTGTTTGTGTGTGTATTTATTATATTCATACCTTGATAAAGCAACTGATTGATATCTCGCATTATTGCTTGAGGTTTTTTTCTTCTGTGCAGATCAGCATTCCAACATTCAAGCATAACTTGATAAATATCATCAGGACAACCATTTGGTTTAGGTAAACGTCGTCCTTCAGTATAAAACATCTAAAATAATAATTTTAAAAAAAATCAATTTAAAATAATAAACTTTGTTTAAAAAACTAAACATGTTTTAAATATTGTACAAAATTATATGATAATGCTTAATAAAACTTAAAAAGTATAATAAAAATTAATAATTTACCTGTAATACTTCAGGTTGTTTTCCTAATGGAGGTTCTTCACCATACCTAAATATTTCCCATAATGTTGTTCCAAATGCCCAAACATCACCAGCAAAAGTACGATGGTTCCAGTTTGAATAGCATTCAATTGGAGTCCAATGAATTCTATAATATAAATGTACAAAAATCAACGATTAAGTAGAATAAAAACAACATAAATACAATAAACAATAGGTAAAATAATCTTACTCTTTAAATTCATTTTTTGACATTTTATTAGATGATGTATGCATGCCTGGATCAGCTAATTTAACAAGAAAAGAATTTTCATCATGTACAAATACTAAAAGTTTTCTACAACGGATTTTTCCATGTATTATTCCATGCTCTTCCTGTGGATAAAAAATAAATATGTGGATAATAAATAATTTTTGAACTTATTACTTTAAAATATAAGTTTAGAAATTATAAAAATAATACCAGATGCCAAAGGGCAGATGCAAGATGTGATGATGCTTCAATTAAATCAACAGTTTGAATAGCATTACTATCATCACTGTTTTTACGTTTTTGTAAATAATTAGTAAGAGAACCATATCGACTGTATTCAAGAACAAGAGCTGACTGACGACCAAGAGTTACACCCCATAAACGTATAAGACCTGGTGAACTACCATCACGTCGTAATCCTGCCCAGTCACCTGCTCTTTCCATAAAATCCTAAAATTGTAATTTTTTAACACTGATAATATAAAATTATTTCTAATTTCTATATATGTATTTAAATTTACTTTTAAATGTTTGTCATAAAATTCCTGTTTTAGAACTTTCATTGCTACTTCCATTTTCTTCCCTTTTGCTAATTTCCACATGCAACGGTAAGTTACAGTCATTCCATTTAAACTTTCTTTTCTGCTATCTATTAAATTTTAAAAATAACTTTTTATGAGATTTATAATTAATTTTTACAGAAAAAAACGTTTATATACAAATAATTTATATACAAATTATTTATATACATTTGAATACAATTATTTATATACAAATGAAAACAATTATATACAAATAATTTAAATTTATTAAAAGTAAAAAAAAATATTATGTAGTATTATCAATTTTATTCAAATTGGAATCTAACTTTTTATATTGTGTGTTAGGTAATGCTCTCAATTGAATATAAGCAAACGAAATACGAAAAACTACAAGAAATATACAAATAGAAATAAATATTAAAAATAAAATAATATTTAATTTTGTTTTTAACGGTTTAAATATTTTTTTGGTAAGTTCATCTTCCATTAAATGAGTAAAAAAATTTGCTCGATGATTTACTAGAAGTCTCGTTACATTTGTTACCCAAGAAAATTTTAAATCACTTTGTTCAACAACACATTTCCAAAGACCTGTATGTGAATGATTTAAAATAATAGGTTCTGTACTAACAGCGATTAATGTTGTAATTCCATAATTGAAATAAACACTATCGTTAAGTAGCCATTTTTGCTCTAAATCTGAAAAAACATATCCTAAAACAACACTACTACACCGTAAATATATACGATCATATTCCCTAAAAACTGCATTGTACTTTTTTGGAATCACTGCAAGGGAAATAACTCTCAAAACAATACGTTCACTGTTAACTCTATATAAAATACTCATATAAACACCTGTATCTTCTGGAATTGCTGATGTGATCAGTATATTATTATCTATAAATGCTGTACGATTACCTACTGGATCATACAAAACACCATTCAATGTCCACTCAAAGTATGCTTTAGGAGATTCGATAGAAACTGTTTCAATAATATCATTATAATTTTCAATCAATACTTTTTCTCCTTGTGAAATTTCAATATGAAAATTATGAGTCTGTAAATTATTATGAATATTTTCTAAGGTATTTAGACTAACATCTCCACAGATAAATTCATTACAACGTCCAGTTACCATCGAAGGACCTTCGCATAGTTTACCGAAAATATTCGGACGAGGATTTGTACAGGTTCTTGTACGAAAACCATCCCCTCCACCACAACTCACTGAACACTGCCAGTCTGACCAATCTGACCAACCTCCATCAATAGGAGACCCATCGATATCATCAGGAATACAATTAACCACCCATGTTATCCAACCTTTTTCAGCTCCTACTGAAAACCAGTAAAACAGCATTGGAGTTTCACTAAAATATTTTAAAATATACGTTCCATTTCGTTGTACTGTTAAAAAAGTTTCATTGAATGTAATATCAAACACAGTCCATGAATTCACTGTTAACATTTTTGTTTCTAAAGCAGTTGCAACTAAAGTAATTGCTTTTTTCCATGTATTTTTTACAAAATAAATTGCATTACCCCAATCACCAATTGTAAGTGCATAATAAAACACATCATTAGGCATTAATATTAAAGGTATTAAAGCTACCCCAGTGCCACGAAGATAAATCGTAATGTTATTATAAACGGTATGTTCTTCTTCCGTCCATAGACCTATTGGCATAATTCTTGTCATGTGGGTCATTGTAGTATTTTCTATATGACATTCACTATGTTTAAAACTTACTCCAATTGTGTTACCATTTAATGACATATATGACAAAAAGAATGGTTCAAAAGCATTAGATATATTTTCATGCTCCCATTCAAACAAAGGTGCACTTTCTTCACTATACCCAACACGAATTTTTCCTTTTGGAACTTGTAACCATAAATCATTCCATCTTCCTGCTGGTATTAAATGGGGAATTGTTTTTTCTTTCAAAAGTTGTTTTTCATTTAGATTTTTACCATAATATAGTTCAATTTTTTCATTGTTTTCAGTCCCAATTAAAAGTTTATATACGCCTTCACCTTTCTGTGGAAATATTAAAAAATAAATTCCATCAAGCAGATCTGGATCCCACTCTTTTAATGAAAAATGTAATCCTCCATTAATGTCTATTTCTTTCCATTGTGGTAATATATATGTGTATCTAACTGAAAGAATAAAAATATTTAATATTTAAATATTGATTTTTTTTACAATACAATTAAAATTTTATAAATAATATATATTATAAAATAATAAATGAAGGTTTTAGTTATTAACATCATACACCAAATCAAAAGATGAAATAAGAAGTAAATGTGAAATAAATACTTTCTTCATTTACTCAAATTTTAAAAAGTAATATTTTTTATTTAATAAAAATATTTTAAATATGGATGCTTAAGAACAATATTTATTTTTAAAAATAATTACACAAATATATATATATATATATATATATATATATATGTGATAAAATTTAGCCAGTGTTAAACTTTATTATCAGTACAATGGCTATTGGAGTTTAAATATATCATATAAAACAATTATATTTTATTAAATGATGTTAAATAAAACTTCAAAAAAACAGTATGTATGAATGAAACTTACATAATCCATTTCCTCTTGTTAAAATAATAGTTTCTTCTTGTTTATTACAATCTTTGACATTACATAAATCCATTTCTAGATTTGAATCTGTAGTATAACACCAAGACCCAGCTATATTTCTTGAAGGATTTCTACAAAAATTCTCAGCATTTATATAACTCTGTTCTGGAAATAATGTTTCATTTAAAAAATCTTTCTTTACAACATGGGGTTCATTAATACTCCAATTCTGACAAGTACGATTTGATCTTGTGACATTTAATTTTCCAATATAATCATTTCCTGTACCTGCCATTTTACATTCTGATGACTTACATTTTCGTATTTTACAATATTGTTTTGAAACCTTAAATTCTGAATTAGGATTAATTATAAAACAATATGATCCATTTCTATCCTTTGTAGGATTTCTGCAATAATTTAATGCACTAAATATACTTTCTGGTTGAAATAATTCAGTGCTTTGAATTTCTGTAGGAATATATTTTGGAGAAGACCAGTGTAAACAAGGTTGTCCACTATTAATAACCCACTGTGATCCTGTATATCCACTTTCCATTAAATTGACCGTACATTCAGGAGGCCATGCTGGTGGAATATTATCTGACTCTAAAGGAGAGCAATATAAAGACCAATGAGCAACACTATTATCTGAACCAATAGAAAACCATCTCATGTGCTGTACATTTACATTTTTAGCAACTAAAATTAATCGAGTATTACCATCTTTTGTCCAAAATAAACTAATTTCATCACTAAATACTGTAACAGACATTTCATGCCATGACCAATAATTTAATAAAGATGAAATAGTAACTTCTTTTAAAATAGTTTTTAATTCATCTTCCTCATATAATAATATTTGAGTACGATTATCTTTTAAATTTAAACTGATTTCAATATTTGGATAAGAAACAGTAGGAGTTATAAATAATTTTATGTATGCAGAATGGAAACAACGAATAAAAAAATGAATATCTAAACCTATATTTGCTTTGTGTAGAGGCCAAACCCTTTCAAAAGATATTGTAGATGTGGTATGAACTTGACATAAATTTTCTTCACAAAATGATGAAACCCATAAAATATTTGTACCTTTTAAGCTATAATAAAAGAACTGATCTTTATAAAAACCTAATAAATTATCTTTTACATTAATTGTTTCAAAAAATATAGGCTTTACAATTCCAAGAAAATTAAGACTTATATAACCTTCTGCCCAATTTAAAGAGAAAAATGTGTACTCTGTTGACTTAAGTATTCCATTAGTTGTTTCAGGTTCATAATTTTTATTAGAAGTTAAACCAGATTCTTTATTAGAAATTAATATCTCTACACCAAATTCCATTTCATTCACATCAAATCCATCAACTGGAAGAGGTAGCAAAGATAAAACTAATCTAACTTCAGCATTAAGAAAATTATCTGAATCCCAAAGTTTAATTCCAAATGTTAAATTTGACGCAGTTTTATTAAAATTAGTATAATGAGAATATAATGAATTGTTTTTAATAAATGTAATACAATCAGGTTCATCACAGAAAGCTACATCACAGTATTCTTTTTGAACAGTTTTAGAATATCCATCTATTTCAACAAAACACCAAGGTCCTCCAATATCTCCATCAGGATTACGACATGATTTTTTTGCAGAATTTATATCTTTGTCAGGAAACAGCACATCTTGAAATTTATTTTGTTTATAAATATTTTTCCCTTTACGAACTTGTTTCCGATTCTTGTTCCAAACGACACAAGAATGACCAGAAATTGACTTAGAAATATTTCCAGAATATTCCATACCAGGTCCAGTAATTTTACAATCACTTATTTGACATAATGGTATCTGACAAGTCTCATTAATTAACTGAGAATCAATTGTGTAGCACCAAGGGCCAAAAGGATCTTTATTAGGATTTCGACAATGATTTTTAGCATTACGAATTGAAAAATCAGAAAACATATTATCTGTAAACGTTTCATCTACAACATGAATAGGATTTTTTGCTGTCCAACTTTGACATGGAACAAATGACTCTGTTTTTGACACACTGCCATGAAACTCTAATCCCAAATGGCTTAATTTACATTTTTGAAAATTTGTTAAGTTACTAACAGCTGTTGCAAAACTTTCCAAAAATTTTAACAAAAATAAATATATTAATAAATATATACTAAATATTATCATTGCAATTATATTTTATAGCTATTTTTTTACTTCAAGTTTAAATATTATATTTAATAAATTGTTTCAATAAATTAATTTTTTGTTTTTAATATAACTTGTTTTTTTGTTTTATATACCATTCACAAATATATACTAATTATAAAAAAAGACGTGTAAATGCAATAATATATAAATAATTTGAATATATATATATATATATATATATATATATATATATACACATATATATATATATATATATATATATATATATATATATATATATATATATATATATATATATATATATATATATATATATATATATATTCACACACACACACATATTACTTTAATAAATATTTTAAAATATACATAATTTAAAATAGTATTTTTCTCTAAAATATTGTATCTAAGTTTTTAAGAAAATAATCATTTTATGTATAAGAATTATGTTATCAAAGCACATGTTATGATAACTAATTAATATTCCTCAAAATAAAGTAGAAGGATCATAAATATAAATATATTTCATTTTTATATAAACAAATAATTTTACAATACCTCATCATCATAAATTGTTTTATTAATACCAAACTTTACAATGCTACAACATTTTGTAAAAATATCCATTAGTCCAAAAAGTAAACAAGAAGTGATTACTCAACATTTTTAATAAGGCAAGATGAGTGATTTATTTGTATAAAAATGAATTAATTACACTGCTAAACTAACAGTAAATTATATATGGTAAATTTATTTATTGTTTAATTTAATTAAATTTTTCAATTTAGCTTTCCTTATTTTTTTATCATACTTATCAAACGACCCTCGTGTATATATACATATATATATATATATATATATATATATATATATATATATATATATATATATACACACACACACACACACACACACACACACATGCATAAACATACCTTTATATACTTGCAAATTTTCACAGTTGATACAAACAGGATTGCTATTTAATGTGGATGCTACAGATTCACTGTCAGCTAAAGCATCCGTTGAAAAGGAATCCGTTAAACAAAGTAATAATGATGATTTATCTAAACAAAATTGTAAAAAAGAAAAAATAAATTAAAAAAAGTTATTGTTTTCCATAAACAATGAATTTCTTAATATATTAGGTGTTTCGGTTAATTTTAAGAGTTTTTTTGATTGAAAGATACATTTATTTTTTAAAAAATATAAATTGATTTGAATCAAAATAATTTCTATTACTTGCTACAGCTTTTTTTGGCAACAAATGAACTCCACAGTAGAAAAATGACTTATTTTTTAAAGCAATCTATTCATCGACTTGTTTCTTTGACCTTGTTAAAGTTTTAAAAGTGCATATCTTGAAGTCTACATTGCATTGGCCGGAATAAATGGTTATCAAAAAGTGCATTGTCTGGAGAATATACGGGGCGTGGTAAAAATTTTTATTTCAATTTCAATAACTTCTCTTTTATAGTCCTTGTGACATGTGATCTAGCATTGTCGTGTAAAGAATCACTTTACGCCTTTCGTTCATTATTTGTGGCTGTTTTCTATGCAATTCTTTCTTCAACTTTTGTAATTGCTATTGATAACAATCAGCCAAGAGTTTCATTTAGTTTCAGTAACTAGTAATACATGATACCTTCTGAATCCCACCAAATACAAAGCACAACTTTCTTTTTATGAATATTGTATTAAGATGGTTCTCCAGAATTAACTCATGATTTTTTTCTTTTAGAATTATTTTAGTGAATCAATTTTTCATTACAAGTTACAATTTGATACAAAAACTGCTTTTTTTATGCTGTCAGTAATGAAACGCAACTTTGTAGTGATTTTGGATAAAAAAAATGTGGACAGTTCATGTGAAACCCATTTGCCTTCCTTTTGGACTTTTCCCATATCTTTTAAATGATCGTGGACAATGATTTGACATAATACTCAATTCGTCAGCAAGTTTAAGAATTCAAGATGAATTTTCATTTTAATAAAGTCTACAATTTCATATCCTCAAAGTTTTTCAGTTGTCTTAAGCATTTCTTGTTTTCCACATCAAAATCACCTCTTCTGAATCATCTAAACCAATATTTACACATTTTGATTGATACAATCAATTTATCGTGAGCTTCTGTGATATTCCAGTAAGATTCCATGTTTTCTTCTTTTGATCAAACAAAAAAAAAACAATATATGCCGATAATGATGCTTAGTATGTACAATGGTTTTCTATAATAAACAATTAATAATTTGACACTTCTGACATGATTGTTGTTAAATGCTTCTTAGAAATGATCTAGCTGTCAAACTCATAAACTTTCATCAAAATAATTTAATGTGATTCGTAGCTATGGTTATCTATTGGTCAATTCCTCAAAATTAACCGAAACACCTAATGTATATATGTGCATGCGTGTGAGTGCATGCGTGTGCGCGCACGCATGTATAGCTAAAAGCACTCGAATATAATTTAAGAATATCATACAATTTATTAAATTAAATTTAAGGAGATGAATACAGAAACAAATAACAATTATGTTTCAAAAAAAATAATTTTAGAGTAATATTGTTTTTAAAATTTTTCTCTCTGCAAATAAGAACTAAATACCTTAAAATGTGGCTTTTTTAACAACTTTGAAATAAAAATTACTATAAATAATAATAATAATAAACAATTTAAGTACTAAATAATTAATCATTTGCATTCAAATATTTACAATGAATCTAGCAATAATTACTTCTAAAAATGAAAATAAAATTTCTGATATCAAAATATTATTCAAAATAAGAAAAATAAATAAACAGAACTTATTGTTAAATAAATTGTGGTTCAAGTTCAACATAAAAAAAAATATATTTAACATCTTTTTATTACAAATTTAAAATGTTAAATAGTTAATTTACTAATACATAAACTTATAAAAAATATTTTATTATTATTATTATATACATATTTTTTCAAAGATATAGGAATCTAACACTAAATAAAGTATCATATCTATTTTTTTAATATAAACCTTTACTGTAATCATTTTTTACCTAAAGGAAATATATCAACATGATACACTGATCAAATTTTAAAGTTTCCAATCTATAATTTTAAATAAAATATTTTGTATTTTTGAGTTTTTTAGTGAGATTATTAGTACTAAATTTTGGAATAAACTAAATATAAGAATAAGTTAAATATTTATTTTTCAATACTACTGTAACTTCATCATAACATCTCTTTAACTCTGTTATATATATATATATATATAAAACCAACCATATTCTGAAGGAGGTAAACACTCGTGAAGATATATTGTAGAATCTAGTTTATTATATGCTGCAATAATTGCATTTATACTATTATATCGAGTAACATCATCATTTATTATATATTCATCATCATTTAGTTTTTCAATTTTATAAGTTTTTGGTTTTGAGCTGCAAATATAACATTAAAGAATAATATATTATTAAATATTCCTATATATTACTTAACTCATTAATTAAAATACAGAACATGTCAACATAAATAATAATTTATATATTTTCCAAGAAAAGAAGTAAAAAAATAAAAGGAAAGATACTATAGTAATGGAAATATATAAACATTATTTGAATATTTCTATTTAATTAAAACTAAAATTTAATTAAACAGTTAGTATAAAATTAACTTGCCAATTTTTTGGACAGACATCTACATAAAACACATTATACTTCTTTTCACATTCTCTTAAAATAAAACAACCAGGTTTATTACCACGTTTTTCTTCTAATTTTGCATATGAAAATTCACCTCTAAAATGAAATTTAATGAAAATAATAACATACCAAAGAAATATATATATATATATTATAAATTCATTACTTCAAACAACAAGAAATTGTTTTAAAGTGTCATATATTAAATCAAAAGATATACATTTAAAGTATTTTTAAGATACTTTTATACATAATTTATAAAAACATACCCTACTGGTCCATGACATTTTAATGCATAAAGATATCTTAATGTTGGTGTAGTCATATCTTTACAAAGATTAAACGTCCACTTGCACATTAATCGATAATATCCATCTAAGAGACTTACAAATGAGTTCATAATTGGTTCAGAATCAAACTTTAAATTTATTGGTATTCCACTTTTACGTGATATTTCTACTGTACTATCACTTCTAATTGAAATATAACATAAATCTTCAATAGCTGTTAACTGTTCCCACTGTTAACATTGAAGAATACATTAAATGTAGAGATAATGTGTACTTTATATATAAATTTTATTTCAATTCCTTAACTTACTTCTTTTTTTGCAATATAATAGACACGAATCCCAGGAAATTCAGAATTAAATGGGGATACACGAATCAATACATGTCGTAATTCACCATTAGTAGACAATAATGCTCGGTACTCTTCAGACATATACTCTGGTGCTATTGAATCTAGCTGCTTGACATATTCACCAATAACAAATCTGTAAATATTTTAAAAAGTTTTATTATATAAGCATGAAGTTTATAAAATATCATAGCTTTCAGTATAAAAGTTAAAAATTATAGCCCAAGAAAAATTAATTTCATGCATTGAATATATATTTTTTGTTAAAAATTGTTAAAAAAATCTTACAAAGAATCATATCCTAATTTTTGTATTTGTTGTAAAGCATCGCAAACAGGTTTTTTCATAAAAACTTTATAATGTTTAATAAGACCTTTTGGAAAAAATTTTTTATAATCATCTTCTACTGAACGTCTCGATAGATTATTTTCAAGCATTGATCTATACATATCAGATACTCCTAAACCAAGTAATTCTCTTTTATAAACTTCATATGAAATATCCGGTATTTTATTGAGGAGAACATCATTCTTCACTTGATGAAAATAATAAATATATGCTTTCAAGTCAGTTTTTTTCAGTCGATTCAAAGACGCAACTTTATAACGTACTCGAAAATCATACTGGTCATTTTTACTGTATAATAACATACTGAGCGGTAACCATAATTGTGAATTATGAATACGTAAAGCAAACAAATGACGAGCTAAAGGTCCAATCGATAGATATTTACATATAAAAATGATTACATCGTCTACAACAGTCTTTTCATCATATGGTACTTCTATAGCTTTTAAATCAATACATAAATGCACAATAATTTTCTTATCCATATCTTAATTACTATTTTACATCTGTATATACATATATATATATATGTATTTAAATGAATGAATTAAAATGATCGTTATTTTTTAACATTTTATAAACTTCTATCTTCAATAATCTACTCCCATTTAAAAAACAATATTAATGTAGACGAAATTATGTTCAATACATTTTCATTATTTGACATAACCTTTATTAATTCAAATAAAACCATTTTGTCAAGAATTATTCTTAAGAAAAATCAATGTAATACTTATTTTAGATTGACGGCACAACGTTGAATTCATTTAAAAACAATGCAAATTTATAAAATTTAAATATGAACTACAACATAAGTTTGTCAACAAGCGGCCATATCTTCCTATGATTCTAATTCTTATCAATCTGTTGTCTTTAAAAAAAAAATATCTGAAATATAAATGATAACATATTTGAAACGTATAAGAATAAAATTCAAATAGTGTTATACATACATACATACATACATATATACATATATATATATATATATATATACAAATATACATATATACATATATATATATATATATATATATATATATATATATATACAAATATACATATATATATATATATATATATATATATATATATATATATATATATATATATATATATATATATATATACATACACACACATTCACACATAAAAATTGTTTTTTAGTTTAGTTTAAACTTATCTGTCGTTTATTGACCTTGTACTTTTTAATTTATCTTCGCTAATTTTATTTTAAACATAGTTTGAATATTATTAATTATATTTCTAATTTCCAAACTCAATTAACATTTATGAGTGAAATGAATAGTATTTAATGAAGAATTTATAGAAGGTATAATTTCTCATAAATCCTAGGAGGCAATAAAAATTAAGCGACTTAATTCCTCAATATTATATATATAAATGTTACTTAAAACCATACAATTAGATTTTTAACAAACTTTTGATCGAAACTTTATTATTACATATAGTAATAATAAAACAAGTTTTATATTTGATTATATGTTAAAATTCAATTTAATAATAAATAATTACAAAATTCGATTTAAAATAATAAAAAAAATTCATTGTTCTTAGTAAAATATTCATCAATCAGTTAAAATCATATAGCAAAAATATATGGTAAAAAGAAACTCAAAAATTATTTAAAATTATATTTTTACTATTTAGTTGGAAACCCATTGTTGTTTTCTACAGTTTGTAATCTTTTAAGCATGGAGGAAACTAATTTTTCACAATAATTTCTCGTCATGTTTTTCCATTTTTTTTATAGGATCTTTTTTGGATTATTTACATATACATATGTGTATATGTATGTATGTATATATGTACATATATAATTCGAAAAAAACAATTATATTTTTCTCTCATTAACTACATAATACACATATTACTTAAATATAGATTAATATTTAAATTATGTTAGTAATTTGTTATTACAATGATTATAATAATAAAACCACATATTATGATTAATAGTCCATTTATGATTCATAATAATGTTTTGATTAAGTGATTTAATCAAATCACATGTTCATTCGAATGGAGTTGATTTGGTTCAGTAAAGCTAAGAAAAAATATAATAAAATAATTTTGGATATCAAATTATATTTTTTTTAAATGTATTTTACTGACTGAATTTTATTCGAAAGTTGTTTTTTTACTGAAACGATACTCTTACACACATACATGTTGTATTTACATACATTTATATATATATATATATATATATATATATATATATATATATTGCATATACCTATGTATATATATATTGCATATACCTATGTATATTAAAAATCATATATAACTTAATATTTAAATAAAGTACTATTGAGGAAAATATTTCACAAGTAAATGTATTATAAAAATGAAAATGTTTTTGAAGAAATTGAAAAAAATGCGTTATAAATAAATTTTAGTAATTTAGGAATATCATTTTATTTTTTTACAGTATATAAATCGCTGAAAAAACAAAAACATAGTTTATACAATTGTATGTTTAGTCAGATAAAAAATATTATGTTAAAAATAAAATCAAATTTAAATTTTAAAATTAATATTAACATGTGATTTAAACGATTATAATAATAAAACCACAAATTATAGTCAAATGATTTGAAAAAATCAGGTGTTTATTCTATGCAGTTATATTTACATATTATGTATGTGCATATGTATGTGTACATATACATAGTGCATATATACTTAATACTTATTAACACATTACGGTCCGCAGTATTTCGCGCGAGACTTCATCTGGAGTTCGGCGAATTTCGCAAAAAAATGCACAAAAATAACTTCTTCATAAAATCGATGTAATTCTTAAACCAATAAACATTTTGAAATGAAATTTCATATCTGCCTATAAAAGGGTTCGATGCATAGATGTATGTAAATATAATAGTGGTTTTCAATCTGTAATAAGTGTACTAGCGTGATAAAGTATAAAAAGAGATGCTTTGTAATAAACATAGTTTATTATAAAAAAAAAAAAATTTAGCGTAAAAAAACATCTAAAAGGGATAAAATTATGACAAATTACCTAAAGCATATATTCTATATACGGAAGTTGTTAGAAAAAAAATTACAGACCAATTTCGATTTTATTCCAAAAAAATAGATCTTTGCTAGGGATAGAAATTACTTTATTTAAAATATTTTTCATAATTTTTATAATTTACCAATGTTTTGAATATATACACCACCATTTTTTGATGGAATTAGAAAAAAATATAGCTTGTATATATCTATTTTTTGGCGCTAAAAGTTATACAACGAAACGTGCGTGAACGGACTTACAGTAGTTAAACACGAAACACGTATTTAGGCGTGGCCGGGTGGTAATGTGTTAATATTACATCATTTTATTTATTTATTTTTTGAACGCATTTTGATTCATAAGTTTCACTCTTCAAGGTCAGTCTTGATTTTAAGGCGACATTGTACACACACACTCACACATACATATATATACAATGACGTTCATAAGTCATGGCACACAAGAGTACATAAGCAAATTATTGATATAATTCAATGAAGTCGTTAAATTAAAAAATATATATTTAATTGAAAATAAATATAATAAATATTATAAAATGAATAAATTTAATGAATATTATATTTATTTTTAACTATTTTTTTTTTAATTTAACGACTTCATTGAATTATATCAATAAATTGTTTGTTACCTATGTGTGCCATTACTTATGCGCGACAGTATGAGTGTATGTATATTTATATATATATATATATATATATATATATATATATATATATATATATATATATATATATAATTATCATCATTATTATTAGCCCTTGTCTACTCATTATTGAATGAAAATCTTTAAAATTACACGTCGATTAATCCAATCTTTCTTTTTTAGTTCCTTTTCAACGAATTTTCTTGTCCTTTGTGCTATCTATCTATAGGTTTCTTCGTGGATATATACATATAAGTATATAATTTTATGTACATGAGTGCATTTTGGTGTTAGTAACATAAATATAAGTATTAAAAAAATCATTAAATGACTCATATTTAGTTATTTTTTAGGAAATGACTAATTATTAAAAGGCAATTGATAATACACGTACATATATGTATATATGATATTTCCATGTTTTGAGTCTGCATACAATTTATAAATGACTCAAAGATATTTTAAATTTAAAACTGTTGACATGATTTATAAAAGTACACTTTTGATAAACAATACATACGCATTAATAAATGCGAATAATAGATAACGTTGTGTTCATTTTTTTAAATTAAAATATTCATATGATCTCATGAATTTAAATGGTACATTTAAAGGGGAATCCCTAAATAAACGGCTGGTTTACAGTAAGACCGATTCGGGGGAAACTACACAGTATGTTTTTAGTAATAAAAACCAGACTTTTGGTAAAGATCTGTAGTCAGTGAGTGGTTTTAAAGAAGATAGTGTCTACATTTTTTAATCCGGTTTTTTTTTAATGTACAATGGTCACAAAGAGCATATTTGTATTACTGATCTTATTCAAATTATTTAGTGGTTTTACTTTGTTGAAGTAAGCTATTATTTTATATTTTCTTTTATATTTAATTTTGTTAATACTTTTAATACAAAGCAAGTTTTCATTTTAATGCAATTCAATATATATATATATATATATATATATATATATATATATATATATATATATAACTTGTTTTTAAAAAAATTTTTTTTGAATTAATTTATTACAATTCATATTCAAGAATTGAACTATTTACTCAAAAATCACCACGTGAAAATTTTATTAATTTGCCACATGAGTTTCAAGCAAAATATGGAAATATAATATCAAAACCTAAAATTAAAAATGATAGTTTACCTGTTTATAGGTATCTTGATGTAAGTATTTAATACATTTATTATTATTGACTAAAATAATTTATTTATATTTCGTTTTAGAATGAGTATTATGGCATAATAGGAATTGGAAAACCTGTGAGATATTTTAAAATGATATTTGATACAGCATGGGGAAATTCATGGATAATGTCCTCAATGTGTGATTATACCGAAATGGGTTGTTGTACGTATATGATTTTTAATATCAAGGTGGATGTAGAAATGAACTGTATAAAATATGTATAGAAATTTAAATACAGCCAAATAAAAGAAGACTACTAACATAATTTAATATTGTTATATCTAAAAAAATTACTGTTGTGAAATATTTTTTTATGATTAAAATAGTTAAGCTTTTATATATAAAAATGTACAAGTACATGTTATTAGAGTACAATATTTTGAATTTATATAAAAAAAATAATTACTTATTTTTAATTTTTAAATTGTTTTATTCAAATTTATAACGAATCATAATGAGATATAATATGAAATATTAATTGTAGGGTTTCATAATAAATATAATTCAGAAAAATCATTTACTTATCAACAAGTTGGAACTCCTTTCAATATAAATGAAGGTGACTATAATATAACTGGGTTTATGTCTAAAGACAATTTTTATGTAAGTAGGCAAATATATTTTAAATTTTAAATCAAATTTTAAACTAATGAATAAATTTAATTTCAGATGGCACATTTACAGTTACCGAACTATACATTTGCTGAAGTTGATAAGTTGCCTTGGAAATATATATTGCAAAAAAGTGATGGTGTATTAGGGATGGGTTTGAAAGGCCTTGCTGTTAGTGGTGGTTTACCATTTGTATATGAAATGTACAACAAAAAAGTAATAGAAAATCCAATTTTTTCTATTCTATTAAATAGGTATTTGAATAAGTTTTTTTTATAAACACAACCACAGATGTGTATAAACTGAAAAAGTATTAAGTAAATTTGATTGTATTATTATAATAATTTCCATTTTTAGAGATAAACAATCAAATAAAGGGGGACATGTTTTTATTGGTATGTATCCAAAATTTAATGGAACATATACATATTTTCCAGTAACAAGTACGAATTATTGGCAAATCAAAATGGATAGGTACATAAATTATTTATGATTATTTTAAGTTTCATTATATATATATATATATATATATATATATATATATATATATATATATATATATATATATATATATATATATATATATATCGGATCAATATATATATCTTGTAAAAAATATATATATATACACAATGAATGTTACATACATACATATACATATACATACATATACATATATATGAAATAGGGTAACCCAAAAATGAAACTAAAGGATAGTAAAAAATATTACATTATAATATTAGCAAGTAAATATGCCTAAATCCTTCAATCTCATTTGGGCCATCCTATAAAGTGAATGTAAATAGTATATATTAAGCAAAGAAAGATTAAATAATGTAGAATAAGGCTATACTATCTGTAGATTTTTTTAATAAGTATTTGTATTTTAGAATCATTACTGATGATGGACAAAAGTCTTATGGTTTTTGTTTAAGTGGATGTCAGGTAATTATGGATACAAGTACAAATGTAATGACAGGCCCTATGTCAGAAGTTAATAAACTGAATAAATTATTACATGCAAATTTATTACCAAAATTAAACAGATATCAGGTAAAATAACTTTATATGCATTATAAATTTAATTATAAATGTAGGATGTTTCATTTACTTTTATACTAAGAATTTTAAATTAATATTTATAAGAAATTAATTTCCAACAGCATCTATTTTATCTCAGTTTTACAGATATAAAGCATGTGTTAAACATAGTTTATTTAATGTATATTATATACAGAAGTATACATGTTCACATATATATATATATATATATATATATATATATATATATATATATATATATATATATATATATATATATATATATATATACATATACACACACACATACATAAAATAATGAATTGATAAAATTGATACAACATTGATAAAATAATTTACAAAATTTGAAAAATATAAGAAAAACGTTAAAAGTACAGATTATTTTCTATTATTTCTTTTTTTATAATTTTGTGTTTATTGATAATTTCATTTGTGCCATATTCAATTTAAACTAATTGGATATTTAAAGGAATTATATTGTTACTTGTCAACTGCAGATTTTTGTTAAAATTTTATTCTTTAATATTTAAATCATCTATTTGTAAGCTATACATACAAACAAACACATATACATTTTGTGATTTAGGTGAGTTGCGGTACTATAAATAAATTACCTGCCATTTCATTTGTGTTTGGAGGAAAAAATTTTACACTGAAAGGAGAACAATATGTTCAAGAGGTAATTAATATTTGTATTGTTTAATATGAATTTCTTTTTAAAAATTAATGCTAAAAATATTTTCAGATGGCTGTCAAAGGATTTCAGGTTTGTTTATCAAGTTTTCAGCCTGTAAAGGATCAAAGTAATTGGGTATTGAGTGGAGGATTTTTGTCTACTTTTCCCACAGTTTATGACTTACAAAGAAAAGTTGTTGGCATTGGTCATGAATAAAAGTATACTGAAATTGGTAAATGTAACATTCACCAATAATCACTACTTAAATATCGAATGTTTAATACTTTTTAATGTGTCATAATTATATTATAAAAAAGTTGCATTTAATCTGGTTCATCAGGACTATTAAAAGAATTCTTTTAATAATCCTTATGAACCAGGCACTAGAATTGAATTTTATTTGTATAAAAGAATTTACAAAATTTGAAAAATGTAAGAAGAAAAACGTCAAAGTAGATTATTTTCTAATATATATTTTTTTATAATTTTGTTTTTATTGATATTATTTGTGCCTTATTCAATTTAAACTAATTGATTATTTAAAGAAATTATATTGTTGCTTGTCAACTGCAGATTTTTGTTAAAGTTTTATTCTTTAATATTTAGATCATCTATTTGTAAGCTATGTTATTTTTATAGTAAGTTTTTAATTGCTTTAGTTATAATTTAAAATAGATGAAACCATTTCAATATCAAGGTATAGAATACCGTTTTCTTAGGTATAGGCTGACTGTTGTATATAGAATATACATTTCTTAAGTATAGGCTGACTTTGTTGTAAAGTGTACTCAATCACTTTACTTGTTTATAACAATATGCTAATGTGCATTTTGATGATAATGTAATCATTGTTAGAGCAGTGTTTATATATATATATATATATATATATATATATTTACTGTGCTAGTCAGCAGAATTAATTAAAGAGAAGATAAAAACTAAAGAAATAACGAATTTTAGCTCAAAATACTAAAAATTTGACTAAAAAAATGAAAGAACTCTTTAGCCTTCAGCAAAGTGAAGTTTGCTTAAGGGAATAAGTACTTAATAAAAAAAAATACTCACTAACTCACCTGGTCATTGTGGTATGATCAAATATCGGAGAATAAGTAACATTTATTGATGTTTTTGTCTAGCAGTAAGCTGATGTAAGCTAGATATCATGATAATAGATATGTCTGTGTGTGGTTATATTTTATTCGAGTGTAACATTTTGTATATAATATTCAGTATATGATGTTTGTATGTTTACAAAAAACATACAAACATTTAAAATTAATATTAGAAATAAATATTACGTAAATACCTTCTATGTATGTATTTTACTATATGTTAGTCTTTTTATAAAATATTTTAATTACAAATGGATATTCACAACTTTTTCTGCTTTGTCTAATAAGTTGAGTATGTTGCCAAGCTGCTTCTCCTTGTCCCCCTGACAATTTGGCAAATAATGTAACTTCTTGTGATCCTGAAAACTTATTTGTAGAAAAGGATGTGTCTGAAAAAATTTAATAAACAGAAATATAAATTATATACAAACCACATAGTAACTTATTAACTAAAAATACTCACTTGTACTAACACTGATCGATTCAATATTTTCTGAATAAAGTTTAACTTCAACATTTCCATTTTCATATGTTTCACAAGGAAAAAATAAATTTATTGTGTCTATAATCATATCTTTTGAACATGCAAATTTCCATGATATCGATGCTGTATCTGAACCTTCTAAAATAATTAACACATTAAACGCCAAGCCTATTTTGTCTTGCTTTTCGTTTAGACCAAGATTTCACTGCGAAATGCTAGCGGCCGGTAACTGATGCGGCCTTAATGGCAAGTTCGATGTCAGTCACTGGTGACTGACATGGCGTTTAACGTGTTAAACATGTATATATGTATGTATATATACATATATATATATATATATAAATATATATATATATATATATATATATATATATATATATATATATATAATTAAATTGATTTTTAATTTATTCATTTTTTAAATTTATTTTCTATGGAATAGAAAATTATAACATTTTAATATTTACAATAAAATAAAAAATGTTTACTTCAAATGATTACCTTGTCTTGCTAAATAAACCATATCCCAATCTATTTCTTCTTTTCGAAATAAAGAAGACATTTCATAACAATTTTCTCTCCAATTTTCTCTTTGAATAACAATCTTTTCATTTGAATCTAACTGTTCAAATAAGTCTTTTGCAGCACTGTATCTAATGTGTAATATTGTACTTTCCGTCAATGGTTTCCAAATATAATGTGGATTATAAATTTTTCCGGAAGTTTCTCCTCGTGATATTCGCCAAAGTAATGACCCAGACTGACGTTCAATATTGTCAGAATCGGACACTTTACTATTTAAAAAAATAAATTAAATGATTAAATCTTAAATAAATCTACAGTACCAACATTAATAATTTTTTTATTATTATATAATGATTATAGATTAACTCGTTCGCTACCAGTGCTTCAGGAGAAAAACCACCACCACAGCCCAGACGTTTCACAATCCGTCACAGATCCGATACACATTTGTGACGCTGGGCTGAGGTAAGAAAATCGAGTTGTCACACATGTGTGACGCTGGTAGCGAATGAGTTAAATTACTTTAAAAATACTTACTTTTCTTGCATTAAATCTATTAATTCATATAATAATCTTTTTGTCAGATACTTTTTTCTAGCATCTGACATTCCAATTAAACGTCTTTCTCTTAAGAATACAAGAGCATTAATAAGTTCCTTTTCTGTACATTTTTTACGTAATTTACATGTTTCAGCATGATTAACTGAATAACGCCATGTGACATCTTGTACTTCAAATGGTGAGTAAGCTATAACATAAGTTAATTTTTTTTTCCAGCCAACTTCATACATTAATGGAGTATTGAAAGCTATTTCACAAGGATCTAGGTGTAACCACTTATTTTCAGAAGAAGAATAAATCTAAATAAAAATGTCAATTTATGATTTGTATGTATATTATAAAATAAAAGATAATAAATTCATGGAATAAAAATAAAAGGGTCCTAAGTACCTCTGTCCATAGATGATCAGTTTCATCACAAACCAAACGAGCATCATATTCTAATGCATAGCACAACAGAGTAAATGCTTTGGACCATTCCCCACAACGACCTTTTCTTGTTTCAAGTAACTTTTCAAGATCTTCATATCTTGGAAAATGTGTAGTTAATTCACATAGAGTACAAGTAAATATCTTTAAATTAAAATACAATATCATAAACATAATAAAAGAAATATATAAAAAAATATTATTTTTATTATTCATACATTTCTCTAAAAATTTAATCAAAAGTTATACTTTAATATACTACATAAAATGGTAACTTTATACTACAATGATAAAGTTATACTACATAAAGTGGTATTTATTTGCTAAATGATTTTTTTTAATTACAAATATAAAAAATAGTAAATTACAAGGTTTAACATAGAAACAAAATTATATATACCTCTGTTCGAATTTTATTAATTAACATCACATTAGTAAGTTTTGTTTCACTTTCACAAAAATGACATGGAGGGCAATTAACCCATTTGAAAAAATCTTCTTTAAACCATTTTAAGAATTCAAATAAAAATAAATAATTAAATGTATTTTTTGGATCTTTCTGATCTATAATAAATTTTCAGGAAGTATTACATTTATAATAAAATACTATATTTTTCTAAATAATAGTATTTTAGAAATAATATAAAACTAAACGATTTATTTATATCTTAACAATTTTATTAGCATTTCTTATACTCACCATTTTTCATTCCTTTTTGAATTAATTCTAACTTTTTTTCAGATTTTAATTTCAATTCATCAACAGGTATTAATTCTTTTGCTTTGCAAAGTAATACAATATTTTCATATTGTAAAGCTCGATCAAAACGATTTTCTATCATTTTTATAAATATATTAGAAGTCTGGAATTAATTGAACAAATATATATATATATATATATATATATATATATATATATATATATATATATATATATATATTAGTATCGTGGAAAAGTCTGATTTTGCCACATCAGGTAAAATGACTGAAATAGTATCTTTACTGAATCTTAGTCATAAAATGAGTATTATATTATAATAGGTCATTGTTAGTGGAATATTTAAAACTATTTCCTTTATGAAATATAGTATTAGTTTAACAGTACAAAGTGAAAAGATGGCACTAAAAACGTTTGTTTTCGGTTCATAATGTTATAAAAGTTTGAAAAAGTGCAGTGTGAAAGTTATTCAAGAAATATCTGCTTTTGGAAGTAACATAGTTATTGAATGCACATAAAATTGCTTAAAAATCGTTTTGATGTTTTTGAGTTAAGTGATAAACCTTACTCTGGAATATCTTCAGAAATTGATGATATTCTGAAGTTAATAAAAAACTTTATAAGAATTAGCAGTTAGATTCAAAGTTATTATATAATTTATGATCACTGAAAAAATAACTATGATTTCAAAATTTGATGTTTAGGTACTACAAAAATTAATGGAAATAAATCTGATAAACAAATTTATGACTTGCATAATTACTTTTTCATCAAACAAATGAATGAAATTGTGATAGGAGATAAAAAATATATATTATAGAGTAATTTAGTGAGGATACGGCATTGGTAATAAAAATATGAAACCTCATTAACGATATAAAAGACCAAAATATAAGAAAATTAAGTGATGATGTACTGTCGGTGGAATTGAAAGGTATAGTGTATTTTAAACTTTTAAAATCAAATGAAATCATAAATCACATTGCTAACAATTGATTCAATTAAATAAAGCAATATAATATATATATACACATATATGTATGTTTGTATATATATAAATTTATAAAGGCTAGATTGGGTGAACAAAAAGGGTATCATTCTTTTGATTATTATTACCTTAAATTTTCAGAAAATTATATTAACAGGAAGATATTCAATTTATATAAAGAAATATAATTATACATAAAGACATTTTCTGTATCCAAACATATATTTTTATGTAAAAGAAAGAATACATTTCTTAAAGGATGAAATACAGTAATAAAAAATAATTGCAATTATATAATTGACTAAATAAAAATATATAGGAAAAATGACTATTTCATGCATTAAAACTGAAGATTTTTCATAAATTCAATATATATATATATATATATATATATATATATATATATATATATATATATATATATATATATATATATAGGGTAGTCCAAATGAGACTGAAGGATAATAATGATAGTAAGCAAGTCAATGTATGTCTTAAGCCTTTAGTCTCATTTAGGGCGACTTATCTCTCTTTCTCTCCCCCTTTCTCACACACAAAAAACAAACACACAAATATTTGAATGAATATTAATTATCAATATTTTGTGATTTTTATTGTATGTAAATATACTATTAATAACAAAAGATAAAAGCACTATTAAAAAAAAATATTGGATACATAGACCATTAATAATAAAATCAATCAATGTCAAGAAAAAACATCTAAAAACTAATAGACTTTCATAACTGACAATTAGTATTAATTATTTGTTTTTTAAATATAATATATAACTGCAATTGTGTTTATACATTGATAAATTATAATAATGTTCTTGTGTTTCATTTAATTTAAAAGATTAATTTTTATTAATAAATAATTAATAAATTTAATATTTAACAATAATAAATATTTCACATCTCATAAAATATTCATAATCTTCAGTAATTTGTATATGATCAATCAAATATTTGTCAAATAAATAATAACGTGGATTCACTTGAATGAAATATTAAAGTTATTTCATTACAATAATGTACTTTTTATGCTTGATTTATTATTCATTAAATATTTTTTCCTTAACAAATTATATTGTAATTGTTATTACAAAATATATTTTGAATATATTGAGTTATTTTATATATATTTATATTTCTTTAGTGATTTTAAACAGAAAGAACTAATTTTAAATAAAATGTTTTAACATTTATTGAAAAATTCAATAAATATTTTTATACACATATTTTAACTTTTAACATAAACAAAAAATAAATTGAAATACATATATATGTGACAATATAAAATTGGAGTGTTCTATTGAATTTATAGTTTTATTTAGGCACTTTAATATTAAAAAAAAAATAAGAAAAATATTAATGTTACATTTTTTTTTGTAATTTTAACTTGATAATATATAAGTAATTTTTTGTATTTTAATTTCTTTAATTCAGGGTATATTTTAAATAGACACTATTTTTTTAGGTAACGATGTATCAACTAAATGTTTCCAAAATAAAATCAAATAAGATCTCATCTACAGAAGATATTAAAACAATATCTATACAAAATACTAAAAGAACAAAATTTTCTAAATTAAAATATTTACTAACTGCTGATGATGTATATGGAT
The DNA here is from genome assembly GCA_029203775.1 of Neoneuromus ignobilis. Classification (NCBI taxonomy): domain Eukaryota; kingdom Metazoa; phylum Arthropoda; class Insecta; order Megaloptera; family Corydalidae; genus Neoneuromus; species Neoneuromus ignobilis. The sequence continues at coordinate 22,409,626 of CP092094.1, read as the reverse complement.
CACTATTACCATTGTACTTTTTTACTAAAGTATGTGCTTTATCTCCTTTTGGAATACAACAGAAAAACAGTTTATTTCAGTACACACCTTCTAAAATAGGTGCTGTATATAGTTTTATAACACTTTTCAGTTTTGTTGGATATTATATTGTAGCTACAGGCGAAAGAGATTCATTACAACATAAAGAAACATCAACTGTTGATCAAAGTATTGATTTCTTTCATTTATATTCAAATGTGATAGTAATGTCAATATCAATAATATTGAATTATACCAATCAATACAAAATGATAAAAACAATTGAGAAATTACATATAATTGATGGAAAAATTCTTGAATTAGGAGAAAAGATAAACCACACAAAAGTTAAAATATATAATATGTTTTATATGATCATATCGACTACTTTAATTGGCATTTTAGAATATTCTAATTGTTCTATGTTTATTCAAGAGTTAAACACATTTTCAACATTTTGTTTACTTATGTGTTATATACCATTATTGATAAATGCATTTGTTCAAAGTCAATTTGTACTGTATGTATTAATATTGAAATATCGATTTCTTCTGATAAATAACGCAATTGAAAAATTAATTTTAAAACATAACAATAAAACAAGCAATATAAATAATGATATACTGCACTGCAATTATTCAATAAAAAAGCGAATATCTCTCATAAACTATATTCATCGAGATTTATGCCTTATATCGGAACAAATAAACCAGCTTTTTTCAGTTCAAATTTTAGGTGCATTTATAGTGTCATTTGTAGCTTCTACAACACATGCATATTCCAGTGCAACTGTTTTAATATCACTTTATTCCACAAAACCTAAGAAACTATATGATCTCTTTACATCATTAGTTTGGGGTGTTTATTATGGAATAGAAATGTTTGTTATAAGCATTGCTTGTTATTGTACAATGCAGGAGGTAAGAGAAGAATTGATTTTAAAAATGTTTATATGATATTTTATGGTAGATAGTTTATATGGTATTTTTTATTTATTGAAATTTGTATTGAAACATTTGTATTTCCAATGGATTTTATTTTTTAGGCAAAAAGATCTGGTATACTTATTCATAAAATTACAGTTAAATTTACTGAAAATATAAAAAAAGAGGTAATGAGTCTTTTCCGGTCATCTTTCTGAAATTTACGTTATATTTGAATGTTTTTAAATATATTAAAGAAAAACAAATAATAACTGACGGTCATTCTATAATGTTTATAGTTAAATTAGAGAAATATAATTACTTTTATTAAATGTTACTCATGTTCTTGTAAACGATTAAAATATATTATTATTGTTTTAGGTAAAATATTTTTCTCAACAAATATTACACACTACGTTTAATTTCACTGTATGTGGATTATTTGATTTGGATTTACAATTAATTCATTCGGTACATTAATGTATTTTTTCTGTACATATATATATATATATATATATATATATATATATATATATATATATATAGATACACACACAAACACATTTATATAATACCAAATGTTGCACATTGATTAAATAATTTCATTTTTCAGATTGTTGCATCTATTTCTACATATTTAATTATATTAACTCAACTGGCAGAGGAAAAATAATAATGAAAATCTGTCGAATAATTTAATAAGTAAATATACATAATATGATTGAAACACTTTTTAGAAAGCATCAACATTTCATTCATGCATAATATAAATATGTGTATGTATGTATGTTTGTATGCAGGTGTGCCTGTGTGTGTATGTGTATATATATACATACATACATATATATATATATATATATATATATATATATATATATATATATATATATATATATATATACACACACACAATTTTTTGTAGAAATGAAATTAGAAAACAATACACCATGAAAACTTTTAAATAAAAGATTAAACTAAATAAAAGATACTTATTAGAAACATTCTTACCTTTAACTCTTTTCTTTTAGAATTTAAAATAATTTTCTTTCTCTCATATATTTGTAAATAAATTTCAGTTAATTTTTCTAAAGATTTATTAGATGGTAAAATATAATAATTTTCAACCTAAAAAAGAAATATATTATTTGTGATTAGAACAAAATAAGATTTTTTTTGAAATTGTTAAAATATAATTGAATAAATATTTGTAATGGTAAAAAATCTTTTTTGAAAAGAATCCTTTTAATATTTATTTAATTTTCTTTATTGATAATTTTTTAAATTCATTGTACATTTTCTCTTTATTTTAAGTACTGTATTAAGTAACTAATATTAAATAAATGCTAGTACTAATTTAAGAATGTGAATGACTTTTTACAGGTAGTTGAATATATTTCATTTATTTCAGTATTTGTCAAAAATATTGTAATGTGAACATTAATATATTAATAATGACTATTTTTTTTAAAAAAAACAGTAAAAAGTAATTTATTTAGTAATCAATGATTGAATTATATTATTAATATTGTGACTAGTATCTAAATTTTATTCAATTTTTAAGTAAGTTAAGTTTTAAGATTAACTGATCAAAATCATTCATAATTTTAAATGTAAAATATTCATATATTGTTAAGATTTAGGATAAAAGTAAATGTATTTATAAATATGTAAATAAAAAATACAATTATTAGTATTTTGATTTTATTTTAAGGTACATTCTACTGAAATTTTGAGATTTTTATGTCGAAAAAATATAACATTATTTTATTTTTGTTACAATTATTAAGAAAAATATTAAAAAGATATATATATATATATATATATATATATATATATATATATATATATATATATATATATATATATATATATATATATATATAAAATTATAAGTGACCTAATAGTGAAATTTCTTATAATAACCTTTTAAACTATTTGTTTTACACCACAAACAACATATTTAAAATTATTTAGGTAAAATAAATTTGTTACAATTTTTATAATATTTAAGAGCATTTTCAATATACATATATATATATATATATAAAGAAATATTTAATAAAAAATAAAAGTTTATATGTGTTAAAATGTGAAAAATTAAATTGTCTTTTGTGTACTGAAATATGAAGACAATTTTACTTTATTATATTATTGAAATGTTTGTGCAAAAAAATCCACAACATACATATTGTAAAATTAAGAAATGAGGGCTGATTTTATCCCACATAAAAATCACAGTACTACATAAAATATTTTTATGAATTATATAATTCACTATAATATGGAAAATAAATAGAAGTGTTTTATTTTCCAATTTATTACAGGGACACCAAATATTTACAGAATTAAAATTTAATTCAAAAACATTTTCTGTATAATTTGCAGAATACACAAAAATACTGTAGAAATAAATGCTTATTCAATGACCCTTTGTAGAAATTGGTTTGATAATATTTATTTTAATAAATCTTTTAGAAAAACCTTTATTTCAAATTTTATCTCAGTTAAAAAAAAAATGATAAAATTATTTGTAACTGATTAATTTGCCTAACAATACAAATGAAACTTTCTGGAATTTCATTATTTTAATCAATATGAGTAACTGTTATATCTGAATATGATGGTAAAAAAGGTGTAGAGAAAAATAAAGAAAAGTATGAAAAAGAAAATTTAATACATACAAATAAATATAGCATTGGAAATAAGATGATATATAATTGTAAGTTAACTGTTGTGGTGAATATAATATTTATACACATTGAGTTATTTTATTTATGTAAATATCTTTAAAAATAATTGAAAACAATTCACAAAAATATTAGATTTTGAAACTTAGTGGTTGTCTTAACAAGACAATGATTTAAAACTGTATTACTAAAGAACTTCATTTTAACATCCCAAAATTTTAACAAATATTTAGAATATATCTTTATTAATAAATGTACGAACAAAAATTTTCAAAGAGGATTTATAAGATAATTAACATATCAATTGAATAAAATTCTACCTGAAGCAATGGAAAACAAATTTGATAGAAGTTCAGAATTGTTATTGAATTAAAAAGAGGTACAATAAAATATTAAAATTATAATTATCAAATTTTAAATATAGTATTTTTTTAAATAGAATTTGAATAATAATAACATTAAGTGAGTAATTATAATAAAACAATTTTATACTAAAGGTTTTTATTATTTTTTAACACTGCATACACTTTAAGTGTACAAAGATTTTTGTTTATCATTTGTATATAAATTTAGAAAATACTAACTTTTTCAAATCCCATTTGTAGCAAACATTGCTCGGCACCATTTGCCAATAACAATTTTGAAAATGTATTATCATTATGAGATAATTTTCTAAAAGAGAGGTTACTTTTGTTCAAGAGAATTTTTTTAATAACAACGGTTATTATTTCTGTTATTTCTATATAGCACTCAAATGAATTTTTTTCTAATTCTAACACTACATTTTCAATAGACGTCATTTTTTATAAGAATTGTCAACATTAACAATACGAATATTATTTTCCACTACATGTTAATCTATAAAAATATGTTAAAACATCAATAATTTATTGATAAACGAGTTAACCAACTTAAATATTATTATCAAATCAAACAATAATTTAATACTTGCAAATAACTATTGTATTATGAATGTAATGTTACTATAAAATGAACGTATAAATATATATATATATATATATATATATATATATATATATATATATATATATATATATATATATATATATATATATATATATATATATATATATATATATATAATGAATATTTTGTGAATAAATATTATGTTTATTGTACATTATTAGTATTGATAATAATATTTACTTTTATTTTAAATGTATTTCTAATAATAACAACAATAATAATCATAGATTAAAATATTATTGTAGTAACTTCAATATTTCAATATTGTTGCATTGAGCGATAATATTGATCTGACAGTAACTGTCATAATGTCATTTTGAAAACAAAAATTGATCATTTTGGGTAAGATATTGTTTATTATATAAAGAATAATTCGATTATTATCAAAATAAAAAGTACATAGTAGTTTTGTATGAACTCTAATCGTTTTAATTCATCATTTTATATTATTTTAATTAAATACAGATATATTAAACAAAAAAATTTTTTGCCATGGCTGGAGAAGGTGGTATTAAAGTTAGCCCTATAGAAACTGTTGAATCTTTATTAAAAGAAACTGAAATTTTGAAAGCAAAACTAGAAGAAGAACGCCAAAAACTTAATGATGTGACATGTATGTATTTTTGCTTCTTATTTTGAATTTATTAACAGTATGAATTTAAATTTCCAGTAGCTCAAGTTGCTGAAAGACTTGAAGTTATAAATTATATGAATATTAAACCAAGACGAGTACTTAAAGGACATCAGGCTAAAGTACTTTGTTCTGATTGGTCTCCGGATAAGAGACACATCGTGTCATCTTCGCAGGTAATGTATATTATACATTTATACACAAACATGAATGTATATATAATACACAAACATACCATTAGGATGGAAAAATGATAATTTGGGATGCATTTACCACTAATAAAGAACATGCAGTTACTATGCCTACAACATGGGTTATGGCTTGTGCATATGCTCCTTCTGGAAATTTAGTAGCTTGTGGGTAAGTTCTCATATGTTAAAATTTGTATATATTTATTTTGGATTGTTTGTAAATCATTGCATGTTGTATTTTATTTATTACATTATAGATGTTAATACAGTGTTCCAGTATTTTTTTTATAATTGTATATACCTCTATTAAAGTTTATTAAAATAAATGATTGTAATTTAATGTGTAATTATTTAGGTAGTTCTTTATTATATTTTATTTTGTATGCACTTAAGTGATGTAATAATGAATCAGTGAGAACTATGGTTCCTGTTTGAGTTATTGGGTATTTTGAAGTGTAGTAATTGATTTTATTTACATCTAAAAATAGTTTGTATGCTGGCATGAATTTAATTAAAATAATTTTAATATATCCTTATATCTTTTATGTTTTTAACAGTGAGCTTGTATATTTACATTTTTCATAATTTCATTCATTTCTATGAACGCTCTTTTAATTTTTTTGATTTTATATATATATATATATATATATATATATATATATATATATATATATATATATATATATAGTTTATATTTGCATGAATTTTTTATTTATAACAATTTTTATTAACATATTGTTAATATATATCAATTTAACTTGCTTTCTATCAGTGTATAAAATTTACTGAGTTGAGTAGATACAAGGTGATTTTTTAAAAAAATATATGATTAATATTTTTTAGTGGTTTAGATAATAAGGTTACGGTTTATCCATTGAGCTTAGAAGATGATGTTACATTGAAAAAAAAAACAGTTGGAACTCACACAAGTTACATGTCTTGTTGCACTTTTCCCAATTCTGATCAACAGGTATAATTCATATTTTAATAGATGGTTTATTTTTTTTTCTTGGTTCTTTGCCATTTTATAAATGCTACTATAGTAATGTGTTTTTTAATAAAAATAAATTTGATATTTGAAGATTTAAACAATTCTAGCATATGAGTATTTTATTACATGTTTGTGTACTTAAATGTAGCTTGAAGTATTTTAGATAAAATAATTTTCAAATAAATATGTACTAAAACTGCAGATTATGGTGTAAAACATTTTTTTTTAAAATTTATTCTCAATTTTATAGTATATTTAATGGAAAGATTTTTTTGTACTTTTTTAAAGTATAATTATATGTTATAGATACTAACAGGTAGTGGAGATTCAACTTGTGCTTTGTGGGATGTTGAATCAGGTCAACTTCTTCAGAATTTTCATGGTCACACTGCTGATGTAATGGCTATTGATTTAGCACCATCTGAATTTGGAAATACTTTTGTTTCTGGAGTAAGTTTTATTATCTCTCAAAATACAAAATTAATTCCACTTTAAAAAATTATTAATTTCTAATAGTATTCAAAAAGTATACATTTTGTCTTGAAAAGTATGTAGTTACAATTATTAATATAAACTGTTTGTTTTAAATGTATATTTGTATGTACGTATGTATATATACATAAATACATATACAAATGCAGATTTATCTATTTTTATTAACTTTAAAAATTTTTTGATTATGTAGAGTTGTGATAAAATGGTATTAATATGGGATATGCGAACTGGTCAGTGCGTGCAATCTTTTGAAGGACATCAGTCAGATATTAACAGTGTCAAATTTCATCCAAGTGGTGATTGTTTGGCAACGGGTAGTGATGATTCTACTGTAAGTGTAAATGAACTAATTTCAAAATGTGTTCTAATTGCAGATTTGTACATTAAATGTTGTAGTGTCGGTTGTTTGATCTTCGTGCAGATAAAGAAGTAGCAGTTTATAGTAAAGAAAGTATTATATTTGGAGTTAATTCTGTGGATTTCTCTGTTAGCGGTTAGTAATGTTTTTATTTTTTTAAATTTTAATACCGATATGTATTATCTTATTTTTTTTATTTTTAAGGACGATTGTTATTTGCTGGGTATAATGATTATACAGTAAATGTGTGGGACACATTAAAATGTGTAAGAGTTTGTTTATTGTATGGTCATGAAAATCGTGTATCGTGTTTACAAGTATCCCCTGATGGTACTGCATTATCTACTGGAAGTTGGGATTTCACATTACGAGTTAGTATATATATATATTTAGTTGTAAAAAAATGTTATATTTTTTTTTATTTTCAGGTTTGGGCATAGATGTAGATAGAATTTAATATGTATATCATATACACTCGTTACCAAAAATCATTAATTTTAGATATTTATTGTGTTTGTGTTCATTTCCTAACTGTTATTTTTAGGTAGTAAATGTATATAAAAAGTAAATACAATTATAAATGTAAATATTTGTTAGTTTTATTATTATAGTTTCAGTATTGGGAATTTGTGAAAAACATTCAAATTTTTGGGAAAATTATAAATGGATGGAGCATTTGAATATTAAATCAAATGTTGTGATTTTTATTAACTCTGCCTTATTTGATACAAGTTCAAAGGAAAAACAGTTAAACTGTTCAACAATGTTGACATGTGCAAGCACCATTTTTACAATTGTTCTACATGACCAGAAGATTTTTTTTTAATAACTAGGTTTTATAAATATTTTAAAATAGCACATACACACGTTAGATCACAGCTCACTCTAAGAATGTTGGCATTCCAGAACAAATTTTGTTTGATGCAAACTGTGTACATAACCTAACGCCATGAGTTTAATTAACCTATAAATATTTAGAATAAAACTTCAATACCCGTTTCATTTGTTTGGTAATTTCAAATTATATGCTATGAAATGCCCAACACTTTCTTACAGTGTTAATTGAAGCATACACAAAAGTTTATTATATGATCAGGAATATTTTTTTTTTTTTATTCTGATTATAAAACTTAAATACACAAATGCCATAATAAACAATATTAGTAATTCTATGAAATGTGGCTGGCAACCAAATAAAAAAGTATAACATTAATATCTGTACAGTAGTTTTTAAATACATTTTTAGAAATATATTTAGTTGTATGTACATACATTCATTATTTCTTCTTTAATTGCTAACTAACGATATTTACTTTGAATTTTCCTGAAAGGCATAAGTTTATATTTTTTAAAGGAAAAATGAAATTAAAAGATACTTTATATGTATAATTTTGTAACAAATAGTATATATAAACAGCATTCATTTTGTTTCATAAAGTATGCGATTGTTTTTATCAATAACTCTTTAATATTTATTTACATACAAAAGAAAATTATCTGTTTTTGTATCTTGTTGCCAGCTTGAATATTAATATGATTTCAAAAAACGGTAATTGTACATTAAGTACAAATAGCCATTGTTCTAAATAACATAATACTGTTCTTTAAAAAGTTTAATTTTGATCCTGAAATGGACTTACTGCATTTCAGAAGTATATAAATAATCATGGTCAAGATCAAAATTACATCACTATATTGTGGTACAATCATGCACACTGAAATAAAATATATTATTTTATTTAACATGCGGTATACAAATGTCCACACATTAAATGCCAAAAAAGACTTCAAAATACATTGCCTGTTGATGAAATATTATTTTCCATACCACTGTATTTTTTTAAAATAATTATGTTTCATAAGTTCAGTTTGAAACATAATGATTTGAAAAAAAAAATGCACAGACTAACAACATTACTTAGCTGTGCTCATGGACGCGTGTTTTGTTAGCTATAATTTAAGTGAAGAGTTTTACTAATTTTCTTACTACCTTTAAAATTTTATTTATTGCATTTATTTGAAGCTGCTGCTCAATATAAGAGCGTGCAGTAGCTAAGCTAGCAGCTATTTAATTTCTACTTATACAACATGTTTAATTATTCGAAAATGTTGACCACATTGAAATTAAGAACAGAAAAAAATCAAACAAGTTATTTCACACACGAACTGTAAATAGAGATATTGGATAATTAAACATCTGCAAGGCGAGATTGTCTTTCAGCAACAATAACAATGAATTCATCCAATATCTCTTCTATAAAGCCGTTGCGACTTAAAATTTACTAATGAAAATATGTTTTACTAGTTAATATTAGTATTTTCTTTGGAAAGTACAGTTGATTTATATTGAAAACTTTATATTTGTTTTAAAAATCATGGTTTTTTTCCTTTAAAAAACAACCAAAACAAAAACAGTCCATATATCATGTAAACACAATTATTGTTTAACAATAAATATGTATTTATATAAACAGGAGTGTAAATATTTCTTAATTCTACGTTAATTATATACACCAGCCATGCCGTATGCACCACCACTCAAAGTTATAAAATTGTTTAAATATATTTACAAACATAATAAAAATAAGCTTGACTATTCAACAAAAAATGATATTACTTTTCTAATGATTAATGAACTCAAAAAATATTAAAAATTATTCCCTAACTTTTTTACAATAAACAAAAGAGTATTAACAAGCATAAAAAAATAAACGTGCAGACGACTTTGGCTTTTATGAAGTGAAGGCATCGTCAATATATCCACCCATTTTTGGGGCAAATGGACCACGAGGTCCTAGATTGGCAGTTTGATGACCTGTGTTTTACTAGATGCTACAATGAAGTGGTAGATTCACACAATGTATTTCATTCTACACAACTGAATTTAAGTTCATCTTTGTTTCATTTGTTTTTTTAATATCTTTTACAATATTTTTATTTTATTATTTTTTTTTGGTATGTATATATATTTTTTATATAGTTAAAGTTTAAAAATTTTAATATGTGTTTATTTTCAATCAATTAACAAGCGATTTTTTTAAATACAATATCTCACTTTCTATGTCTCACATCAGAATCTTTTCCGTGATCTGGGGTATTTTTTCTGTAAATACAAATATTGTCATTTGATAAATATAAAATGTATTGTTGATTATTAAAATGAACATATATAAAAATAAAACTTAATCATTTTGCGGCTAACGAATATATGAAAAAATAACTACTTACTGATCTGGGCTTTGATCGGTATCACTTTCATCGAGTTCTTGCTTATTTCGCTTCTTTTCGTATACAAGGATAATTGCACACAGAATGAAGACTTCAGCACAGATTCCAAGGAAAGGCCATAGTGCTGCTAATTTATCTGTAATGATGTATTATTAACAACAATTGTTATTTAAACAGAAATACAGAATATTTATTTCTGAACTCAAGAGTATCACTGTCTATAATTATAAAAAATATGTAGTTTTTAGTGCATATACATAATTGGAAACAATGTAATGATTTTTTTTGTATTATATATTAATTCATTCATAACATTTCTTTTTACTGTTAAAATATTTTAATATATTAGAAATTACCTTTCACTCTTACAAAACTTTCAGTTTCATCATCTGTCACATTTGTTTCTGCATTTTTGGCAATGCATTTGTAAGTACCACGATCTGTCATTTCGACACTTTCAATAATAAGTATTGCATTTAATACATTGTTTTCTGTATCTTCTTGTAATTTTATCTTTTCAGAACTTTCATCAAGAGTAATATTTTCAACTTCATTTTCAATTTCCCATATTAATCTAGGTGCTGGTTTGCCAAGAACATTACAATGTAATCTTAATTTCTCTCCTTCCACCACATTTGTATTAGGAGTAAGTTTCACTCGAGATTTACCTAGAAACAGTATTTTTCATTGAATGTACCGAAAAATGAATTTATGTATATGTATGTGTGTGTGTATATATATATATATATATATATATATATATATATATATATACACATATTTCATTTTTGTTTTGTTTGCATATAACACTTATGAGAAACATTTAATATTCTAAATGATGATTTTATGAATTATCAATATATGTAATATATAAGTATTTACTTACTAGCACTTGAAATTTGTGCAGAGGTCATTTTTTCATCTCCAACTAAAACAGTACAATTATATGCACCAACATCATCTTCTGTGGCCTTATCAATCCGCAGAATATGTGTGTTTCCTTTTGTACTTTCATGACTTCTTGATTTTAATTTGTCAATTTTCGATACTTCATCTGACCCTTTATACCTATATAAATGTGTTTATATATTCACAATTTCTTTTTCTTTTTATAATGTGAAATGAGAAACAGTATGATTTAAATATATACTGAATATTTAGTAGTCATTACATTTATTAAAATGTTCACTTAATACAAGAAACATTCTATTAAAAAGAAAGTAAAATAATATTACTTTTCAGTAACTTCAAATAAACAGGTATAATAAAATATGTATGTGAAAATAAAAATAAATAATATTAATAACTATGTCATTGTGCGAATTGTAAATATTTACATAAAATAATTATCATGTTTAAATTATAAATGCAATGAAAATTTAATGTGTTTATAATATACAAATATAAATAAATACACCTATACAATATATATAAAAATCTTTAAATGTGATGTATTTAAAACGATTTTATCTTTACCATATTAAAGTGTAATCGGTTGAGGGCCCTGTAACATTGCAAGAAAGTTCTAATGCCGATCTTAACTCGAATATTTTTGTTTTCGAAAAGTCGTAATTTGGCTGAATTTCATCTGTAAGAAGTAAAAAAATACCTGTTATTTATTTTATTTTCGCTAGAAATTGAACACATGTATTTTTGTATCATAAATAAATAAAATTAAAGTTTTGAAAATTTAACGAAATTTTGAAATAAAAAATATTATTTTCAAAATTAATAATTGTGTAAAGGATAGATTTTGTTTTGAATTTAAACATTATAACCAATCTTTTTTATATCTGCAAAATACATTCATAAAATATAAGATGATAGCAATAGTACCGTTTATAATTGAGTTTAATTCTCCGTTAATATGTATGTATAAACATTTATGTTGTAATAAATATTTTAATACAAATATTTGTAAATATTTCTATAATTCATTTTGATATTCATATTTACTTCTATTGTTATTATTTAATTACAAATGTATGTTTAACAGAATAAATTTATTAATTTTATAAACAATATTTTAAATGCAAATATGATTTTACTTAGGATGGAACATAAAAAAAAAAATGGAAATTAAGAAATATACAACAAAACTGAAAATAATAATTTAATTAGGAGTTGAAATGAATTGAAATTAAACATTTTTTTAATAAATTTTGGTAGAAATAGTATCTATTTTTTTAAGGTGTAATAAGTGTCCCTGAATACCACATCAAACTGGATTCTATTTAAATAGCCTATCTGTGTTCGATAACAACAAAAATGAATATAAATCAATGACGAGAAAATTATCAAAAAGTAAATATAATTAAACGTAAATTAACAAACTCTTAAAAGGTGAATTTGTAAATTATGTTTAATTAATTTCTGAAGCAATAAAAATCTAAAAACATTGATATAGTTTCAATACACAATATTTAACATAACATAATATTATTTTATTTATTTGTATATTACTATGTAAATATATAATTAATAATTTTAGAAGCAAAATGGAAAGTTTTCTCAAATAACAATTTACTTAGTTATGTTAAATCTGTAAATGTGCATTGTTTTATTTGTCATAGTAAGCAATAAAATTGTAATTATTTGTTTTATATAATTAGAATTAGATGAAAACACATAAATAATAAAAGTATTGGGACTAACTTTATTAAATATTTTTTAAACATATATGTAAAACTAATAGAGTAGATTATTACTAGTAATAAATATGTTTTTTTAAGTGTGGTAGAACTTTCATTTGAATCTCTATCGAAAGTTTTATCTAACCTAAAAAACACTATATGCATATTTGTGTGTGTATGTAAAGAAGATATTTTTTAAGTTACATAGAATTTTCAATAGCGATTCAATTTAAAGTTCTATCACGCTTAAAAAAACCTATATCATACATTTTAAAAATCTTAATTACTAATGTAATTAATCAATTATTTTTATCAAAATTGTTAATACAATATTTTAAGAATATCTATTTATTTGAAGAGGCTAGTTAGTTTTGAACGTTTAATTAATTTTGTTGATAAGGTGAAAACAAGTACTTAAATATTATCTTTCGTGTTAAGTTCATAGAGTTGTTTTTACAGATGATTAACTTTATTTACGTTAGATAATTTAGTACAATTTACTTATCTGTATTAGATAAAGTAATATATTTTGTAGTATTATTTATAGTATTTTTAAAATAAATTACACGTTTTTAGAAAATTTAAAACTTGAAGTTAATTTTCAAAATTATAACTAGTTTAATATACAATGAGAATGAAATGTATAGTTTATATATATATATATATATATATATATATATATATATATATATATATGTATATATATATTTGCGCGTCGTGTGTGAGAGAGAGAAAGAGGTGTGTGCGTAAATATGAATATATATCATTAGAAATAAGTAAAATAGTTATTATATTTTCTTGGAATTAACAATTACATATGTGCATTAATTAATTTCACACTATTAAGTTTCTATATACATTAATTAAATGACATATACATATATATGCACATACGCATGCACACACACACACACACTAAATATATATATATAATTATATACATATGCATACTAATTTTATAATATGGGAAGAAATAATAAACAAAAAATTGTGATTAGGATGATGAATGTAACCAGAAATAAATTTTAATAGATTAAATCTTCTGATTTAAAAAAGTACATATTATGGTTAATTATATTATCTGGATATTCAATTGTATTTTTTTTTAATTTTATTTTCGAATTAAGAGACAACCTTCTAAAAATAAAACAGGTCATTGTTCTATTCACAGTTTAGAAATGAAAGATATATGCAAAAAAATGTTTTTAAAGGTTCATGAAGCTAAAAAAAATGCTTTCATATATATTGAAAAATATATATATATATTTCATATATTTGAAATATATATATATATATATTTGGAATGTTCATTCAATTTATTGAAGGCGACACAGAGCAAAATTGAATTATTTATAGTCATTATTTGTACTATCATGAATTATACATTTTTAATTAATATAAATTTGAGAATTACAGGAATGGTTCTTGGTATTTATTTATATTGGTGGCCCAAATGAGACTGAAGGATATAACTTATAAATGTGTATTTAAGCCTTTGGCCTCATTTGGTGTGTGTATGCATGTGTGTGTGTTGCATGTGTGGGTGTCTGTATGATATCAGAAAATGACGTCTTAATATTGTCAGGTTAAATTGTAACAACTTAAAAGTAATTCTTTTTAGAAAAACGATTGCTTTTATGTTTATTCCTCTGAATATTGACTCATACTAACGTATTAACAAATGTTAAATGCTAATAATAATTATAATTAACATATGACAAGATGAATCATTTTCGAGATGTATGAGTCAAATGTGATCTATAATCAGCTGTTTATTTATTTTTTTGTGTTCATGCGTGCTGAAATAGTTTACAGATTTGATTTGTTGTAATAGACACATATTTAATATATTGTTAGAATATGACTAGATGATTAATGAAATTGATTTGAGTGTCACAGTGCATGATTGAAAGACCAGAAATTTTAATGAATATCTATTTCTGAGCTTAAATTCGATATACTTTTGAAAATGGAACATTGGCTAAAACTTGAAATATATATCACTTACATTTCGTATCAGCCGACACTAAATTTGCTAGAAAAAGCAAATTTACGACACACGACACTAAATATTTCATTTCTGCGGTTATGTATTTCATAAGTATAAAAATAAAAGCTTAGAATACAGAACACTTAAACAGTTTGCAGGCATAAAGTACACTCACACACAATTCTATTTTATAGAAACATTGAAAATGTACAATATAAAATGGCGTACTATACAATCAACCAAAGAAAGTCACGAGCCTGCCAGTTTACGTAATTTTTGTTCTTGACACATGCGCAATGATATTTAGGACAAGTAAAACAATTGCAGAGAAAAATAGAGATAATGTTACAAACAGCAAATTAAAACATTTAAATTAAAACACATGTCACGTCATCTTTAGAATTAATTTAACTTTTACAACTAATGCACAGGCGAGGTTAAATGACAGATATAAAATCGAACAGTACGAGAATACACGAACATGTATTCGTATGTCATCGTGAGTTATCCGGTACCTATTTCCGTTTTATAATTGTCACTGTCAATGTATGATGTCACTAGATGTATGTAAAATATTTCTTGTAATACACTAATTTTGATACTGTACTGAAGATGACAGAGTAGTATTATAAAGTTTGTTTGTGTTTAACTGTTTATAGATGTCAAGAACAATTTAAAAATAATATTAATAATAATAATTTTTTACAATTACTATTTTTTGACAAATTCAAAACAATAACAATAAAAGAATACCAAACTATATGTTAAAAATGATTTTATTGTTGAAAAATACACGATAAAACAGAGTTAAATATACGTTTATTTTGAAAAATGAATAAAGTGTATATTGTTTCTGTATTTTTCTAAATAAAATATTATTTAATTAATGTCAATAAATCAATAAGTTTTTATTAACAAATTTGTCTTCTTTTTATTTTTGAATTTTGAAAGTTTCTTTATATGAAGAATGAATATATATATATATATATATATATATATATATATATGCGATGTACATACAGGCACAAACACACATATACACACACAACACACACACACACATATTTTATATATATATATATATATATATATATATATATACGAGGGTTGTTTGATAAGTATGGTAAAAAAGTAAGAAAACTAAATTGAAAAATTAAATTAAATTAATTAATTAAATTAATAAATAAATTTACCATACTTATCAAACGACCCTCGTATATATTAAATAAGGGTTTGATTATAGAATGTTTACAAATATTAAGTCATAGATGGCAATAAAAAGTTATTTTGAGAACAGTTTTATTTATTTTACTATTTAAAACCAGAGGGTACATTATGTACCATGGTATACAAATGTTTATATATATATATATATATATATATATATATATATATATATATATACACAACTAAATACGAGAGTATTTAGTTGTATGAGTTTCATTTTGATGTATTTTTTTGTTCATTTTTCAGAAATTGTTACTTTTTCTGGAGTAAAAGTATTAATTTACGATTGAAATTTTCAAATATAATAAAAATAACCTTAATAAAGAAATTAAGCAAAAAAAAATAAAGAAAATTGTTATTAGATTTGTTGTAATTTACTGTTGAGGTGTTCCGTGGAATAACATTTAACGACGGTTTAATAAAATAATATATTTAACAATTAGAAATACACACACTTAGATTAATATATATACAATATTATTTACATGTATGATACTGATACAACGACTGATACGACACTGATACGATACTCTGTTCGACACTGGTTTACTGCCTGCTGTACCGGACTTTATATACATGTCTCTTATGTAATAACTTATATAACTCTGATTCTTATATAAATGATGAATCATTACAACATTTTACTTTATGAATGTCAATGTACTATATATCTAACACGCCTCCTTACATTTATATTCATATCAATCATACTTTTAATTTATATTCATTAGTTTTCTGAAATTTTCAAATTTAATTCTATTTAATGCTTTTGTCAGAATGTCGGCTGTATTGTCTTTAGAATCTATCTTACATATTTCAATTTCCTTTGCCTTTACATATTCGTTTACGAAGTGATATTGTATTTCAATGTGTTTTGAATTTTTCGTAAAATTTCCAAACTTTGCTATCTCGACAACACCCGAATTGTCTTCATATATTTTTGTAGGTTTTGCTAAATCAATTCTAAATGTTTTAATTAATTGTTTCATATATTTAATTTCACTCACTGCTTCAGATAGAGCTACGTACTCTGCATACGTTGAAGCTTTCGTTATACACTTTTGTTTCCGGGATTTCCAGTCAATGATATTCCCATATAATCTGATTATGTATCCCCTGTGGTGGATTTTCTGTCGATATTGTCACCCGCCCAATCGGCGTCTACAAAGCAATCTAATATTTCACAATTTATATTCTTTTTATAACATAATCCTAAATTCCTAGTTAAATATATATACTTTAATATTCTTAATGCGTATTTAAAATGTGTTTTATTATAACAATTCTGAAATCTACTCAGATAATTTACGCTATAACTTATGTCTGGTCTAGTACTTGAACTTATGAATAATAATGCTCCTAACAAATTTCTATAAAAAATATTTTCTTCAACTATATCAGATTTTTCGATTTTTAAATTAGTTTCCATAGGAGTATTATACAATTTTCCATTTTTAATATCATATTTTTTAGCTAATGACTATGTATTTTGTTTGACTTAACTTCATTACACCTTTTTCTCTCTCATAGTTTATGTTTATGCCTAAATACGTTCTAACATTTCCTAAGTCCTTCATACAAAATCTCACTGACAATTTCAATTTCAATCTTTTCATTTCAATTTCGTTGTTTCCGCATATCAATAAATCATCGACAAATATTATCAAATACATTTCTTCATTATTTTCGTGTTTAGTGAACAAACAATAATCATTTTTACTTCTAACAAAACGTAATTTCTTAATAAACTCATCAAAACATTCATACCAAACTTTTGGACTCTCTCTCAATCCGTACAAAGCTTTCTTTAATTTACACACTCTTCCAGAATTATCATCATATCCTAACGCTTGTTTTACATATACATTTGATTTTATTAGGCCATACAAATAAGCTGTTTCAACATCCATCTGCATTATTTTAAGATTTCTCTGACAACTATATGCTAATAATAATTTTAATGTTTGGATTCTAGCAACTGGTGAGTAAATATCCTCTAATACCTCAGATTGCTGGAAACCTCTTGCTACCAATCTAGCTTTCTTTGTATTATTTTCTTTAATAGTAAATATCCATATAGTGTCTATTACTTTTACATTATTTGGTTTCTCGACTAGATCCCAAGTCTCATTTTTATTTAAACAATTCATTTCTTTGTCCATTGCAACTTTCCATAAATCATACTCGTTACTTTCTAATACTTCATTATAATTTCTAGAACTATTTGCATTAACAAAATTTACATAAATAGCATATGTTACAGGATTTCCGTATCTATCTACAGGATTTCTTTTTCTTTGTGATCTTTATTCAATCATTAAATTTTGTTCATTTTTATTATCAATAATATCATTTAAATTCTCTTCAAATTTGTTACCTTTCCCATTTTCATTATTAATCTCGTATGTTAAGAACATTTCATTATTGTTTCCATCATCAAAATCATCATTATTCTCTTCAAAACAAATCAATTCAGTTTTATTTTCAATTACTTTAACATGCCTAGCATTTATAATTTTATTATCTACCAAAACTCTATAGCCATTTGTATCGTACCCTACCAAAATTCCTATTTTTGCTTTGTTATCCCATTTACCTTTTCTTAAAATTTCCGGTACTCTTACAAAAACTCTACTGCCATAAATTTTTAAATGTTTAACATTAGGGTTTTTATCAAAAAATATTTCAAATGGGGTTTTATTTTCTTGAGTATTGGCTATTGTTCGGTTTTTTAAATAAGCTACTGTTTTCATTATTTCTGGCCAATATCTATAATTTATTTTCGCTTCTCTAGTTAAACATCTCCCCATATCCATTGCTGATCTATTATATCTTTCAGCTACTCCATTTAACTCGTGCACATATGGTGGACACGGTAAAATTTCAATCCCTTTCCTTCTTGCAAAATCATACATTTCTTTATTCAAATACTCTTTTCCGTTATCACATTGTATTTTCTTTATACATTTATTAAATTGATTTTCTACTAAATTTACAAATTCTTTAAAACAAGTTACTGTTTCATCTTTACTCTTAATACAATATATTTTTGCGCATTTACTATAATCATCAATGAAAGATAAAAAATATTTCTCTCCACCATAACCTGTGGTTCTATGTGGACCATTTAAATCAGTATGAATTAATTCTAATATTTCTCTAGCATGTGTTCTTTTATTTTCAAACGGTACATTAGCCATTTTACTCTGAATACAATTTGAACAAGTCATGTTATCATTTTCTAATTTTTCTGGTAATCCATCAACTAATTTATCCTTTACTAATTTATTCAAATATTGAAAATTTATATGACCAAGCGCTCTATGCCATTTCTCTTTTTCTGTTATTTTTACTACATTTGTATGAATATTTTCATTTAAATAATTGCAAAAACTTTTCATATAATACAAACCATTTATTCTTGACGCTACAGCTGTCAACTTTCTATTTTTATTATAAATTTTCGCATAATTATTTCTAGCTACAATAGTATTATTTTCAGTAATTTTAGAAAAACTCAATAAATTTCTTTTCATACCTTTTACCAAGTAAACATTCTCTAAATAAATCTCTGTCTTATCATAATATGTTTTAAATGTTGTTTTAACAATACCAACCTTAGTCGCTGTTAATATTTTATCGTCAGGCAAAATTACATCAACAGGATTTTCTAAGTTCTCACACTTGTAAAAGTATTTTTCATCACTGATAATATGATGTGAACACCCACTGTCTAACAACCACTCGATCATATTAGGATTCTTACTATTGTATTCACTTAAATTATTTACATTCACTACCTGCATTAACCATGCTTCATGCAATGTCTCGTTGTGAAGTTGTTGTTGTGATTCTCGTTGTTGATGGTTTGGTCCACGACCATAACCTCTATATGTTGCACTTCTACCGTAGCCTCTCGATGATCCTCGATGACCTCTTGGAGTTGACTGCTCGCCTCGTCTCTGGCTCTGCGGTACTTGCCAACAATCTCTAATATAATATCCAATTTTTCCGCATCTGTGGCACTTTCCTTTTGTTTTAACGTTAAACGTACTTGCGTCTGTTTTACTACCACATTTTTTCATATTTTTTTCACGAATTTTCGTTTTTACTAAATCAACATTCCTATTTTCTTCTGGCACTAAATCAATAAAGTCACCAATATAACAGTATTATGACGGCAATGCTTTTATCATATTAGGTTGGCAAGTATCTCCCTTCCGCTTTTCTTTTCTTTTCTTTTTTTTTTGTACATAGCCGCGAAATTCAAAGAGACGGAAGGCGGAAGGGAGATATTTGCCAACCTAATATATCGCATTTTTTCGTCTTCCGTTAGACTCGCTCCTGCAGCTTTTAATTCATTACATGCTTTTTCAAAATCAACAAAAAAAATCTTCTACAATACTGTAATTTTTCAATTTAATCTTATCTAGTTTGTTTCTATTTATTATCTGTAACGACGTTGATTTATTTGAATACATTTTTTCCAACTTTTTAATCATTTCAAAAGTCGTTTTACACTCATTTAGGTATTCGAGCTGCCTATCCGAAATTGCACTAATCAAAATAGTTTTTGCTTTTAAATCCAATTTTTTCCAAACACTTGTATCATCAGCCTCTTTTTTCATTCTTTGAGCAGGTTCATCACACTCTTTATATTCTAATAAATTTAATAATCTAAATTTCTAGCTACTAAAATTTGTACCATCAAAGACTGGAATTGCGACATCATCTACTTTTGAATATTTCGCCATTTTAAATTTTAAAAACTTATTTAACCAATTATTAATCGTAAATATTTAATTACAATAGTCTTTTCAATTATAAACATGTGCTCTTAACTATGAACATGTGATTAACCTCAAAAACTCGCCATGCGGTTTCATAACCCTTTCACTTTAATTTAACTTTATTTTATTTAAAACGTCACTTTATTCTCACCAAGGAACCAGGCGCACTGCTACCATGTTGTAATTTACTGTTGAGGTGTTCCATGGAATAACATTTAACGACGGTTTAATAAAATAATATATTTAACAATTAGAAATACACACACTTAGATTAATGTATACACAATATTATTTTCATATATGATACTGATACAACGACTGATACGACACTCTGGTTTACTGCCTGCTGTACCGGACTTTATATACATGTCTCTTATGTAATAACTTATATAACTCTGATTCTTATATAAATGATGAATCATTACAACATTTTACTTCATGAATGTCAATGTACTATATAACTAACATCTTTATTGAGGTTATTTTTATTATATTTGAAAATTTCAATCGTAAATTAATACTTTAAATAATTAATTATTCGTAAATTAATACCAGAAAAGTAACACTTTCTGAAAAATGAACAAAAAATACATCAAAATGAAACTCATACAACTAATTACTATCGCTTGAAAACTGCTGTATTAAGAAAGTATACTTTTCAAATATGTGTTTGGTCACTTTGGTTATAAAAAAGAACCTATTGTTAAGTCGTTTATAATCATTTTGTAAAAAATATAAGTTGGATTTTCACTTTGAGTAGACAAAGGGGACAATCATCGACGGACGAACGAAAGCTAATGATTTTTCATTACAAAAACTGAAAAACTCTACGGGAAATTGGGAAAATGGTTAATAAAAACCACGCTTCAATGCAATCTGTAATAAAAAGGTTTAAAAACGGCCAAAATGTTGACAATAAAGTCAGAAAGAGTCTCCATAAGATTTTTAATGGCCATGACGAGCGTTGGATTCTACGAAAAATTAAAGAAAATTCGAAAATTAGCTCGCCCAAATTGACTTTAGAAATTGAAAAGTATCTAAATAAAAAAGCAAGCCTCCAAACAATTCGCAATATACTAAATAAAAATGTGTTTCATGCTCCTATTGCCAGGAAGAAAAATTTCATAAATCTAGCCAATCCCAACAAAAGGTTAAGCTTCGTTTGGGAACATATTAATAAGAGTTTTGATTATTGGAAAGATGTTTTATTTACGGACGAAAGCAAATATAATTTATTTGGATCTAATGGGAGAAATAATGTATGGCAGAAGCCAAATACAGAAATGTTTTTAAAACACTTACATTCTACAGTCAAACGAGCAGTCATGTTATGGTATGGGGGTGTATGTCTACGAGAGGGGTTAGAAATATAATTTTATAGATGGCATTATGAAGTAAAATATTTATATTGTTCTATTAAGAAAAAATTTGAAAGCCAGTGCTCAAAAACTTGGGATTTTACAAACATTTAATTTTTATCAGGACAACGACCCCAAACACAAAGCTTATAAAACATGTAGTTGATTGTTATATAATTGCCCAAAAGTACTGGAAACACCACCATAACCACCTGATATAAGTGTGATTGAAAATCTATGGAATCACTTAAAAGTTTCCATTAGAATACACACTATTATTAATAACAATGATTTAAAAAAGCGTTATTAGAAGAATGGGGAAAAATTGATCTAGCTTATTGTGAACAATTAGTTAAATCCATCCCGAATCGTTTAAAGGCTATAAAAATTAATAAAGGCTACTCTACCAAGTACTAAAATAATTCAATCCATTGTAAATTTTAATTTAATAAATAATTTGTTAGTTGTATGAGTTTGATTTTGATGTATTTTTTGTTCATTTTTCAGAAATTGTTACTTTTTTTGAAATAAAAGTATTAATTTACGATTGAAATTTTCAAACATAATAAAAATAACCTTAATAAAGAAAATTTTTATTATATTAAAATATATGTGTAAAATTATCGGAAACAATTCTGTACGAGTTTCACTTTGACCCACTGTATATATATATATATATATATATATATATATATATATATATATATATATATATATATATATAAATATGTACGTACGCATATTTCAAACTATCCGGCATGGGGAATTTTAATCAAAAAATAATTTCTTTCATTTACGGTCGAAATGACTATATACTCAAATTACTAAAAAACAGTTTAATGCAGTTCAATTATTGTAGTGATGACCAAGGCTGAAATTTTCATTTTAATATTTTTAAAATATTGCCAATACTTCAGTAAAAGCTTTTAAATTAAGAGAAATAAGTATAATAATACTAGTTAAGTAAAATCGTTTTTTTTTTAAAAACTTTTACCATCGATTATGCAGTTTTAAACAGACATATTATTAATAGTATAATTAATTACAAAATTTAGTTTTAATGAAAGTATTAATATTTATTCACAAATATTGCTAGAAATTTGTTTATCTGGATATATTACATTCGATATTTTCATTAATTCTTCAAATGACACGTACAAAAAAAAATCAAGAAAGAAGATTGTATGTTTATAATAAATATTGATTTTAAATAATTATAATTTCCGTAACATTTTTTACAAATCGTAAGAAAATTTTATTACTGTAAATTATTTTTAGATATAAACTTTATTAACATGAAATATGAATTACTATAAATAATATTCAATTTTAATTAATGCAAAAAATATATTTTTTTTATAATTTGTAATTAATACATAATTAGAAATTATAAATTATGTTAATAAATACGTGAAAAATATATTTTTGTAATAAATAAGGTCGTATCTGTCACAAAGAGAAATTTGTTAGTTGTATTTTAAAAATTATTGAAGTGAATAAATAAAATTAATGAAACAAGGAAACTGAGATTTTTATATATATATATATATATATATATATATATATATATATATATGTATAAACTATTCTTTATTATACATTCTGTAGTATTCTATTGTGTTCAGTCCATTTTGAATCATTAATGCAAAATGCGATGTAGAACCACTTTGTAAGATTTATATTAGCTTGACTAGGCTTTTTTTGGAGGAAGAAACGATATGGATCAATAAATGTATGTTGGATAAAATTTACTATTCATTCAGTCGTCTTTCGTATTGTCATGTTAAAAGTTCATACTAAAAGAATTTGTATGACAATGAAATGTGGTAAAATATTTGATTGTGTTCATATAGAAGTAAGTGGAGAGCATTCTGAAACTATGTAATGTATTAAAACTATTTATGTGTACAAAAAAAATAAAAAAAGAACACTATTTTTGAAAGGAATCTTTGGTAGTTGGATTTAGGGATAAAATGATATTATTTTTAAAGAAATGTAATTAAAATAAATATTGGAATTTTTATTTTAATTTTTGATTTATATTTCAAAATTATTATTTGAACAATATGTTCTAAGACTATTAATAATAAATTTTATATATCGAATATATGACAAAGATTAAAATACAGAGAAAAAAATATATTCAAACAATGTCATGAAAATATTTTAGAACGTAAATGAGGCAGTGTTGATAAATAAAAAAAATCAATTAGGATAAAAATAATAAAAATGTATATTATATATATATATATATATAATGGTTAAATAAAAAGAATATATGATTTCACGGTGAAAATAATACTTATTACTGGAGTTTATATTTTAGGAATACAAAAAATTAAAAAAGATACGGTGATAATTAAAATACGAATCTAAAAGAATTCTAAGTATCAGTAAAAAAAAACAAAAAAAAAGAATTTCATCATATTATTATAAAAATCAGGGAATTTAATTGTTATCTGTTTTGTGAAATATTATCTTAATTGTTATTATTAATATAAAAGGCAAGAAAGAAAATATTATTGAATTGGTATTTAAATGTCTTAAATTAGGATGAAGAAAATAAATTAAATTACCGAGGATATTAACTTAAATACTAAGTTTAATGGTAATATAACAATATTGAAAATAAATATAATTCAATTAGAATTTGAAGTAAACAAATACAAAGAATTAGAATAAAAAAGTTTCACCTTTTAGAGTAAATAAAATTGTTATTAAAAATAATGCATAAATTGCGGAATAAATATGTTGAAAGTTCAATATATTTACAAAATAGTTATAAGATATAGAAACAAATAGATACAAATATAATTATAATGAATAATAATACAAATAATTCTGGTAAGTTTAAAGAGTAAATTAAATAACGATTTTATATTGATAATAATTCTCATCACAAAGGTAAATAATAATACTTTTCCTAACAATTTCATTTTTGTAATATTATAAAAATAAATAACTTCTATAAATATGCTTTTAAGAGACAAATATTTTTTAAAGAAAATGACGTATACTCCGGAAATGGCTTCATTTAATTGTTTAACAATTTAAGAAAATAACGAGTTATTATTTTGTATAAGTGATTTATTTTTGCAATTTAATACTGAAAAATAATTTTCAATGTGGATTTGTTCAAACTAGTTTTAATAAATTAGTTCTTTAAATTAATGACAGTTTACTAATCACAATTTAAAATGGATTTTAATAAATTACTGTTTCTTTTTTCAGCAAATTTGGTATATGATTTCAATTTCGATTATAGCAGATTCATTGAATCCATGTTTTGAAATTTATGAATATCTATATGAAATTTTGATATTCGAAAAACATTAATAAAAAAGAATAATTTAGAACATTTGATTGATTTTATAGACGATTTTATATGTTTTTTAATTTGTGAAGTAATTTTATTTTAATTATGTAAATGTACTTAAAAATTAACGATAACAATTGTTTAAATGTACTGTTTATGAAAGTGATAACCTAGTTGATTTTGAGATTTTTGAAATCATATATATATATATATATATATATATATATATATATATATATATATATATATATATATATATTCAGATAGGAAAAAGGTAAAACAAATTCACAAAATTAGAATGGACGAAAAAACGTATTGGAAGGTTAAAACTGGAAAAGTTTGTGAGATTCCATCGTCTCATAATAGACAGAAATAGGGTGTTGCTGATGATATGTATATATACATACATATATATTTTCATAATAGACATACTTTTTGTCATATTTTCATACATGTATATGTGTATGTATGTATAAATAAATATGTATCTTTCATACAGGTATATATTAAAAAATATCTTCTAGTAATAACTACAAAATACATAAATAATATTTGTAAAAATCTCTGCAATTACATATTTTTAAGAAGAGTTCAGGAGAACATACAAACGGTGAACATTTTTAAGAACTGTTAAAAACCTGAAGATGATAAATTAATTATAACATATATATATATATATATATATATATATATATATATATATATATATATATATATGTAAAGTTTTATTCATTATTAAAATATAAACAATGCAGTTAAAGACTAAAAATAACATTTAAATGAAATTAATCCTATTACATAATAACAATGTACAATATTTGCTGTAAATAATCGAGTGTTTAAATAATACATCAGCATATTTTATACAATTAAGAAATATACAAACCAATGAATTCTATTATTATAACTTAACATCTAGGTGTAAGTGCAAGTTGAAATCCATTTAAATTCCTTAAAATTAAAAAGCCAGCTTTTTGACATTGTTCAGGAGTTTCAAACGATTTGACTGAATATTTTCTCATTATCATTGATAAAATCGCTTTTTCTTCAAGCATTGCGAATTTTTGTCCTGGAAATAAAAAATATATTATGTACTATTTCAGTTATTAATTATTATTCTGATATTTTGTTTATTTAATATTTTATAAATTATGCTTTATGTGTAATTATATATACATATATGTCATATATTTTATATTTTGTAAAGTGTGTTCAATGTATGCTATATTATGTTTTTGTTCAAAATTGATGATTTTATTAGTAAAACAGTTTCTAAGAAGATAACATTCCTTAGTAAGTTTATATTTTATAAATCATTTTAATGAAAATAAATAAAAATATGTAAACTTTTTTAGTTCTTATTTTTTTATTCAATACGTTGTTTGTTTCATTAACTTATTTTATTTAACATACATAATAAATTTAAATAATATCTTAAACATTGTATTATTAAGTTATTCATATAAATATTTACTTATAAAAGACATTATATGGAAATAATGGAAAATATGAAACTTATTTATAAATTATATATAACATTTTTACTGATAAGAATGAAACAAAAAAAATATTCAAAATTGTTTTGCATATGAAATTATTTTGAGTATACAAAATTTATTGAGTTGTTTTGGAGTAAGTTGAACATCTTCAACATATTATATATTATATTGTCGTCTATATGACTGAAAATAGAATAAAAGCTTTTGTGAACGTATATATTATCATTATGGATTTTTTTAATTTTATTAAATTTGTTACCGATTCATCAAAATATTATTTATATATAAAAAACAGTTTATTTAATTATGTATACAACTAAATAATTTATTTATTATATGTTTGTATTATAGAGAAATTATTTTGTTTATAATTTAGATTTTTAAATATTTTTATGTTGTTTATTTTAGTAATACTGCTCAATAAAAAGAAAACAATAGTATTTTTTTCAAAAAGTATGTTTTTTTAATTAAAATAAAGTTTAATTTATTGTCAAGATTAGGAATTATTTATATCCGCATTATTTGTGAATATTTAATAAATTAATAAAATTAATAACTATTGAAGAAACTAAATTAAATATTTCATACTTAAATAATAACTTTATTTCTTTCATATAAATATTGATTAAATAATGGAAAAATATTATCTTATTATTTATTAACCCTTTTGTCAAAAGGTCCACATTTTAATGGATTATATATATATATAAATATATATATATATATATATATATATATATATATATTTGTATGTATGTATGTTCATAAATTAATGTAAATGAATTATTTTTTTATTTAAATAAATTCCATTGAAAATCTTTGTTACATAAATATCTTCATTGTAATAAAAATTTATACCATTGTTCAAATTACACATATTTTTAATATCTGTTTAACAATATTTTATTCAACCCAGGAAATAAAAATAACGGAGATAGAAAAAAAAACGCTGTAGGTATTTTATTCAAAAAACATGTTTTTGGTTTGTTTCATTAGACAATATTGATTTTTATTACGATATAATAAATATGTTTTTGAACGCTGTTTATAATCAACAGAGATTTTTATAAAAGAATGATCAAATAAAATTGTTTTTTAATGGTTTAATGTACTGTTTAAAAGTTGGAATTAAATAATGTCTATAATTGAAATTGTAAACACGACTAAAATAAAACTTTATTAATTTAATATATCTAATGTGATTAGTTTATGTTAGTGGAATGGAATATAAGATGTTGAATTAACTATGATTTTTTTTATTTAATTCAATTTATTCATTAGGTTATTGTTTATTTACCGTAAGATTTATTTTTTTTAAAAAAATATTAATTTAAAAGATTTTTTATGAAACATTTTTAAAATTTAACAAAGTTAATTGAAATATTATTACTACGTTTAAAATTGTTATGTATAAGTTTTTTTTTGATATTCAGTAAGTATAAATAAAATAACTATTAACTGCACATAAAAGAAAATTATTAAACAACAAATAAACGGTATCTAAATTACCCCATAATACATTTCATTCGAAGCTTTAAATTATAGAGTTATAAAACACTTAAAAGATGAATAATTTTTATAGTCAATGACTTAATTTCATTGAGCACTTATTTTATAATAAATAATTCATTTCGTAGCAACTGCAAAGTTTTAATTTTACTGTCTTTCTTATAATAAAAAAATATTTGAATAATAAACACCCGTTCTGTACTTGAATTTTACTTTTATATCAACGAATATTTGGTAATAAAAACTTGCACGAATTTATATTAAATTTTAAGTTAGATCAAGTATAAAATTATTAATAATTATTTGAATTTTAATTATGTCGTTCATGAACGAACAGTTATTCAAAAGAGATATATATATTTATATGTGTATGTGTGTGCTTGTGTTTGTATACATCGAACCAACAAAATTGAAACATTGGATAAGTTTTTGTCAGCACTTTTGGAAAAAATATACAATACATGTCTATTTAAAAGTTATACAAGGATCACTAAATAATTATCGTATCAATAATCTTATTTCATTGTCAACCCTTTGAGTTGAAATTATGAGTTTAGTTCCTATGAATTATTTCCAGGAAATTGAATACGAGCTAGGTCCATCAGAATTTGTAAAATAATAAAATTTCTTATTTTGGTATTGTATTTATTTATTTTTATAAACAAAATACTTAGTAATTTTGCAAATCATCTTAAAAGATGTACTTGCTTGAACATTAATGATAGAACAAAGGGTTAATATAATTATTGAATACAAATTATATTCTATTGAATCAATAAACTGAATGTTTATATATAAGTTGTTAACAGTTCTATCATTTATTTATAATCCAAATGAAAATATTTTCCCTTTTTAAAGTGTATTTTTAATCATGTTTAATATAAGTTATAATTACTGTATATACATATTAAATGTATTTATATCAAACGATATCGTTTGTTAATAATATAATTGACTAGAAGTGAAAACATACCTATACAGTTTCTTGGTCCTGCACTAAAAGGCATAAAAGCATAAGGATGACGGGAAGCAACGCGATCTGGTAAAAAGTTATCAGGATTGAATTCTAATGGATTAGGAAAATGATCTGGATCACGGTGAGCCGCATAAATGTGTATACCTAGAGATGTCCCTGTGGGGATGAAATAACCATCTGTAACAAAAAAGACGATATTCTTGTATATATGTACACACACACACACACACACACACACACACACACACACACACACACACACACACATATATATATATATATACATATACATATGTGTATGTATACATATGGAATAGAATAAAATAAAAAAAATAATTAATAAATTGAAAAATTAATAAGTATAAATAAAAACTAAATATTTTCCTTAGAATTGTTTAAAAATAAATTTTAATAAAAGAATAATTGTCATTTTTATTAAATTATTTTTTTATATTTGAAATTAGTCACATCAATTTTAATAAAAAAATATTTTAATTAATAGACAAACTATTAAAATTATGATTTTCAGAAAATAACTAGAAATATTTTTTTCATAAAAAAATAATATAAGGTGTTTTTTAAGCTTGACTGAATTTTATCAATTTTGATATAAAAAATATTTAAGATTACTCTTAAACATTTAAAAATAGTTTGTTCTATAATAATTTAAAAAATAAAAAAAATACTTTGCTTATAGTATTGTGACTATGGTATTTACTTACAAAGGAATCATTAGACATTGATTGAATTATTGTAAAAATTCATGTAAGTAATAAAAGTAATCAATACAGAAATTCATGCAATTTCTATTGGAATGTGAATAAACACAAAGAGTGGTTAATAAAAATAACTGAATATTAATAAATAATTTGGGATATATAGGTGTTTTTTAAGTATGATAGAACTTTAAATTGAATTCCTATCGAAAGTTCTATCAACCCAAAAACACTTTTATATTATATATATTATATATATATATATATATATATATATATATATATATATATATACAGTCACACACATACATATAAAAATAAAAAAAATGATATAAGGGTGATATAAATGATATAAGAGTGTTTTAGGTTAGATAGAATTTTCAATAGGGATTCAATTTAAAGTTCAATCAAGCTTAAAAAACATTTATATCATTTTTTTATGAAAAAAATATTTCTAGTTACTTATTTTCTGAAAACCATGATTTTAATAGTTTGTCTATTAATTAATTTTTTTATTAAAACTGATATGTAATTAATTTAAAATATAAAAAAATAATTTAATAAAAAAGACAATTATTCTTTTATTAAAATTTATTTTTAAACAAGTTAAAAATTGTTAATTTATAATCATTTTTAAAAGAAAAAGTTAAAATAAATGCTTATTCCTGTAAATTCGTTTTTTTATATACGAATATAACGCTTTTATGTGTAAGTTCTTATAGTCACTTTTCGTTTATTATTTTGTTACAGTTAGTTTTGACAAATATGTCATCTGCAGATAGTATTATGGATCTATATACTAGAAGATGACATATTTGTTGAAACTAGTTTTAGTAAGTTATTGAACGAATTGTTACACTTACGATTTAAACATAAAAGGGTTATATTTTAGTTATTATTATTTTATTCAGAGATGATTGAATATTTTTTTTTAAGAAATTGAAACATGTTTTTCAGTGCTGAAAAAATTTAAACAAGCGTTTAATAATTATCAGTTGTTAATTTTACTCATTGAGGAGCATTTTATGACTATTTTATTAAAGTATTGCATTTTAAAACTAAGATTTTATGTAGCACTTTAATAAAATAACAATTAAAATACTCATTAGTGAATTAAATGAATACTTAATAATAATTGGTCACTTTTAAAATTTTATTGTATTAGAATTACTGATTTATTTGGGTAAAATGGAGTTAACCACAGCTTTGAATAATTAAAGACTGAAACATAATTATAAATATTTGTCAATAATTATAGGGGATATAATTGTTTAATGTTCTATCTTTAGTACGAATTTAATACTTGTGAAATAATATTAATATACGTTTAATTTTGCTATTTAAAATTATTGATTGTTAAATATTAAATTCAAAAATATGTTACAAAATAAATAAGACATTTGTAAATTAGTTATTAGCTTTAATTTAATATAGTGGACCGATTTAACCATTGATACAAATTTAAGTTAAAATGTAAATTAACAAAAAGTTTTCATATAATTTCATTTGAGAATATGTACACAGAAATAAAATTTATTTGAATTTGTTTCTAACATATCCTGAAATGCTATTTTAGCACTCGTTCGTGTACAGTGTACGATGCAGACAAAGAAGCAGGTTTTTCGTGCCATTATTACCGGATAATAAAAATCACAAATAATCGTGTCGACAATCTTATAGCGAGCTTAACAGTCTCGTACCAGATAATACTGTCTTCTGACATCAGAATTCTGCACGTTAAGTCTACAGACCTTAGTCCCCTGTGAGTATCTGTGGCGTCTGTCACTAAATGTTATCCTGAGTGGTTTTGTTATCTTTATACAGATGAGCCTATTATTGTTCTGTTTTTTTATGTTAAATAATTATAATTTGAGAATATTTAAGTATGTATATATATATATATATATATATATATATATATATTTATTCTATGAATTTTCTTGAAAAACATTCTTATACATACAAAATTGCGTTAATTTATCTTTCACCTATCTCTCTCTCTATATATGTAAATACGTATTTATAAAAGTTGCATTATTTCTCTTGGTAACTAATTATTCAAATAAAATTGCTGAACTTCTTCTAGTTATAAATATAAATATATATACATATATATATATATATATATATATATATATATATATATATATATATATATATATATATATATATATATATATTTATATATATATATATATATATATATATACATACACACACACACACATATATATATATATATATATATACACACGTTAGTTTGTTAAGTCCATACCATTTTATTAATTGAGGTGAATAATAAATTACTCCTTTCTAGACATAACTATCATAAATGTTTTTATTGTGAGTATTAACCCTTATCGGAAGTTAGCATTTTGTACTTAACTTTCCGTTAGGTCGGAGATATATTTGAGTGCTTATTGTAAGAGAATAGTAACTAAGGTTATTTGATATAAAAAGATAGTTTTGTGTATAAAAATATTTATATTTACACTTTAAATGTTTACATTTGATTAAACATGTAATCTTCAAGTTTAAATGTCATTTATATTTTTTCAATGTGTGATATTTTTTTAAACATTTTCCTACATGAAGAAATGGTTTTCTGTTACTAGTTTCGCAGAAGTATATATCGTCTTTCTTCCACCAGGTAATTTCCAATTGGAACATACAAGCAGTCATTATGCTTCTCTTGGGAATGAGGTTGCAAGATATACAGCTTCATCACAAGAATTAAAATCACTTGCCGAATATTTAAAATTTTCACATATTTCACTACAACTATCACTGTTACTTCCTATATTGCTATAGTTTTCTTTATTCATTTTTGGAGGAATAAAATATTATAAGTAAAATAATTGCTGAAATATGACAGAACGTGTTATCTGCTATCGAGTAAGAATTAAACTGTAAAAAGATACAGTGTGTACATTCAGCAATGAGGACGTTGTTACTTGTTCAGACTTGTCACCTCACACGTGACATACGACTGATAGAGCAAAGTTGTAATGTCACGTCAGAGGTGACATACGACCGATAAGGGTTAATATGCTCCATAGTTTCTCATATTTCTAAATTGTATGTAATATTTTTTCTTTTGTATAGGCTGGTACAATTAAAAATGAAGGAAAGTAAAGAATAGTAAATGGTAGTAAGCCAGTAAATGTATATTCAAATTCTTCAGTCTTATTTAGATCACTTTATATATAAGGTTTAGATATTTTCTTTTATACTAAAGAAATAATCTATTAAACTTACTTATCTCATTTTAACTCTTACTGTTGTCATTTGAATGAACGTAATTAATTTTTAATAGTCTTCATTACATTTTTTGTTTCTTTCATTTGTTAACTTTTGTTTGTTCTTTTTCTTGTATCAGAATCCATTTTATTACTCATTTATACATGAACATACGAATTAGCTAGACAAATCTTTAGAAAATGTTATAATCGAAAAACACCGATTTCTAAATTAATTTAATTATTAAATAATAATTTCATATATTTGTGATTAAATTATTAAAGAAAAAAATACTTTATAATTTTAATAAATAGATATTTACTTTGAACAAAATTATTTGTTACTTATAAAATTATAAAAAAATCAAAATGTTAATATGTTTTATAATGGATCCATTTTTGGTGACTTTTAATTGCATTTGCACGTTACTGAATCGAATATAGGATTATCCAAATGTGACGCCTAGATTTATGTTTTATTAAAAAGAAACATGTGTATAGGGAAACCTGTGTGTAGTTTCTTTATAATAAAACACAAATTTAGGTGTTATATTTGGATGACCCGCTATATATATATATATATATATATATATATATATATATATATATATATATATATATATATGTACAAGATCGTTTCAAACAAATATGAAATTATTCTCAATTTCAATTTAGTATTCTTTACTATCCTTCAGTTTTAGGCTACCCTACATAAAAGAATATATTCTTATTCTAGATTTTTTTATAATAAAATAAAATAAAAACCAATTTGATAAATAAATGTACGTATACAAAAATTCATACTATATTTCTTTTAACAATTTTAAAAATTCTTAATGATATTAATAAATCAAAGATAAAAAATATTTATTTTATGCAAAAAAAAACATTCAACTTAGGTAAAATTTACCGGTTTAAAACCATTTCAAAGAATTTTATATATGTATATAATTTCATACCAGTTGATTTTGGTTATTATATACGATCATTTCGTGTAATGCGAAAAGTGTAAGTTGATAGCCGCAAACGATGTCGAAATATATATCATATATTATTTGGTAACGTGCACATCATAGTAATCGATATGCAGATATATAATGTTTTGTTCAGTCAAGTAAAATATTCTATGTGTACGCTTTTAACAATTGTGTTCAAGGAAATTTGATGTGTTCTTTCGTCTGGAACTAAGAACGTAATATAGTACTAAGGATGTATTTTATATGAGGGTGTAGGTTCGAAAATTTCACAACTGAAAGTTCTTTTGAGAATCGGAAGTTTTAAAGAAGATTCAATAATTTGTTAACCACATTGTATATGTGTACCGTTTGTGGTACGTGTAGACGTACTTTTTATATTCGATTATAAAAATTATTTACCATATATTTCTGTTTATTGAATAGTTTTGTATAAGTTGATTCATTTTTAATATTTATGTATACATTTTTTAACACATTTTAACAATGAAATATATATATTTATATATATATATATATATATATATATTTATATAATATAATTTAGATATTTATAAATATATTTATTAATGATTTTTTTATGTACACACCCACACAAATATATATATATATATATATATATAACTGTTTTAAATTTTCCTTTGATGTGTTCAGATCCTAGAATTATTTTATCATTTCTTTTTATTAAATACTTGGTCTTCTGTTAGCCTTTTACTACTTAGAGTTTTTTTTTTATATTTTTCCTTCAGTTTTTTCTGTCTTTCTCTTTTTTCTAAAAAAATATTTATTTTATCATAGTTTTTGCAAGCTATTATCATTTCCACTCCTTCTCATATATCCATACCAGGCTAATTGATATTTATCAATTTCTTTTGTGATCATTTTCGTTATTTTCATATATTTCTCAATTGGTGTGTAGTTCTTTTTGTAGTTTTGATGTTCTACAAAATCTTCTGAGCGTATCCATTTCTGCTACTCTTATATTTTTTCTTTGATCTTCATTAATTTACATCTTTCTACCTCTTATATTACTTATACTTTTTACGATTGTATTATAATTGTTAAGTTGTTTTTTTGTTTCAATATTTGTTGGGTTCACCATGTACAATAATTTTTTACAACTATTCTTTGTTTAACTAGATTTTTTTTGTGCAATTTTACCATCATCATGAATTGTTATTTTTAAGTCTTATATTATTTGAAATTTTGTATCACTTCCCAGTTAATATTTGGATCATCAATTGATAAATACTCAGTTTTTGAAACGTTGAGTTTTATTTTCTATTTTGTAAAATTTTCTTATAAATTCTGTCTTCTTTGTCTTGTACAATAACCAACTGGTCGTCAACGAACTGTAATGTGTATAATGTGTTGTTTTTATTGACATTAATTCACATTCAATTATATTCTTTTTCATATCTATGGCTGTTTCTATAAATATTTTAAATAATGTTTACGATTCATATTCCTCTTGTCTAATTTCTTAGTTGTTAATAAATCCTTTAGATAGACGTGTTCTTTGTCTAATTTTTGTAATAGGAATTTCATATAAATTTAGTAATGCTTTTATTAATTTTTGTAAATTCAATTGTATTACATTTATTAATTTTTAAGATTCTTTTTTAAAATTTAATTAAAAACTATTATGTTTTTTATTATTTTACCATTATATATATACGAGGGCCGTTTGATAAGTCCGTGTAAATTCCGAAAGATGGCACCACTGGTGCATATCGAGGTTATTTTGAATTAGTAGCACCTCTTGGAAGAACACACATCAAGTTTCAGCCATATCGCTCTATTCCTTTGTGTTTGACAATCGTTGGAATCAAGGAAATCGAGTGATTAATAATGAACGAAAAAGAATTTCGTGTGTTGATTAAACACTACTTCATTAAAGGCAAAACGCCTCAGGAGACTAAACAGAAGCTTGATAAACATTATTGACTCTGCACCTTTGATTAGTGCGGTTTATAAGTGGTTTCAAAATTTTTCGGAGTGGCCATATGAGCACAAGAGACGCTGAACGTTCTGGACGCCCTGTTGAGGTCACCACTCCAGAAATCATTGATAAAAATGATATTTGGATGACAGAAGATAGTGCGTGAGATTACTAGTGCTGTAGGCATCTCGTGTGAACGGGATTCATTTATTCCTCTTGTCTAATTTCGGTTTAGTTGTTAATAAATCCTTTAGATAGACCAGTTCTTGTCTAATTTTTGTAATAGGAATTTTATTATAAATTTTGTAAGTCCTCTTTCATCACGACAACGCACCAGCTCACACCTCAGCAGTTGTTAATTAAATAGTTCCAAATCGTTTCACATCCCCTATTCTCCAGAAATTGGACTATTATTTTTTAATCGCGGGAAAAAGATTTAATAAAAATTATTATGATTTTTTGGACAAATCCTAATTTCGGAAGGGATCAACAAACTAGAGCATATATATATATATATATCGAAAAAATATATATATATATATATATATATATATATATATATATATATATATATTAAAATTGTGCATTGGAATATAAACAACATTAGTGAATTTTTATAATTAACAATTTTTGAAAAATTTGAAGTTGTGGTAAGTTTTACTTAAAAATATTTTTTGTAAATTTAATGACATATTTTTAATGAATACAATACTGATGGAAAATATTAAGATAACATACCAATTATAGTATCTTCTTCTACTGTTCGACCAACTGTAGGAACACTTGGATATAATCTCATAGTTTCTTTAATTACACGTTCAAGATATTTCATTTCAGTTATATCTTGTTTCTCAATCGGTCTATCAGTTTCTTGAAATATCTCATCTAGTTCTTGATGCACTTTTGCTTGTATGTCTGGATAATTTCCTAGTACGAATAAACTCCAGCAAATGGCAGCCGTTGTTGTATCGTGGCCCTAAATTTAAAAAATAACTATTATTGATTTTCGTTTTAATTAATGTAAGTTTCTCTCTCTCTCTGTGTAATTGAGCGTGTGCTAATAGGCCCACACCCTCATTAATTATTAAATAATGATAGTAAATCATATTAATATAAGAAAGAGGATTAAACATTATTCGGTAATGATCTTTTTCTTTATTTTTTTATTCATTATAATAATAAAAAAGAGTATGTTTTATCTATTGTGTAGTAAATAACATTAATATAAAATCTTCGAAAATCAAAAAATACATGTATCATTTAAAAGAATAAATAAAAAGAAAAGTGAATTTTATAAATTAATATCTTACATACCATTGGTTTATTAATGTATCTTCACTCAAATAATACAAGATTTTATGAACATTTTTAATAATCATTTACTGCTCTTCTTATTTATATACAGTGTTTTGAAATTGATAATATCACCAGCAAAATGCTTATTAATGAATATAGTGAACAATGAGTGATTATTAAATGCTTTTAAGATCTTATGTTGATGTGAGAAATACATTTAAATGAAAAATATAATACAATAGTGTTTCATTTATCTGTGAGATTAAAAACAACAGTATATTTTCACACAATTACTACCCCAACACTACAAGATATTGTAAGTGTTTAATAATTATTTATTACTTACTTTATTTATTTATCAGATGATGTACATTTTATGGCAATATTATAATTATCAGAGTGCTGCAGTACAAAATCTCTAACAATAATGGCATTGATATTGAGTTTATAAATAAATAAGGTGAACAATAAATAATTATTGAACATTTTTAAAATATCTTGTGATGTTGGGGTGTGAAAGTGAATTTACCATAGTTTTAAAACAATTAGTGACAGCATATTTATAATTAGACAAAAATAATACGAAATGTTATTTTTAAAGACACATTAATAAATAAAATATAATTAATACTTATTTTATAGAATTTGAATAAATATGAAGTGATTTTCATATGATAAGAAATTTATATAAAATATCCATTAAAACTTTTCATCATATATGAATGATTCTGATAATGATGAATTGAATTTTTGCATATCTTGAATTTTTATCAAAAATAGTAATATTATAAAGGATTTATTTAATGTGATGATTATGGTATTTCATAGTGATTAATTAGAAAAAAAACTGAAAATAAATTTAAACAGAAACGTAAATAAATAATTATTTAATATAAAAATACATTAATATGGTCTTGGATGAAAATAAAATATATTTGAATTTATTATTTTTAATAACAAAAAGATAAATTAAGGTTTACCATATTAATCTAATGAAAAAAATGTTTTTAAATTCATTTAATTTATGTAAACTATTTCAATTTATGATTGGAAAATATTTTAATGACATCAATATGTTCAATATTTTTTTTTGTATAATTATATAAATGAAATATATTCAAACGATGTTCTTTTCCTTTAATGTTACATCTAAATTCAAGTGGATTAATGTCACTGATATGAAACATTTAATATGTCTCCTTCAGCAATAAATTAAATGGTTTGTGATATTGCACGATGACTAGTTTATACATGTTCATAGGATTTCAGTTAGTAAACAATACATCAGTTGCAGGGATTTATGTATTCAATGGTACAACATTGTGATGAAAGAAGAGCACAAGTCCACTCTATTCACCAAGTTATGAATTATATATAAAACTGCTGGATAGAATGATACATGGTATTTTTCTGATGCAGATATTACTATATTTTCAGTACAGTTGTATATTGTCTGGTCAGGTTGAAAAAAAACATTTCACAAACAGATTGCAATATTAAACATGTCTATCATTCAATAAATAAACAATTCTGTCTGTCTGTTAGGATTACAATTTTAGAATAAAAAAGTAATTATGAAAAATAATTTGATGATTATATGTTTCAGACATGTTCAATTAAAATTGTAGTTGTTTAATAAGAAATATGTACAT
>CP092094.1:22365000-22367500 GCA_029203775.1 Neoneuromus ignobilis | reverse complement strand
ATTACTTTTATTTAATCATAACTGATAATCAAATGAAATATTAATAAAAAAAGAGGAGACTTACTATTGATTTTTACCTAGGATTTTAAAAGTTTGAACTAAGCAATAGTATAAAAAATGTTAGTATTTTATACTATATTTAATAGAAAATATAATTATTTTAGAAAAATTAGTTTTATTTTTAAATATATATATATATATATATATATATATATATATATATAATAATGCATAAAATAATAGTACACATATAATAATTATCTAACAGTTCAGTTCGATCAACTTGCTATTAACTAATTACAATTTATTTATTTATTATGTGTTATAAATTCAAGTATATAAAATATGTAATATAGTATAGTATTATTATAATTGTAAAAACCTTTAAATGTACATATATATATATATAATATTATATATTTTTCTTTCATTATTTACTTAAATAATTAAAATTGTAGCTGAATTAGTTTTACTATTAATTTAGTATGTTTAGAAACTGGATTGGTTTTAAAAAAGAGTTTTCAAGAAAAAAGATATTGAATTTCAAAAATCAATTATAGAAACTTTGAAATCAATTATGGAATTGAAAACAATTCAAAAAATATTTGAACACATTTCAAATCATTTCTTCATATATTTTTAAAATAAATGTTTGAATAATATTTAACTTATGATACTATTTTTAAATAAGTTTAAAATTTGTACCTCAAACATGAAAGTATCAGTCTCTTCTCGTATTTCTTCATCAGTCAACTTGACACCATTTAGAGATGCATCTAAGAGAATATCCAAAAAGGCCAGTCGTTTTTTCTGTCCTAAA
This sequence comes from Neoneuromus ignobilis, assembly GCA_029203775.1. Lineage (NCBI taxonomy): Eukaryota > Metazoa > Arthropoda > Insecta > Megaloptera > Corydalidae > Neoneuromus > Neoneuromus ignobilis. Next base: position 22,366,680 of record CP092094.1, on the reverse strand, counting down.
ATTATAAAATATTGATAATATAATTCAATTGTGACAATCATTATTTTCTGTTTTAGTATATATAATTGAAAATTTATATTATTTATACATAATATTACTTCCCAATCAAATTGTATTAGATTAAAAAATATTTTTTTTTACTTATTTTATGATGAGATTTTTAGTTTAAAAACAGTTGTTAAAATCTTCAACAAGGAATGAATTTTGTATATATGAAAATAAAATTAAGTAAAAGAAGTAATTCATAAAATAATTAATATTTTACTGAAAGTAAATTAAATCATTCCACAATGTAATTCTTCACAATGTAATAAAAGTATACTTCAATGAAGTATATATATATATATATATATATATATATATATATATATATATATATATATATAAAACCTATAAGCACTACAGCACTTGTAGAGCCCAGGTCATTTCCGACAAAGTCAAAGCTACGAGACAGTTATGTTTTTTATGAGATGAGGTTGTCTACCCCAGATCCAATCTCCAATTTGAAACTTGAGGAACTTTCTGATCGGGGTTCGAACGCAGTCTCTTGCATGACAGGTAGAGATGTAAGCCTCTATTTTACCGTTAGATTTATATATATATATATATATATATATATAAATTATATTTAAAAATAATAATTACCTAGTATTTCATATTCTTCGTCCGGTTCTGTTTTTTGTTGTTGTGAATTACGCATTTGCTTTCGTTCTTGAATTACCTAAAAAGATATTGATTTAGTATTTTTTGCATATAATTTTTCACATTTTATAAACAAAATTGTTCAATAAATAATTATAACATTTATTTAAATATGTGCATTTGTGTAATTAAAAAGAATTATTTTATTTTATGAGACCAAGAAAAATATTTATTCAATTTACTTTATTAAAATATTATATTATGAAATAATTGTCTTTATTTTTATATTTTTTATGATGAATATATGTGTTCATTTGAAATTCGTTTTATTTTTACACTTTTTATACAAATGATAAATATTTCTGTATACTAGAAGTTCGTTTTCAATTCAGTAATTTCCTTCTTTGCATTTAGGTCTTTTAAATATGAAGTTTAAAAATTACTCGTCGTAGTAAATTCTCTCTTACTGCAATTTTTAATAGCTTATATCATTTAAGTTATCTGACAACTTTTTATAGTTTTCATTTTAAAAAAATATTTTAATAGATATGATATTAATAAAATATAATTTTTAAAATTTCATTAGTACTTCTTTTTAAATAAAAATTATTTCAAAAATTACTAAGAAACTTTACAATTTACAAAATTTAATTGACAATAACAACAAATTAAAAGTTTATATAGCTAATTAGAACGTTATTGATAATTTATATAACTCTTTAATTAATTACTAATAACTGACACTTGATAATCAGTTAATAGTATTTTACATTCTTAGTGTATATATTATAGGGTAATATTAAGATAATAAAATTTTTAATGGCAATTTTAATGAAGTTTAAAACGTCTGTAAAATTTTATTAATTTACTTCGTTCGTTTTGTAGACGATTGTATTTAATATTTGTTTGAAAATTCGAACAGGTAGATAATAAAACATGTTTAAACTATTAAGTAAATGTTTATTTGCTTTCGTAGATAAAAAATGTTATATATTACTATTAAATATAAACTATGAATGAAAATATAACACGACCGTT
>CP092094.1:22255000-22360000 GCA_029203775.1 Neoneuromus ignobilis | reverse complement strand
AAGTAATTATTGAACATTTTATGACATACTGTGGTATTGGGGATGTTAATTAAGTTGTATTAATCTAAATTACTTTTTTCATGACATTGAAATCAATTAAATATTTATATTTATTTTATTCTTTTATTTAATTTTTTTCTGTAGAGCTACTGTTCTTTTATATTATTTTTTCCATTGCTAAAAATCAAAATTTTGGTCTTTTTATATCGATTTTTAATTTTTACTCCTTATAATATTATTCAAATCAATTCGTCTACTTTGTAGTTTTATTATTATTGTATTTACTAATATATATATATATATATATATATATATATATATATATATATATATATAATATCTGTATATTTATATATGAATGTATAAGGTTCTGTTTGCAATAATATTTTATTTTTTATTACATATCCGTTAGCTCTATGCAAGTTTTCATCCATGATCATTTGTTCTGTCACCATTTGAATTCAAGATATGTACTGTGACAGATGTATTGCAGGTAAAAGCTCACTGTCTGACGCTATCATGAGTTATTATGTTTCATCACAGTGACAGTTTGACACTGTCGTGGAGTGACGTCAAATATAATTGACGAAACGTTGTGGTAAAACAGATAGAAATGTTTCTATAGAGAATGAAAGATAGTAGAAACGTATGAAAATTAAATGTTAAATAATAACAGCATCAGATGAAACTAATTCCAGTGCAAATTCGAGTTTTCATAAAATTATTACTGACTGTGAAATATGAGAGCTTTAATTTATTTTATTTTTAGAAAAAATATAAAGGAAAAATAGATTTGACAATGTGAACAAAAAAGTTGGATATATTCTGAAAATACATGAAGTTTTTTTCGTTGACAAACTGGTTTGAAATTGATTTATTGTGAAAAATTATACGTTTATAAACTCAAAATATTCAAAGTATAAATCAATTCATTCCATTAACTAACCATAAAATGTAATTAGTACTTTATATATTATGATTTATTAAATATGGTTTAAATGGTAACGTGTAATTTTTAATTGTAAAAAAGGTAAAATGTTTTTTTTATTTTGTTTTTAAATCCATGATTATGACTACTAGGCATGCATCACTGCTTGTAATGCGTTCGATCTCCGGTCGGAGAGTGCTATAAGTTAATTATGATTTGGGTAAGGGATCGACAATCTCATTTCATAAAAAGAAAATAATCACCGCGAAACTACGACAAAAAAAGATCTATTAAGTTAGCATCATCAGAAAGGCTAACGCTTATAAGGGCTATAGCTTCGAGAAAGATAACGATTATAACTATTAAAGTGATTAACTAGGATTGTGGAAATTTTAAATATTAGAATTTTTAAATATTTTAATTAAGAAAAATACTTTTGCTGCACGTTTTAAATACTGTTAACATTTTTAAAAATAAATATTAGAATGTTTAAAGTTTTTATGAAGCATTTTTTTTTATTACTTAATATTTTTGCATTCATAATAAATAGAAGTGATTTTAAAAATATTTTGTTCTTTATATTTTTGGTTAATATATGGAATTTATTAAAATAATAAGTGATATACATATACATACAGGGTCATCCAAATGTGACGCACAGATTTGTGTTTTGTTAAAAAGAAATATGTGTATAGGGTGATGTTTAAGAAAATATATGTATAGTTTTTTTTATTTCTTTTTAATAAAACAAATTTAGATGTATTTGGTTGACTCTCTCTCTCTCTATATATATATATAAATTTACAAAAATATATCTAAAAAAAACATAGTTTATTTGGAAAATACTTTGTAAATTGATGAATCAGTTTTTTGATAATATATTTTATTTTTTTAAAAAAATAATAAATAAAATTAAAATAAATATGGTTTCATATCACTCTGAACATTAATGGGAAGATATATATATATATATACATATATATATATATATATATATATATATATATATAAATATATTGGATTGAATTTAAACCTTTTTAGAAAATAATAAATTCTGATATGAATTTAATTTAAGATTTTCAATGATGTAACTGAAATAAACTTTGAGGCAATTGTCCTTTCATGTAGACGTGTCGAACGAAATTTGCCGATTGTGACCTTAGTAATTAAATTATATTGGGACTGGACTGTAGGCGAAAAATAAAATCGAATTATTGTTACCCTATCGACCGTGACTAATTATCAATACGACTTTTGTTAAATTTATTAACATAGTTACACTATTTAATGGATAAATGTTTGTACGTTCTCGATCGAACTGTATTTTAATATTGTACTATTTAATCCCCAGAAAAATCCTTAATTTATAATACATAGACGATTCGGTTTCGTATCCTGCAAAATGTACATTTATTTGTTAATGGATTTATCCATGTTCTATATGTATTAATGAATATTGCAGATTTGGACTATTAAAAGTCGAGTTAATAATTAAGTATACATATTGTAATTAATGAATATTTATATATATATATATATATATATATATATATATATATATATATATAGGGTGGTCCAAATAAAAATAAAGGGCTTATTAGATGTATATTTATTTACTTATTGACATTTATTATTATTTACTCTCTTTTAGTCTTATTTGGACTTTCTCTCTCTCTCTCTCTCTCTCTATATATATATATATAGAGAGAGAGAGAGAGAGAAAGAGTTTTTCAATAAGAATATCAGAACTTTGACAGCTAGCGGCAGTCATATTTGATTTTTTAAGCTTATTTTGACATTTCAACTCAGTACAGTTTGGAAAATTATCATAAAACATTTAACATTTCAACAACGTTTTTAAGTTGTAAAAATTTGAATAGACTTATTGAAACAAAAGTTTAATAAATCCATTACCTCACGAAATTGACTCATCAATTTGCCCACCAAGATCATGTGATCTAACTCCATTGGATTATTTTCTGCGGGTTTATGTGAAATCATTAGTTTATAATGATAAACTGCATACAACAGAAACATTAAACATAAACATTTAATGTGTAGTTTATGAAATTGGACGACAATTATGTGAAAGAGTGACTAAAATTGGACTAAATGAATGCACTATGTTAAGCGAAATCGTGGTAGCCATATGGGTGAAATTGTATTCCATTATTAATTCCATAGAGTATACTTAAAAATAAAAGGAAATAAATAACTAATTAATTAAATACTTTTTGTTTTATTTCTATTTAAACTACTGAAGCGGTTATTGGAATCCCCCCCTCTATATATATAGAGAGAGATCTATCTCTTTCTCTAGAAAGAGAGAGAGGGAAATCAACAAAGAAGAAAAAATAGTTACAAATTATTAATAGATGTTTTTGCGTGTTTGAATATAATTCATTAGTAAATAAATATTTTTCTATATTGACTTTATTAGATTAATATAACATTTCTTAGAATATTTTAATTAGTCAATGAACTTTCCGAAATTAAATATATTGTTTTAAAAGATAAATATACCGTGTTTGAATTTTTATTAAAATATTTAAATTTACAGTAAAACGTAGTGTTTAATTTCTTTTAAATGAGAGTATGTTTTTCAAACCTTTGTTTTTCAATTCGCCTGAAATTATTCTCGCATTACTGTTGACTGATCTTTTTTCTCTTTACACAAAATTCGTTTCTAAAAAGGACTCATTATTTTTAACAAATCTGTTCTGTTCCGTTTGTTCAATTCCGTTCGTTCTTGGAACGGTTACTTTTAATATGGTCTGAGATCGTTGACATGCGAACATCATAAGTGTTAATAAAATGTATTAGCTAACAGTCAAGAAGTAACCAGACGTGAATTCCACCATACAATTTTCCGAAAGTGGTAATTTTGGCAACACGCAGTTAGAATTGGTTCGTCGTGAGGATGTGAGCGGGGCAAAGAGCGGATTCATTTGAATATTAATGGCGCCTCGAGTCAGGCCCATTACACGCATGATAAGATCTGGTCTCCCGTTCGCCCGCCTTCCGCCTTTAGTCGTCGCCGGAGCCAGAACCGCTCCGGATAACGCGAATAATTGAAACAAAAGATCGCAGAGATTGCTTCACTGCCGCCGTCTTTTGTCCGTGACTGAATCATTACAGTCGGCGATTGTTACGTGGCTCGGTGCGTCGTGCCACCGCTTTATGTCTTCTTGTTTTGGTGTGCGCGCTCTTTAAAACAACTATGCAGTCAACGGCGCTTATGCTGTCACTAAAGGTTAAACAAAATAAGCGGAGGAGCTTTATCGTTTTCAAAACATTATGTTTGTCATTTGAACATGCATCTTATATACGGAATGTTTCACTCAATTTACTGAAATTGCGGTCTTAATGGTATATTAATTATCGAAAATACGACAAAACTGCTAATTCTGTTAACTGTTGAAGCAAAATACTACAATTAAATGAAGACAGTATTTTAGTTCACAGAAATATAGCTATTTTATTAGCATTGCCGAAGACATCATCGACATTTATTTTAGTTTTATATATATATATATATATATATATATATATATAATATAATATTATTATTAACAACAATCACACATTTTATAGGGTCATCCTAATGTGACTCCTAGATTTGTATTTTATTAAAAAAGAAACTATACACATTTTTCTTTTTAATAAAACACAAATTTAAGCGTCACATTTGGATTGCCCTATATTTCATTATTATTACTTTTTGTATCAAAAAATACTCTTCTGAATTAATGTTTTATTATTTTCTTAACAATGTTATATTCTGAATTTCAGAATCAAATTTATTGATTTTTTGAGAATTTCATTATTTTAAAATCATTTATAATGTAAATAGTATAACATATTTTTATATTTATATTTAAATATTTTAAACAGGTAACACATGTTTTATCTTAACAAAATACAGCTGGGTCTGTTTTTGTGCGGATTATTTTAATGCGATTTTGAAGTTATGCGATTCATATTTCTTCTTAGTATCTTTTTATATGATTTTTTTAATAATTCCTTTAAGCGGTTATTTAATTCAATGAAGAGCTCTTCAGTTTTATGAACAAAAGAAGGAATCAGAGCCATTTACTTCAAACTTATAAGGAATTTTCGGCTAGCAAAGGATTGTTAACCGGGTTTTTAAAAGGGAATGCACTGCATAACGTAAAGATTACGGGCGCGATGAAGAAACTACCATTTTTTTTAAACAATATTACGTTAAACGCACTTTTCAATTTATATTGGATAAACTAGAAAATGAGTCAATAACAGTAACTGACGCTTGGAAAAAAAATTCTATCTTTGACTGTATAAATCATGTTGCATTTGCTATTACTCAAATAAAACAACACCCTTTAAATGCCTATTGGAAAAAGGGTTGGCCTACATGTCTTGAAAACAATGCAGCTATTCACTTTCTTTTTTATTTTCTTATTTTTATTCTAAACAGTGCAGATATTATTGCGATGATAATTAAAATATGTATGAAAAATTCTAAAATAAATTACACATATGTACATATTGCGTTGAAAAAAATTAAATAGTTAATTAAAAAATAAAGTAAAAAGCTTGGTTTTGTATCAATATTTTGCAGATATTTGTATTTTTTTTTAAACATTATTTCCTGATTTTTTTATGCGAATTTTAGAGTAATTTCACTTTATAGCTTTGGTTTTATGCGGTTTTCAAAAATTATAGAACGTATCCCTAATTTTTCAATGTAAATTAAGTATTTTTTATGCAATTTTTTTTAGTGCGGTTTTCTGCGGAACGTATCTACCGCATAAAAACAGACTCAGGTGTAAATGAAAATTCGTTTATGAAAAGCATTATGTATAAAACATGCTTTTAGTAACAGTTTCTTGTAACATATAAAATTTTTATATATAAATTTGAGATAAAAAATTAGTTGTAATGTAATTATATCGGTATTGGAGATATATTTTTTATTTTCTTCTTTGTATTATATATATATATATATATATATATATATATATATATATATATACATATACATTCATATGAACTCATATGAATATACAATTACAATACAGAATTGATCTGAATCTTTAGTTGATGGAAGAGTAGCTTGATGACAATAACGTCAATAATCAGTCAACCATGTGATATTGGATATCTGATTAAAGTAATTATTGATAATGGTGAACTAATACTGTTCTAATAAATAGAGTTATAACTAATCAAGTTAATGTAAACGGACCGTGTTTGTTAAATGACTTACTTGTATATGATTTATTATATATATATATATATATATATATATATATATATATATATATATATATATATACACACACAAACGTTCGAGGGTCGTTTGATAAGTATGGTAAAAAAGTAAAAAAACTAAACTGAAAAATTTAATTAAATTAATCAATTAATTAACTTAAACAATAAATAAATTTACCATACTTATCAAACGACCCATGTATACACATGTATATATATATATATATATATATATATTAGGTTGTCAAATATCTCCCTTCCGCCTTTTTGTCTTTTGAATATGTATATGACAACATAATATATTGATTAGTGGTAGACATTTTGGTTTTAATGTACGAACTAAAAATATTTTTTTTTATTAAATTGTCAATATACTTTCCATTATTTCTTATTTTCTCTGCTATATCTTTAGAAATGTCATTTATTCCATCCTCAGTAAAGATATTTATTTGAATACAAATTTTTGTGACACATAATTTTATTTTTTCACATGAATTTTTTTTTCTTCATTAGTATATTTTTTTAAGATAGCAGTAGATGATAATCTAATAGTATGAGATTGAGTGAAAAGAGATAATATGTAATTTGATTTTTTTTAGCTAAAAACTTTAAGCTTAATTTTTTTTGGGTATTCAATTCATATGTGGTCTTGAATTATTTTAATTAAAAATAACACCTTTCCCATTCACTAAGACTGATTTTTTTCATATAAAAATACTTTGAATTAATAGTTTCATTAAGTTTTAAAATTTCAAAAGATACCTTGTCTTTGCAATCCTACCAATAATATAATATATTGTTATCCAAATGTGACGCCTAGATGTGTGTTTAACACATATTCGTCGGGTAACTTTTTGCACCGCCATTCACCAAATGCCGGCATTTTTTTATACCCAATACAGACTTATACAGTTTTACTTTGTTTTTGATTACATTTGCACCGTTATGCGATGCAACTGAAGCTAAAATCAGTTTTCTCATGACATTATCTCTGTTTGGTTAAAATTATAATTTAATATATTCAGAATTAAGAGAACAAAAATCAATTATTCTCTGTAATATACAAATGACGAATTTTCGTCATTTGGCTGTGGGTGATTCTCTGGAAGATGACAAATTTTCGTCAAGCGGACGAATATGTGTTAATTAGAAAGAATTAAAAGAAACTATACACATGTTTCCCTATACACATGTTCCTTTTTAATAAAACACAAATTTATATTTGGATGACCATATACTTAACATTATATTTATATAATTTAGAAATTTGATATAATAAAAAATTACATATTTTAAAATATAGTAAATTGTGGGATAATATTTATAGTTTTTGTTACTTTTAAATATATTATATTATTGTATTTATCATTGTTAAATATTTATTTAATATTATAAAATAGCAATGATATGAATGTTTTTTATGAAAAAATATGTTTATGAATAATATATAATAATAATCGTTGATTATATTGTTATTCGTGTAATAATTTGAAATTATATATAATATTATATATAATTAAAATTTTTGACTGTTTATATTACTACATGTATTCTGTATTGATTAAAATCAAAATCAAAATATAGTAGAAAATTTTAATTAATTATTTGTAACGTAGTATTATTGAAAACAGATATATTAAATGTATGCTAAATATTAATTTATTAAACAATATTCGTAAAATTATATGAAATTCGTGAATTTTGATTAATATTATAATTTAAACATTCAATTTCCAAAATTATTTGAAAATCTATCCTAAAAATGACTAACTTCTATTATAATATAATATATTATTCAATACATATAAATGGGTAAATTGTTTTTAAAAACGATTTAATGTCTTTAAATTAGTCAAATTTTAGATATTATTTTTTGTTACAGTAAAAGTATATTTAAAATACGAATTCAATTGACAATTTATGTAGTTTTGCATGTAACTTTTACGAAAATTATTTTTTAAGAAATATATTCTGTTTGTACCAAAATGCTTATTTTTGAAATGTGAATATATTAATTCAAAGTTTTAGTCATATTCAATAATTAAGCAGTGTATTAGAGCAATATTTGAAATATTTGGCTATTATAGTTAAATATAACATTGTGTGTATATTGTTTATAAACATGTTAATGTAATTTCCATTGAAGCATGTTATTACAGTACTAAAGGTTCCTATGGATTATGTAATAGAGGTGAATGGGTTGTTTTGTATACCTTGTGTTACATGAACGACGAAATTATGTTGAATTGAATTCTAAGTTGAAAATCGATAGAACATAATGAAGGAGAATCAGAAAATATAGATTCTGATTGTTCGATTAGTTTATCAACAAAATAGCTTATGCTAATATTTTCAAAGATTTTAATATAAGATTGTATTAGATTTAAATATTGTACTTATATATATATATATATATATATATATATATATATATATATATATATTAATATATAGTTCGACTTGCAGGTGAAGGAATTTCATCCCCTCGAATATTTCAATTCTTTATACGAATCAATTTACTAGTTTATTTCATTAATTTTTTGTTTTGTTGTTATCTCAAACAATTTGTTAACATTATTTTTTAAAGATTTCATATCAGCTTACTCTTTAAAAAGATTTTGTTAATTAATTATTTCTTGTGAAGTTTGTTTTGAAAATTAAATTTAATTGTAAATATTTAATTTGGTATAACGAATTGTAAATTTTCCAAGAAATATAAAAAAAATATTTTATTCTTCTTTAAACATTTTTTATCATTTATTATTTTTATTTTTTTTATTAATGTTAAATTAAAAAAAATATAAGAATATTTATTAATTAAGAATTTTATGAATTCTCGAAGAAAATATTAATGGGTTGTTTAGAATATTATAAACTTGAAGAAAATTTTAAGATTCAAAATGAGTATTTAGAATCTTGTAAATTATTTCCATTAATAATATATATATATATATATATATATATATATATATATTCAAATTTGGGTTATTTAATGATTTATTACTTCATTGGCTATTTAATGGTATTCACAATATACTCATGAATATCAGGATGGAATATTGACCAATAAATCATGAGTATGAATCCAGGATTACAGAATGTCATCTTTCATTATAAAAGCGATTGTCTCAAGTGATTAATTACTTTACATCTTACCAACGTTTTTTTAACAATTTTAAAAAAGTACTAATGCTTAATCTTTAACTTACGATTAGCTATATAAACGATAGTTTTTCATTTAAACAAATTGCAAAGAACACTTAAAACTATTAAAACGAGTGAATATAGTAAATGTTGTATTAAAAAAGAATGTAACTGAATAATAAATGAATATTTTTATTTGTTCTAAACGAATGCATTCAAGTTACTGCAAAATGTAATGTGTTGAAATCACTTTTGGTAAACAAATAAGAGATTTGAAGCAGTTCACTGGTATGAGACTTTTATAAGAAAACGTTTCTCTGAAAATGGAACGAATAGTGATATCTTCACATAATTCAAAGTGTATTTATTCGTTTTGTGCTCTCATGAAGTGCATACGTGTTATTCTATAATGCTTGTATATGAGAACAAAAGATATGATGCTCTTATATACGTATAAATACACACACACACACATACATTCATATATATATATATATATATATATATATATATATCATAAATCAACTTTGTAAGTTCATGTGATTGTCTTCCATACCACTCACTTGTGTGTTTTATTTAGAAACGTGATATAACGTTGGTGTCTTGTGACTAGTAAAGTTTCTTGCTTTGACTAGTCATAAACAACCACTATGTTATTGAGTAAAATGGTGTTGGATTTATTCACAATATCATATTTTTCTAGATTTATTTGTATAATATACATAACAGTAAAGTAATTTTTTTATTTGAAAGTTGTGGTTTTTGCAGTTCTTAAGAAGAAAAGTAATAATTATATATATAAGGTGGCCCAGTGAGACTGAAGGATTTAGGTATATATTTACTTTTTTATAATCATTTAGTCTTATTTGGGTTACTTTATATTATTGGTGTAGAATAATAATTAATTTATAAACAGAATTTCAATAATACATCTATAACAATATAGACAATATAAAATTAAAACATTATTGATATTTTACATAACAATTAATTATATTTCACTATTAGCAAAGATCTGTCAATGTAACTGACTATTTCAAAAATAATAGTTATTTGTTTATAATAGGATTTCTAATAAATATTTAATATTTTCTATAAATTAAAAGTATTATTTAAGTAACAATATTTGTTTTGATTTTTGGATAAATTCACTTTAAGATAAATAAATCATTTACTTTAAAATTGCAAGATTTTATAAATGTGTTTAATTACCATTTATTGTCACAGAAATTTTAATCTGAAGAGGGAAATAAAATTCAAAAAGATAAATTTGTTATGAATGAAAAAAATGATTAAAAGCTAAAATGTGGATTAATCGTGTAAAATGTTCTGAGTTCGTGACAATTATTTAAATCTAAGTGTTATCATTTATGGACCTTTTGATAGATTATTTCTATGTAAGTTGAAAAAATGGAATAGAAATAGTATGAACTGATGGATATCCAGGCATTGAAATACTTGAAAATGTGTTTATTATTAATGAAATAAATAGTAGAAAATGATTTGAAATTGTCGAATTTTGATTATCACAATGTTTTTGTTTTAGACCAAAATGGTTTGGAATATGTGGTAAAAAGTTGAATGAAGAGTACACGAAGAGGAGATTGAATATCAACTTAATATCAAAATAAAATACATTTGTATAGGAATAAATATTTCAGACTTGATAGTAGAATTTAATATATTAAAAGAGTGCAATAAATGACTGACAATTGTGTAAAAGATATAAATAATATAATTTTTAAATAAAAACAAGCCATAAGGACTTGACGCAGTATAATATAGAATAGTAACATTTTATAAGAAAATGAAAGGAGAGTTTATGATAGCATAGTTAAGAACATTTTGTTATATGATACGGAGATATGGTCATTAATAAATAGAATCAGAGTAGTAGAAGTAAATTATCTGAAATATTTAAAATTTACAGTGAGAATAGAACAAAGAATAAATTGGTATAGCAAAGGATGTGAATTACAATAGTTGTCACGAAAAATTCAAGAAAATAGGGCTTTATAGTGGTTTGGATAAGTGTAAATGATGTAAAATAAAAGGTGATGATCTACGAAGATTTTATAATGAACACTAAAGGAAAAAAGAAAATTAAGAAGATCCTCAATTATATAGTAAATTTATATCTACAATTCTTAAAAAGAAAAAGGATTACAAAATGATGATTGGGATAACAGAAGACTCTAAACTCTTAATAGAGGGAAATGGTATAAAAGAGAAGAGAAAGAATTTTGTTAAAATATAAATATGGACTAAAAATTATTATAGTACACTTACAGAAATAATGACTGTATAAAATGAAAATTATTTTTCATTATTTTTTTTATAATGTATATATATATATATATATAAATTTATTTATAAAATTTTAATAAATGTTGATATGTTATAAATCAAATTTATTTATATTCGAATTTAAAGTTTTTGCAAAAAATAATATTTATTTTTAGTAAAATCGAATTCTTTTGTGTATAAATTCGATATAGGTACAATATTGTAAAATATGTATCTAATATCCGGCTTTATTCCTATGCAAATATTTACATGCCAATATTTGAATTTTATATTTTTACAAATATACATACACACACACCAATATATATATATATATATATATATATATATATATATATATATATATATATATATATATATATATAGTTTAAAAGATTATTGATAAAGTTCGATTTACTATTTGAAACATTTTTCCAATAAGAAATATATTATTACACTTTTTTCAACAAAATTATTAAAAGTGTTTTTTTATATAAAATATTTTTTCAATACAATTCAATTAATAAAGATTTTTAAATGATTTAATTTAATGTTACGTTTTTTTTTTAATTATTGTAAACATTTTATTTATTCGTTTTTATTAAAAGGTATATTTATGTTATTCATCAAGGTTTTAATTAAAATATTTATAAAACTTGGTGTATAGAGTGGTTTTCTTAAATGAAGTAAATATGACTATTGAGGAGAAAACAAATGTATATAAAAAACACAACATGCAATTAAAAAAATCGGTCTAAACATTTCAGTATAATACAGTAACATCTGATTTTTTTAATTAATTACAAGAAGAAACATTTTCATGTCGTATTTTTTTTTAATTAAAGACTAATGACTAACGTAAAACTGTAGTTTGTGTCGTGTAAAAGTATCAGAAATACTAAGAAGATAACACCATATTGAGTACACAAACTGAACAGAAATAAATAAATGTAAAAAGGATTTCAAATGATGAATGAACTAAACATTTGCTACATAGATAGGAAATTGAGGATTAAACTGACAGTGGAAATAAATTCAATTCGATAAATTACTGCGATTATATGGTTGACGTATTTTTTTTATATGAAATGTTTACCAATATCAATTTCAAACACATTTTTTTAAAAAAAGCGATGAGGATATCATATCTTTCGATGGAATTTCTCGCTACATAAATTTCATATAGGGTAACGTACTGTACAATGGAAATTCAGTTTGTTCAATTGAATGTTTTTTGAAAATTACCTATATTAATGGAATTGTTATGTATTTTCATTGTTATTATGTACCTAATGTAAAAATAAATATTTTTTAATTTTTTCAAAAAAATATCACAAACATAAATTAGAGAAAACTAATTAAAATATGAAAATTAATATTTTTTATAATTTTCAATGGCTAGTAAATAAAAAATTAAAGAGATTTAAACGATTTATAGTGCGAAAAGTTCAATATTTTAATTATAAAAAAATATGTTTTATTTCTAAATGTGTATTATTTTGTATCAACGATATTATATAAACAATACATGTATGTGAAAAAATTAAATGAATTTTCTATGATTACATTGTACAATGAGACAATATTCAACATACAAGGAAGTGAAAAATGTAAGTATAAAAGAAATAATAGTACCATTATATATATTTTATGCGTTCAGCGGATCTCTTTATAGCTTATAAAGTAAAAGAACGAGAAATATTGATTTTATAAAAATGTTCATTTTGTTATGGCATTAATTTTTTACTGGATTGAATGAGAAAAGAAAATTCTCCTTGGCATTACTTTGCATAAACTTCATACCTATAAAACCGACACTACATAGAAAGAAGTCGAGAGTGAGGTATATCCTTCTGCAAAATTTACGATTCTTTGGAAATAACTTATTCAATCCAGTTGATAGATTTAATCAGAGACTGTATTGTATGGCGAGCAGCAGTAGATTATGCAGGAGGGGATCACTTGACAGATTCTGACTTAGGCATTTTTTGAAACAGATTCTTTTGATGACATTTCGTTTTAAAAATTCAAGATTTTAATGTGAAAAAAGTATTTTGAAAATAAATTTAAAAAATATGTTTTTTTATTTAAATATATTAAATGCCAGTATATATTTTTATTGTTACTTATTTTCAATAATAATATTTTTTTAGATTCACATTCAATTTAATTACAATAGAATCTCAACTTAAAAAAGGAAAGAAAAGATAAATTACCACAATTCAAATAATCTGCTTTTATAATATATTTTTAATCAATAATTTATTTGTACATTGACAGAAATTAATTTAAAATGAATAAATATAGGATAAAAAGTTTAATTTTTTAATATAAGATGACTCAAATAAGACTGAAGGGTTTAAAAATATACATAATTACTTGTTTACTATAATTTATTATTTCTTATTGTTATTTAGTCTCATTTGGGTGTTGTATAGGATATTCGCCATATTTTCCAGACCTGACAATCAAATTATTATTTTAAAAACTACATTAGTGGAAAACAGTTTAATACAGAGACTGATATTTGAAGGAAGTTTGATTAATTTTTTAGTGTAAAACCAAGAGTTTTATTGCTAGGATATTAAAAATTTAAGATTAAAATGAGAATAAGTTGTGAATAATGATGAAAAATATATTTTGGATTTAAATTGAACTGTCAATTTTTTTGTTTCATTTGAAAACTTTTTGTAAAAAATGCACTAATTATCGGTGACTCTAGTTTGAATTCTAGTATCTCGATTTGAATATTAAATATTAAAATCATATAATGTATGTTTTTCTTAAAAAAACTAATTTTAAATAAATATGAATCATACGTATATTGAAAATGTCTATCATATTTTTTTTATATATAACTATAATTACTTTTTAATGCAATATGTTATATACAAGGTTCAATATAAATTATATATAATATTAATAAGAGCACCATACGAACCACAATTAGAACATTGCAGACACAATTTACGTATTATTTAATGACATGTTCTGCATATAGCATTAATTATGTGACATTATTAGCACCGATTACCTTATTTATTTATAAGCGTAGTGCTCTATCTATCGTACTCATATTTACATGCTGTATGACATTGCTGAATTGTATGCATGTTAATATTGTACAATGCTGTGTGAATATATATACAAGTATTAATTAATATCGACGGTTTGAAATTATTTTAATTTAAAATATGGGAATATAATCAGAAACTATGAAACCGAATATTGCATTTAATATTAGATCGAGTTTCAATTAATTTCGTTCTAATTTATGTAGCTGTCTTTATTGCTTCGGAAAATTATACGAGAACTTGTATTTGTAAACGAGATTCATAATAATAATAATAATAGTGTCAATAATATTCCATTATAATTCTGGTATATTATATTATATCGTTTTTTAGATCTGTTTTAATTTGTTTAGTAATTATACGAATTTTAAAACATGATATAAAGATTAAATAATATTTTATATTTTTAATTTGTTTGTATTAAATAATTGTATTATTTGATGTTATCTTTAGTTAGAGAGATATTGTTTCTAAATAAAAATTATTTCAAATTTTTCTTATTAATGAGTACAAAAGTATTTTTCAAGTTCTTGACATATTTTTCAATATTTCTTTCTTGTCATTAATTTTTCTCTTTCAGATATTTGTACATTTTATGAATCTCTGATAATCATTTCTGTTTTTCATTTATTTTTTGGAATTTATAATATTTTTTCACATTTCTGTTATATATATACATGCATAGATACACACACACACACACACACACATATATATATATATATATATATATATATATATATAAGCCTATATCAGCACATTTCCGGCCAAAGACTCATCAAAGGCTATTAAAAGTATTAAATGTTTCTCAAGATTCTCCCATTGTTTTCTGTCTGTGGCTAATTTCATTCATTCCTCACATCCATAATAATTCACAATATTATTCTTCATATATATATATATATATATATATATATATATATATATATATATATGTATATATATATGTATTTTGAATAGTAAGGGAATTTATCAATGGATATAAAGAGTATTACATACTACTCTGCCTTCGATTTATAGGTTATAAAAAAGTCTTAAACTTTGTTTAAAAATCAGCAATATTATGTGCAGGTAGTGAAATATAGGCCTGGAATTTCAAAATAATTCAGCAATTCCAGACAACACAAAGAAGCATGGAAATAAATATGTTAGGAATAATAGAAAGAGACTGGAAGGGAAATAAATGGATCAGAAAAAAATAAAATCATCAATGTTATGTTAAAAGTGAGAAGTTTGAAGTAGAAATGAACTCTGTTCATATAACAAGAAGAAGGGATTATTGTACGACAAGTGAAGTTAGTGATTAAAAACCTTAATATATAAGAAGGCACAGGAAGAGATAAATGGATAGATGAAACAAAGATATAAGAAAATGTGTCAGATATGTATCAAGAAGAAGAGACAATCGATGGTCAACGAAAGTTATTAATTGGAAACCAAAGTATATAAGAACGTTCAAGAAGAGGTTCATGGATAGATGGGACAGAGAAATAAGAAAACTCGTCAGAATAGATTGGAAAAGAAAAACACTAAATTGGTTCAAGTGGGAAATTTTAGAAGAGGATTTTATCCAGCAGTAAAAAAAGGTTGATGATATTTATTCATTTTTTTTATAATAAAACCAATAATATCGTTGAAAAAAATGAGAACTTTTGAAGTTGGGTATATTTCATCAATTTTTATTTTAATTTCATAATTGTTTATAATGTCCATAATTATATGATAAAAATATTGTTTTTTTAATCTGTATTTTTAAAAAACATTACTATTAATTGAAGTAATTTAAAAATCTCACTCCTCTAAAGTCAGAAATGATTGAATGAAAATAAATAAACCATAGGTGGAATATATAGTGAGAAGAGGGGATTATTTATTGGCAAGCAAAGCTATTGACTGGATATTTATATATTTAAAAAAGCCCAGGATAAGTTTCATGAATAAATGAGACAAAAAAAGAAAAATTCGTTGAATGGACTGAAGAAAAAGGCATTGGATCAGTTGCAGTAGAAAATTTTGTGAGAAACCATCATCTAGTAGTGGATTGAGAAGAGTTTTTAGTGATTATGGTTATATATATATATATATATTAGGTTGTCAAATATCTCCCTTCCGCCTTCTTGTTTTTTGAATTTCGCGGCTATGTACAAAAAAAAAGCGGAAGGGAGATACTTGACAACATAATATATATATATATATATATATATATATATATATATATATATGTAATTTAGTATGTATATTATTGTTTTTAAGATATTTTGTAAAAATAATTTTGTTGAGAATTAAAAAAATTATATATATTGTAAATATGTCATTAGCATTAATTAACAATTTATTTACAACGTTTATGCAGATTAAACTGAATGTAGATGAGATTAAATAAGATAGTATTTTAAAATTTATAAAAAAGGGTATATGTTTTTAATTTAGTTCATTCAATTAGTTCAATACAACCCTGTACTTATTTCAACAACGAAAAATCGACTAATAAATGCCCAACAGAAAACCAAAAAAATGTTAGATTAAAATAAATATTTTTAACTTTATTGAAAATTTTTTCTTGCAGATGAAAAATTATTTTCTATTAACGTGATTACAATAATACAGTGGTGATGAAATATTTATTTAGTAAAAAAATGCAGAATTTTAATTTATTGAATTCCTTATTTTGATTAGAAATTTTACAAGATCACACATACACACACACACACACACACACACACACACACATATATATATATATATATATATATATATATATATATATATAATGTGTTCTATAATAAAATATATAAACAGAAATCTTTTTTATTCGTGTGACGATGTGATGTGTGCTTTAGTTTGAACCTCCTTATCAACTTGAACTTTTTCTTTGTTTATCTTTGAAATTTCAGGCATAAATCTTTTTTTCGTTTTATTTGTGTTGTTTGAAGTTCTTGAACTGTCTCGCTGTCTAACGTGCAAGTTTTCATTTGTTCTAAATGCTTTTCAATCCATTATAATACTTCTATTAGCTTCGTCCGTTAGATTTTCGTATTGTTGGACATTTGTTGAGCAACATACATACATGTAGTTCTGACATGTAAGCTGCTATTGTACAACTTGATGTTTTTCTTTATAGTAAAGTTGTTGAACATGCTTTTGGTTTTAATGAAGTTTATTCTCGTTTCTACAATTTCACATGTACTGAGAATTTCGTTCTATAAAAAGTATCTCTTGCTATTTATATTTACATTTTATTATATAGTTTTTTTTTAAATATTTATTTTTCTCAATTTATAGTTTGCTTATGTTTTGAATGTATGTTTCTTGAAATCAACTGAATTATTTATGTATACAGTTTGTTTTAAAATGTAATGTTAGTAAATAAATATAACTGGATGGATTGGAAATTCTTGGAAAACATGTAATTTAAGTTTGTGTTCTTTAGATATTTTATATGTTTCTTTTTAAAAAAATGTATTAGATTTCATATCAGTATACTATTCAGATACACTCTGTTTTTATTTGAAATTTGCAATATGATATTATTTGCTGTATAGTTTTCACAAAGTAAAATTATTAACTTATATTTGAGTGTGTAATTGCATAATGAGTTATTACGATTTAATTATTCTAAATTTGTTATAAATACACCTGTTATATTTGTTGAAAAGATATTAATAAAACATTCATTTTTATATAACAATTTAGATTAAAAAAAATTCAATATAACAAAAAGATATGTTAAGTTTACAAGAAAAGAGTGAAATAAACGATAAAACTCATGTAGTGATTTAAAATTTCAATTTATAAAATTATATTCATGGAAAAATTAAATTCATGTAAAGATATAAATAGATAAAAAGATATATCGAGGATTTTTTGTATCCAATTTAATATTTTTATGAGGATGGAATAAATAAACTTCTTAAACGATGGAGCATAGTAATATAAAATAATGGAATTTATATAATCGACTGAATATGAACATAATATACTCGTATATATATATATATATATATATATATATATATATATATATTATAATCAGAAGATAATTTAATTGAATTATAATATTTATTTATTTATTTACATATTAAAAATAACAAATTGTGTGTAAATTTTAAAAGGTTGAAAATACAACCTAAACGTAAATTAATAAATCAATTATTTTTCTAAAAAAATTTAATTCCTCTATCTTTCAAATCACACAAATCTACAATATAGTGTTTAATCCGTGAATCTCAAAACTTTCCTAGTACATTATATATAATTTAATTAATATCGCTTATTGTAAACGCATTACAAAGGATATCATTGTCGTTCACGGTTCGATAACCGTTTACGGTATTCAGTAGTATTGTTCACTTTGATATTATACAGTTATTGAATATTATGTTTGCTAGGTTAAGTGTTATTCAACGATTATGCACTTATTTGTATATATAAAGGTGTACTATTACAAAGCACTGATATTTCACTAATGTGACATTAAACAAACACTTATGATTTTTATTTTTTTGGCTTGTTGATAAGTAGGTTTCCATGTTTGTGTTATTGAAATTAATACAAATTAGTTATGTGCTTGAGTAAACTAAGTAGATTTCGGATATCAGATAAGATATTTGATATGAATGAAATATGATTATATATATATATATATATATATATATATATATACATATATATATATATATATATATATATATATACACATTTATGGTAGTCAAACATAGAACTTAAATTCCAGAATTCCAGATATTATAGATTATCAGGTGACTTTAAATAATACAGAAAAGGGTAGAAAGATGATGTTAGAAACAATACGTAGAGATAAGATAAAAAATGAATATATTGGAAAGAAAATATGAAAAATTTAAAAAGAGAAAGAAGTTTAAAATAAATAATAGTTATATAGTAAGAAAAGAAAGCTAATAATTGATAACAGAACTTGCTGATTGAAAACCCAAAAAATGGAAAACGTTTGATAAAGGTAGATTAAATAGATACGAGGGTGGTCCCAGAAGTACCCGACCCAACAAAGAAAACACAAAAATTTTGGAAAAAAATATATTTATTTTTCAACATAATCTCCTTTCAGCTCTATACACTTTTTCCAGCGATGTTCAATAAGTTCGATACCATTTTTATAATAAGAACTGTCTTGCTCCTCAAAATACCCATTAACTGCCGACATCACTTCTTCATCGTTGGGAAATCTTTGACCACTGAGCCATTTTTTCAAGTTTGGGAACAGAAAATAATCCGAGGGGGCTAAATCTGGCGAATAGGGTGCATGAGGTAGCAATTCAAACTTTAATTCATTAATTTTGGCCATTGCAATAACGGATTTGTGAGCTGGTGCATTGTCTTGATGAAACAACACTTTCTTCTTAGCCAAATGCGGCCGTTTTTGCTTAATTTCTTCGCTCAAACGTTGCAATAAGTTCGCATAATACTCGCCGTTGATAGCTTTTCCTTTTTCAAGATAGTCAATGAAAATTATCCCACGCGACTCCCAAAAAACCGACGCCATGACCTTGCCTGCAGATGAAACGGTCTTCGCCTTCTTTGGAGCAGGTTCTCCCTTTTCAGTCCATTGTTTTGATTGTTCTTTTGTCTCGAGTGTGAAGTGATGGGCCCATGTTTCATCCATGGTTATGAAACGGCGCAAAAATTCTGCGTTGTTGCTGTGAAACTTCGCTAAACACTCAGTTGAAACATCTTCACGACACTGTTTTTGCTCAAGTGTGAGCAAACGCGGCACCCATCTTGCACACAGCTTTCTCATGTCTAAATTTTCAGATAATATGCGATGTACAGCACTTTTTGAAATGCCTACTATGTCTGCTAGTTCGCGCACTTTCAGTCGACGATCATCCAGTACCGCTTTGTGGATTTTCTTCACCATTTCTGGAGTCGTCACCTCATTTGGTCGACCACTGCGATGCTCGTCTTGGCAGCTCGTACGGCCTCGTTTAAACTCTGCTACCCAATATTTCACTGTTGTAAACGAAGGAGCAGACTCACCCAGAGTAGAATTCAGTTCAGCTTTTATATTGGTTGGGCTGAGGCCTTTCAAATAAAAGTATTGTATCACGTAACGATGACCAATTTTCTCCATTTTCACAAATTCACTGAAAACGTTCACTATTGATGGCTGCCAAACAAATACTAAACAACGTGGCGTCCTCAAACTTGAAACATATGTTTTATAGATTGTGTACTTTCTAATACAGTGATATTTTTCAAACAACTACCGCCATCTCTAGGTCAGGCCGGGTACTTATGGCACTACCCTCGTATATAAGAAAATTTGTTGATGTGGAATAAAAGAAAAAAGCATTAAATTACTGGAAGTTGAATGATTTGCAAGAAGTATTTAATGGATGGTGGATTGAAAGAATTCTCCTAAAACCCTCAATCTCAACCAATCCAATGTCTTCCTCTTTTAGTCCACTTCATTATGATGAGCAATACAATAAATTAATATAAAAATGTACTTAATAAATTAACACATTATCCTTATTGATAGTATTTAATTTTGTAGATCAATTTTATCTAATTATATTTAGGTTGTATTTTGATAAATTGGTATAATTTTTAATTACGTGCAAATAAATTACCAATTTAATTAAAATATTCAAGTATAAATCAAAAGTTCCATTAGCAATAATTCAAAATTTCAAGAAATGCATAAACATTCACGCGTGTAGTGTAATAATAAGAGGATTTGACAGGTAATTAAACTTGATTTAATATTTACAAATATATAGTACGATACCAATTAGAACATTTCCATTTCAACACCTTACGAACAGGTAAATATCCTCTATACTTACACCCTAATACGTTGAAAGCGAATGTAAAATTGTTCATACGAAACATTTTATAAGTGGGAAATGTTGAGCGCGAATAAGGAGAATAATTTTATTTATAACGTCGACCTTACTATAAATTATTTTAGCTTTCGCTCTACGTTATCCATTAACTAGTTTTTAATACAGTCCGTTGTGAATAAGTTCTGTTCAGTCGGCTGACGAGAATTTTTTTATCAACGCTGCTGCTTTTGTTACCCATTTTCATCTCGTTAAGTTGATTTGATTTATACATGTAAACAGTCGGTATAATATCTTACAGTGTTTTTCTTCACGACGGATTATAACTTTGATACGATTTATATTTTCTTTGCAATAAAAAATCGTACTTTAATTTAAATATGCTTGTTATATTTAAATTATCTTTTTTATAATTCAAATGTAAATAAACATATTTATGATAAATATTATATATATATATATATATATATATATATATATATATATATAATAAAAGGTGTCCTAATTTGAGGTTAGAAAGTAAGTTGGCTTTTATTATTTGATGAAATATCAAATATTGAATTGTTATTAACATTTGTTTATTAAAAACTTGGGAAATTTTAGTGATGGAACTCTACATGCCTGATTAACGCATTTCAATTGTGAAAATTCATTATATAAATGATGAAAATTTTACAATGTCAATGCGTATAATTCGTGCAATTTTTTCTCGTAATCAAGTGCTTTTGAAGCCTACTGTTCGTAATCTAATCACGAAATTTGAACAATTTGTTACTGTTGGAGACCATAGACAAAAAATCTATACTCGTAGTGACTGTTAAGTTGAAAATATCGTTACTGTACGTGAAAGAGTTGAAGAAAACCCTCAAACATCGATTCTTTAACGTTCACAACAATTAAACATCATAAGAAGCACTCTGCATAACATTTTACGAAAAGATTTGCATCTTCATACATATAAAGTCCAGATAACACAAGAACTGAAGCTAGCTGACTATCATTTGCGTCGTATGTTTGTTAATTGGTACAAAAAAATAGAAAATACTGATTTTTTTAACAAGATCATCTTTAGTGATGAATTTCATTTTAAATTAAATGGTTATGTAAACAAACAAAATTGTCGCATATGGGGAAATGAAAATCCAAAAGCCATTGTTAAACAACAATTACATCCTCAAAAAGTCACTCTTTGGTGTGATTTATGGACTGAAGGTATCATTGGTACATATTTCTTTGAAAATGAGCAAGGTGTTCGTGTTACAGTTAATTTGGCGAATTACTAAAGCATGATAACAGATTTTTTTGTGGCCAAAACTTAAAGATATTCATATATATATATATATATATATATATATATATATATATATAAACTTAGTATATTTGTTTTATAAAAAATAAAACTACATATTTTAAACAAACAGTAAATTGAATAAATATATTGATTTAATTATAATTATTAATGAAAATGTACAATAGATTGTTTAATAGAAAAAATTAAATTTACTTTTTAGAAAAAAGAATACTGATATAATTATTTCTATTAGGTGATTAATAAACATTATAAAAATATTTCCTCAAAAATTGTAATGGAAAATTTAAATTTTTAGGAGTTTAATTTCTAAACAAAGTTTATTTATCAAGAATTTAAATATTACCTCACATTTTCTATATTCTTTCAATGTAATTGTTAGAAAAAAGAAAAGGAAAACAAATATACAAAAACACACACACATATATATATATATATATATATATATATATATACGAGGGTCGTTTGATAAGTATGGTAAATTTAATTATTGATTAATTTAATTAAATTTTTCAATTTAGTTTTTTTTACTTTTTTACCATACTTATCAAACGACTCTCGTATACGTGCATAGAAGTATCTTTGGAATGATTAATTATTATGAAATTTTACAAATAATAACAAACCCTATTTACTTTTGATTGTAAAAGATAATTTAAAATTCATATAAATTAATATATAATCTTAATTTCGTTTGAATAACTTAATATTCTGATTTATTATTTCGAAAAATAACAATTATATTAGGCCATCATTAGGATTTTTTAATAGGTTAGATTAATAGAAATATATAATAGATGATGAATGAAAAATTACTTACTCAGATAAAGCTTTTACGTAATCAGAGTCGCTGTTTTCTTGTGCATTAATTTGAACACCCATTGCAGTTTCTAAAAAAAAATACGTTTATATATTCAATGAATAGATGAATAGGATAAATAAGAGTTTAATTCTATTTTACACTAGACAAATTTTATTCCATTGATTAGTTTTTATGGAAACGATTTTTAGTTTATTGGAACGATGAAAATGTTTCAGAGAAATTTAATTATAACCAGTTCATTCGTTTCATAAAGTTAATTAAATGTTGTGACATACGTATATTGATTTAAAAAGTGTTTGATAGAGAATTTTATATAGTTTTTTTACAGTTATTATTTTATTGTTAGTATACAAAGTATTATAACAAGGTATTAATATGACATTTTCTCGTATAATTTTATCAAAAAAAAATTTTTTTAAATTGAATGTGAAATTAAAGAGGAATTTTATAAAAAATTATTAGTGAAAAATGTACATACAATGAGGTTTATTATCTGTAATTAAGTAAAGTTTTTTTTATCTTATCACTAACTTTTTAAACTTGAGAGTTTTACAATAAATTGATACTAGGATTTTGTAGTAATTACAAGTTTTGTTTGAAATAGAACATTTTTTACCTGGCTTGTCGTTTTAAACAAGTATATCTATTTCCATAATTGAATATAAACAGTATAGTTTATTGATTGTGATATAATTTACAATTTGTAATTTTTAAATTAACTTTATTTTTGATTACTACTAGTAATAATAGTAATACGTAAATTTATTTAATAAATTTTGCAGGGAATTTTTATGTGATTTTTTTATAATTAATATATAATACGATTATGGAGAATTCAAATAGAGAAGTTGTAATTTTTAATAAAATATTAAAAATTACAAAACACATTTTCCACTTTGACCAATCCAAAGCCTTCCTCTTCGAGTTTATTCCGACGAATTTCCTTATTCTATTTCTTATCTATCCATGGACCTCTTTCTGGGTCTTCTTATATTTTTTGGTTCTCAATCAATAACTCTCTGTCCATCGGTAGTTCCCTCTTCTTGATATATACTTGACTCATTTCTATTTCAAACTTTTCACTTTTGCCATAAATCTTTTTTTTATCTTTTCGTGTTTTCTCAACATACATCTTTCTATACTTCTTTGTGTTGAGCATACAAGATCCATGTTTTATTACTACAGATGAGAACAGGTAGGATGCACATATATATATATATATATATATATATATATATATATATATATATATATATGGACCGTTTGTTTAGAAAGTGGTGTAAGTCCATTTTTTTAAAAAAATGAGATATCACGTAATTTATGCTTAATTTAGTGTAAACTTTTTATTTATAACTAGTTAGTATTTAATTTCTTAAAAAATGCCAATGCTTTGTTCAATTTAAAATTGGCCGATAAAAGAAATTGCGTAGCCATTGACTATGAAAGTGGTGTAAGTCCAATTTCCATAGAATCCCAATAAATACTTTGCCTGTTCTTTTGATTTACAAAAAGCCTTGCCCTATCCAAAATTATCTGTTTCAATCGCATATTATAAGCGAAATATGTATGTTTTAAACGAGTGATTTCACCATTTCCACGACAATAAAGTAATATGTATGTGTGGGACGAAACTACTGCTTCCAGGGGATCGCAGGAAATAGCTTCTTGTTGTTTGAGACATTTACAAAATGTAACGACTCAAAGTCATGTTATTGCATATAGTGATATGTGTACTGGGCAAAATCGAAATTTACAAATGGCATTGATGTGGTTGAGGGCTGTACAGTTTTTGGAAAATAACATTGAAGTAATTGATCATAAATTTTTATTCTCCGGGTATTCGTATCTTCCAAACGATGCAGATTTTGGTATCATAGAAATGGCATTACGAAAAAAGAATTTCCTGTACACACCACAGGATTATTATGATGTTATAAAACAATGTAGACAACATAATAAATTTATTTTACACAAAATGAAACGAGAGAATTTCGTTTCAACAAAAACTCTACAAAACGCAATTAAAAAACAGATAAGAAGAAACACTAATGGAGAAAAGGTAAATTGGTTGGAAATATGTTGGATGAGGTTTTGCAAAAGTGCACCGTATACTGTTTTATATAAAACTTCAATGGAGGACACAGAATTTAAGATTTAGATTTATCACCTACATGTCGGGGAAGACCGCCAAAATTTGAAAAAATCGCCCTGGCGCCTTTGTATCACGATGCCATTACATACGAAAAATATAATGATATGGAGCAGTTATTACCTTATATACCTTCTGTGCATTATGAATATTTCAAAACACTGCTACATGAAGAGCATAAATAAATAATACCAATATCTTATGGTAAGTTTAACAATATATAAATATAATCAACGTTGAAAATAAAAAATACTACTCCTATTTTATTTCTTGTTATTATTTATAAACAAAATTGAATTAATACGAAATATATTTAAAGTGATATTTAATTTTTCAAAATCGAAATGAAATTATTTTTACAATTGACTAATTATGAAAGTAGTGTAAGTGCATTTCCAGCGCGTAAATATATATTATTTTAGTTAAATTCGCCTAAAAGAAATTTATATAATCAAATTACATATTGATAAATTAGAAGAAATATTGCCAGACTCGACATAATTAACCTATTTTTGAAGTGAAACTTCTTTAGCCGCGTTTAGGGTAAAAAATTTACTGACGCGGAAATAGAGAATATATGACGGAAATAGAGACGGAACGTGAGTACGAATTTTAGTGCCTGATTTGAATTTGCATACATGCTTAGACGATAGAGTGAGAAAAAGCCCATCACGAATGCGCCCTCTTTTAACATGTGATTAGATAACAAGAATGTTCTAATGCATGCAGCACGTATGTTTACTATTTAAATGATGTCATTATTATGCTTAGTAATTTTTATATACAATCAGTTGTTGTTAATTGTGTTTAAATAAGAGTGTTAATCAGTGCGATAAAATTGATATTTTTGATAAGTATATTAATTTTTATACGTCATCATAATATTAACATCAATAATCATAAAAATAACAGTCAATTAAATCCACGCGGTATTTAAAAATTTAGCAAACAACACGAAATTGAGGGAATTAGCACGTACACCAATATATACAGTAGTATGTAGTATTTTGTAACATTATTTTGATTAATCTATTTATCAAATAAAAGAAATACTATTAAAAACACGAGGTATTAAAAAAAATTTATCGAAACCTATAACAGTTTTGAGATTATCTGTTGTTTTATTTGTAATAAATTCTCACAATAATTATGAATTCTTTGTTCTCAGGTGTCATTTTGAAGATTTATTGAATTTTATGTGGTGTTATAAAATTATCAATTATCTATAAATAGTATCTAAATAGATGCTATTTATTGCAATTATATTAAAGTATTTAATTATTTGTGAGTATTTCCTTAATTGTTTAATTTTTAAAACATTGATCTAATTGTATATTATATATTATACAATAGTAATTAAAAATTAAGATGGTAAAGTCTATTGCGCAAAAATTTTACTTATCAAAAACCAATTGTATCGTTTATACCTACTCAATCACCACCGGAGGAAGCAGTGGAAATCGAAGAAATTCCAAACGAAAACGAATAAATTTTCATAATTCATAATTTTATAAAAGTTTTAATTTGAAAATGAATATTAATCTTACTTAACACATTGTATACGGACAACGTCTCGACGTCTTTTGCATACTATTACTACAGCATGAAAGACATCATCGAGACGCGTTGTCCGCATACGATGTGTTAATATGAAATAATTATAAAAAATTCATTTATTTAAAACATTGATCATTTTCTACTTAAATTTTTATCCCGTGTATTTGCCGCTTCTCTTCCTACTACATTTCTTCATTTTGTTACTTGCTTTATTCTGAAGAATTTGTTCATCTACGAGTTTTAGGCATACGCTTGTCCGTGTACCTTTTGATGACTTTATTGAAAAGAAGTTTCACTTCTGGCATGTGTATAAGAATACACATAACCCTTTTTTTAATTGACAAATATGCTAACCTTTAATTTTCTCGAAACAACAGAAAATGGGCTTATCACTTTCAAAATAAACGGTCCATATGTATGTGTGTGTGTGTATGTATATAAGTATAAGGTTTTTGGTATAAATTCCATTTATCTATAATATACAAATATTATCGAAATATTTGTATTTATTACTAAGTATATTTTATTGTTATTATAATATTATTTCATATCCTATTGTTACATTTTCTTCACTGAAAATCCTAGTTTTATATTTTTACATATACTTTTTGTTTGTTCTTCTTGCAATTTTTTTTGAATCTATTCAGTATTCTTTGCAGTTTTACTATTTTAGTAGCCAAAGTATAATACTGTCTACATATAATATAGTTTTTACACATTTTTCAAGTGATGTTCGATGTAAGTTTTTAAGTTAGAAAGATTTGTTAGTGACTTTTTTTCAGCAAAATGTATATATATATATATATATATATATATATATATACTCTTCAGTCTTATTTGGGTCATCTTATATATATGAATTTTTAATCCCTAAGAAAATGAATTAAAAAATAGTAGAAAAGTATTAACATCAATAATCGACCGACTATAAATAAATGATAAAAATCTAGCTCAAATGTAAAATCACACAGATAAAATTCGGAACTACATTAACTATTGCCCTGATTCAATGAAAGTAACGTTAAAATATTAGAAAGAGATTTTAGACAAGCATCTGCACAACTTATTCAGCAAATCGACAACTTTGCGAATCATCGACAAGAACAGTGAACTGTAACGTGGCGGCCAGTTCGGCGTTAATGGATTTCAGAACGTTCCTAATAGATTTATATGGTTCGAGATTCACATCGGACGAGTAAACTTTTCAAATCAACTTTTTGCATCTCGTTATGAACGTCTCGCGGGAGCACTTTTAGTAATTTATCACTGAGGGAATTACTCCCATAGATATTATTCCTGCACGCTTTTGAATTTAAATTGGCTTTGGCAATGTTATGGATGCTGCGCGTTCGCGGATAAGAACACGGGATATTCTCGACTAGTGCTCAACTATTGAATGCATCTCGCATATTTAATTCATTTTCATAAATGTTCTTCCTTTATTGTGGAGTTAATGAAAATGTTTGTTTTTGTGTTTCAATATTTTCCTTTTTACACATACACACACACACACACACATATATATAATTTATATGTGTAATTATATGTTTGTGCATTCATGTGCAATTTTCTTTTTGTTTCCATTAACGAAATTTAATTTTCTAAATAAAAACAAAGATCGTTTTATATCTTTTTAAAATTGTATTCAACTAAAATAAAAATTTAATTTATTTTATTTAAAATTAGATTATTATTTACATTCAAAGGAATTATAATTATAAATATTTTTATGTACATATCTGAAAATATTTTCTAATTTGAATAATATTGTTGATAGAAAAAACATTTATTAAATTTATTATAGTCTATATTAAAACAGTTAATTATTAAAGAAAATACTTTATTATTTTATTTTCATAAAATAACTGAAAATTATATATGTTGACTGATTTAAAAATAAATATAGATCGTTGATGTACTAAAAATATCTTAAATAAAAGTAATTTATTTTAAATATGTATTATAAAAAGTAATTGTTTTACTTTGAATATATTTTTATGATAAAGTACATTTGTAAATCATCAAAAAGAAAATAAGAACTAAATATAAATAAAGTAATGTACAATAATTATACGGATACACACACACACACAAATATATATATATATATATATATATATATATATATAATTATATCTGCAATTTGAAATGAAATACAAATAAAGCAAACGAAGAAACTTATAACAAATATTTACTGAAGTATCTTTCTTGCAAATAAATTAAGAAATGAGAAAATTTAAAATTATGAAAGAAGAGAGAGACGGTTATACAATATAATATCATTAAAATTATTTACAGCATCACTAAAATAACTTTTTATATTACTTAATTAAAATGCAATCATAATATAATCGAATATATTATATTATATTATTATTAGTTTTAGATTAAGCATAGTTTTATGAAAAACGACAGTAAGATAACAGTAATGTACTATGAATTTTGAGATCAAAATAAAATCGAATTAAAAGGAATAAAAATTGAAAAAGTTAAGAATTATTAATACTTAGGATAGCCCATGAAAAGAATACTTATTTGTGGGGTACGCAGAAGAATAAAAATAGGATGGTGTCAATTTAGAAGTCAATTTTTGAAGTTCAATATTTTTCTATATTTGAAAAGTCTTTGATCAATGCATCCTACTTGTTTACATTTATGATAGTGAAATATGGATTTTGATTGTAATAATTTTAGAAAATACAGAAATGTAGATAGAAATATATTAAGAATAATATTCAGAGGTAAGAAGATAAATAAGTGAATTCGGAAATAAAAAATAGTTACTGAAAAGTGAAAATTTTAATATGAAATTGGGCCGATTATATTATTAGCAAAAATCGATCATTGAAGTACAAAAGAATTCACTGGCTGAAAATCTAGAAATATAAAAAGGCCTAGGAATATTCTAGAACGTAGATAAAAGAGACATGTTAAAATAATGTCAGTGTGGAATGGAAGAGAAAGGCATTGAATCTTTCTAACTGGAAAGTTTTAAAAGAGTTCTTTCTTTAGTAGTGGATATAAAGAGGCTACTACTGATATAATTTTGAGAACTTTTTCATTTCAAAATTAATTTCTAAATAAAATATATACAAATTTGTATCACAAGTTTCAATATATAATATATTAGGGTCATCCAAATGTGACGCTTAGATTGGTGTTTTATTAAAAATAAACATGTGTATAAGGAAACATATGTATAGTTACTTTTTTTTAATAAAACACAAATCTAGGCGTCGCATTTAGATGACCCTATACTATATAAATTCTCTTCAAAATATTTGAAAATATAGGAAATGCTAAGGTCCTAGATTTGACAAAGAAAAAATCTTGACTAGAATTATCTCAATGCTGAGAGAACAACGGTTAAGTACTTAAGAGGATAACACAATCAGGGATCTAGGATAAGCATTCACTCATTTTTTAATGGATGAGTAACCTTTTTGTCTTAGGAAAAACAAATTGTCTTAAAGGCAGAGGATATAGGATATAAAATACAAAGTGAAACCACAGCAATAAAGATTGTATAGATTATTGTATAGATATTTTGAGACTAGGAACTCTTTATGATGAGAATTAGGATATAGCTGTTGAAAAAAAACAAGAAAAGAAAGGTAGGACAACAATGAATTATGAAAAGCTCAGATAAACCAATCATAATATTGATGACTGAAAGAAAATACTTACAAGAAATACATACAAACATACATACATATATATATATATATATATATATATATATATAGAGAGAGAGAGAGAGAGAGAGAGAAGAGAGAATGTTTTTCTAATTGTGATAGAAATTTAAATTGATTTCAATGTAAATTCATATCACGTTTAAACACACATACACACACATACACACACATACACAACACACACACACACACACATGTATATATATATATATATATATATATATATATATATATATATATATATAGTTTAGCTAATATTTATTGCTATCAATAAAAAATTAACAGTGGATTAAATAGGCAATAACAATGTTTATAAGCAATTTATATAATGTTGTAATGTCTTCAATAAATTATTTTTAATTGTGTATAAAAATATATTCAATGTAGATGTTTTTTTCTTATATATATATATATATATATATATATATATATATATATATATACACTTGAAATTAGATTGAATAATCAAGTAATGGATGGTATTTTACTAATTGCGTTTTTATTTCCTTCATAAAATATTTATCAGTTAATGCATGCGTTGTAAAAAGTCGTCGAATTAATTATATAAATGAAAAGAGACTTAATTAAAATTCATTAAGAAGTATATAAAAGCTCATGTACTTTTTTAAATAAGAAAGAATGGAAGACCATTAACTTAATATTGTACATGTGATCTTGAAGTTTTTTTCCTAAAAAAATAAATATTTTATTCCTTACCGCATATTATGTCGAGAGCGCAAGTTGTGATGTAAGGATAAATGTCAAACATTTTTCCATTTGCCATAGGTTCTAATTTTTCTAGCAGTATTTTAGTTTTTTCGAAAAATATGTCCTGGAAAATATCCAAAATCTTGAAATGGAAGGCTGGTGTTATCATTTTCCTATGCGTGTGCCATTTTTTCCCTGTAATATTTATAATTATTATTATTTTAATTTAGTAATTATGAAGTATAGTTACAGTAAAATGAATTTATTTAAAATACTTTTATTTTAAAAATATTTTATTAATATTTCTTAATTAAAAAAATGTTCAAATAATGATAATGTATTTTTGTTAATTTATATTAATGATAATATTCTCCTTTAACTTAAACTGCAACTCTAAAATTTATATTTTTACATTGTTATAAGAATCAGAAAAAATCATAAATAATTACATTTATCAAAAAATAAACAAGAGATTTAATAAGGTTATATTATTATTTTTAAACTTGATTAATGTACATACCTGTCGAGGTAAGTAATCCATTACCCAACCAAGGTTCAATGAAATTATATGTATTTCCCTTCCTGATATGTACTTGACTATTGACAATGTTCTGAAAAAAAAATTTTAAACTTGATTCGAAACTCTTATTCAAATAAATTATTTATCAAAGTTTAATAACCACTGTTTGTTTACTTTATTAGCTGATATGCATTTCGATGGCTATGTTTTTATTACCAAAACGCTGTATTATAAAATCTACACTTTAAGGTGACCCGAAAGAAACTGAAGGGTTTAGACAGAAATTTACTTGATTTCTATTATTAACTATTCTTTACTATCCTTTAGTCTCATTTATGGCATTATCTATTATTTATTAAATCTAAATTTAAGATTCATTTATATTAAAGAGAATTTTTCATGGAATTTAAACAAATGTTTGAAATTTCTAGTTATATTGTATATTGATATTACACATAATGAACATTTTATGTATTCCAATAAATAGTCAATTAGTTGTTCTTGAGATATATTTAATTATGATAGAAATCATTAAAGTATCATTTCTTTTAATATAATGATAATATGTATAACTTATAATATTTTTAAATTTAAATGCATATTATGAAAAGCATAAATATATTTGTTTATAAATTTGAATTATTTATTTTAATTTATGTGAATTTACTTATATTAAATTATATAATGTTTAATTTTTTAGGGTTATTTTTGATTAGTACCTTATTATGATCAATTTTATGGTTTAAATGTACATTTACTTATTTACTATCATTTAATATTCCTTATTATTCATCAATATTGTTAGAGCTACTTTGTATTTGAAGAAGAATGTACTACAGAATACTTAAAGATAATATTTCTGTTAAAATTTTCAATATATTAAGCAGAAAAAATCCAAATCAATTACATATAAAAGATATATTTTTATTTGAAAGAAAATTATTTTCGATATTATATTTTAAGTGTCACGAAAAACTTGAATATGTAATAATTTTTATCGTTATTTTAGTATCGACTGGTACTAAAAAATTTTTGAAGAAAAAAGAAAATTATTATTTTTTTTAAAGATTGACTTTCGTTTCTAAAATTTCAAATATTATATAATATGTACGGCGAAATTAAATGGTTATTTTAAGATAAAAGTTCTAAATCTATCTAAATGACATCTTCTTTGACAAACATTTTCATCTAAGACTTTCGAAGGGTGAAATTCTTCAAGTCAGTAACTTTAATTCAAATTAAACATAGATATTCACATTGGTTCATTGGTTTAGAAACCATTATTAACTACGCTTTCATTAATTATGTACTCATATTTCCATGTTAAGATTTCAATTTGCGATAATCAGTTTTACAGATGACTTACTATATCCCGACTTTTTTATATTCGATGTTGTTGAGATAATACAAGAAAATTAATAAAATATAAATAACAAAGTAAAATAAATTCCGCGAATTTAATAATGGTAAGTTTATTAATGTTCTATGATATATATTTGTATTATTTGAAACACGGAATGTTCTTTTAATTTAAAAAATATTTTGAAATATATATTGTGATATGTAAAATAATTTCTCGCAAATTTGTGTTATTATTGCATTTTATGTATACATATATATATATATATATATACATATATATATATATATATATATATATATATATATATATTATATACACACACTCGTCCCTCAATTTCGCGGAGTATCCGTTTCACGTGGATTTGTTTTACGCGAATGAAAATCGCATAAATTGAGTCTGTCAGTATAACAGAAAAAATATTGGAAATAAAAGCTAGTAAAGTTGTAGAAACACATATTTATTTCACATAGCTTAACAAAAAAATAATGACGTTTTAGAAAACAAAAGTAGATAAATTTTATTTGGGGTTACTGTCGCTACTGTAATTCAAAACAATCAACCTTTTATATATTTATATCGTGCTTTTATACGTTCAAGTAAGAATTTATGTCATTCTGATATATTAGGTTGTCAAATATCTCCCTTCCGCCTTTTTGTTTTTTGAATTTCGCGGCTATGTACAAAGCGTTACAGAGCTCGTATCGGGCAACACTATACATCATTTGAAAGGTCTTTACATAACCTACAAAACGACGCTATGCATGATTAGTTTGGATACTGCGTTCAAAAGTTATAGATGTGTAAACATGGAGTTCACTAACGCCGAAGTTCGCGCTATTTTGAAGTTTTCCTTCGTTAAAGGCAAATCCGCTAGAGAAACGTTCCGTGAGATTAATAGTGTTTTGGGGGATGGTACTCTATCACTTCGAACCGCGGAGGAATGGTTTCGACGATTCAGAGCCGGTGAAAACGACACCATGGATAAGCCAGCCGGCGGAAGACCTGTGACGACGAATACCGATCAAATCATGGAAATCATCGAGTTAGACCGGCATGTGACATCCGTGACATCGCCCAGGAGATGGCAGTTAGTCACCAAACCATTTTAAACCATCTGCAGAAGGCTGGATACAAAAAAAAGCTTGATGTTTGGGTGCCGCATGATTTGACGCAAAAAATCCTTCTGGACCGAATCAACGTCTGCGATATACTGCTGAAACGGAACGAACTCGACCCATTTTTGAAGCAGATGGTGACTGGCGACGAAAAATGGATCACATACGACAATATTAAGCGAAAACGGTCGTGGTCGAAGGCCGGTGAATCGTCCCAAACAGTGGCCAAGCCGGGATTGACGGCCAGGAAGGTTTTGTTGTGCGTTTGGTGGGATTGCAAAGGAATCATCCACTATGAGCTGCTCCCATATGGCCAGACGCTTAATTCTACCATCTACTGCGAACAACTGGACCGCTTGAAGCAGGCGATCGACCAGAAGCGTCCAGAATTGGCCAAGAGGAAGGGTGTAGTGTTCCACCAGGACAACGCCAGGCCACACACATCTTTGGTGACTCGTCAGAAGCTACGGGAGCTCGGATGGGAGGTTTTATCGCATCCACCATATAGCCCGGACATAGCGCCAAGTGATTACCACCTGTTCTTGTCTATGGCGAACGCCCTTGGTGGTGTAAAGTTGACCTCAAAAGAGGCTTGTGAAAAGTGGCTGTCCGAGTTCTTCGCAAATAAGGAGGGAGGGTTCTACAAGAGGGGTATTATGAAGTTGCCGTCTAGATGGAACCAGATTATCGAACAAAACGGCGCATATTTGAACTAAATCCGATCACTGTAACACTTTTTATAAAGCATTGAATAAAGAGCAAAAAAGCGGAAGGGAGATACTTGACAACATAATATAATTAATTCCATGAAAAATTATATAAAATGAAATCTATCTGACCGCGTATAAAAAGTCCCGCGTAAATAGAAGTATAATTTGCCGGGTAAAAAAAAACTCGCGTAAAAAAAGTCCCAAAAAAAATTGTGGGACGGGTGTGTGTGTGTGTGTGTGTGTGTATGTGTATATATATATATATATATATAAATTCAAATAAATAAATTCGTATATTCTATACTTTGAATTTGTTACTGCTTTAACTAACTTTGATTGTTCCTTGGAGACACCTTGTTACGGGAGAAAACATTTTCTCTGGATACTTTGTTGAACATTAAATAAGAGAAAGAAAGATTTTATAAGAAAAAAGCGTACGTTTAAAACTGGTCGCAGAAAAAGCACACAAAGTTATAAAAAAAATGCACAAAGTAGATCAAACAGATAGTTACAAATTATATTGTGCGTGTATATATATATATATATATATATATATATATATATATATATATATATATATATAAACTTAAATTTAAAATGATAAACTACAATATTTACCTCAAAATGCTCAGCTTTGTGTAAATGTACGAACTTATGTTGTCCAATATAAGTTCTGAACGGTTTTGGATAAAATTCATCACATTTTTCATGTATATGGTCGAAAATTTCTGAAAAAAGATTTAATTAGTGATATGTATATAAATTTATCTATATATGTATATTTATATATATATATATATATATATATATATATAGGGTGGCACAAATAAGATTGAATGGTTTAGACATGCATTTACTTGTTTATTATCATTTATTATTCTTTAGTATACTTGAGTTTCATTTGGGGTTCCCCCCTCTCTTTCTATATATATATATATATATATATATATATAAGTGTAAAAAGTTTTCTAGAAAAAACGAATAAAATAAGCCGTAGTAATTAATATTATTCATAAAAAGAAAATGAAGACTTGATCAATTTGTTTACATTCTATAATACAAAATTTTTAGTAAATTATATTAAAAAGATATCAAAGTTAGTTGAATTTATTAAATCTATTGAAACCATCTATTTAAGAGAAGTCATCATTTGATATAATGAATATTTAATATTATTTTTTCTAGGATTTATAAATTAAAAAGTTTTCAATTCTGTCAATACATTAGTGGTACTGAATACATTGAAAGAGAAATTGAATAAATATATATTGAACTTTTAAGAAATATTTATAGAAATTTTACATCCTCCGACCTAGTAAGCAAAGGGACAGGTAATTTTAAAATTAGGAAAAGTGTGAGAGGTCGATGTGATATTGCCAAAGCTATTTGTGGTGATTAGAAAAAATGTTTAGGAAAACAAATAGGAATTCTACGAAATACAACAAGTAGAGGACAAGATAGTTACTTAATATTTGCTGACGATTTTAGACGAATTTGAAAAAATAGTCAAAGCAAGTGAAAAAATGATCTTATGAGAAACCAGCAAGATAAAAGTAATTAACAATGAATTTGCAGATCTGAGGAAAAAATTAATAAAATTAGTAGAAATAGAAGTTAAAAATTATATGTATTTAGGACAATTTATTAATACAGAACGAACTTTTATAGACGAGTGAACAAGAGAATAAAAATGAGATATCAATTAAGAAAGAAGTTTTATTATAAGCACTCAAACATTTCTGCATGCATAAAGAAAATAATTGATCGTTGCATCCTATTTATCTTATATATGAAAATGAAACATTGTATATAAACACTAGAATAATTCAACGATTCTAAATAACACACAAATGCGTGTTAAAAATAATAAGTAGAGTTGAAAAAAAGAAGTGAATTTGAAAGAAAATTAAAATTATGGATGCTATAACAAGTGTGAAAAGTTGAAAATTAAAATAGACCTGCTATATAAAGGAAAAGGACGGCTATTAAAAAATTAATTGGATTAAAAAGATTATTGATTTGGAACATAGAGATTTAAAAACGTCTAAAGAAAAGACTTTTAAATATGTGGAATAGAGATATAAGAAAATTCGTTGATGTGGTATGGATGGAAAAGGAAATTCGTTTATTGAAAGAGGAAAGTTTTGAAACAGTCTTTTATCTAGTAGTGGGTATAAAGAGGATTTTCTTGTTGATATATATATATATATATATATATATATATATATATATATATATATATATATATTAATATAGCCCTAATGAGACTGAAGGATAGTAAAGAATAATAAGAAAGTAAATGTATGTTTAAACATTTCAGCTTCATTTGGACCACCTATATATATATATATATATATATATATATATATATATATATATACATATATAATTTCTCATTTTAAATTTTATAACTACCAAAATAATAACAAATTTTGATTTTTATGAAATATATATATTTTTTTTTGTTATTATGCTTTATCAAAAATTAAAAGAAACAATTATTATATATATATATATATATATATATATATATATATATATATATATATATATATATATATGTACATACAATTTATTACACATAATAGAAATTGACAAGTATTTAATAATTTCCATATATGACTGTGTGTTGATCTGTGGTTAAGAGTTTTTTTAAGATTTATAATTACAGATATATGAATACAAAAATTATACATACACACACACACACATATGCATGTATATAAAGCATATTTTGTTGTATGTGCTCTTGTTACTAATTTTATAAGTTTTCATTCTGTATAAAAGACACAAAATGTAGAAATTTAATAAGTGAAACAGCGTAACGGTTCGTCGTACATAATATTTTAACTATAATGAGAAATGCGAATTTCGTGTTTATAGTAGTTTTACTGTTCTTTATAACCCATATCTGAAATGTGAAAATGATAAATGATCACGTCTGTAGTAGACGGCAAGCCAACATAAAAGGGATTTATAAATTAACGTTCCCTTGTTAAGTTGATACTGGACCTATTGTATTTTATTATAAGATGTGAACGAAATACGTAATATAATAACATAATAACCATGACAGATGAACAACGTAACGGATTAGAAGGTGAGATTTATAGTACGAAATATATGAATTGACGTTACACTGCTTTGTGGTAATATAAAAAGACACCTTTTAAGTTGTCTCTATCACGGTTTTCGTTTGACCAAACCACAAAGCTTTTATTTGACGAATTACACAGGTACGACTCATTTCTGAGAACAATAGACTCGGGGACTGTAATGGGTTTACAAGTAGCACTTTCCACTCTTTTATAGCACAACAAATGTTTCTGTTTTCATTTCAAATTACCTACACGTGAAACATATAGTGGACGAATAAGATTCACTTACGAAATTCATTAGCACTCTTAATTGAAGTTTGACTCAATTGAACATTTACTAGGTATTTTAAATTAATTACAATCAAACATTTTATTCTATTTTATATATATATATATATATATATATAACTGACTACATATTTTTTTTATTTTTTATAAATCAAACATTCGTGATCGTTCACGTGTTTGAAATTATATTTTTTCTCCTGAAAAATCAAAAATTAATTTAATTTTTGCACAAATAAACAAATTTGAATTATTTTATTGTTTTAAATATATTTTTTTCATTATATTTTTTATATCAGAAAATAATACCTTTCTACTTTAATTTTTAATATAAAAGATTTTAAATCAACGTATGAACTAATATTAAAAGACAAACCTAACAATGAACTTATTAGTAAAAATAGAGTAACAGAGAATATTAATAAAAGGAGTATCAACGTTAACAGAGTTTACTTCACTAATATTAAATTCTTAATGTCAACTCTACTATCAACACACCTGAAGCTTGAGTTGCATGAAATTCTAATATAAACTGTTGTTCCTTGTGACGTAGAGACCTGAACTATGTTAGTTACAGATGAGATTGACTTACGAGTATTTGAACGCAAAATATTAAGAAGAATTTAAATACTAGTGACAGAATGTAATAAATAGAAACTAAGATCAAATTGAGAACTAGAAGCAGTAATTAGAAAAGAAGATGTCATTCATTAAGTTCTGATACTTGATGTAGATAGGTAATATGGAATGTGTAATCGAGAAAAAAACTCTAAAAAGTTTATTATATAGAAGAATAGAAAATAAAATGCTTGTTAGACCAGAAAAAGACGGTTGTAGGATTTGGAATATGATATGAAAGTGATTTAGATTAGAAGATTGTGGAAGAAGATTAGAAGTAGAGAAGAATAGGATATTTTGAGGAAGGTCAAAACTCATTCTGGGTTAAAGTGCCAAGAAGAGAGATAAGATTTTATAAAAAGTGTTTAATTATCATTTATTGTTTACTTTATTTCTATTGAATATTTTTAGAGCTATGATACCATTATCAGTATTTAATTTGTAGATTATATTATTTAAAATCTGTATTATAAATAAAAAATAAAAGAGGTTTGATGATGGGCATTAAAATACATATTAATGAATAAAATAAATATAAAGAGTAATTTTATAAAAGTATTTAATAAAATTACTAAACATTCTATAACATCTTGTGACATTGTAATGAGTGATTTATTTATATTAAAGTGAATTAAAAACAGTCTCAAAAAATATTTTAATTTGTTGTGTAATATAATATTTTTATATGACCTAAATGAGATCAAAGAATAGTAAAGAATAATAAATGATAGTAAGTAAATGTATGTGTAAATCCTTCAGTTTTATTTGGGCCAACCTATATTTTAATGGAAGTATTATGGCATTTTCTAATTAAATCGTTGTTTTGAGTAAACTTCAAAAAATATAACTTAGATTTCAATATATGAGTTATTAAACTATTATTTATGTGTAATAATTTCTTAAATAAATGAAAACAATATTAAGGAATTACAATTAATTACATGACGATTAAAAACATAAAATGATGTTTTTCATTATAAGACAAGTATATTTTTTGTAACAAAAATTGTAGGTTTTGTTTTCAATATATATAAAATGGATGTATAAACAAATAAAATGTATTCAAGTTGACAAAAGAGTACTTGGCTGAATGAAGAAATATAATTATTCAGTGAACTTCGAACAAATTCATGAATTCCACGATGGTATTAAATTCAGTACGTTTCAGTTATCTTAAGTTTTCATACGAGAG
Source organism: Neoneuromus ignobilis (assembly GCA_029203775.1). Taxonomy (NCBI): domain Eukaryota; kingdom Metazoa; phylum Arthropoda; class Insecta; order Megaloptera; family Corydalidae; genus Neoneuromus; species Neoneuromus ignobilis. The sequence goes on along the minus strand of CP092094.1, from coordinate 22,319,352 downwards.
CCGTGCATTTATTTAAAACATACATTGCAGAAATGTAATTTAATTACAATTTTACTTTAATTCAACGTTGATTAAGGCAAACTTGTTTTACTATACGTCTCGTTCACTTCAAACAGTTTTCGTTTTACATCTCTTTCCTCGTATACACAAAAGAAAAACGACATTCGCGCGTTATCTGCAAGGGGTCGATGTTACCACATGACGACTTCGTTGACGTCGTAACGTAGCTCGAACCGGTCTGACAACGGTTTTGGCTAGCGCTTGACACATTGGGTTTTAATTAACCCTCTCTCTACTATTATCAAGCTATCACACGTGTACTAGTTCAGTACCGCCTTTGTCTATGCCTGATTCACTGTTCACTTCGGTTGACTTGAAGGGGCCTGTCTCGCCAATGTTGCAGTGTAATTTATATTGCACAAGCTAAAGAGGAGCGCTGAAGTGAAGTGGAGCATAGTCAAAGTACAATATATAAATATTTCTGATATAATATATATATATATATATATATATATATATACACTATAGTAAAGTATAGAGTTTTATGAAGTCGTAACAATTAGTATAGTTGGTCAAAAATTATATTGCTTGTCAGTTTCGCATACGAACAAAAGATAATTGAATGTGAGGTGTTGAGATAAATATATCTGACATAAAAGGGTATTCATTATTCTCTTGATATAGATATATCATTTACTATGGGCAAATATATATATATATATATATATATATATATATATATATATATATATATATAGGGTTTTCCAATAAGTGCTTCAGAATTTTAAATGGAAATAAAAAAAGGTATTTAATTAGTTAGTTTTTTTTTGCATATTCTATGGTATTAATGATGGAACATAATTTCACTCATATGATCACCACGACTTTGCTTGACATAGTGCCTTCGTTTAGACTAGTGATCGGTAAACTCATTAGTCAAAAGAGCCAAATGTCAGCAGTACAACAATATTTTTTTTGAGAGCCAAATTTACAAGACATACAGATATATTTTAAAACAGTTAAAAGTTGATTAAACCTAGGGACTAGTATTATGTGATAGATATGATTAGACACGCTCCATGTCTGGATTGCTTTTTTTCTTCACTATAATGTCAAATTTGTAAAATAATAATGTTTGAAAAGATGATTCCTGTGGAAATCCTTGCACCGTTTCTTCTCTACAGAGTGAAATTACAAAGTGACAGAGGGGTACCAGGGGCCGTGTTATAAAACTTATAGTTCCTGTATTACAAGTTTTTTTATTTAAAATTTATATGGAATATTTGAAGAAAGAACTTATAATACAGGAACTGTAAGTTTTATGAAACGGGCCTCTGGTTTTTTAAATATTGCATTATTATTATTGACAATCAAAAAGTGTACCCAATGTACCAACTTTGAGTAATCGGTTTTTTTGATTTTAAACACTGAATAAAAAAAAACTAGATACCTATCACAATTAACAATAATCTTGTTTATTGATAAAAAGTATTTTTTATTATTATAATATTACATGGAACATATTTAATGTACATAGTTATTTGTGGAAGAACCGTATTCAAGTAGCCAAAGAGTCATATGCGGCTCGCGAGCCGCGTTTTGCCGATCCCTGGTTTAGACCAATTTTGAGCCACTCTTCCACACAGTTGTGGTCCAATTTCATGAATTACAGGTTCAATATTTATTTTGAATGCTTTTGTTGTTTGTGGTTTATCAGCATAAACGATTGATTTTACATAATCCCACAAAAAATAATCCAATGGAGTTAGACCACATGACCTTGGTGACCAATTGATGGGTTTATTTTGTGAACTAATGGACTCACACTTTAGTTTTAATAAGTCTATTAAAGTTTTTACAATTTCTAAGCGTTGTTGAATTGTTAAACGTTCAATGATAATTTGCCAAATTATACTGAATTGAAATGTCAAAATAAGTTCAAAAAAATTAAAACATGGCTGCCATCAGTTGTCAAAGTTCTGACATTATTATTGGAAAAAAACTTTTGTAGGATTTTGGTCTCTCACTACGACTCTACAAGACTAATACTATATAAATTCTAGTCAAGTAGATTTTTTTTCTTCTAAGTTTTGTAACATTTTTTACTAGATGAAGTTTTCAGTTCCATGTACAATCTCTTACTTCGGGAAGTTCTTCTATCAGAGATTAAATACAATCTGCACCATAACAGGCATTATATACGCCAAAAAGAAACTATACACACATTTTCCCATACACCACCTTATATATATGTTTGTTTTTAATAAAACAAAAATCAAGCCATTACATTTGGATGGCTCTCTTTCTCTCTCTCTCTCTCTCTCTCTATATATATTGTATTTAAAGATCAGAAACTCAGACATTGGAGATAAAATAAGTTTAATAATCCAGTGAAGCATAGAAAGAATAATATTAGGAATTTCTAAATGTGATCGAAAAACTTGTAAATAGATAAGAGAATAGACAAGATTAATTGATATAATAGAACAAATAAAATCGATTAAGTTTGTATGAGTAAGACACATAGCAAGAATAAAAGACAACAGGTGGACAAAAATAATTATGGAATGGTGGTCAAGAGATGAGAAGAGACCAAGGAAGAGATTCTATCAAAGATGGAAAGATGAAATTGTGAAGTATAGTAGAGGTGAAGGTTGGATAAGATTAGCTGGGCTAACAAATAATTGAAAAATATTGGGAAAACTGACATTTGATGATACTTTTGTTCAGCAGTGGGTTGATATTGATTTTTATGATTATATATATATATATATATATATATATATATATATATATATATATATATATATATATATATATAAAGTCGATTATTTAATATTTTAGAAGGTTAATAAATTTAAGTGAACTAAGAAAAAGTTATAATGTGAAAAAAGTATCTCTTCATTTATTATCTTTGCTGTAGTACTGTAAAAAACGATGACAAATTTCGATTTAAAAATAAATTTAACTAGAATTTCCCTCCATGTGTTTGTTTAAAAGTGTATATAATTTGTTAATGGATTTTTTGTAACAAAAATTAGCGCACTTGTATCAAATATAATTTATTTATAAACTACCAAAAAAATGAGAATTTAAAAATTTTATCAGATGCAAAATTTACAGTTGAAAAATTAACTCTAGTTATTTAGCACTATAGAGCAAACAACTATGTAATTAACTCAGCGTGGATGAAGTCGAATTGAATTATGGTTTGTGGTGTAGATTGTGTACGGTAGTGTAAAGACAACTTTTAAATAGTGTTTGGTATATAATTTTCATAATTAAAGGAGTATAACTAGTTTTACGTGGAATGTTTTTTGACGACATTTATGTGCACGTGTTTAATTTTCGTAGAATTTTTTTTAATTAGTATTAATAAGATTTTTTTATATTACTTAAAATTTTGATTTATACGTCAATAAAAAAGTAGAACTTAGAAAAAAATATTTTAAAAATAAAAAATTATTATGAAAATGAATTTTTAAAAAATGAAAATTTATGATATATAATAAAAAATATAAATGTTCTTTTTTTAGAAAAAGCAGAACAGTAATAAATTAATAAATTTTCTGTACAACACGTTTGTTTATATAGCTATTAAAAAATATTTATAGTTTATTGTATGTTGTTAAAATGTTTGCTTATAAATCTCACATTTATATATTATACAATATGTATAAGTGAAAATGTTATTTCTTAAAAATATACATATGTAAATACTGTAATCATGTCATTGTATTCGCAAATTTTTTTCATATATTTTCAAATATAAACCTGAAATGAGGTAGATATAAGTATATAAAGTACACAAAGAAGATAACTAAACTAAATAAACTATTATAAGAATATGTAACAATTTAAGTAAGTTTTTTATACGCTAATATATAGTAAATAGAGATATGAGTTTGTTGTCCCTAGATAAGTTATTTGTATAAACAATATACAAATTATTTCCTTTGTTTGTAATAACTTTTAAAAAAATTTGCTTGTATTATTAAATATTAACATTTATATTTTTTATAATTAAACATTATTTAGGTGTAAATTTTATAATTGAAAATTTTATTTTCAATTGATAGTTTAAAATAAATTAAAATGTTATCATTAAAAATATTTTTTAATTATTAGGTATTTCTTTTTAGGTTATCCCTAGTGTCGTTTACCAAAATTCTTAATTATATCAGGAGATGATTACTGAAGATCATAATTGTTTACAATATTTAGTAATAAAATAAATGTGTGGAATAATCTACAGTATTTGTCCATATTTCAAGAATTTATACTGTTTGTAAAAAGTTTTAGGAAATTAAGTTCTTATTTAGTATCTGAGAAGAAGACAATAGGTTTAAATATTTATCTTAATGTCAAGGAAATATTTAATACAATGCTTTAATATCAGCTTTGAATAGATCTGAGAAATATCTGAATCCATATCTCATTCGAATAATAAAGTGTGTGCAAGGTTGTGAAGAAAAAGTCAGGATAACTAGTGAAATATTTGGAGAATTTCATATCGACAAAGAAATGAAGCAAGGAGATAGTTTTATTTCTTGATTATTCATTATTTTCATGGATCAGATTATAAAATAATGTAAAAAAAAACTACAAAATGTAAAGTTGGAAATAGAAAGATGAGAACAATATATATATAACAATTAGTATAAGCTAATGATATTTCTCTGGTGGTTAAAATTAAAGAAGAACTGCAAAAAGAAAGTATAATAGAAGATTTAGGGATGACAATTAATGTAGATAAAAGTGAATTAATAAAGAAAATAGAGCTAAAAATCATGGACATCAACGAAACTATATTAGCAGAGGATGGAATGGTAGATGAAGAAGTTAATAACAGAGTGAGAAAAGTTAATCAGGTTTATAACTACATAATTATTGATAAAAAGAAAGTATTGGATGTTATAACAATGAGGAACTTGACAATCATATAAATTGTTGCTCTTAGATATAGAGTAGAGAGTTTGACCATTCAATAAAAACAGAAAATTAGAACACAAGTAAATATTTTTTGCATGTGTTCTAATTTTAGTTAATTTTTTTACAGAAAAACGTATGAATTAAAAAAATACTATATATAGGCAAATACTCTAATTTAATTGTACTGATCTTCTGTTTTTTTATGTTTATCTAGATTAAAAAGTACTTGTATAAAATAATTTGTAATATAAAGAAGTTCTAAAAATTACATTAAAAATATAACTATGTTATCATTTGTATATAACTGATTATACTTACTTGAAGGAGGAAGTCCAAGAAATGTATAAGCTGTACCAATAATAGGAAATGCCATATCACCGGGTAACTTTTCTAAATAATAAATTATTCGTAGTTCTTGTTTCCAGTCTGGAAACATGTAAAATGCTGTTACCGCAAGTATCAGTAAAATTAAAATGATCGTGAACCAATCCATTCTGAAATAAAAATGATTGTAGTTAGAAACATATTTGTTAATAGGATATTATATATATATATATATATATATATATATATATATATATATATATATATAACAGAGAATTTGATAAATGTAGATTATATATAATCACCGAGAATTATGAATGATCGTTGAATTTATGGTTAATATTTGTGAATTTATCAAATTCGCTAGTAATTATAAATATTCTACAGTATTAATTGGGTATTTTGATTAATGATTTATATGGTAAAAAGTGTGAGTTTTTCAATTTAAGAATGTTTAAAGAAATATTTGATAATTATTAAGTTCAATCTTTTAGAATTTTTAAATTTCTGTGTTTAATTAATAAATTTCTGTGTTTTTTAAGTTTGTAAATTTCTGTGTAATATAAATAATCAATCCAATTTAAATAAGCAATTAATAAATGAGTGTTATAATTATTATAATTATTTATGTACTATTATAACATATTAAAAATGTGTAATAGATTCTTGTGATATAAAATTGTTTTTATTTTGCTAGTAAAATATAAAGATCATTTAAAAATTATTTTTATTTTGAGTAAATACTACGTGTTTACGTTCGAAAAAAAGTACTATATTTAATTTCTTGAAAAGTACTGCTAGGCTAAAATTGTTAGATATTTCAAAGACCTATAATTGCTATAGTACTGATGATGCAATGACATTTACAACAAATGTAGTGACATTTTGTTGCTAATTTTTTAATTAATTAATTAGAAAATATTTAAAAAATTAATCAACTTTCGCTATTATAACTTTTTCTTATTTGGAATTAACTGAATTAATAATTTTGTAGTGATACAATGATTTTTCTTATTTAATTATCTATCATGAAATATATTTATTATAATAGTTAAAAATTATCGATATTGAAAAATTAAGTAAAATCATTATAGATTCTGATAAATAGTAAGATTTTTGTTTTTATTAACCATATTTTTTAAAATTTTATTATTATTCAGTCTCATTTAGTCCACTTTATAAATATATATATATATATACATACATATATATATATATATATATATATATATATAAGTACACATTATTTCAAAAAAAGATTTATATAAGACAATATATGGAAATAGATTCTGTATTTGAAATAATATTTGATACATTTCAAAATTATATATTTTAAAAAATATGTTTCATAAACATATTCTTTTTTAAAAAAACACAAAACTTTCTTAATTTTCAATTTTCTAATACATTTTTGCCGTAAAGTTAAAATTCAAAGAAAGATTTAGCAAATATAATAATTTCTGTATATTAAAGTTGTAATTGTTTCTATTGTAACTTATTTAAAATTAATTATATATAATAGATTTAGTACATCTAAGTTAATAGAATAAATATCATTTAACACACACACACAAATATATATATATATATATATATATATATATATACATATAAATGTATTTTTACATTTTATGTATTTAAAAGTATGTATTTTTTTAAAAAAACACTAAAAATAATAAATTTTACTGAAAATAACTTTCATACAAGATATTATTTAAGCGTTTAGAGAGCACGTTTTCACATGAATGTAAAAAAATATAGAAAGGAAAAAAACATGTTTTACGATAGTTACAGCGAAACGTAAGAATATCTTATATTAATCTAGATGTTACCCTTAAGTACAATAAAAGTTTCAAAGTTGTACATTTTAAATATTTGAAAAGTCAACGCAGTTGAGGACAGACTAATGTTTAAAAACTTCCTCCTTTCTGAAAAGAGTTCCTGTCTTAAATCAACCTCTGTTAAAATGTAATTTTCTTTTAATAGAGTGTTTCAAACACGACCTTATTTTTATGTGCTGTGTAGAACTTACACTTAATGGAAGTTTGCAAATTTTCATTTAAATGAGATTCACTTTTCAATAAAAACGTTCATGTTTTATATTATTGTTAATTAAAATATCATTTTGGGAACTTTTTTATTTCAAAATTAATTTCTAAATGAAATATATATAAATTTGTATCACTACAATCAATATATATATATATATATATATATATATATATATATATATATAATATATATATAGGGTCATCCAAATGTGACGTCTAGATTTGTGTTTAATTAAAAAGAAACATGTGTACAGTTTTTTTAGTTTATTTTTAATAAAACATAAATCTAGACTTCATATTTGAATAATTCTCCCTCTCTAGATATAGACTGTTTTTTAAGCATGATAAAATTTAAATTGATTTTAATATAAATTTCTATCAAGTTTAAAAAAAACACTATATATATATATATATATATATATATATATATATATATATATATATATATATATATATATATATATGTATATATAAATAATAAGTACTAAATTCATTTTCTACTTTTTAAAAAATATTTATAATTCAAATCTTTCTGAAAATAATAAAAATGGTGTTAATTTTTATATAAAATAATTTGAATTCAGTAATTATTAATAAGATATTCAACATTAAAGAGTATTTTGACATCTTTTGAAGGCATTTAGTTTAATTAATTCTATGTAAAATAAATATGTAGAGAAATAAAAATATGTACATTGTTTTTAGTTAGAAATAAAATATAAAGTACATGTTTTTGTTGATAAAATTTTCTAAATATTATATGTATTAATATTTACAATTCAAATCTTTCTGAAAATAATAAAAATGATGTTAATTTTTATATAAAATAATTTGAATTCAGTAATTATTAATAAGATATTCAACATTAAAGAGTATTTTGACATCTTTTGAAGGCATTTAGTTTAATTAATTCTATGTAAAATAAATATGTAGCCAAACAAAAAATATGTACATTGTTTTTAGTTAGAAATAAAATATAAAGTACATGTTTTTGTTGATAAAATTTTCTAAATATTATATGTATTTTAATTAATGAATTATTTATGCTGTTTATTATAATGAGGGTCGTTTGATAAGTATGGTCAAAAAGTAAGAGAAACTAAATTGAAAAATTTAATTACATTAATTAAGTAATTAAATTAAACAATAAATACATTTACCATACTTATCAAACGACCCTTGTATATATACATATATATATATATATATATATATATATATATATTTTTGCACATAAAAAACATAATTATTTAGTTAATCTTTTTCAAGGATATTAATAATTAATTTGAAAATAAAATATTTTCTTTTTAATTAGTGTTTAATATGTGTATATTGTGTATACAGATATATATATATATATATATATATATATATATATATATATATATATATATATATATATATATATACATTAAAATGCACACACATACACATACACACACATAAATTACTAAATATTAAGTTACATACTTTCTTTAAAATATATATTTTAATATACACTTTGTGAATTTGTTGATTTTTTTCTTACAATCTCAATTCGTCATAAGTACACATTAAAGTAGAACAAATACATATAAGTCAATGCACATGTATATTTTGTATTGATTCGTGACAGCAAATTGTTTATATATTTTTTTGAAAGTGCAAAGAACATATCAGCCACAGCTATTCATGAGAATTTTTTCGTATGATAAATGGATATGGAATTCCAGAAAACGGACTTTAGTAATCTCTGGGGACGCATAAATATCGAACGATTGCCACTGAATGATAACGTTTTGGTAGTAAAAAAGGATTTGAAATATAAATATAAAAGTTATGTAAGTCAACCCTCCTTATAAATTTGTATAAGACAAAAATTTTACTTACTGCTTAACAAATATAGATTTCATATTGCGAAAAGGGTTTTAAGTGTGCAGCTTTAATATACATTTAAGAATTATTTTAGTTATCTCAGTTTATTTCTTTAATCAAAATTTTTTAATCTGACTTCTTTCTTAATTTTTGTATTTGTATACCTCTTTCGTTTATATTATAATTTTTATACATTGAAAACATATATATATATATATATATATATATATATATATATATATATATATATATATACATTTTTTTATAAGTATTATGGTCTTAGTAGTATTGCTTATGAAAGATTTTGATTTAAAACATTTTTAATCAGTGACCTTCTCATTTGATAATGATGTATTCTCAATGAAATAATTCATTCCAATAGTCAAAGTGACTCCGAGAACGAAAACAAGTACAGAATAAATTAGCAGGCAGACAAGAAGAACAATTTTATTTTTTAATGAGATGCGGACAGTTATATCTTTATTATTTTTTATCTAATTAGTTATTAATTAACTATTTATATTATTTATATATTTTTAATAATACACTAATAAATTAAATATGTTTATGTATATATATACATATATATATATATATATATATATATATATATATATATATATATATATATATATGGATAGATAGATAGAGAGAGAGAAGAGAGAGATTGTTTGTACATAGTAAATTAATGGACAAGAAATGAAACCATTGTTAACGTTTGTATTGTAAAAATCTGTTAATCTTTTTGATAGTACAAATATATTTTAGAACATGAGTAATTATTCATGATAATTAGTAGTTGAACTTAAAGTTTATCATATGGCAGATTTTGAATCATTTAGAACATAGAATCCCAAAGTGGTTCCTACAGACCCTTAGGAGTCCTTGTGAGCGTTAAGGGGGTATGTGGCAAATTAAAATTAACTTGGCTCCGCGAAAGTTTTAATATAAAGTTAAATAATTGTGACCCATTTTTATTATTATGAAAGTTAAAATAAATAGCAATAAATAAATTGGTAGCGATTTTTACGTCCTGAGTAAAATATAATATAGGTACATAAAATACAAGTAATGACAATGCTTGGGGGAGAAGAAAATGCTCTGATTTTAATCTTTTAAAATTGCAAAAACGAGATAAAGATTTGTTTGCTGATTGTCAACATTTAACGGTTTTTCATTCTGACCTTAGCCAAAGATTTGAAGACATTCTTCACTTGGTTATCCTCGATTGGGTGTTGGGCCATTTTTCACGTAGACCCACAAGCTCAGGCGAATCCATACTAATACAGGAGCAATTTATGGAATTATCCACAAATGAGGAGCAAAAACCAATGTTTGAACAAGGATACCACAAATTCTGGTTACAAAAACAGATACCAATTTTATATCCTGAATTATGGATCACTTTACAGATGCTGTTGATTGCTTTCCCGTCTTCCTATTTAGTAGAACGTGGATTTAGTGCAGTTATGAGCCTCATCACGAAAAAAGAAACCGACTGGAAATTGGTGCTCGTGGAGACTTACGAATGTTACAAACATAGAGCCGAACATAAATAATCTTATATCATCCCATCAGGTTCACCCATCTCATTGAAAAGAAATAATGTGTTTTTGTATTTTAAAACAAAAGTTATAATTTCAATAAATACTACTTTAAATATCAAAATGTTTTATTTATATTTTATTTTTACGTCACAATTTACCATTGAAGATATTAAAGTTAAATTTGTAATTTTTCTATTATGCAGGTATGTAGAGTTATTTCACTTGGGGGTTAATGGTCAGGTTTTTGCTATAAGGGGTCCATGGGTATAGTAAGTTTGTGAATCACTGATTTAGAATAACTTAATATGGTTGCAAATTCGATATCCGGGTATCAAATGAATTAATGGAAAAGAACTGATAGATAAATTTACGATTTACATGACTTAGTTTTTGTGTGAAGTAAATTTATCATTTTTAAAATTAGTTGTAACAGGAGAAGAAAAATTGGTTTTGTAGTTTGTAGTAAAAAAAATTATTGAAAATTGTACAGTCGAAATATTTTGTAGCCAAAAAGAGAAATTTCACTGATGATCGAAAATGTTGGAATATAATAAAATAAAACAATACTGTGCTGCTGGTAGGATGTAGAGTCATAGTATTTTTTGAACTTCTAAAACTATTAATTAAGAACTTTACCATCAAAAATAAAGTGAAATCAATAAATTACTATATATCATATTAGAGTGGATGACCAGAAAGGGTATTTCTTTTTTATTGAGATAAATCAAACTTTCACATGGATATAAACATCCAAATAAAATTAGTTGAGAAATCCTTCTTTACACATTCTCTATATTTACTTGATCTGACGCCTTTATATAATCATTTATTCTTATTTTTATAATTGTATCTTGTATTAATGTAGAAAATTATATTCTTATGAAGAAATAAAGTTATGTATCGAGATCTTTTTTTGTATTCAAATTCATATCTTCTTATGAGGATTAAATAAATAAACTTCTTAAAAGTTGAAACAAAGTAATGAGAAATAACGGAATTTATATAGGGTCATCCAAATGTAACGCCTAGATTTGTGTTTTATTAAAAGGAAACAAAAGAAACTATACACATGTTTTCTTATTCACCACCTTATACATATGTTTCTTTTTAATAAAACACAAATCTAGGCGTCGCATTTGGATGACATATAATTGATTAAATAAAAAATGGTATGTGTATTTATGTATGCATGCCAGAAGTAAAACTTCTTTGCCGTAAAATAATAAAAAGGTAAATGGTCAAACGCATGTCTAAAACTTGTAAATATAAAAATTCGTTAGAATAAAGCAAGTAACAAAATGGAGAAATGTAGTAGGGAGAGAGATAGTAAATACACAAGATAAAAAATTGAGTAGAAAATGATTAATTTTTTAAATAAATTATATTTTTACAATTATGTCATATTAAGTAAGATTAACATTTATTTTCAAATTAAAACTTTTGTAAAATTATGAAAATTTATTCGTTTTCATTTGAAATTTAACAGTGAAATTATTTAAATAGTAAATACAGCGTGCTGCCTATTGTTTTGCAATAATAATCATATGTTAACAAGGCGTGCATGCGTGATGGGCCCTCACTACCCCTATTTTTTATGCTCTATGTATACTATGTATACTTTTGTTGCATGTAAAAATTTAACCCCAACGTTGCTAAAGAAGTTTCATTTAAAAAAAAGAAAAATGTTATTTCATAGATCAAAATCAAAGATTTTTCTTTGAATCTCTCTCCATATATATATATATATATGTATATATATATATATATATATATATATATATATATATATATATATATATATGTATATATATATATATATATATATACACAAATACACACACGTGCGTATGTGTGTGCATGTGGTTATAAATTAGTTGATATTCAAATAAACTTTTGTGAACATTTGCTTATCGAGATAATGCACATATACAAATGTTTAGATATGCGGATGTAGCTTTTCAGTAGATTTATTGATCGAATCGAATACAGTGTAGCAAACAATTGGTTAAGAAGAGAACACTAACGTGTTTTTTGAATATAAATTAATTCGACGTATGCGTATTTTGAAAAAAAACGCATACGTTGCGTTTTGTGTTTTTATGCGTTAGTTATTTACGGATGTGTGTTTGTGTGTGCGCTAGTTTTTCAAGTTTCAGCGAGTCTCGTATGTGATCGCATATGGAAGATACCGAGGTCTCTTTCAAAACAGAGACGCGGACGGTATAGCGACGAGGCCAGCACTCTCCGAGCCCGCATTCTGTTTACGACAACAATGGAGGGCAGACAATGCTTAAAGAGACGCATTGTCTGAGGTACGGGTACGGCGCGGGTTGCCGCCGGCATCTCCAACTTCGTAATTTCAAAGCAGCCAGCGTCCCTCGTGTGGGACTCTGTGTGCTTTCTTTTGTGTTGGCTTGAAAATTGTTGTTTCAAGAACATTGGTGTACGAACGACTGAACTATTTGTTTGCACGTTTCTGATGAATTTTGTTTCTCGTTTACTTTCAAAAATAAATTTAATTTCAAATGTGAGATCTTTCGCGATTGGAATTTACGGACATATTTATTTATTTAAACGTCGTTTACAATCGACAAAAAATAACATTGCAGTAATTTGTTAATTATTTTCTGACAACTGTTTGTGTTTATATTGGATCAATAATGTCTCTTTGAATTGATAGAAACAAATTGAAACGACAAAGTGTACAAATTACAATTTTAACATTTGCTTTGTTCATTTTCAATTATTACAAATTATACATGTGTATGTATGTATATATATATATATATATATATATACCCGTCCCTCAATTTACGCGGAGTATCCGTTCCACGTGGATTTGTTTTACGCGAATGAAAATCGCGTAAATTGAATCTGTCAGTACAATAGAAAAAATATTGGAAATAAAAGCTAATAAAGTTTTTGAAACACATATTTATATCAAATAGTTTAACAAAAAAATAATGACGTTTTAGAATATAAAAGTAGATAAATTTTATTCGGTGTTACTATCGCTACTGTAATTCCAAACAATCAACCTTTTATACATTTATATCGTGCTTTTATACGTTCAAGTAAGAATTTGTGTCACTCTGATATATAATAAATTCCATGAAAAATTATATAAAATGAAATATATCTCACCGCGTATAAAAAATGCCGCGTAAAAAAGTCCCGCGTAAATAGAGGTATAATTTTCCGCGTAAAAAAAGTCCCGCGTAAATTGAGGGACGGGTATATATATATATATATATATATACACATGTTTAAAATTAGAAGATAATAAACATTTATTATACTTTACTATAACTATTATTTACTGTGCAAATTAAAAGATGTTAAAAAGAATAAGAAAAAATGTTTTAATAAAACCTTTCTGTTATTAGTTGATAAATATTTTTTGTAATAAATATAGGACGAACCAAATTGAAGGCTCGATTTGTGTTTTATTAAAAAGAAACACGTGTATAGAAAGGTGTATAGTTTATTTTGTTCCTTTTTAACAAAACATAAATCAAGAGGTCGCATTTGGATGGTACTTATATATAAAATAATATTTGGATATTACTTATATATAAAAAAACATGTACATTTTTGTTAACTTATAAGAAAAATCGAACAGTTTTTTTGAAAAATATTTTTAAAGCATTATAATTTTTGTGAGATATTCAAATGTTGAATTACTATAATTATGTATTGATTTATTTTATTTTTTTTTTAAAAAAATAAACAAATACAACGGACTATAACATTACTAGTTTATATTATTTATTTTTTTAGTATAGATTTCATTAATTTTTGAAATTTAAAATAAATGTAAATTAAAATGAAATATTTAAATAATAACTTTTGAACAAGTGCAGTTAATTAGGATTACAAACTATGAAAAAAAAATTGAAAACTAACTAGGATGTACATTTTTTTCATTATTTTTTTTATCCTTGATATAAGATTGAATTTTAATTTTGAAAACTCTTTAATGTTACTATTTATTTTGAAATTCTAGGAAATTTACTTTCGAACGGATTAATTGCCACTTCTAATACTACAAGATATTTTAAAGTGTTCAATAATATTTTATTATTCACTATTTTTGTCTATAACAACAACAGACTAAGGAATATTTTGGTAGCGATGCCATTATCTTCAGAGTATTGTGTTATAAAACCTAGGAATTATATATTTAGATTTTAGAATACCACACTCTGATGATGATAACATTGCTATCGAAATGTGCCTTAGCCTATTACTAAAAACAAAAAAATGAACAATAAGTGATTACTGAACTTTCTAATAACTTTTTTAATTTTATTTTATTTACCATAGAAATTAAATTTGTTTATCAAATTATCAACAGGCATATCAAACTATCAACACAGTTTTATATATATATATATATATATATATATATATATATATAGAGAGAGAGAGAGAGAGAGAGAGAGATAAGGAAAAATAGCTATATTATATAAAAGTATATTAAAGTCTATATATGTGTGTAAATATTTTACAATGCCACAAGTTTATAATCGTAAATAAAAATATTTAGTAATTCAAAAGCATGGTACTGTAAGTTTGTGCTTCTTATAATTACATTTTAAAGCTTAAAAGAAATTCACTGTACTGTAAGTGGTAGATAAAGTTTATAAAATTGGCAACAGTTTTGTAGTAAACGTTCTCTTTAATGTCATTACTAGCAATCGATATCTACATATGTTGTGGTTCTTTGACCTAAATATGCACTTTAAAAGTAATTAAATATTTCATTTAAAAGTACCATACATTCAATTACTCTATACATACACATACTCACATATACATATATGTATGTATGTTTATATATTATATATTTATAGATATTGATATCTTCGAATTTCTTTTAAGAAAGGTTTTTAGTAGGGTATTATTTTTAATACAAGATTATTTATGGTTATATTTAAATTTGATTAAAATTTGTAACAGATTTAAACTAAAATAATATTAATAAATAATTGAATTTTACAACACATAAGCAATATTATTATTATTAAAACGAAGAAAACAAGTATTTAAAAAACTATATATTATAACAACAAAATTTTCAATTCCAATTTTCAATTATAAAAATAAAATACTTGAAGATGCTATCTATTTGTTCTGTACAATTTAATTATGTATTATTTTCTTGGTTTTGATTAAAAAATAGTTGAAAGATTCAAGTGTTCTTATAAAATAGAAATGAAATAGTAAAAATAGAAAATATGTTTTGGACCAAACAGTAGTAATTGATCATTTCATTTAACACAAATGAATTATTCATTACAAGTCCACGAGATAAGTGTTTAATTATTTATTGTTCTTTTATTTGTTGGTTCTATTCTACTGGACGATACTATCATTGCCAGAACGTTGTATTGTATTATAAAATCAGACTTTATAATGCAGTGCTCTATGATGTCGTGAACAATAAAATGTGTATCGCAAATTAAATGAATAATACATAAATATTATTAAACGCTTATATAAAATCTTAGAGAGTTTAAATGAGTGATTTAATAGTGTTAATTAAAAATGAATATGCCACAGTATAAAAAAGTCATTTCGGACTAAAAAATGAAATCATAGACCTGGTTATATGAGAGAAAATAAACTAGATGCTATTTTAATATATAAAGCTTTATTAAGAACCTAGTATGGATGATTTTAAATAGAAAACACTTTTTCTAATAAAGGAAGAAACATATATTAAAAATTAAAATTAGAAAATTATAAAAAATAAGTTAGTCAAAGTTCAGTTATTTATAATTGACTTGAAACATTTTTTTATTTAAATATATTTGAGTCATCGTATTTTTCATTGTAGATTTTATGTGTTTTATTGAAATAATATTTATTATTTTTATTGAACTTGCGTTATATATATATATATATATATATATATATATATATATATATATATATATATATATGTACACACGCATTTTCATATATATCTACGTATGGATGTGTGTGTATGTGTATAAGTTAGTTTAACTCTAACTAAAAGAAAACTTTGATTCGAAATTTAACAATGCGGAATAGTAACGTCTCACTATTGAAAGAATATGATATTTTGTCGAACTAAATCAAACAAAATTCGTATCATCGGCATGAAGTTTTCCAATCTCGTTTTCTGTTCTTTTGCCATGAGTTTACTAAATGTTGGCATGCATGAATGGCGATTCGAGACAGAGGTGATGAATGAGAAATGAAAGAAGTGAATGGAAAAGACAGAGATACGCTACATTGAATATTTTTTCTTAGTTACTTTACCACAATATATTTTGATTTGTTTGCATGCAGGTTTTATTCGTAAGGATTTAATATTTTTACACACACACATACACACACAGACATATATATATATATATATATATATATATATATATATATATATATATATATGTACATAAGTAAAAATTAATGCAAACAATTAGTACTTTTAAATAAACAACAAAAATTTGAATAAAACAGTACTATTCTAATTTTTCACATATTCAACAATATTTCATACATACAAAATGTATTTAATTAAAATAGTTTTGCATATTACAGAACAATATTTTTCATTGTTTTGAAAATTGTTTCAAAGCAAATTTGCATATCAAGTTAATAGTATGAATTTATTAAATACTAAAAACAGTTATAGGTGCAATATTATTTTCCATTTAAATGCTGATTTTTTATTTTCAAAATTAAAATAACCCTAGTACTATACAAGACTAAAAAAATAATCGAAAAAATGTTAATAGTAATTTAAAAAAAAATATGTTAATTATTTGTTTGGTAAATTAAAACACGGTTTTTGAAAAATTATAATGTAATATAATATACTGTATATCTGAACTGGGTTATGTGCAAGATCAGATAATGTTATAGATCTCTAGTAATGTTTTAATTGTTCATTTCATTGAAAATATTAATAAGTGTTTATCCGACAAATGTAATATTTAGTAAAAAAATGTGTATATTTTTAAATTTTTAATCTTTAATACAAAATCATTAATTGATAAAAAATATGATTAAAAATTATGTATAAAATAAAATTAAATAATTAATTATGTACAAAATAAAAGTAATGTTTAAATAATATAGAATAAACAAATTAATATTTCTTCATTTTATTTCTATGATTCTTCTTAAGTTTAATTACTAATTGAAAAATATCAAAGTAACTTATTTTGTTGTTTTTCATATTACAATTAGTTTTACTTTTTGAGTCATTGACAGATAATTTTCTGATACTTAATACCAGAAATTACCAGAAGTATGAGTATTAGAAAGTTACTCGTTGACGACTCAAGAAAATGATATTAGTTATAATGTAAGATATATTCAAATAAATTACTCTAAAGTGTCATAATTAAAGATTTGAATAGAAAAGCAATATAATATGTAATTTGAATATTAAATATATATAAAATAAAAAACGTACTTAAAGATTTTTTGAATTTTAAAGATAATGAACCCAAAAATAATGAAATATCTAATAAGATATTCTCTCATAGATAGAATAGAGACAAGAGAGAATTTATCAGTGTATGAGATATTGGTGATAGAGCCATAAAAAAGGTATTGGATCACTGAAATTTATAGATGTTTATTTAACGGTGAGGAAGTTTAATGATGATAATGAATTATTAAAAACATAAACAATATGTCAAATATTCAAATGTAAATAAGTACTGAAACTATATAAAACACCTATGATTTTTACAATAAAATAATAATTAAAATTTTTTTTAATGAAGAAAATTTCTATACATCTTTTAAATGACCTAAAATTAAATAAATGAGCAGTTTGTATTTTAATATCTAGTTATTAACAGCATGTTAAAAACTATAGTAAGTAAACATGACAACAATTCATAAAAATAAAATATATCTATTAAAATAGAAATTCTATAGAATTACTAGATACTTGTTTATACATTTTTTAATAAGAAAATTCAAGTCACTTATTATACATTATAACATAAATTAAAATCAAATTAACTGATCATTAAATATTCATAATAATGGGTAAAGAGGATAAATTCATAACTATTATTTATATTTTTCTATATGTTTAGAGATTATTTGTTAATTATATACAAGTTCTTATTAATTACAATTTTTTAACATTGGTGTATATACGAGGGTCGTTTGATAAGTATGGTAAAAAAGTAAGAAAAACTAAATTGAAAAATTTAATTAAATTAAACAATAAATAAATTTATCATACTTATCAAACGACCCTCATATATATATATAGATAGATAGATAGATAGATTGATAGAGAGAGAGAGATGTTTTATATTTGTGTTTATTTAAAATATAACCTAAAAAGTTTTTTTTTTAAATAAATCAGATATATATTATATTAATATATATGGTGGTATAAATAAGACTGAAGAGTTTAGAAATCATTTACTATTCTTTTATCCTTCAGTCTCATTTATGACATTTTATACAAGTAAAGTGTAAAGAAGTTTTAAGATATATTCGTATATCAGTTTTTATGAGAGAAGAACGTTATATCAGTTTCTTGTCAGATGTGTTTTGATAAACTGACATCGTATGTTTTATACAAAATTATAATTAATTTTGTGATAGGATTTCAGTATTTTGTTTTGTATACGTATTAAAGTTTTTGATGAAATAAAACTATTGAAATTATGAGAGAATATATTATATTTAGTTTGTAATATTTATTTGTAATAATATCTTTATATAAAATGAATTTGATGAAGGAGATAAATCTATTCTATAATTAAGAATATAATTTTATACAAATTACAAAAGTTTTCATTGTTAAAATGGTTTTAATGCAAGTAGTAGTTGTATTAAAAGATTAAAAAGACTGAATGAATATTCTTTTTAATAACATGAGAAAGATCATTAAAAAGAATAAATGAAGATTTGATTATAAACAAATTCAGTTTAAAATAACAGATAAAATGTAAATTAGAAAACGTATTGTGGAAAAGAGGATATCAGTAAGCGTACATGAAGGGGTATAAAATACATACGCAGATGAAAGAGCACATCGTAAAAGATCCGGAAAGAATAAGCAGAACGACTACAAACTTTTAGAGTATGGGTGAGACGGTCGAAACTTGAAATGGAAACTGTCGTCTGAAAGTTGGAAATAGGATTTGCCTCCATTTTTGTCCGACCTAATCATCTGATTGTTATCTTAAATGCATTAGACGCCAGCGGGCCGGGTCACCGCGCAATGAATGCCTGGCTCCGACTAGAATCTGACCTGAAATCTCTAAGAGCGAACGGGTGCCGTACGAAAAAAAGGATTTCGAAAGTAGAATAACAGCTGTGGAAATGAGCTATTCTCAGGGGCGCGTATGCGTGTGTGACTGAAATGAATTGCAGCATCCAAAGAATGATACAATGTATGTACATGTTTTGAATTCATTCATGTGCGTACGTGAGCGTGTCTACTATCTTCGACTAATACAAACAGCAGACTACATTTCATACTTGTTCAACTACTGCGTGCGAAAGGAAGAATTTAGTCGAGTTTAATTATTTACACATTATGCACGCACAAACTCACATTTATAAAACTACCCACCAAACCAAATATACACACATACATACAAATATAAACATATACATACATACATATAAACACACACATATATATATATATATATATATATATATATATATATATATTTATATAACATGTGTGTATATGTTTATGAGTAAATGTGGGTATGTACCTGTATAAAGAAAATGTACATGTTTTTGAAATAGAAAAGAATAAATAATAACAGTAAAATAAAGTTAATTAAACTACTTTATTATTATTAAAATGAATATAGTAAATATTGGGCCTTTCCACACTAGTCAGCATGCATACAGTATTCACGTCTATTACCACTTGTCTCACATCCTCTTATCACTAACTCTCCCACCTAAAAAATTAGTTTTTGGGTAAGAGCGTGAGAGACGAGTGGTAATTGCCCGTGAATACTGTATGCATGTTGACTAGTGTGGAAAGGCCCATTATGTCTACATGTTTGTGTCTATATTAAAATTCACGATAAAAATAATCATTTTGTTTAATTCAGATCAATATTTTTTTTAATATCATTGTTTAGAAATTTTTAAAAGGTAACAATGAAATATAAAATTTTGACTTTTTAAAAGTATTTGTATTTTACATATTTGTATAAAATAAGATGGTATATTCCACAGATATGTGGAAGACCTATGAGGAATATATATATATATATATATATATATATATATATATATATATATATGTGAGTTATATGAAATACATGTAACTTTCCCAACGTTGTTCCCACGGGAACAACATACAAAATTCATACGTTAATTGTTGACGAATAAGTCCGTTAGTCATTATTTAAACCTATAATAAACGCGACAATCAATTTCTGATTGTCGATAAAATACCGCGATAATGAGAACTAGAGGTTTCTTTGTTATTTGTTACACTTGGTAATTTCAGTTCTCGAGTAGATATGCTAGAAGTAACATCGAATTCTAGCAATGAAACAGAAGAACTCCTCGAGTCACAGTTGTTGGCTGATGGATTGATTGTAATTGATTGATAGATTGATAAAAATAAATGTGTTTTCTTTAAAAATCGTACTTTCGATTATTTAAAATAAAACTTGTGTGTGTGTGTGTGTGTATGTGTGTTTTAACCGCGATAGAACTTTAAATCAAATCCCTATCGAAAATTCTACCTAATCCAAAAAACAGCCATTTTACCTTTAATACACACACATGTATACACATAAAGGAGTTTTTTTTTAAATTAGATATAACTTTCGATAGGGATTCAAATTAAAGTTATATCACGCTTAAAACACCATTTATATATATATATATATATATATATATATATATATATATGTATATAAATATATCACATATGTGGATATATAAATGTGTAATTACACACACATACGAGGTCAGACAATTACAATCACATCGATTTTTCACATATTGGATATATAAATGTGGGAACAGAATATGTTTATACGGAAAAACATAAAAAATATTTGTGTACACAGTAAAAAATAAATCAAAGTAAAATATTTTAAAAATGTTTCAAATATATATACAGTAATTTTACAAAAATCATTAGATATTATAAATAGTAAGAAAACATTTTAAAGAGTTAAAAATAGATATAAAATAATAATGAAATGAGTAGTTTTTTTAATGTAGTACTAATATATTTTATTATGTATTGAACTAAAATATATTTACAGTTTAGTAGTTGTATGAATTTTTTTTCTTTATAAAATATTATTAATCTAGGGTATCAGTTTTTGATTTTTGATTGCTGAATGTTTTTAATTATTTAGAATATTTTATTGTTTTGCTTGTCACATGAATTTTGAATATATATATATATATATATATATATATATATATATATATATATATATATATATATATATATGAAATGAGTAATTTGTTTTATATGATTGTAAATGAGTTCATAATTAAATAATTCCAAACATATGACTTAAAGAGAAAACTGTTCAATTTTTTTGTAAATATAATTAATTTTATAAAAAATAGTTAATGATATTTAAAAATGTAATTTATAATTTAAATATAAAGAGGTAATTACATAAATAACAAAATAAGTTATTCATTTATAATTGCATCACATGAAATAAAAATGTGGAACTACATTAATGTACCAAAATGTTTCGTAGAAAACATTTTATAAAATTTTCAAACAGTTGTTAATAATAGAAAACGCATATTAAAAAAGTTTGAAAAAAGTTCAACGTTTAACAATGCATTATGATATTAAAAAAATGTGAAAATGTGTTACAATTAAAAATGTAATTGAGAAAATAAATGAAAAAAGTTCCAAACAAAGTATATTTCTATGATGATGTGGCAGTCAATAAAAAGTTTGTAAAAATATTTATACAAAATTGTTATTGAAACTCGTGTCGATTTTCAATAGAATCACATCCTATATATTCTGATCCTACATGAAGTGATAGCAACAAAACGGAAATTGTCGTGTATGTGGATTTGTCGTAACATTTGTTCATTCTGTTGAGAATTTTTCAAATAACTTATCGATTTCCGTCGAAACTATCTCTTAGACGTACACACGTCGACAAATGTTTTTATTAATCAAAGTTTTTAATATTTTTTGGTCTTGTTTATAAATGTTACCAATGTTTTTCTAAAGGATTAAAGTAGATAGATTTCGTCTTAGTACTACATCTATGTTTTAAACAAGATGTTTTATTAAAAATTAAAATATTATTGTTATCACTCATCATCACATCATTAAGCCCATATCAATCCACTACTGTACGAAAGCCTCAATGAATGCTACCACCACATTATTATTATTGTTATATATATATATATATATATATATATATATATATATATATATATATATATATAAGAAATATGAGAAAATCGTTAAAACGAACTAGAAGAGAAAGACATTGGATTGGTCGAAGTGAAAAGTTTTGGGAGAGCCCTTCATTAAACAGTGGATAGAAAGAAGTTGGTGATGTTATATAGGATGGCCCAAATGAGATTGAAGGATATAATATGTAAATGTGTATAACAATTAAATTGGCATGTTAAAAATAATAAATAACTTTATAAAATTATATATTTTCTATTTTTTTCTTTTTAATATCTTTAAATTATATTTTGGGAATTTGTATTAATTTATTGATTGGAATAAATGATAATCGAAAAAATATGGCGGGTAGAATAAGATATCCTAAGGCAACTGTAATTTTTTTTTTAAACCAAAGAAGATAAATGTGCTGTTGTTTTAATTCATACTAAAACGTAACATTTTTAATATTTGTAATTCTAATTCCGGACGTTTTTCATTGATTTTGATTTTCAATTGATTCAGTTGCGAACATGCTTTTCAAAATCAATTCCATAACTGGCTGGAAAAAGTAATTAGTAGAGGTTTCCCCTTCAATTTAACCAAACATAGAGCATGACTTTTTAAAAAAATCTACTTTTGACTGAAAAATTAGAAGTTTATCTCGCTTATTTAATGATCTAGTTCTTTAAATATTATTTTAATTTATTCATCATTTATGGATTGTTATTCATTTCTTCAAAAAAGATTTGTTTTTTTCTGGTTTCAGAAGGGAATTGCAAATAAAATTGTAATAAATTTTGTTTTATTTAATTGATGAATCCTCAGATTGTATTTATTTAGATAGCCTAGTTACTCCAAATGTTTTTTAACTAACCTCTAACATATGCTAAGTATATTGGCATTATATTTTATGGCATTGCATTGATTATTTTCAAATAAGGGGTTATACGCAGTTAGAAATTTCAAAAAATCGATTTTTTTGCATTTTCGGAATGCACATATATTTGAGTATATTCTCTGAAAATTTGAAGTAAATCCGATAAATATTTACGGATTATACACAATGAAAATTTGTAAAATTTTTAATTATATGTAAACTACTTTCGAAACTTCAAACGCGTTTATCTAAAAAACAATGTGTTTTCAAAAATCATCGACGTGATCTTATCGATATATCAGAAATGGGTACATAGCACGTCACCGCAACTGGTCTCAATTTATTGATTTCATAAATGATAATCTTCTCAAATATATATCCTCAATTGATATTGAAAAGAAGATAATAAGGTTTGTATTAATTTATTACTATTTTTTATTTGTAATTCTAATTCCGGACGTTTTTCATTGATTTTTATAGTCAAAAAACGTTAAAAATTTTTTCAAGTCAACGCCATTTTGTTAAAAAAGAAAATTTTTATTAGGTTTTCGTTCAATTTAACCAAACATTCAGTATCACTTTTTAAAAAAAATCTACTTTTGACTGAAAAATTAGAAGTTTATCTCGCTTATTTCATGATCTAGTTCTTTAAATATTGTTTTAATTTATTCATCATTTATGGCTTGTTATTCATTTCTTCAAAAACGATTTGTTTTTTTCTGGTTTTAGAAGGGAATTTCAAATAAAATTGTAATACATTTTGTTTTATTTAATTGATGAATCTTCAGATTGTATTTATTTAGATAGCCTAGTTACTCTAAATGTTTTTTAACTAACATCTAACATATGCTAAGTACATTGGCATTATATTTTATGGCATTGCATTGATTATTTTCAATTAAAGTAGCAAATTGGTTATTTTTAGTCATATACGGTTCTTTTGACAATAAAGTATTTTCCAAAGAAAAATCTTAATTTGGAATTTCGAAAAGGATTTTTAATACGTTTGATTCATCGCTACATTATTTCTGTAAAGAACACAAATCTCTACATTTGTATTGCGTTTTTGTCTTTTTGCAACAAAAGAACATTAGATAGTCAAAATATAACTACTTTTCTTCCATTTTTGAATTCACTAGCATACATTTTTATTTATCAATCTGGATGATTTTTTTTTATGTGATAAAACTTAACAAGTGAGATTGTATAACATTTAAGAAAGAGGATTAATGTATATCAACAAAAATTCAATTTAAAGCTCTTTATTAGAAGAAAATCTAAATGAACTTTCTGTCCAACCCTTATATATATATATATATATATATATATATATATAAGGTTTTAAAATTTCATTGATAAAATACATATTCAGTACAGAGATGATATCGTCTAAAAAACACATTAAAAGCAGAGATTATATTAATGTAGATACGAATAACATTGTCAATTTCCAAGTAATAAAACCAAATAAACCCTAAATGTTCGTATGGTATGAAATCTACTTACACTGCACAATAATTACATATATTACGCATCTTGTCTGCTACTCTATTCCTCCCAGCGTCGTAAAATAAAACTAAAAGGCAATTCTCCAACCCCGCACGCACCCCGCGGCTAAACATTACGGCCGATATGGCCGTTATGTCAGGATTAATGTCGCGCGCGCCATCTTTGCTCGCGCCATATTTATTCAGCACATAATTTTGCCTTTCGTTCGTTACCCGAAAAAATATATATAAATTGCACTCATGCGTCGTGCTCTGGGCGTACATTTTACTCAATGACTCTTTTTGGAAAAAAAATCATCGCGCAAGTTGCTGACACAGATTTTTTTCTTTACTTGTTTTGTATTTATGTCGTTGTGTTAATGATATTTGATATTTTTTATCTGCCTGCCATTAAATATAAAAGTTTTAGAGTATTTTTTTGCTGAGTGAAAGTATTCCTTTTTTGTGACTATGAAACGCAATCGAGTGCTTTATTATATTTTGTTCATAAAATCTAGAACTTTTAAACAATTTTTAATCTTCATTCAGCGCTTTTTAAATGTCTCCTTCTCTCCTCTGTACAAATATATCTACTATACAGCAAAGAGATAAACATTAATTAATCCACTTTATACGAGTGCTGGTTGAAAAGTAATGCATATGAAACATTCAGTTCGAATGAAGAGTTGTATTGTAAATAAATTTAATTGTCCTGTTACAAACCAAATAAAATTTAACGATGTGTGTTTAATGTGAAATAAATTATATATAGATGATTTGTTAATTCTTTATTGATTTTTCAATTGCAGAAAATGTTTTTACAATAAATACATTGTCGATTGAAAAAATATTTTGATGGAATGAATGAGTGAGTATTAGTAACTTTGAAAAAATAATATTTGAAATTTAATGAAAAATGAATTGTTTTTAAAAACATTTGGATAAGATTGAATTTTATTAGATAAAGTGGAATTTTGTTATAAGAGTAATTTAAAAATGAAGAACAAATATTTAGACTTAAAGTGATAAGAAATTTGTTTTTAATATTTTTTTTGGGAAATAATGAATAATAAAATTAAAATATCATAAATAAAATTTAAAAAACATTAGTAATAAAATAAAACGCCATAAATAAAAAATGCTACAGATTTTATTTTTCAGTTTATAGAAAATATGGATTAAAAATAAACAGTTAATGAATATTTTTCAATAAGCTTTATATCTTTTTTGAAATATGTGTTATTTAAATCTAACATTATTGTGATATAGTAAATATATTAGATATTATGATAATAAAAATATTTCAAAAAGTTTTTTAAAAAAGTAATAATTTTGTGTCTAGAAAAGATTTTATAATAATAATACATCTATTAAAGCAGCAAAGTCAGTGAAAGGGATTTTATTTAGAAATAAGAAATTGAATTTTAGTGTTTTCTCTTTTTAATCTGAATTTTTAAACGTCAATTAAAATACATAAAAGTGAAAGAAATTACAAGCTCGATCAACTGTGTGACTAATATAATTTTCATCAATCTGTTTTTGTAATTTTTTAATTTAATTTTCAGACAATATCCATTTTTTTAAATAAGAAGTTAAAAATCCTTGTATGTGAGAATAATTTTTGTGATAATCCAGAATACTACATAATTGACTTAAATATGAAAATTAAAATTTCCAGTTTTTTCTTTTATCGAAACTATTTCACTTAATACATATGAACTGTTATTTCAGCACTACAAAATATTATAAAAGTGTTCAATAATTATTTTTAGTTCATTTTATTTATTTATAAGTTGATACGCATTTCGATAGTAAT
Organism: Neoneuromus ignobilis; assembly: GCA_029203775.1. Classification (NCBI taxonomy): domain Eukaryota; kingdom Metazoa; phylum Arthropoda; class Insecta; order Megaloptera; family Corydalidae; genus Neoneuromus; species Neoneuromus ignobilis. The sequence goes on along the minus strand of CP092094.1, from coordinate 22,292,073 downwards.
TCAGTCATCATCAGAGCACTGTATTTTAAAATCTTAAATAATATTTTGTGGTGTTGTGGTGATAGTTCATTAGTGTGAAAATAAATTCGTCACAGTTACAAAACAAATATTGACTCTTTCACTAATTTTTTCTATTATTTTACTTGATTTTCAAAACCTGGAATTTGTTATCCTTTGTACTAATTTCTTGATAACTTTTTAAAATCAAAACTGAATATTATTCAATTTTGGTAATTGCAATGTAGTGAAAAGATTTAGAAAATAGTGTTGAAACATCAAAACATAGTGATGTATAGTTGGCGAGACTGTATAAGTATGGTGTACTTTGAACTTTTAAAATCTAATGAAACTATTCAGATCGTTATTACTAACAATTGACTAAATTGAATAAAGTATTGTATATCTGAACACCAGACTTGAACAGAAAGGTGTTATCATTCACAAAGATAATAAAACATTTCATGTGATTGTGAAACTTGAAACAACTTAATGGTCCCGGCTGGAAAGTCCTTACACATCCTCTATATTCACTAGGTTTGGAATCTTTGGATTAGGATTTATTTCAATTTTATTCAATTATATTAATGAGAAAAAATAATTTATATAAAAAAATAAAATCGTTTATTGAGCCTTTTGTGGATTTGAACAAGTATCCTTTTATGACGAAATAAATAAATTTTCGAAAAAATGGAAGAATGTAATAAGAAATAATAATTTAAGTAATCGATTGAATAAAAAAAGATTTCTATTTTATAAATGAAAATCGAAAATATTTTCCTAACAAACAAATATATATATATATATATATATATATATATATATATATATATATATATATATATATATATATGAATCGTAGAATATTATGATTGATGTTGACAAAACTACCTCGTTTAAATGAAAATCGTACTTATACACAGGATGTAGTATAGAAGACTGATGGAGTTTGTTTCGTTTTGACTTTGTTGTTGAAACGGAAGGTCGGTGTAAAAGACAGTTACGTATTTAACATGTTGATGGTATTTAGTTTTGACCGCTATCTCATTTAATACGATCATATGCAATTATAACGAAGTGGAGTTTGCAATGAGTTTAAATGACTACGTTGAATGGAACGTTGAAATGGAATATGCCATTCAAGTGCAGTTTCGGTTTTCAACAAAATGTTGATCATCAGACGTTTTAGATTTTACGGAACTGACATTCAGAATGAAATTATTAATGAAAACTATTTGGATTGATGTAAACATATGTTTTCTGTAATTTGAAAATATGTACTTTTGTATATGTTTTTAAATTAAAGAAAAATGATTTAAAAATAAAGCAGTTTATGAAAAAACAGAATTTAATTAAAAATGTTATAAGAAATTGTGTTATTTTTTAAAACTTGGTGCATCAATTATAAAAAAAACAATGTAAAATTATATTCTGTAATTTGAAATAATATATTTTTGTATAATATTTAAAAGATATATAACATAACAAACCTTTTTAAAATAATGGCATCGCCATTGAGAAAATTATTGTTATTATAAACAAATAAAATGATATTGGAGGTGATAATTCGTTTTTGTGAAAGTGAATTTACCACAATTCCAAAACAAATAGTAATAATATTTAGAATTTAATTAAAAATATTTGTATATAAGGATTTATGTATAAGAAATATGTAAATTTCATATAAATTATGATATAATATTTAAAACTATGAAGTTTGTTGTGATTTTTAACTACCTTTGTTATACCCTTAATTTTAAAATTTTATCAGGGTTTTATTATTTTTGGAATTCATACATTATGTTATGTATGAATGAATTGAGACTCTTTTTAGCATAATTTTGATTTTTTGCCAAATACATAAATTGAAATTAAAAGTTAAAAATGAAAAATACACTACTTATGACAAAAACACTAATCATAAATAACTAATATTGTATAATAGAGAAGTTTATGCTACTGTATGAAAATTTCAGGCAATTACGAAAAAAACATACTTTATATTATTCACCAGATTGCTATTGATGGATTATCACTTATGTCCTACTTGGAACTGAGTCTCTCAAAAAAATTTAAAACTAGGATGATTCAATAACTACACAATTTTAAGTTCAAAAAAATGTGAAGTTTTATAAAAGTAGAATATTTTTTTTTATTTATTTCATTAACAAAAATTGCTAGCTACTGAATATTTTGATTAAATAGTTTTCGCTCTTAAAAATAAAGAATATTTATTTTCATCTAAAAAACTGGACATTTTATATAAAAGAACCTAATATATTATTATTTAGAGTAGAAATGTTATTTATAAGTAATTTATGAAAATATGAGAAAAATATTTTCATAGCAACAAATTTCCGATCATGTATACACACGCACATACAAATATATAGTGTATATATATATATATATATATATATATATATATATATATATATATATATATATATATATATATATATATATAGTTTATAAAAATTACGAATTATAAAAATTTTACGAATTATAAATAATTATATATATATATATATATATATATATATATAATACATATATATATAATATATATAAAATATATTATATATATATAGTTTTCAATTTAAATAAATATATATCTGTAAAGAAAATGGTTAATTTATTAAAATATAAAATAAAAAATTATTATTTCTCTTGTAATTTAATTCCAATGAAAAAACTAACAGAAAATCAATATTGACATTTTAGAACATTTTACGTTTAAAATAATTAATATTATCCTTTTTATTGTAAGAATATGCTTTTCTGCTATTTATATAATAACTAGTACATAAGAAACTAATTAAAATTATTTATTTGATGTCACATAATATACAAGAAATATAACAGTTATGTTTAAAGTAAAATGTAACTCCTGCAACTTGAGTAGTTGTTTTCAACAATATTTCCTTTTTCTTAGTAAAATCACGCAAACTTTACAAACAACGCAACCGAACAGTCACGCTTTTCCTGTTTCTCTAATCATGTCTTTTCAGTGTCCAGACATTTGCTGACAGCAAGGTTTTAGTTGTATTTGTTGGTCTGTCAAAAGGATATAAATTGTACGAAATGTAATTTTTACGTAAAAAATTACAAACTTTTATTTTTGTCTCGCTAGACATTTTTCAAAAAATCATTAGGATTTATTATTACAATAATTTATATACTCGTATATATATATATATATATATATATATATATATATATATATACTGCATTAAAAAATAGAATATTTTTCTTTAAATACTATTTATTGTACATAAACGAATTATTTAACATTATTAAGCAAGGAAATTGAGATATTTTATATAAAACGCAATTTGTTTTCTGTTAACTATTGTCTTTTTTCAACATTTGTTTATTTACTCGATTAAAATTGAATTCATAAATACATATATATCATGCAATAGAGAAGATAATGTGGGACAAATTGAATATTTTTTTATAAATTTAATCTATAATTCAAATCAAAATCACTTTTCTATTAATAAAGACAATATTTAAAAATAAATAAAAAAATATAAATCAATGAAGTAAAAATAAATCTGTTTGAATCTAATTACAAACATTTCTTTATATGTCTATTAAATAAATAACTTTAGTCTTTTCCACAAAAAAATTGATTAATTCGAATAGAGGCGTTATCATAGTTTAATCATGTTAACAAAGTTTAATCTCAAGTTAATGTATTTAAGAAAAAAAATTAATTATTCTTCAAATTACACTTGTTGTCTCAGTTTTAGTAAAGTTTCTTTTAAAAGGAATGAAAACTAGTAGAGTTCATGCCAAACAAGTATTAAACAAATCAATAATACTCTCTAAGACATTAACTAAAACTAATAATAAAAATCAAATATTTTAATACTGTATATTGAATATTGAAATATATTTTTTCGCCTTAAAAACTTCATGTAATAATTTTACTACCGAAAGAATGATTTTTAAAAATCCAACCATATACCATATAGCATCAAAAAAAAAGCTTTACAGGGACTTATCCACAACTTTTTGTATTTATTGCAATATATTTACTTTTCATACAGTTTACTATTTGATATAAAAAACTCTTTTCTCGATAGTGGTTAAACAACAAAATTCAAATACTGATTCTATTAACAATTTTATTTTCTATCAGTTTCTATGGAAATCATTTATTTTTTGAAATCTTTCTGTACACACAAAGCTATACACTCCATTATGTGTTAAATTTCTTTAAGAAAAATTTTAAATCATTGGATTTCACATCAATCGTAGCCACTCAGAACTGTCTAAGTTTGAATATTTTATATAAAATATTGAATAATCATTTATTATATTTCGATAGCCATTCTATTATTGTTAGAGAGCTATGATAAAATATATAATATTTTAAATTTCATATCCATATTGTATATTACATTTATTTGAACATGATGATGAGGTCATTAAAATACATATCAGGAAATGAAATGAGCAATAATTAATTATAAACATTTTTAGCACATCCTGAAGTTTTATGAATAGTTTATTTATGTATAAGTGAATTATCTACAGTATGTCATTTGACATGAGATGTTTTTGTACCCCATGATTATATAAGTTATATTTTAAATCTTCATATTTAACGAAAACTTAGGGTGTAAAAATATCCCATGTTAAATCCTGTAAAAGCAGGGCGTCGCAGATTAATTTTTTAAAAAATATTTCACAGAATTAATATATACACGTACAAAAAAATACATACATACATATACATATATATATATATATATATATATATATATATATATATATATATATATATATAGAGAGAGAGAGAGAGAAGATTTAACTAAAAAAAATTATAAAAAAATCGTATATTAATCTAATATTATTATCTAAAAAAATGTTAAGAAATAAATATTATTTTCTACTTTATTTTATAATAAAATAATCAAATTTATATGCAAATATAAACAAGAAATAATAAGATAGTTTTATCAAGATAAATTATATTCTCTATTATATTGCACCAGTTCAATAGTCAAAAAGATTTGAAGTTGTAATAAGGGAATGTGGGTTCAATAAACTCGGTCATTCAACATATATACATTAGTTCATTTCATATGAAATTGTCGAATTTCACTTCATTTAAAATTGTGTGTAATAAATTGTTTGCTGTTATTAATAATTGATAAAGGTATTATGACGTTTTAATTGTATTTTAATGCATTAGTTGAAATTGTTTTTGTACCTTTTTTGTAGTTGTGACGGCATTACCAATATTTTTTATCATAGAATAGGCACATTTTTAATATTGTAAAAAGGTTATAACGGTTTTAACACTATGGTAAGATTAATTAAAGTATATTATTTTGTCGATTTAAAAATCTATACATATATTTAATTCTTTTTAATATGTTTAAAAAGATTTGTTTTGAATAAACGAAGAAGATTTTTTTTATTAAATCCAATTTATAAGTACAGTTGTAATGAGTTTTCAAACCTTATATGTATTGTATTTCCAGATTAATATGATATTTTTATTAGTTATATTTCTTTATAAATAAATTTCATTTCCGTATTTGTTATCCACAAAGACTGATATTAATTTTATCACAATTTTTATTATTCTATCAAAATTGTTTACTTATCTGACGAAACACTTGTAATTTTAAACAAGCATTTTATTAATTTTTTAAAAAAATATGATTTCTGTATCTATTACAAGATAATAAATTTTGTAGAATGGAAGGAAAACGGATATATAGAATTAAAATTTAGCTTTATTGACGAATAAAGGTGTATTTTTTGATTTGTTGTTTTTTATTTTCAGTATATATATATATATATATATATATATATATATATATATATATATATGTATATATATATATACGAAGTCAGACAATTAAGGAATGCGACAAAATTCAAAAATCGAGTATATTTAAAAATTAAGGTACATCGCTGCGATCCCCTTCAAAGTAGTCCCCTCCCGCATCTATACACTTATTCCAGCGAGTTTTCCAGTTTTTGTAACAATTCTGGAACACTTCTTGTAGGTTCTGGTACTCTCCGAGTACCCTCGTCACAGATTCTTGGATATCTTCAACGGAGTCAAAATGTCGACCTTTGACGAATTTTTTCATATGGGGGAATAGGAAAAAGTCGCAGGGTGACATGTCCGGTGAATAGGGCGGTTGTGGTAACGTTGCGATGCCTTTAGACGCCAAAAACTGAGAGACACTGAACGCACTGTGACAGGGAGCATTGTCGTGATGCAGAACCCAAGTCTTCGCGATCTCTGGACGCACTCTGAGCACCTTTTTTCGTAATTTTTCGAGCACATTGCGGTAGAATACTTGATTTACGGTTTGTACAGGTGGTACTAACACTTTGTGAACCACCCCTTTGCTGTCGAAGAAGCAAATCAACATGGTTTTCACTTTGGACTTGCTCATTCTCGCCTTCTTTGGCCTTGGTGCTCCAGGGGACAGCCACTGTTGGCTTTGTCGTTTAGTTTCGGAGTCATATTGAAAGAACCAACTTTCATCACCAGTAATAACTCGATCGAGAAGAGTAGGATCACTTTCAACCTGCTCGAGACAATCTTGAGCGATGTTCATTCAATTTCTCTGTTCCATTTTCGTGACATGCACTACTCGCGCGTTGTTACAAAACACTAAACAGCTGGCGAAGAAATGATCGTACGAGGGTGGTCAAGGTCTCAATCGAGAGAGTAAGGATCTGCTATTACGGTGGCGGAGTTACAGGTTCGCAGTGTTACCACAGGCCGAGAAAAAAAATCGGTTGCATTACTTAATTGTCTGACCTCGTATATATATATATATATATATATATATATATATATATATATATATAATTTATATACTAAAATAATTTAAGGATAAAATTGAATTTTTAAATAGTGAAATAGTGGATTTATGAAATAGATACTTGTTTTATTTACTATTCTTTCTTTATAGTTCTCCTGTTATACAAGTGCAATTATGATATAATGAATAATAACTAAAAATAAAAGTACATACAAAACTACTCAAGCATGAAATAACAATTACTTTGTTCATACACAACACAAGTTATTTTGTAAACTTTTAATTTAATTTATACGGAAAACATATTCTAAACGTTTCCATGAATAATAATAATTCTTCTCATAACAAGTTCATTAAAAAGAAAAAGTAAATTATTACATGTTATAAAGGTTCAGAAATTTAAAACAGCAAATGTTACTCTTGTAAAGTATATAGAAACTTGAAACATTTCAGATTGTTAGAAATCTGAATATGTTTGTATCATATATACAAATATATATATATATATATATATATATATATATATATAATATATATATATATATATTTAAATTTATAAGTTGTGGTTATAAAAAAACAGTAATTGATTTTAAAATATTTTTTCTAAAAATATATAACTGTACTGTCATTTTCTTAAATATTTATTATATTATTGTTATTCAAATTAAGATTTCTGTATTTGTATAATAAATTTTGTATAAATAAAAAATTATATATATAAATAAATTTATAAAATGAAATAAACATTAACACCAAAAAAAATGAAAAAGAATTATGTTTTTAAAATTAGAAAAATGTTTTTATTAAAAAAATATGTGTATATATTTAACTAATTTATATGATAACTTAGACCGAAAATAAAAGGTATTTAATTAGTTAGTTTTTTTGCATATTCTATGGTATTAATGATGGAACACAATTTCACTCACATGATCACCACGACTTTGCTTGACATAGTGCCTTCGTTTAGATCAGTGATCGGTAAACTCATTAGTCAAAAGAGCCAAATGTCAGCAGTACAACAATATTTTTTTTTGAGAGCCAAATTTACAAGATATACAGATATCTTTTAAAACAGTTAAAAGTCGATTAAAACTAAGGACTAGTATTATGTGATAGATAGGATTAAACACGCTCCATGTCTGGATTACTTTTTTCTCCACTATAATGTCAAATTTGTAAAATAATAATGTTTGAAAAGATGATTCCTGTGGAAATCCTTGCGCCGTTTTTTCTTTACAGAGTGACATTACAAAGTGACAGAGGGGTACCAGGGGTGGTTTCATAAAACTTACAGTTCCTGTATTACAAGTTTTTTATTTAAAATTTATATGGGATATTTGAAGAAAGAACTTGTAATACAGGAACTGTAAGTTTTATGAAACGGGCCCGTGGTTTTTTTAAATATTGCGTTATTATTATTGACAATAAAAAAGTGTACCCAATGTATCAACTTTGATTAATCGGTTTTTTTGATTTTAAACACTGAATAAAAAAAAACTAGATATCTATCATAATTAACAATAATCTTGTTTATTGATAAAAAGTATTTTTTATTATTATAATATTACAAGGCACACATTTAATGCACATAGTCATTATTTGTGGAAGAGATGCATTTAAGTAGCCAAAGAGTTATATGCGGCTCGCGAACCGCGTTTTGCCGACTCCTGACTTAGACGAAGGTATTAAAAAGGTTAAATTATTAGTTTTAAATTTAATTTATTTACATACCTGTCGATGTGTGTAATCTAAGTTGAACAGTCAATTCGGTCAAATTATGTCTTTTGTGATGAACTTGACTATTACAATAATCTGAAAGAAAACTGTTATATTATTTTTAAAAATTAATACGTTTGAATTATTTGTGAAATTTTAAATTAGTATTTGAGTCAGTGAGAATATATATATATATATATATATATATATATATATATATATACACACACACACATATACACACTCACATATACTAACATATAAAGATTGTTTTACTTAGGTTAGATAGAACTTTTGATAGGGATTCAATTAAAGTTCTATTGCGTTTAAAAAAACATCCTATATTTTTATAAAGAAGTGTACAAAAGTTTCTATTGCTGACGTTTAAATACTATTAAAAATTACACTGATGAACATTTATGCTTTTATTTATTTTGTCAATGTTTACAACTTTGAATAAAAAATGATATAAGATGTTTATTATTGTTAACAAAATATATTTTTAATTTATTTTAAAATGTAAGCAAAGGAGACGTATATTCATCAAATTATTCTATTTTTATTTAATTAGCAAAGCTGCTAAAACTACCAGAATCAATTGTTAAACTCATGGCAATGACGCTATATTTGAAAGATGTTTAAAATGATTTCGAAAGTTTAAGAATAGTCAAACAAAAACAGTTCTGGGTGACTGCAATTGATGTGAAATTCAATGATTTAAAAACATTTTTATAGAAATTTAACACATAATCGAGTGTATAGCTTTGTATGTAAAGCAAGATTTCAAAAGATAAATGATTTTCATATAAATTGATAGAAAGTAAAATTGTTGATAAAATTAATATTTGCCTTCTGTTGTTTAATCACTGCTGAGAAAAGAGTTTTTTATATCAAATAGTAAACTAGATGAAAAGTAAATATACTGCAATAAATACAAAAAATTATGGATAAGTCTCTATAAAGCTTTTTTTGATGCTATATGGTATATGATTGGATTTTTAAAAACATTCTTTCGGTAGTAAAATTATTACATGAAGTTTTTAAGGTAAAAAAATATATTTCAATATTCAATATAGAGTATTAAAATATTTGATTTTTATTATTAGTTTTAGTTAATGTCTAAGAGAGAATTATTGATTTATTTAATATCTTTTTGGCATAAACTCTACTAGTTTTCATTCCTTTTAAAAGAAACTTTACTAGAACTGAGACAACAAGTATAATTTGAGGAATTACATTTTTTTTCTTAAATACATTAACTTGAGATTAAACTTTGTTAACATGGTTAAACTATGATAACGCCTCTATTCTAATTAATCAATTTTTTTGTGTAAAAGACTAAAGTTATTTATTTAATAGACATATAAAGAAATGTTTGTAATTAGATTTAAACAGATTTATTTTTGCTTCATTGATATATTTTTTTATTAATTTTTAAATATTGTCTTTATTAATAGAAAAGTGATTCTGATTTGAATTATAGATTAAATTTATAAAAAAAATTCAATTTGTTCCACATTATCTTCTCCATTACATGTATATATGTATTTATAAATTAAATTTTAATCCAGTAAATAAATATATGTTGAAAAAATACACTAAGAATTATTATTTGCAGTTAACAGAAAACAAACTGCGTTTTTTATAGAATATCCCAATTTCCTCGTTTACGCCAGTTATTTAAATTAAAAGCCTATCTACACAAAGTACAACGAATCATTAGTACCATTATGTAAAATACAATATCGAGCTTAAATAGCTTTTTTAAAAAAGCATTCAACAACGTCGTTAAACGATGCTAAGATGAACGTTGTATTGGTAGTAAAGATTAATATTTTCCGTTTAACTAGGAAAATATCCACAAAGTAATTTCAAATGAGGCTTGTAACAGTAACAAAACTGTATTCAAGTACGAGATTGTATCGAACAAGTACGTTGGAATGTCTTTATATACGCATTAGCTGAAACAAGTAATCGATATAATGGAAATAATGACATCAAGATATAAATCTATAGCAAAGTGTAATTCGGTTATCAGATTAATTAAAATGGCGGTTAATGAGCTGATCTGATATTATTGGCGTTGAAAGATGATTGTTTTGAATGTTTCGTGTACAATTCGAATATAAAAAAGAATTGTGTTTAGTGTTTCGTTGTTGAATATGTTTACGGGTCAACGAAAGAAATCATTTTTTTAAATTAGCGATAAAATATATATAAATATTTAAGTTATATAATGTGTAGTTATAAATATATATATATATATATATATATATATATATATATATGTGTGTGTGTGTGTGTGTGTGTGTGTGTGTGTGTGTGTGTGTGTGTGTGTGTGTGTGTGTGTGTGAGAGAGAGAGAGAGAGAGAGAGAGTTTGTGTGTGTATGTGTATGTATGTGTTTGTATGTGAATGTGTATGTGTGTGTATATTAACCATTATCGGTCGTATGTCACCTCTGACGTGACATTACAACTTTGCTCTATCAGTCATATGTCACGTGCGAGGTGACAAGACTGAACAAGTAACAACGTCCTTACTGCTGAATGTAAACACTGTATGTTTTTACAGTTTAATTGTTACTCGATAGCAGACAACACGTTCTGTCATATTTCAGCAATTATTTTACTTATATTATAATATTTTATTCCTCCAAAAATGAATGAAGAAAACTATAGCAATATGGAAAGTAACAGTGATAGTTGTAGTGAAATATGTGAAAATTTTGAATATTCGGCAAATGATTTTAATTCTTCTGTTGAAGGAGACAGTGATATAAGTGTTATATTTTAGTCAAGGAAAAAAAATTGATCCCTATTCAATATTCAAGTGAAGAGTAAAGCGAAGTAGAAAGAGAAATTGTTCCTAATTGTGATGACGATTGGTTTGAAATCGACAGTGATGACGAAGACATTTAAAGTGTAAATATAAATATTTTTATGCACAAAACTATATTTTTATATTAAGTAACCTTAGTTACTCTTCTCTTACAATAAGCACTAAAATATATCTCCGACCTAGTGGAGAGTTAAGTACAAAATGCTAACGTCCGATAAGGGTTAATTGCAGAAATCAACAACTTTAATTAATAATATAATATAAAATACTTTATAAGAATATATAATTTATTTATTCTGATTTTATAAATATACAAATTATTTTTAAGGGTCATTAATAAAATCTTATTTGAAAAAAACATTTTTATTAATATTAATAAATAATTAAGCATACATATAAATGCATGACATTTATATACTTGTAATATAAAAATGTATAGTAAGGCAATATAGGAATAGAATCATGAAAAGTAATAAAACATTTCATGCAAATATAAATTAAATGTTGTACTGAATGACGGGAAAAAATAATGACTTATTTTTACCAACGACAGTTCAAATTTAAATCTCCAATTTGCTTCTTTTACAGAACTTTTAAATTCAAATTTAATGGGTTATGAACAAAGTGGCTGTCAGCAAACAGTATCCAGCAAGTTATAATTAAATTTCTTTACGAGTTGTGTAAAATAATTATAAGGATATTTTTATATTAGAATTGTAATTTATATACTTACTATATATATATATATATATATATATATATATATATATGTGTGTGTGTGTGTGTGTGTGTGTGTGTGAATTGTTTAAAATTTGAAAATTATTTTTATAATTTTATTGAAATATAAATAACGTAAAAACTATTACTGCAATCTAATGTTTTTTTACTCATTATAAGAGTTTAAAAAATAAGCATAGTTGAAATAAAGAAATAAATAAGCTAGTTTTATAGTATATATAGGTAATTTTTTTTTATTTTAAAATTTTAATAAACAATTTGTTAAACCCTCTTTAATAGTATGATTAAATGTAAGCAGCACTAGTTGATTATATTTTATTTATAGCAGCAATCATTCCTCCTGTTTTCTTTGATTAGGATCTATAAATCTCCAGCATATGTCTTAAATTTATTTTCATTGCTCATGATTATATTCTTTGACATCCCCTGTGTTTAATGAAGATCGTTTCGTACATATAACAATATTTTTATTTCACTTCTATTCTGGAAGAAACGATCAACGTAAATATGATAATTATTAGGTCTACCGGATAGTCTTTGTTAAAACACAAGAAGATTCATTCCCAACTGGACGGAGATGGTTTAAAAATAATATTTCAAACACTGTATTAATTAATTTTTTGACTACCATCATTGTTTATTAAAGCCTTTCTAAATCTTTTTCATTCTTGTAGTTTCGCTTTACAATATTTTTTAAAAACTGTGCTATCAAAGAAAAGAAAATTGTTCTTCATTGAATACTAAACATTACAATTCGTAAGAGTTAAAATAACGGCTTTATTTTCATTACTAATTTGTGTAAATTTAATTAATTTTTAAAACTTTATCTTGTACTTGACTTTTCTTTTACAAACACATTTTAAATTTTATTTAAGCAAATTTTGGAAATGTATGGTTTATATTCTTTTATTTTCATTTCTTTATAAGGATATTTTCGTACCTCTACAGATCTTCTAATAAAATTTAATTTATTATCTTCTAATAAAATTAAATTTGATTGAAATTTATTTCTAAATCTTCTGTTTTTCTGATTTTTTTCATTTGATTAAAACAGAAAAAGTTTCAATAAATCTAACTGTCTTCTTGGTAGTGCTATAAAATAATATAAAATAACTCCTGTTTGAATTTCTTATCTATAATTGAATTTTGACCAAACTCCTTATATAGCAAGGATAAGATTAATATTAATTATCGATATCGAAAAAATTCTAATTATCCAAGTACATTTTTGAAAATTGATAATTTTTCTACGATAAAGAAAGTTTTTGGACAGAATTATATATATATATATATATATATATATATATATCATAAAAATCAGCTTCCAACAATCTATAGCAGGATGAAAGTCTCTCTCAAAATTTTCCATTTCAACCGATCTAATGTCTTTCTTTTTCAGTTGATTTGATGAATTTTTTCATAGCTCTGTTCTATCCGTCCATGAGGATATTCTTGAATCATTTTATATAGTATCTAGATTCCCAATAAAAATTTTTCTTGTTCATCAGTGGTCCCTTCTATCAATGTGACCAGTCCATTTCCATTTAAAACTTTTTATTTTTACTATAATATCTCTAATTTTTGTTTTTTTCTGATCTATTTATTTCTCTTTTTATCTTTTCGTATTATTCCCAATATACATTTTTCGATATTTCTTAAGTTCAAAAAAGTTAAATAATTCCGGTATTCAGGTTTCGTGTTTAACTGATAGTAGGTAGGATGCATTGGTCATATATACGACGTTGTTTGATAAGTCCGTGTAAAAATAAAAACTGCTTCATTTTTTTGAATAAATCGTTTTTATTTTTCAACATAGTCTCCTTTTAGGCTTATACACTTCATCCAACGCTGCTCCAGTTTGTTGATCCCTTCCGAATAATAGGATTTGTCCAAGTCTGTAAAATAGTCATTCGTTCCTGCAATCACCGATCGTTCGAATAAAATCTTTTTCCCGCGAGCCATTTCTTCATATTAGGGAACAAATATATTCCGATGGAGCCAAGTTGGAGAATAGGGGAATGTGAAACGATTTGGAACCCTATTTCTATACCACAACTGCTGAGGTGTGAGCTGGTGTGTTGTCGTGATGAAAGAGGAATTTTTTTGTGGGCTAATCGGGGACGTTTTTCTTGCACTCGGTTTTGTCAATAACAATGAATAATATGCACCTGTAATGGTTTTACCCTTTTCCAAATAGTCGATAAAGATTATTCCTTGCGAATCCCAAAAGACAGTCGCCATAACCTTCCCGACCGAAGGAATTGTCTTCGCCTTTTTCGGAGTAGATTCCTCCTTGATAACCCATTGTTTAGACTGCTCTTTGGTCTCAGGAGTGTAGTGATGTATCCATGTTTCATCTACAGTGATGAAACGACGCTTAAAGTCCTGCGGATTTCGCTGAAACAGCTGCAAACCGTTCTTGCAACACTTTACACGACCTCGTTTTTGGTCTATCGTGAGCAATCGCGGCACCCACCTGGCGGGTAGCTTTTTCATGTCCAAATGTTGGTGCAAAATATTATGTGCCCGTTCACACGAGATGCCTACAGCACTAGTAATCTCATGCACTTTCACTCTTCTATCATCCATCACCATATCATGGATTTTATCAATGATTTCTGGAGTGGTAACCTCAACAGGGCGTCCAGAACGTTCAGCGTCTCTTGTGCTCATATGGCCACTCCGAAAATTTTGAAACCACTTATAAACCGCACTAATCGAAGGTGCAGAGTCACCATAATGTTTATCAAGCTTCTGTTTAGTTTCCTGAGGCGTTTTGCCTTTAATGAAGTAGTGTTTAATCAACACGCGAAATTCTTTTTCGTCCATTATTTGACAATCACTCGATTTCCTTGATTCCAACGATTGTCAAACACAAAGGAATAAACCGATATGGCTGAAACTTGATGAGTGTTCTTCCAAGAGGTGCTACTAATTAAAAATAACCTCGATATGCACCAGTGGTGCCATCCATGAATTTACACGAACTTATCAAACGATTGGTCAAATGTATATAATTTTTTCTGCAAATTATATATATTCATAATTATATATATATATATATATATATATATATATATATATATATATATATATATATATATATAATATTTATATACGGAAAATTAGTATTAATTTAAAATTAAATTTGATTAATATAATAAAGGATAAAATCGTCAAATTAACAGCTCCAGAACATTAAAAAAAATGAGTACGTCCGTATATCAACCATCAATATGACAAGATCCGCTCATCATTCGCATACAAAAACGTATGAATAATTTACGTACATGGAATCAATTTATATATCATTTATAATGAAATATTACGTAATCACCAAATCTGTGATTCCATCAAAATAATATAACGACACATATGCCTGGCGGTCGGAAATAACAATGCAACGAACAATTTATAGTGAATGAGCTTAAAGCACTTTAATTATAAAAATGGAAAAAAATGATGTCGTTATTGCCGTGTCAAACATAACGATTCCCATTTTCATTTCCTCGCTGCTCTTAATGTAGCAAAAAATAACAAAAGCCCAATATCGTTCATATGATTCAACGGAAAGAATGAAATCAGATAATGCTTGCCTACGACGAAATATACTCAAAATGAAATTATTAATAAAACTCGATGTCATTGAAAAATATCATATTCTTTCAGCACTTGAAATATCACGTTATACATTTTAGTTATCGGAATATTTTTTTATAAAAAAAGATTTCGATACGAATGAAACATTTATAGATCGTTGCGTTTATTATTGAAACATTCGTCAATTTATTAATTGATTTCATACGATAATTCAATACAGTTGTTTGAATTGTGTTTAAACACTTTTTGATATGATATATTTAGTAGTATATCCGAGTATTTATATAACAAAGGAAAAAATAATGACTAGACTAATTAAAATAGTAAGAGATGATTTAAATAAAGCATTTTATACGATAATTATTTCTTTAGAGTTTGAAATGACATTTGAAGAGATTAATTAGTAAAAGTTATTTCAAGCTATTAAGAAAATTGAACTTGATTGGAAAGATAAAAGACTAGTTTTGGGTTTTAACAAACATCAGTGTATGGAAATTTAAATTAACGGAAATAAGAAAGTAGATAGGATTAGAAAAGGTCTCAGATAACGCTATCTTCTTGTATTGTATATTTATTCAATTTGTTTATCGAAGAAAATATAATAATATTGAAAAAGATAAATAAAAGGAATTAAAATAAATAGGAAATATATTCATAGGAAAATTTATGCAGATGTTATTGCTATTTTATGAGAATCAGTAAAAGAAATAATTAAAATATCAGGAGTTTTAATTATTGCGTTAAATTAGTTCAAATTGACAATCAATACAAAAAAGATCAAAATAATGTTTACATGAAAGATGAAAGAAAGGAGCAGAAGTAAAATATAAACCAAAGAAATAGAAATTAACAAAGTTTTATTATCTGGAAGAATAAACATTAATGGTATTTCAAATTTGAGGAAGATAAAGAAGAGAATAAGTTTAACAAAACAAACTTTCTAGAACAAGAAACATCATTGATTAACAGTTATAAATGGTCATCCAAATGTGACGTCTAGATTTATGTTTTATTAAAAAGAAACATGTGTATAGGGTGGTGTATAGAGAAACATGTGTATAGTTTCTTTTGATTTTTTTAATAAAACACAAATCTAGGCGTCACATTTGGATAAAAAAGAATTTCTTTAATAAAAGAATTATATATTTATATAGAATGTTTTTTTAAACATGATAGAACTTTAAATTGAATTCCTATTGACATATATATATATATATATATATATATATATATATATATATAATTTATTAAATAAATACACATATTTAAATATTTAATATATTTTAAAATAAGTTAATTTTTATAAAAACATATATTTTTACTCTGTTAGACGAAAAAACCTGAACTGTAAGTAAAAAAATAATGGAAATATATTTTCGATTGAAAAATATTTCGTATTTTTTCATTATATCGAACAATACACTAAAAATTGGATATTATTTATGGATGACCTGATTGAATGCTGTCAAAATCCAAGTTCATTTGTAATAATCACGTTAGAACTGAAAGATGACATATGTGTAACGCTCAGATTGAACTATGATAAATTGTTAATAGTTTGAAATGTCAGGTAGTAATGAATAATTAATGTAGATATTTTATATTGAATACGTTGAGTATTTATTTAAATGTAAATAATTTAGTTATATGTATTATCTTAATTTAGACGAATATAGGAGATATAAAAATATGTATTAAAATTAAACAAGTTTGAATTATAATACTTATTATAAAAAATAAAAACTGTATTACAGTAAAAAATTAGTTTGAAAAGTTAAAACATATATGAAAACATAACAAATATTGATTCGTCTGCTTTAAATTAGTCTAAAGTAAATTCATCTACATATTAATAACACTTTTATTTATTTTACCAATAAAATATATCTTCAATAACAACATAATTATTTAGTTACTAGATAATAACTAAAAATGTAATTTGCTGTAGTGTTCTATTAGCAATTTATTTTAGGAAAAAATGCAGATAATCGAATATTCAAATTAATTTTTGATTCGATAACATATAGTGTATATAAAATCAGTCTCCTTATATTATTTATTATTAGATAAAGATTTCTTAAAACTTTCATTATTTTTTTCTCTCGTTCCACGTAAAAAAATCTTATATTTTTATTTCATCTATGTACTGTTTTTTTAAGACATTTTTATATATCTGTCTTACCAACTAATATCTTTTTATTACATTGGTGAATTTCTTACTTTATTATTGGTCTATTTTCATTTTAAATTTTTTTATTTTGTTATAACGTTCGTAAATTTGATTTTCTTACAAATACAATTTTTTTTGGCTATGTATTATTACTAATATATATTTTTCATGTTACTCTGTGTTGTCTGAAGTCGATAAATTATTCTGGTATTTAAGTCTTATGTTTTATTATTATAAGAGAAAACGAGTAAAATACAGAGGCGTTATTGAAATACAAGTCTTGCATCCAAGAGCTCCAAGAATGCCATATTTGTTATATTATAGGCGATGCGATATAATTGGTAATCAAGGAATACAAACAACTAAAAAGATTGATAATTTAAATTTTGTAAGAAGAAAATGTAAATGCACCTCTGTATAATAGAGAGTAAACTGTGAATATAAAAAATTATCAGTGAATAAATAATTTGAATTTTTAGTTCTTTAGTTCAGTGTAAAGAGGATTGTTATATGAAAATAAATTATTTTCTGACTTCTTTTTAAAAAAATGAGGTGTAAATTATTGTTCATTTTTATATTTTGTGATTTATTTTAAAATATATTTCGTTTATTTATATGTTCATGTATTTAAGTAATTTCAGTAAAATAGAGATAAGTGAGCAATTAATACACTTTGAAAGGCTCAGAAAAGCTCTGACGATGATGGCGTCGCCATCGAAATGCATCAGCCGATATAATTATAGATTATATAATTATAAATAATAAGTGATTATTGAACACTTTAAATTATTGTGGTGTTGGGGTTAAAATTCATTTGCGTAGAGTAAAATACATTTATTAAAAAATCATCAAATAGAAAAATTATAAACTTCATAATGTAAGTTTTTTTTAGAATTGGCATCGTTATATTTTGATTTGAATAATAATTGGACGTCAAAAAAGCATAAAACATTACTATTTACTATTATATTTTTAAAATATTATATTTTACTATTATTCTATTCATACAAGTTTATAGTAACTGTGTATTGGGCTATCGAAGGAATAATTTATTATTCCTTTTTTAATGTGGCTAGTATAATACATGAAAAAATGTAAATAAATGGAAAATATTCAGATGAAACTAAACAGAAAATAAACAGCATTGCTAGATAAACCCGGTCCACTATTTCTAAATGACAAACATTAGACCTCATTTTTTATAAATAAAACTAAGAATATTTTAGTGGTTTAGATTAAAAATTAGTTACGCACAAATTACTGCACGAGCATCTTATCAACGAATTTTCATGTTTTCAGAAGTCTAAGTTCATTTTTGTACAACAAGCAGACGTTATGCAAGTTCTGAAAGCTAATTTCATTTAAAAAGATAAACTCGCCAAGAAAGACATATTTGATTTATAATTCAGGTGGATTTAGCGTTATAGAAGCAAATAAGTCATATTTGAATTAGCACAGTTTTATGTACATTTTGTTTTTTGAAAAAAATTTACATTTTTTTAGTTGTATACATATACACACTTAAACACACAGACACATATATATATATATACATACACCCGTCCCTCAATTTACGCGGGACTTTTTTTACGCGGAAAATTACACTTCTATTTACTCGGGATTTTTTTTACGCGGTATTGATTTACGCGGAACTTTTTATACACGGTCAGATAGATTTCATTTTATATAATTTTTCATGGAATTTATTATATATCAGACTGACGCAAATTCTTACTTGAACGTATAAAAGCACGATATAAATATATAAAAGGTTGATTGTTTTGAATTACAGTGGCGATAGTGACACCGAATAAAATTTATCTACTTGTGTTTCCTAAAACGTCATTATTTTTTTGTTAAGCTATGTGAAATAAATATGTGTTTCTACAACTTTACTAACTTTTATTTCCAATATTTTTTCTATTGTACTGACAGACTCAATTTACGCGATTTTCATTCGCGTAAAACAAATCTACGTGGAACGGATACTCCGCGTAAATTAAGGGGGACGAATATATATATATATATATATATATATATATATATATATATATATATTTATTGAATATTTTATAATGTCTAGTCAAATAAATTTGAATAAAAATAAGTATGATGTTTTAAACAACGTTTTCTAGAAATGTTAATATTGCAGAATTGTTATTACAAAATAAATTTAATTAATTTTAGAAATGTTTATTATTACTAGTAATAAAATGAAACTAGTAATTAATTTAATGTATATATTGTTGAAACATTAGTAAAGGTTAAATATGTGTATGAGTAGTAAAAACACCTATTAGACAGAACGTCTACCGTCTACTGAACGTAAAACTGTTATCGTTATACATATGACTCGGTGCATGTTGCATTTATCAAATTAGTTTCTGCATAAACAGAACAATATTGCATTGTGCAAATCTTAATTCATGAATACAGACAAATGAGATAAAGTATCAGCCATAAAAAGTTCAATTCAGAGTTTATGACATGGATGCGAGATGTTTCATTAGGCGACGGTGTGTATCCGGCCAGTCGCATTGCGATGGTAGAAAACAACCCCAGCCCATGGCGAGATCATAACAGAAGCCCATCGTACGAATAATGTCTGCATTGTTTCCTGTTCCGCGACATGCGCGCTGACGCTATCACTGCCGTAAACCACTCGCTGTATTTTGATGAGGCCATTTCTAGAATCATTTGAGATATTTTCTATTCAAGAAAGATGCTTTAATAAACGAGTACGGACTGGTGTGATTCTTGAGTTTATACCTTACATCACTATCTTGTTTATTTTAATACAGGTGCGTCAAACTCATTTAAAAGTTGCTGTTGGTAATTTACTCATTCCGTCGTTTCTGATAGAAAGTGCCGTGTATTTTGAATAAATTTTCTGCAGAGGATGAAAACCATTCAAATTTACGCTCGTTTGTGTGAAGTTGAAAATAAATTAAAGTTTTAGTTTTTTATTCTTATAAGAAGATTTTGTGATAATAATTTTATATTCCCATTTATACATTCTATTCAACTATAATAAATTCATTATGTATGAAAAATGATTTAAATATCGTTTAAAAATTATCAAATTTTCAGCTTATACTATATAAATGTAAAATTAACAGTAATTCAATTTGAATTACTAAGATTAGGTATATAATTTTTGTTTTGAAAAGGCCAATTTTTTCTAATCTTAAATGAAAATTTATACATATATATATATATATATATATATATTTGAGATCTTCTAAATTTCCAATCAATCATTTTTCTTGTCAATCGATGGTATTTTCTATTTGCTATATAATAGATTTATTTTCATTTGAAACTTTTATTGTAACGTTCTGTCGAATAAAGGTTTCCCAAAATTTTCTATTTAGGACCAATTCAATATCTTTCACTTTCAATCCATTCCAAAAAAAAATTATATTTTTGTTCTAAGTACCCATGGTACTTTTCCTGAGTTTAATTATATATCTAGATTTTCAATCAATAATTTCCCTTGTTCATTAATGGCCCCTTTTTCTTGATATTTGATTAGCTCATTTTAAATTTCAGTATATATACAATATATTATTTTTTTGTTAACACGTTCCCTGCCAGGCTGCTTATGATTAAATGTCATTTCCATGCCACGTGTACCGAAAACGGTACACGTTAACAAGTTTGATAAATCTGCAAAAAAATCCTTTCCTCTTATGTTTATGAGAGAAAATATATATTTTCGAAATTATAAATATCCAAAGAACAAAATGCGCTATATAACAATAAATAAATTTATTTCATATCGAAAACGTATAAGAATAATTAAATAAAATTTAATTAAAGCAGAATCCATATAAAGGTATGAATACAAGTGAATGCAATGTAATTGTCTTATCTTTTACTAATATTTTTTTGAAGTGATGAATTGTGTTAAAACAAGGGAGGCATAAATATGGTTTATTGGGATTTAAACCATAGGTCGGGGGGATTATTGGGATATAAACCATAGAAGGTCGTTTGATAAGAATGGTAAAAAAGTAAGAAAAACTAAATTGGAAAAATTAATTTAATTAATTAATTAAATTACACAATAAATAAATTTACCATACTTATTAAACGACCCACGTATAAGTAATAAAGAGAATTACATGCTTTAGTAATAGACATTATAAATAATTGTAGTAAAGATAGTAAGAAATTAATTTAGTGATTTTGATTTAAATGCTATTTAGACATAACTGTTAAAATATTTTAAATATAAAAGTAACGCTGAGAGACTCATTTGGTAGTTAGTGTAACAAAATGTCTAATAGGTTATCAGTTAAATAATAATATGTTTGTTGAAGAGAATAAATCCATTAACACGAGTTTCACTAAAGAACAAAATTTAAATTTTTATAGATCTTACTTTTTATATTTACTTTCTTATAATAATTTTTAACCTAATATTTTATTAGAAGGATTTTTTTAAAAATACACGTCAGTAGATAGTGTTAAAAATATTGATTTTAGCTGATAATTTGGGTTATTTATATACATGATTTGATGGAGGAAGTAGGTTTTAATACAAATAAAGAGGAGTATTAAATTTAAATTATTTGGTTTCTTTTATTTTATCCCTAACAATTTTTAAATTATTTGGTTTCTTTTATTTTATCCCTAACAATTTTTAAATTATTTTAATATATTGGTATTAACAAATTTATTTGTTTCATTTCTATGAACTTGCTTGTTCTAATTAATTTTTTATGTCTAATTTTTAAAATTACTTTTCATTTAGTGAAAATAATTAAATAAAAATACTGTAAGCGAGATACTAAACAAATGTAAAATAAGCGAGACTAACTAACTACTAGACTAACTACTAGTCATGTATGTGCTGTACTATTATATAAGCGAGATTAACTATAAAAAAATAAAAAATAAGAAATGTACTAAACAAACGTGGTTATAAACATAAAAACAAATAATTGAAATTTTACCTCGATTATTTTCATTTTTTAATTTGATTTTAATAACTCTTGTTGAGAAATTTAGTAAAAAAAATATGCTGGACATGAAAGATTATATAGGAAAAAAATAGAAATATATAGAAAAGACTGAATTTTTCCTAACCTCTTATAATCTAATTTTATTATTATTATACAATTATTTAATGTTTGCAAACATTTTAAAATTTACTCCTAGTTATTTTGTACTCTTATTTTAAACAAACGGAACAATTGATTTAATTTATTTGACAGTCAATAAATATATTCTTAATTTAAATTCATGTTCTAGAGTCATAGCTATTATATATTATATTCATTTAAAACACATTAATATTGAACAATGATAATTCTCAGCTATAAAATAACATTAAATTATTTATTGTTTTGGAATTGTGGCTGATTCACTTTACACAAATGAATTTTAACCCCAACACTACAATAATTTAAAGTGTTCAATAATGATTATTAAACACTTTAAATTATTATGGTGTTGGGGTTAAAATTCATTTGTGTAAACATTAAAATAATATATATATATATATATATATATATATATATATATATATATATATATGTATTAATAAATTCATTCTCAATAACATTATGTATTATAATATAAAATAATACAACGTTCATGGTAAGAACATCTTAAAAAGTAATTTTCGGGATCACAAAATTAATTTTATGCAAGCATCGTTCGACTAGATGCAAACGATAATCGTTTAATAAATCGTTAATCTTGGTAAAGCCACATTAAAGACCCTTTATTAAACTGTTCATCGTATGCAAACACAATGTAAATTTGTCAACGAATTTTGAACCGATTACCAAAATAGCCGCATAAAATTTTAGTTAAAATTCATTTGACATAAGAAAGATTAATATTTTAACTTTTTTCTAATAAACGACACGATTGTATTGCTCGTTTTGGATATTATATAGTTATAAGATGCAATAATTTTCGTATTAAACATGAGAAAATTATTTGTGTATTCGAATTGCACCTAAAATTAAATATATGTATTTGAAAACTGTGTGCAAAATCCGTACTCGTGTTATTTTAAAGTAAGTAAACAAAATTTCAAGGAGATTGCTATTCTTGTCTTATTTACTGCTTTTATAAGCAGCTTATAATGTCTTGGTCGGTGTTTGTTTTCAGAAGAAAATTGTAATCGCCATTCTTTACATATGTGTCTACCCACACATTAAATGTGTTTTCATTTTGTTCGTGTTTATAAATGATCTTATTTCCTCATATAATAGATCACCGATTAAATTAGAAAATTCATATTTAGATTTTTTTGAATATACATATATATATATATATATATATATATATATATATATATATATATATAAATAGAACTCTACGTTCACTTCTGACTGAAGATCTATTTCAAAATTTTCCAAGTTTAGGTATTTAATATTTTTTGTTACATTTTAAATCAATAAACTTTTTAATGTCATTACCCTATCGATTTATAGACTTCTTCTTGGGATTTCTGAATTATTTTATATTTTTGGATTTTTAATCAAAATTTTTTGCTGTTTATTACTGTTTTTCCCCTGCTATAGGATTCAACCCTTTCTATTTTATTTTTTTACTATTTATTGTATTATCCATATTTTTTGTTTATTGTCCAATTCACTTATTTTTCTTTTACAATTACTCCTACCATGCATCTTTTGATACTTTTATGTAATCAATGAATTGTTATTCTGGCGTTTAAGACTCATGTCTTACTAGCGAATTGAGGAAAGGTAGGATGGATTGAATAGAATTTTTTTTCTCAAATCATAAGAGAATATTTGATTTTCTAACATTTATTTCAAATCACGTCATACTGTTATAATCATCCACATTTCTACTTGTCCTAAATAGCATAGATTTGATCTTTTCTATTACTATTTATTTAATTTAACCCTTATCGGACGTTAGCATTTTTAACTTAACTTTCCGCTAGGTCGGAGACATATTTGAGTGATTATTGTAAGAGAAGAGTTACTAAGATTATTTGATATAAAAAGATAGTTTTGTGCATAAAAATATTTACATTTACACTTTAAATGTCTTCGTCATCACTGTCGATTTCAATCTAATCTTCATCACAATCAGGAACAATTTCTTTTTCCACTTCGCTTTTCTCTTCACTTAAATATTGAATAGGGATCCATTTTTTCCCCTTGACTGAAATATAATACTTGTATCACTGTCTCCTTCATTACAAGAATTAAAATCATTTGCCGAATATTCAAAATTTTTACATATTTCACTACAATATTGCTATAGTTTTCTTTATTCATTTTTGGAGGAATAAAATATTATAAGTAAAATAATTGCTGAAATATGACAGAACGTGTTGTCTGCTATCGAGTAAGAATTAAGCTGTAAAAACATACAGTGTGTACATTCAGTAATAATGACGTTGTTACTTGTTCAGTCTTGTCACCTGGCACGTGACATACGACTGATAAAGCAAAGTTGTAATGTCACGTCAGAGGTGACATACGACCGATAAGGGTTAACTTTTCTATGAGCTAAAAATTTACTGTCTTGCTGTGATTCACCAAAAAATCAATTTTTGATTAGCTTTGTCCAATTTTATCCATTTTTGAGTTCATCTTGATTTGTTGGAAAACATAATTGTGTTAGAAATTGCAGGCGATTAATTGTTTCTCTCTTTCTTTAATATATATATATATATATATATATATATATATATATATATATATATATATTTGTTGATTACATTCATAATTTATCTTAAAAATTATTTTGTTACATTGTCTTATGAATTTTAAAACAAAGTGAAATAATAGATAATTTTTTTCCACTTTTATAAAAAATATTTTATTACCATTAGGTTTAAAATTTGACTAAGATATTTTGTTAATGAATTGAATTATTATTATATTATAAATATTTAATAATTGTGGATTAATTAGGAGAACTTATTTTATGAAAATCTTTTTTCAGAATTTTCCTTGAAATATATAAATTATATAAAATAGAGTATTGACTGTATAAAATAGAAAAATGTATTTATGATATTAAGTTAAAGAAATTACTCTTATATAATAATTACAGATGTCTGATAAGCTAGGTAAAAAATTATACAAAGGTAATTTACTTCATTAAAAAAAAATTTTTTTTAATATATTTAGATTTAATAATTAAAATAATGTTTTTAAAAATGTAACGTTATGAAAATTTTAAATTATATTACTTGTAATATTATCTAAACCATGATTTATTTATTGATACACAATAAAAATATATTTCTAGTTTACTATGTATTTTTTCACGAATTTATGAATTTGACTATTTGAAATATATTTGATTATCGAATTTGTGATTTAAAACTTTTAACAAAATAGGTAAATATATTTATTAAAAATTAAATAGATTTTTGTGCTTTTATTTAATACAAAAATATTTTATAACATAATAAGTAAATTTATATAGAAATAAAATTCCGATATTTATTTCTGAATTTCAATATAAACTTTTGAAATGTCTGAAGGGATTTGTAGTCCACTTTACATTTAATGTAGTTAAATGCATGAATAATTTTAAATACAAAAGTTTGAGTTCGATTGATTTGGAATATATATATATATATATCAAATAAATACTTTGAAATATATTTCGAACAGGTTGTGGCGACTATAAGTCTAATTCCCTTGAATATCTGTTTCACTATTTCCGTCGAGTATTGGATAGAAATTCCATTGAATATAGATATTATATCATAAGTTACTATTAACTAATTCGATTTATGAATTAATTTGGCTAGTATTTCAGTAAACTATTTCGAGTTTATTATATAAGATTTAGTTTTAGAAACAACTCTCGACTGTAGAGGATACCGTACAAATGTTTTGTGAAAATGTACAGAAGCGTATTGTGGATGATAGTGTGAATTCAATGGGTGTGTTTTATTTTTAACGTATTTCGAATGTTGTACGTCTTCAGAAAATGTGAACAATGCTCTCGAGTATTTTTACGGATTTCATATGTTATGTGTTGACATTTATTGTGAGAATAGTTTAATTTTTTTTCTCTTATAGAAGTAAACATATTTCGGAATGTATTTGAATTCATTTTTTTTATACTATGAGTTGTAGAATGTATCCACACTCTAAATGACATAAAATACAAGTGTTGAGCATTTATCATTTCCTTTTTTTATAGATCTGCTTTATAAAGAATCACTTTGTGTGCATATTTACATTATTATTTTTAAAAATTTATATATATATATATATATATATATATATATATATATCATTATTAAAGTAAAAACTTATAAGTTAAAAAATAAGAAAAAGAAACATATATAAATTTTAAAACTAATTAAAATCTTTGATTGACATTCTTTATTATTTTAATTTTAAATCCAGAAATATTTTAAAATAAAAAATTCAAATGATTACAAGATTTCAAAATCTTGACTGAATTTATGGATTGTTATTATAGTTTTATGGTACAATTGGTTTGAAAAATTGTTAATAAAATTTGTATGAACGTTAATTATTGTTATAATAATATGCTAATTATGAAACGATTTTGAATTAATTACAAGTTTTCACATATAGTGTATTAATTAACGTGGTTCAATTTTGTGCATAACAGAACAAAGTGAAAAAAATATTTTTGAAATATGCTTCTAAAATATTTTTAATTTGGAAGTGATATGCTAATTGTTATTTACATTTAAGAAAAATTAGTTAATCTAGACAATGTTTTAAAATTATTTAATATTACATAATAGTTGTTTATTATATATATATATATATATATATATATATATATATACATCCGTCCCTCAATTTACGCGGGTATCCGTTCCACGTGGATTTGTTTTACGCGAATGAAAATCGCGTAAATTGAGTCTATCAGTACAATAGAAAAAAATTTGGAAATAAAAACTAGTAAAGTTGTAGAAACACATATTTATTTCACATAGCTTAACAAAATAATAATGACGTTTTAGAAAACAAAAGTAGATAAATTTTATTCGGGGTCACAATCGCTACTGTAATTCAAAACAATTAACCTTTTATATATTGATATTGTGCTTTTATACGTTCAAGTAAGAATTTGCCTCACTCTGATATATAATAAATTTCATAAAAAAATATATAAAATGAGAATCTATCTGACTGCGTACAAAAAGTGTTGCGTAAATCAATACTGCGTAAAAAAAGTCCCGCGTAAATAGAGGTATAATTTACCGCGTGAAAAAAAAATCGCGTAAAAAAAGTCCCCCGTAAATTGAAGGACGGGTGTATATTAATTAAATTTATTTAATGAGATCATTTATGTTACCAGAATTCCATAAAGAATTTAAAAATGTAAATTATAATTTTAAGGTTTGTTAATTTTTTGAAATTTTTGTATCCCAATTGTTCATTGATTTTATTAGAACTAACCATTCTAAAATGTCTATTAGTATGGAAAAAGATTTTTCTTTGTATTAATTACATGTTTCGTTTTTTTTATAATCAAACATATATTCATTATATCCCAACAATATTTAAACAAACTGTTCGACGATGATGAATAAGTTTTTTAATTAAATACCATATTACAATTTTTAATTGTTATTTTTGCAATTAAGTTTTTTTTGGACGTAAATATTCGAAATATGTTCAATGCAATAATGATAGTTATTAATAAATTAGCAATTTTATTTATATAAAATTTCAATTAGTGAGAAACAAATATTGGTAAAATTATAAATAACGTAATTTTTATAAAATGTCAAATATAACACACACACACACATCAAACATATATATATATATATATATATATATATATATATATATATATATATATATATAATCTGCTGTAGTAAACATATAAACTCACTTATTGGTTTTGAAAACTAAATACTATTCGTAACTGTACTTACGCAAAAAACTTTATACAACATTTTGAAACTTGCTATTTGATAGATCTTGTGTAAGTAGTGTTAATACAAGTTTTTTCTTTCGATTATCTGTTGATACGACGGCAATAAATTAATTTGACATTGGAGATATTTGATTAATTAATTTGTATAAGGTCAAATAAAATAGATTAGTTATCGAATATAATGTAAACATTTTTTTATTGATGTTAAAATAATATATATATATATATATATATATATATATATATATATATATATATATATATATATATATATATATATATATAATATATATATATATATATATATATATATATATATATATATATATATATATATATATATATATATATATATAATATATATATATATATATATATATATATATATATATATAAATATATATATATATATATATATATATATATATATATATAAATATATATATATATATATAATTTTAAAATTATAGTCACGAAATATCTGTTATTCATATTTAATCTTCTTAAAATCTCTTATATTGTCAAATTTAGATTTTCATTAATTTTTTCTATTTAAAATGATCAGTGTCTATCTTTTACAGTTTTTAATAGAGTGTTCTGATGAAAAAATACGACTTTGCAAGAGAAATGCATAGGTAAAAAAGTAAGAAATAAGTGATTATTCAATATTTCTAAAAATTGTGATGTTGAAGGGAGTTACTTATTTGTACAAAATCAAATGGCCATAGTTTCAAATTAATAGGGTTATATTATCATTTCTTATTTTTAAATTCATGAACATAATTATCATAAATAAAAAATGAATTGAAATTATTTTTATATATTATTCATGACTCATAAAATGAATCAAATTGTGAAAATATCTGATATAACTTAATTAACATTGCTTTATAAATTAATAGAAAAATTATTACGTAACAAAAATTAATATAATGGTTAGGAATTATATTTAATTCTGTATTACATAAAATTTACTTTTATACTGCTTCAGAGTATTTGTATGAGACATTAATTTTTTTAAAAAATAAATAAACAATAAAGATAATTGCAAAATTCTTAAAAAGTTTACTTACATTAAATGTCATTATAGAAATAATGACATTTAATGATATTTACAAAGTTATATAAAATTTGAGTTATATAGAGTAGCCTAAATGAAACTGAAGGATGGTAAAAAGTAGTAAGCAAGTAAACATATGTTTAAACCTTTTACTATCATTTGAGCTAATCTAAAGTTTATTATTTCTTAATAAATTTAGAGTTTTGATATGAACATGCATAAAAATAATATTTATTAACAGATTATATATATATATATATATATATATATATATATAAATTCAGAACAAGGGAAAAATAATTGATTTTTTGTTCAAAGTTATTAAATTTTTTTCTTTAAACATAGAGAAATATCTGTTTTCATAATATACGAATTTTTGTCGAATTACCACAATTACATCTTTATTCTTCGGTTTACTGTATCTAAGAATAATCCTTTTGTATTATTGGTTTGTCGTAAATAAACACAGTTTTTAATATTTTCTATTTTTATTTTGCATGTAAGTATAAAAAGAACGAGAGACAAAATATAATAAATCAAAACAGTTATTTATACAAATATAAAATTGTATGTTCAGCAATAGATATTACTGAAGATAATTACATTTTTTATGGCGATTTTCAAGTACGAATAGTTGTTTTTTTAAAAATTGACTGTGTGTTTGTAATTTAAAATAATTATTTTAATTACAGTTACGTGATAGAAATTATATGAATGTGAATGTAATTACGTACAATAATTTACAACTCATCATTATTAATTGTTTAAGTACCACGAAGCATGATCGAATTGTTTGTTTTCTGTCAAAAAGTGCAATAAGATATCCTTGATAGAATTAATTAATATTGCACTCGGATTCTAGGGTAGGGCAACATTAGTGTTCTAACTTAAAAAAAATTATTAAATCGACACTTTTCTTTCATAATCTTTATCGTTATTCTTTTATAAAATGAGAATGAAAAACCGTGCACATTTGAATTATTTTTGTATTTCTTGTTATTTATGACATAAATATTTGATAATTATTAAAAATGAAGGTATAAAATAACAAAGGTATATATATATATATATATATATATATGTATATTTAAATGAGATGTGTTTTTGAGGCCGATTTTATTATTAAATTTAATTAAAATACCAAAAAATAATTCAAATACATTATAATGTAAAAATAATAGGTACTAATTTATATTCTATTATTTTCATGTTTGCAAATAAATTAAATAGAGATTACATTAATAAATTAAATATCATTACTATAAATAAAATAATTGTATCTTGAAAATTTTATTTTATTATTTTTTTATAATTTTTAATATGTAGGTAAAAAACATATTTGAAAATAACAATTAAAAATTATTACCTTTTAACAGATTTACGATAAAATGAATTTCATTAATTGGTGAATGTAGCAGAGTTTAAAATTATTGACTGATTGTGTTAAATATTTAATAAGGGTTGATTATTATTTGAAGAAGGGAAATTGGAGGAAAGTAAAAAAATTTGAAGTATATATACAAGAGACTTTAGTTATAAAAACAGAACCAGATGTGTATTTAAATATGAATAATAAAATTTCCAAAAAAACATGTATAAAAATTAATCGCAAATTTTCAACTCGGAAATATCTGTAAATTTACATATTATTTGTTGATACTGTACAAACGCGAATCCAACTTAAATCAAAATTTAGGATTCGTACTACAAGCAACGGACCGCCGTTAAAGCATTTATCACAACTGACATACATTTATGCGACAGAATTTTAACGATAAAAATATTATTTTTTTTTCTTCTGTAAAAATAAAATCAATATGTATACACGAATAAAAGCGACGACACGAAAACATTACCTTTTTTGCATAGTCCGTTTTGTCAATAGATTTTTATTCAAAAGGTTATGAATATGATTTCTGTTTCCACATAAACGATATTTATAATCTGTTTTATTTCATATGTTGTTAAAATACTTCAAACATATATATATATATATATATATATATATCATATATACACTTAATAATGAAACGAATTTAATTAAATTCTACTCATGTAATGGATATTATTTAGATAACATTTCAAAAATAGATATTAATAAGATAAAGTTATTTTTAAATAATATTTTTATATACTCTTTTTAAGTAAAAAAACATTTTTTTTAAACAGAATGATTTTATGTATTAAATATTTGAATTGACTTTTTTTAGTTTATTTAATTAAATTGCACGTTGGAAAGTTATTTAATTAAAATAGTAGACAATTGCATCATATAATTATTATATTTAATTAATTAGTATCAATTTTCAATTAATATATTAATAAAAAATGTTTAATGAGTATGTCTTAATTAGATAGTTTTTTTGACATAATTAGAAAGGTTAATGACTGTACCGAATAAATACTCTTTATTAATTATTAAATAACATCACTGTAATTTTAAACTATTTTACCAAAAATCATATTCATATAATCTTGTCATGTTTATTAGCTATTGTTGTAATAATCTGTAATGAAGGAAGGATGAAAAACGAATTTCCGGTTTTTTAAAATTGGATTTTTCGACTAAAAGAAAAAATCTTAAAAAAATTCAGGTCTCCCAGTTGAACCAATTCTGCTATAGTGAAAGGGTTAATAGCATTTTTTATTTTTTAAATATAATCCGCATTTTTACATGGATCTCATGAATATTTGACAATTTTGGAATGAAATTAAGTACTTGTATTATTCTATATGAAGAGGGTTTTAAAAATAATCTGATAAATTATAAATTGAATTTGAAATTTAAAAATTTTAAATTAAATTCATAATTTCTACATTTTTTTTAAATCATCATATATCGATCCAATATCGAATAAACCTTTTTCACGAATTCTTTAACAGGTTATGTTAGCAACCATTTTTTTAAGTTTATATATATATATATATATATATATATATATACATATATATATATATATATATATATATATATATATATATATATATATATATACACCCGTCCCTCAATTTACGCGGAACTTTTTTTTACGCGGCAAATTATACCTCTATTTACGCGAGATTTTTTTTACGCGGTATTGATTTTGGCGGCACTTTTTATACGCGGTCAAATAGATTTCATTTTATATAATTCTTCATGGAATTTATTATATATCAGAGTTTATTATATATCAGAAATTCTTTCTTGAACTTAAAAAAGCACGATATAAATATATAAAAGGTTGATTGTTTTGAATTACAGTGGCGATAGTGACAACGAATAAAATTTATCTACTTTTGTTTTCTAAAACGTCATTAAATTTTTGTTAAGCTATGTGAAATAAATATGTATTTCTACAACTTTACTAGCTTTTACTTTCAATATTTTTTCTATTGTACTGACAGACTCAATTTACGCGATTTTCATTCGCGTAAAACAAATCCACGTGGAACGGATACCCGCGTTAATTGAGGGACGGGTATATATATATATATATATATATATATATATATATATATATATATATAAACGTACATATAGAATATCTCATATACATATATATATATTACATATAATTTTTGTGTGTATAATTTTATGTGCATAACAAGAAATACAATATGAATAAGAAGACAAATAATTTTGAGTTTCGATTTTCATTTCAATGAAATGTATCATGCAATTCTACAAACAAACATATATATATATATATATATATATATATATATATATATATATATATATATATATGTATGTATATTACAGTAGAGAAAATTGATAAAGCTTACGAATAAGTAAAAATTATTACGTTTTCTGTTTTGAACAGACTCTGTAAAACCAATAAATTTTCTGTTGAATTATACATGTTTGTCGAGACGCACAATCACTCTTTGTTTTTGAGTGTTGTTTTGTTGTTGATTTTTCCAAAATCAAATAAGACATTTTCATGTATATATTCAGAAGTATATGTACATGTATGTATGAATGTGTATATATATATATATATATATATATATATAATTTCATAGATGAGTACGCAATGCTAGATACATTATTCAATTAGCAGTGAGAAATTTGATTGAACAATGTAGGTTATAGGTATGTGAGTTTTATCTCAGTTTTATACATATTATCTGTTTATTATCGGATTTGATTCAATCATATAAAAAAATATCTAGTAAACAATCGTTAGTGATTTGTGATTTATATAAGTTTGATTCTATTCAGTATACACTTTTGATTGATATGTATTTTCATTGAAAAACAGTAATCGTGACGGTTAACAACTTTTTATTAAATAATTTAATTATCTTACATTTTGTTTTTGTACAGATCAAATCAGATTGTTTAACTTTTTATACTGTCTGGATTTCGTGAGATTAAGTTTCGATAAAACTAAATTTAATAGTAATTATAAGTAAAACATACGGTAAAAACTCAATAGTTATTTTTTTATTTCTTGTATCTCTATTGTAAATAACACCTGATTTTTAAGACAATGAACTTATTGTATTTTTTTATTACTTTTTTCTATATAAATACATTCCTTTATTTTCAATAACTATTTTTTTAAAAAAGTATGGTTTTTATATATAATTTATTGTTGGTAATTGTTTATGGTAAAAATATGATTTGGTAATTAAAAATAATAGTTATTTTTGATCAGCGGTTGTAGTATATAAATTAATCATTTATTAGAATAGTGTAAAATTTTTACAATAATTATTTATTAAATATGTTAAATAATTTTTCATTATTTATTGAACTGTTAAGGTAAATTTCGCTGCCATGTTAATAAATAGGTAATTTTTATTAAAATCTTTTTCATTTTCGTTGTTGCTGCAGATTTTATAATATATGATACCATAGAAGCAAATTATGATATTTGTTTTTCAAAAAATCTGATTTCATAATGCAAAACTGGCGATAATAAAAGATGAATAAAGATAAATTATATTTTTAATTTATGACGAGCGAGGAAGATAATATGATATTCAAAATTAAATAATAAACGAATATTAAAAAAGTTTATAAAATATTGACATGTACGATTCATTTCTGCGAAAATAATTTATATTATTCATATGAATTTGAAATTTATTTTCATTCTTCAAAAATGACTTGTTGAATATTGAAATATTAAATAATTTGTAATAAAAAAAAATGATTATTGTGACTTGTTCATCATATAAAAAATAAAAATACATAAAATTATTTTAAGATAACAATTATGAATAAAACTAATTTAAAGAAAATAATTTAAATAACATGATTTACGTGACTGAAAATAATTAATTACTATAATAACTGCTTGATAAAAAATTAAATTGAATAGCTTTAAAACCACAATTTAGTTAGTTTATTTTCTTCAAGTTATATGACATGCAAACGTTATTGAAAAAAATCATAGGTGTGTTGCAATAAAGTTCCTAATTACACTATTTAATGTACAATACAAATTATCAATTTGCAAGAATAAACTTGAATATGCTAGTGTCAAAATATCACGCAACATGTTTCATTAATAATTTTACATTTTGAATTGTATTATACCATGCAACATCCACATTTCAATTAATGTTTCAGTGTAGTCTAGTAATAAATTCTCATATGAAGTGTGTATGTTAATTATTTTTGTAATATCAGAATATATATATATATATATATATATATATATATATATATATACAAATAGAGAGAGAGAGAGAAATATTGGCATAATTAATATTTTTATTTAACTAAGAATATTATACTAAACAATTTTCTAATCATATAAGGTGGTTTAAATGAGATTAAGGGTTTTGATATGCATATACTTCTTTATTATCATTTATTATTCTTCAGTCTCATTTGGACCATACTACGAGGGTAGTCCCATAAGTACCTGGCCTGACCTAGAAATGGCGGTAGTTGTTTAAAAAATATCACTGTATTAGAAAGTACACAATCTATAAAGCATATATTTCAAGTTTGAGGACGCCACGTTGTTTAGTATTTGTTTGGCAGCCATCAATAGTGAACGTTTTCAGTGAATTTGTGAAAATGGAGAAAATTGGTCATCGTTACATGATACAATACTTTCATTTGAAAGGCCTCAGCCCAACCAATATAAAAGCTGAACTGGATTCTATTCTGGATGAGTCTGCTCCTTCGTTTACAACAGTGAAATATTGGGTAGCAGAGTTTAAACGAGGCCGTATGAGCTGCCAAGACGAGCATCGCAGTGGTCGACTAAATGAGGTGACGACTCCAGAAATGGTGAAGAAAATCCACAAAGCGGTACTGGATGATCGTCGACTGAAAGTGCGCAAGCTAGCAGACATAGTAGGCATTTGAAAAAGTGCGGTACATCGCATATTATCTGAAAATTTGGATATGAGAAAGCTGTGTGCAAGATGGGTGCCGTGTTTGCTCACACTCGAGCAAAAACAGTGTCGTGAAGATGTTTCAATTGAATGTTTAGCGAAGTTTCACAGCAACAAAGCAGAATTTTTGCGCCGTTTCATAACCATGGATGAAACATGGGTCCATCACTTCACACCCGAGACAAAAGAACAATCAAAACAATGGACTGAAAAGGGAGAACCGGCTCCAAAGAAGGCGAAGACCGTTTCATCTGCAGACAAGGTCATGGCGTCGGTTTTTTGGGATGCGCGTGGGATAATTTTCATTGACTATCTTGAAAAAGGAAAAACTATCAACGGCGAGTATTATGCAAACTTATTGCAACGTTTGAACGAAGAAATCAAGCAAAAACGGCCGCACTTGGCTAAGAAGAAAGTGTTGTTTCATCAAGACAATGCACCAGCTCACAAATCCGTTATTGCAATGGTTAAAATTAATGAATTAAAGTTTGAATTGCTACCTCATGCACCCCATTCGCCAGATTTAGCCCCCTCGGATTATTTTCTGTTCCCAAACTTGAAAAAATGGCTCAGTGGTCAAAGATTTCCCAACGATGAAGAAGTGATGTCGGCAGTTAATGGGTATTTTGAGGAGCAAGACAGTTCTTATTATAAAAAGGGTATCGAACTTATTGAACATCGCTGGGAAAAGTATCTAGAGCTGAAAGGAGATTTTGTTGAAAAATAAATATATTTTTTTCCAAATTTTTTGTGTTTTCTTTGTTGGGTCGGGTAGTTCTGGGACCACCCTCGTATATATTATTTAATAACACAAAAATTTTCGACACTATTTCATTGAATTAAAATTCTAACTAAAAGAATATTTT
The DNA here is from genome assembly GCA_029203775.1 of Neoneuromus ignobilis. Lineage (NCBI taxonomy): Eukaryota > Metazoa > Arthropoda > Insecta > Megaloptera > Corydalidae > Neoneuromus > Neoneuromus ignobilis. The sequence goes on along the minus strand of CP092094.1, from coordinate 22,255,039 downwards.
TAACAATAATAAAATATTTATACAATTCACTTAATTTCA
>CP092094.1:22225000-22247500 GCA_029203775.1 Neoneuromus ignobilis | reverse complement strand
ATATATATATATATATATATATATATATATATATATATATATATATATATATATATATATATATATATATATATATATATATATATATATATATATATATATATATATATATATATATATATATATATATATATATACATATACATGTATATATAGGGTCATACAAATGTGATGTCTAGATTTGTGTTTTATTAAAAAGAAACATGTCTATAGAGTGGTGTATAGGAAACATGTGTGTAGTTTCATTTGATTCTTTTTAATAAAACATAAATTTAGGTGTCACATTGAATGACCTATATATAAAAGAGTACGAAATTATAAACAAAAAATCATATCTAGATAAATTAAAAAACATACCTTGATGAAATATGAAAATAAAATAATATTATTCTAAAAAGTGAAATAATACTGTCACAATCACTAATAGTTTATATAAAAAACAATATTTAAACTGAATACCAACTGGACACGCACTAACATACAACACTAATAGAGATATAAGTTAACACTACAAAAGGTTGTTACTTTATATAGATTCTTCAATATATATGCATTCGTACAAGCAATTTAGTTTTATCTCTTGTTTACTGCAATTATAGTGGATTGGGTAATGACTTGTAGTTGGTTACTGTATCAGTGGATGTCCTTGAGTTAGACAATTTGGGGTTCATTACGCAGATTAATCTATCCAAATTGTATATAAGGCATACTAGATCATTATGCTTTGTCATTTTCGTTTATTCTTTTTGAAAAAAAAACAAATCAATTAAATTTCTGTATTATTTGGTTACTTGTCGTTTTTAGTTGCATTACAGCTATTTCAGTAATATTGAATCAGCCAGGGAGTGAAGAAATATTGTGTAATATTACGTATTATGTTTGTAGGTTTCTGATAATTTTATTATTCGATGTTATTTTCTCTTATATATATTTGTATTATATATATATATATATATATATATATATATATATACACACAGTGGGTCAAAGTGAAATTCATACAAAGTTATGTTTCCAATAATTTTACTCATATATTTCAATATAATGATAATTTTCTTTATTTTTTTTACTTAATTTCTTTATTAAGGTTATTTTTATTGTATTTGAAAATTTCAATCGTAAATTAATACTTTTACTCCAGAAAAAGTAACCATTTCTCAAAAATGTACAAAAAATACATCAAAATGAAACTCATACAACGAATTACTCTCGCTCGAAAACTGCTGTGTTAAGAAAGTATACTCTTCAAATATGTGTTTGGTCACTTTGATTATAAAGTGTAATTTGTAATAAAAAGATTTAAAAACGACCAAAGTGTTAACAATAAAGTTAGAAAGAGTCTCCGCAAGATTTTTAATGGCCATGACGAGTGTTAGATTCTACGAAAAATTAAAGAAAATCCGATAATTAGTGCGCTCAAATTGACTTTAGAAGTAGAAAAGTATCTAAATAAAAAAGTAATCCCCCAAAAAATTCACAATATACTAAATAAAAATGGGTTTCATGCTTCCATTGCCAGGAAGAAAAATTTCATAAATCTAGTTAATCGCAACAAAAGGTTAAGCTTCGTTTGGGAACATATTAATAAAAGTTTTGATTATTGAAAAGATGTTTTGTTTATGGACGAAAGCAAATATAATTTATTTGAATCCAATGGGAGAATTAATGTATGGCAGAAACCAAATACAGAAATGTCTGTATAACACTTCTGTCCTACAGTCAAACATGGGAGCGGACATGTTATGGTATGGGGGTGTATGTCTACGAGAGGGGTTGGAAATTTAATTTTATAAATGACATTATGAATCAAAATGTTTATATTGATCTATTAAGAAAAAAAATTCAAAGTCAGAGCTCAAAAACTTGTGATTTTACAAACATTTAATTTTTATCAGGACAACGACTCCAAGAACAAAGCTTATAAAACACGTAGTTGGTTGTTATATAATTGCCCCAAAGTACTGGAAAAACCATAATAATCACCTGATATAAGTGTGATTGAAAATATATGAAATAACTTAAAAGTTTCCATTAGAACACACACTATTATTAATAACAATGATTTAAAAAAGCATTATTAGAAGAATTGGGAAAAATTGATCTAGCTTATTGTAAAAAATTAGTTAAATCCATCCCAAATCGTTTAAAGACGATAAAAATTAATAAAGGCTACTAAGTACTAAAATAATTCAATCCATTGTAAATTTTAATTTAATAAATAATTTGTTTGTTGTATGAGTTTCATTTTGATGTATTTTTTGTTCATTTTTCAGAAATTGTTACTTTTTCTAAAGTAAAAATATTAATTTACGATTGATATTTTCAAATATAATAAAAATAACCTTAATAAAGAAATTAAGCAAAAAAAATTAATAAAATTGTTATTATATTAAAATATATGTGTAAAATTATTGAAAATATAACTATGTATGAGTTTCACTTTGACCCACTGTATATAAACTATTATAATTTAGAAATATTATTATGAAATAAATAACATTTTTGAATATAATTATTTTCCTATCTAACTATTAAACTAGCACATTTTAAATTATTTCATTAAGTATATTTTAATATATGTATATGCAATAAGTAATTTTTTTTATTATTTAATTAATAGACACCATTAAAAATTAATTACATCGGAATCGTACGTCTCTTTTAAAGCCGAATGTCATATATACATACATGTATACATTATATTTACAACATACACAACACATATACACGTAGGTATGCGTGTGTATGTAAGATGTACATAAATTAAAAATTATATTTTATGGAGTAATTTTCAGTTAATAAAAAATATGAATAAATGATAATTATTAAAAATACATTACGCAACACCACAAGATATTGTAGTGTTTAATGAATTTGTATAATTTGTTTCAATTATTCATGAATTTGTCATATTTTGAAAATAATTAGTAACTAAAAATACATCTTTAATACACACACACATACATGTGTGTATATGTATATATATATATATATATATATATATATATATATATATATATATATATATATATCATATTTTAATGTTCGATAACCAGAAATTAATTTGTATTCTATGAAATGTTTTTTTTATATATAAAATCAATTTTCACAAAAAAATATTTAATATCTTTTTCATCATTTATTTATGGAATCATACTTAAATATAAAATTAAAATACTTAGTCATTGTGTGACAATATGACTGTGCTAATTTCTGTAAAAAATATAGTTTGATATGAAAATATCGTATTTGTTCTATACCAAGTTGTTATCACATTCATTAAAAATGATATGTCATGATTTCTAAAATTAACTGTTTTTACCAAATTAAATATTATTTATTTACAGTATGTTATATAATATACATTTTATAGTCATTGGAATTGTTGTAATTAAATACTATAATTGTTTACAATTATTTTAGTAATTAGCAGTTTAGATATTAGCGATTTACAGAGTATATTGTACTTGTGAAGTCTCAATGGATTGTTGTAGAAAAAAAGTTTTCGAGATAGTTATTGAATTTTGAATAGTAAGTTTATGATTTCTTAGATATAATCTATTTTAAGTTACAGTGATATATGATTTATTACTTAATTAAATTTTTTGGCCACTTTTTTTACCAAATGATGTTTTTATATGATTTTTAATTTAGTTATGGCTTTATAATTGTCTCACATTCGCTTAATAATACAGCACTTATTAATTCTTTAGCTAAATGAAAATCACCTATCTATACTGTTCAAAGTCTGTTAATTCACCCATTTTGTCATCCAAGTAATCATTCTCATGCGAAATTAGGAAACATAATCTATATTATATAAAAAAGAAGTTATATAGTATAAATTTACAAATTAATTTTGAAAAATGTAGGTAATTAATATTTTTTTTAAATATTGTTAATAAAAAAATATTACAGAATTATTTAATGATTCTATTGTTTAGTGTTTTATATATATATAATTTAAAAAAATCATAAATAAAGGTTTAAGGTTTATATTTTCACTAAAATTATTATTATTTATTACAGAAAAATGGGTTATATTTTAATATCGTTCTGGTATACCCAGAGAGACGTCAATTATACATAACTGAATTGAATATACTGTTTATTTTTCTGTAAATTTTTTTTTGAAGTGAAATTGACCTTTGAAAAGAATATTACATTAAAAATTTATTTCTTGATGTATGTTTTCTTAAATTATATTTGTTCATTTTCTGTGTAATTTTTATAAAAAAATAAAATAATTTTAATCTTGACAACTAAATCTCAACAGTAATATAAGCTTTGCTTATTGAAAAATATTATTTTAATTGATATAATATAATTTAAAATAGAATAAATTGGAAGAATTTATAATGAAAAATTCATTTTAAAATTAATTATTAAAATATTTTTAACACCAAAAATTAAAATATCACTATTGTTTTATTTTTATGTATTTGGTATTATTATTTTTCTTTACCGGACATGTTCGTTATAAAATATATTTCTTTTTAATAATATTTGAGCTCCAGCTAAAATGTATATTCGACAATTTTAATAATAATGTTAAAGTTTTTCAGCTAGAGTCAAAATTTAATGTACAATGAATTCAATCGTGAAAAATAAAAAAATAACTCACTTCTCTGTATTAATAAATTATATTCTATTGAATCGATATAAGATCTCGAGAGATTGAGTAAGTGTTCGTGTTATACTGCTGTTAAACATTAAATTTTAATATTGTTTTCTACTGTTGCTTGTCGAGTATCCTCTAAAAATTGAGAAGTGAACAAATAGAAATCTAGTATCTACTACAATATTAAATAATATTAAATGTAGTGTAAGGATCATACACTTTAATATTTAATGTTGATTAATAATTTATTATTTGATATAATATATATATATATATATATATATATATATATATATATATATATTTAAGTGTATACCGCAAAAATTGAATTAAAATTAAATCAAATTTATATAAAAGCTAGGATATATTTTTCAACAATCAAATATGTTCATTAATTGAGAATTTGTATATAATTCAGGTATAATTTAAAATGTTATAATAAAAAGATAATGGCACAATCAATGAAATGTGTATTGAATATGTGACTTATAATACTTCAAAAAAATTTGAAGTACTGTGATGAGTAATTCATTTGTGAGAAAAATATGATGTGTTAAAAAAATAAAATTGTCACTGTAAAAAATTATATCTAAAAAGTATAATTTTTAGTAATATTAATAGAAATAATAGATTATTAGAATAGATAATACTTGATAAGAATTATGTATTTAATTGTTATCATTTAAAGAATGAAATTGAAGTAATAATTAGTTTGTATTTTATTGTAAAAAATTATAAACAATTTCGAGAAAAAACATTTACGAAAACAATATTTTCGTCAATTATTCATTTATCATTTAATTAATTCGACAAAATTCAGTACACGAAATAACTTATTCTATTAGCCAAAAAGTAATTTTAAAATAAAGAATTAATTTTCTCAAGTTCAGAATTAAATACTCCTTTGAAATTTTATGAATTGAAAATTATTTCGTGTTAATATATGCAAACAGTTTAATATGGAAATAACTTTTTATGGAATTGTCGAAAATTTACATTAAAATTGCATGACAATAAATATTTACGCTCGTAATACTATATTCCTTGCATATTAAACAATGGTTTTTATATTTGCCAATATAATATTTATACAGGATTTCAATTAATTTACATTGATAGACAGAACAACCGTTTTAAACATTGAATATATATATATATATATATATATATATATATATATATATATATATATACATATTTATGTATATGGATTTGTATGTGTATATTGAATTAATAAAAAAACATCCATTTTTAAGATGAAATATTTTGGTTACTATATTATTAAAAATAACTTATCGCAGTGTATAAAAAACGTGTTTTATTTTTTCAAATACGTTGATATCAATGCCAAATTTGATAAAATTGAAAGAAAACAATTTGAATGTATAGTTTATTTGCAATACTAGTTTTATTTATTGAAGATAAAGTTATAAAAAATCGAAATAAATGATAACTTAGTGATGTAGTATTAGGTATCAGTAGTATGTATAGTGTATAAAAGAAATCATTGATAATTAAGTGATGCAGTATTAGAGTAATAAAAATTATCAGCTACTTTATATATATATATATATATATATATATATATATATATATATATGTATGTATATATTCATTATATTGTACAATTTAAAGATTAGATAAAAAATTGTCATTTTAAACTGTGTATTTGAGGTATTAGTAAGATGTCTAGCTTGAAAAGATTTTAATCATAGAATATTATTTTTTATGGAAATAATAAGCATGTTTTAGTAGTTATATTAGAAAACTATAAAACAATGACTGGGGAAATGATTAATCTTTCATGAAGGTTAGAATGTTGTTTATTCTAATATAAAGTAACTAAGGAAGTTATTCCATTTTGTGTATATCATAATTCTAAGAATTGTTAGGTATAGTATGACTCATTACGATAGGAATAATAATCGACTAATATAGTATACGAGTATATACCTTGTTTGATTCGTTCGGTTTATCTCCATATACGAGTGTTTGATAAGTCCGTGTAAAAATAAAAACTGCTTCATTTTTTTGAATAAATCGTTTTTATTTTTCAACATAGTCTCCTTTTAGGCTTATACACTTCATCCAACGCTGCTCTAGTTTGTTGATCCCTTCCGAATAATAGGATTTGTCCAAGTCTGTAAAATAGTCATTCGTTCCTGCAATCACCTCCTCGTTCGAATAAAATCTTTTTCCCGCGAGCCATTTCTTCATATTAGGGAACAAATAATAGTCCGATGGAGCCAAGTCTGGAGAATAGGTGGGATGTAAAACGATTTGGAACCCTATTTCCATTAGTTTTACGGCCACAACTGCTGAAGTGTGAGCTGGTGCGTTGTCGTGATGAAAGAGGACTTTTTTGTGGGCTAATCGGGGACGTTTTTCTTGCAACTCGGTTTTCAAACGATCCAATAACAATAAATAATATGCACCTGTAATGGTTTTACCCTTTTCCAAATAGTCGATAAAGATTATTCCTTGCGAATCCCAAAAGACAGTCGCCATAACCTTCCCGGCCGAAGGAATTGTCTTCGCCTTTTTCGAAGCAGATTCCCCTTTGATAACTCATTGTATAGACTGCTCTTTGGTCTCAGGAGTGTAGTGATGTATCCATGTTTCATCTACAGTGATGAAACGACGCTTAAAGTCCTGCGGATTTCGCTGAAACAGCTGCAAACCGTTCTTGCAACACTTCACACGACCTCATTTTTGGTCGATCGTGAACAATCGCGGCACCCACCTGGCGGATAGCTTTTTCATGTCCAAATGTTGGTGCAAAATATTATGTACCCGTTCACACGAGATGCCTACAGCACTAGTAATCTCACACACTTTCACTCTTCTGTCATCCATCACCATATCATGGATTTTATCAATGATTTCTGGAGTGGTGACCTCAACAGGGCGTCCAGAACGTTCAGCGTCTCTTGTGCTCATATGGCCACTCCGAAAATTTTGAAACCACTTATAAACCGCACTAATCGAAGGTACAGAGTCACCATAATGTTTATCAAGCTTCTGTTTAGTCTCCTGAGGCGTTTTGCCTTTAATGAAGTAGTGTTTAATCAACACGCGAAATTCTTTTTCGTCCATTATTTGACAATCACTCGATTTCCTTGATTCCAACGATTGTCAAACACAAAGGAATAGACCGATATGGCTGAAACTTGATGTGTGTTCTTCCAAGAGGTGCTACTAATTAAAAATAACCTCGATATGCACCAGTGGTGCCATCTTTCGGAATTTACACGGACTTATCAAACGACCTCGTATTCATTTTAATTTAAACCATTCATAATGTTTCCGTGAAATATTATAAATATATGTATGTCTACTTTACGAATTTAAATTTGGTTTTAATACTACTGAGGTTGCAAAAAATATACCGAGTTTGGAGAAAGGGCAGTTACATCAAGAACGGTTTAGAAGTTATTAAAAAATGCTTCAGGAGATAAATAACTAGAAGACGAAATGCGATCAGGCAGATTATCAAATGTAAATAAAACGAATTATAGACAATGATTGATATAAATTTGAATTTCATGTGTCAACAATTTGCTGAAGAGTTTAAAGTAAATGACGAAACAATACGGAATTATTTGCATTCAATAGGGAAGTAGAAATGAAGCAAATGAGTACTATAAGTTATAATTCTCGATAATAAATTACAGTAAGTTAACATTTGTGCATATCTTACTTCATGATTAAAATCACAGAATTTTTTGGATCAAATTTTGACATGTGATCAATAATGAATTCTTTATTCAAATTATAAACTCTATTATTATTGGTTATCATCAAATAATCCTTTACCACAAATGCCTAAAGCAAAATTAACTTAAAAAAATTCTTTTCTGTGTCTGATGGTCTTTAAAAGGAATTATTCAATCATCTCTTACAGTAAAAATTTACAGTGAACAGCTACAAAAAGTACCTAATACATTCAAAAAACAACAAATGTTTTATTTTTACAAAATAATACTTCATATATTCTTATACTGACAAGAGAAAAGATAATGAATTCAGGATAGGAAGTAGTCATTTATTAACTGTATAATTAACAGGCATATTACAGTCAGATTTTCACTTCTTTTCGTCTCTGGATAACTATATACACGATGACGAATTTATTAATGACTCAGAGTTAAAAGCAAAAGTTTTTTAATATTTTGAAAATAAAAATTATGAATTTTAGAAATGTGCAATTTACAAATTATCTTCTAATTGAGAAGTGATAGTTTAATGTAAAGGTAGATATTTTGACAAATAAATTTATTTTAAGTAAAGAATAAAATAATTCTTAACTTATTCTCAAAAGCAATATACTTTTCTTGGTTGCCTAATATATTAAAATCAGTGAACACTTAAGTCAATCAGGAAAGATTTATGTTAATCATTGATAGTATTAAAATATTGTTTACTGAAATTAATTCTACCTGAATTATTATTCTAAATTGGTGTATTATTTTTTTTTGTAATCAAAAATTTTAAACTATTTCTTAAATTAAAGTTGAAATACAATTTTTAAAATTGATTTATAATGAAATATTTTAAATACTTTGATGTCGATACATATACACACACACACACACACACACATATATATATATAAGTTAAAAAAAATTAAACTAATATTAATGTATAGATTACGATTCGTTTTATAAACAAAATTAAATAATGAATGGCTTGAAGCTAAACATTAAAAAATATTTTACAAGGTTGTTCAGTATAGATCAATAATTTAATATACAAACAATTGTCTATATTCATTTAACTTGTAAAAAGTATTTACAATGAAAAGTAAATATTAGTATAAAACTTGAAAATATTTTTATATCAAATATTAAAATGTACACGAATGTTAAGAAATTGTAATCTAAACAAATATTATAAAAAAATAATCCTAAATATGACACAACATAAAATTCTTTGTAGGTTCTATATATATATATATATATATTATGTCCACTGATTAATAGTTTTAACTGGAAATTTACCAAATTCATTTTCTATGTATTTATATATATATATATATATATATATATATATATAACCTTTTCTGAAATCATCAAATATGGCTAAAATTGCTGAATCATTTTATAAATACTAAACTATGAAAATATATTATATTTTGTAGAATTTATTGTGACTGATATTTTAATATTCATATTTATTAATATTTTTTCAGCAAATCGTAGTATAATTTATTAAAAGTCTGATTTTCTAATTATATATATATATATATATATATATATATATATATATATATATATATATACGATCTCATATATATATGTTTATATTGGATATTAAAATGTACATTTAATTATTTTTAGAAGAATAAGTAATTGAGTTTTTATGATTTTCATTAGAATTTGATATTAGATCTAAAAACAGCAAAAAATACAAAGACATTAAATTGAAAATATCTTCTAGAATTAAAAAGTCAATTTTGACATAAGTTTGAAAAATATATTTTTTTATAAAAAGATATGAGATAATATACTTATTATCATTTTTTTTATTTGAGTTTTATTTACAGATTTATTAGATTCAGAGCGTAGTTGATATTTGTGTTATCTGTTTGATGTTCTTAATTTGTTTATAAATTCTGAATACAAAAATTTTTTTATGTTACACGAAAATAACATTAAAGCATCTACTGTTTGGATATAAATAACTTCCATTTCGTTCGTTTACATTAATAACATATATTGTGATACTTTTTCGTTACATTGATAGTGTTTTACAGTAAAAGGTCACATTTTTTATAAACAAACATAAAAACTTACTTTTATATTATTAGATAATGGAAAATAATTCGAGCGCAAGAGGATTTCAACACGAATCAAACGAATTCTAATGTGGAAATTTTATACAAAGTATCTATTTGTATACAACGTTTTTGTTTATTTTATTATTCTTAAAGTATATTGAAATTTATTACGTGTAATAAATTTAATTAGAACAAGGATTAGTAACGTTTTCATAATTGAGAATTTTATTGAAAATTTTAAATCCATGACGGATTTTCTGATCTACGGTTGATTAATAGCGACGTTGTTTTAAAATAAATTGTTACGTCAACAGAATTATTTTTTAGTGTTTAATTTAGTGATAACACTCTAGAAGTTATGTACAAAATTTATTAAATTAATAAAATACTATTTTTTGCATTTATTAATTTATATAAAAAAATGAAAGTAATAATAAAAGTAATATTTTATTTTCTTACCTTTGATCCTCCTGTCATACTGTATTATTTTCTTGTCCATTGTTGGATAATAATGTTTATAAAAATCAGAAATTGAAATCAAAAAAAGTAAATCAAATTTACACTTTGAATTCATCCTGAAATAAAATTTAAATGATTGAAAAAACAAATATCACTAATAATTATGAAATTAAAAATAATTTTAATCAATATTGTTATAAAAATGAATAATTCATAAACTTACAAAAAATATAAACTCGTATATTTTTTAATCATGATAGATCCTATTTGTTATATTTTGAAAGGTCTAATATCATCAAAGTACTATATTAAAAAATTTGTATTTCATAAAATATCTGATTTTGCAATGCAGCGATCTTCTGATGATGATACGATTATCAAAATGTGAATCATTGAATAAATGAAATAATGAATGACTATTGATTTATTTTACAAAAATTTATATTACAGTTGCTTATGATAAATCCTGCAAAAAACATTTTAATGGATGAAATAAGACTTTTTAAAATAAATTTAATTAAAAATTTCGTCATTATTGTTTTAAAACTGTGTCGAATTCATTTCACACAAACGAATTATCAAATTAATACCATAATATATTCAATAATTATTTATTATTCATTTTATTTATAAGTTAAAACGCATTGTTATGGTCATATTATCATCGTCAGGGCGTGGTATTATAAAATTTTACAATAGAACATTTTGAGATTCTATAATAGAGAGCTCTGATGATGATAGTCCAGCTATTAATAAACAAATAAAGTGAATAATAAATAATTATTAATTATTTTTATTATATCTTGTGGTGTTGAGGTGATAATTCATATGTGTAAAAATATCATAATAATTAACTGATATAAAAAATCATTAATAAAAAACATTAATATATAATAAAAGTATAAATTTGAGATTTGGATAAGATTTATGCATATTTAAAGATATATAATCAATAAAAAAATTAATAAACAAATTAAAAACACACATAAATTAAAAATTACAACTGAAATGAAAACATTGATAAATTTATTTTAAATGAAGTATGCAAGAAATTAATAAATAATTAATAAACCTATTTTTTTTAAAAAAATATACCCCTCCACTTTACAAACTAAAATAGATGGAATGAGAATTTATTAAAAATAGAGGTGATGTCAAATAAAGGAAACACCAATGTATATACTTCAAGAGCTTTTAATTAGTATTATAATTACAACAGCAGCTTATTTAATAGTTCTTGTCCAGACTGCAAAGTTGACATAAAAACATTTAGTATAATACAATTGTTTATGCAGTCTGGGATATATGTTTGCATTTCAATTATTATTTTATACTATGCTAAGAAACAAAACCAATTAAAACTTTTTTTGTATTGAAAACACTTAAATGAAACACTGTCTATTTTACTTCACATATTAGTGTTATTAAAAATTTAGGTGCTTAATTGTTAAAGAAATGTTTTACATACTGTTGATATAACGAAAATATACTTTTATTTACACATGTCAAGAGTTTATAATCTAGAATTAAATGAAAAGAAAAACACTAGAGTAAATACCGAAAAAATAATACGTAGTTGAGGTAATATTATAAGATGAAATCTCTCAATTTTAATATATAGAAAAATTGTGCTTATAAACTTTTCAAAAGTTATGAGTCTGTATGCGTGTGCTGTTTGATTGAATTCGTTTCTTCGTATCTGAAAATAGAAAAAAATTATTAAACAAAAAATGCATTTTTATATAAAAGAAATCGTTCCAGAAGTAATTAATCTGCAAAAAGATTTATTTAATTTTATTTATACATTGCAAATAATTTTATTATTATTTAATAATATTATTATTTTATAATTAGTACGTGATAATAGTTTTTGAATTAAAAGCAGTTTCCACATACGTTTAAAATATTTATATCGAATAACCATTGCGGTTTGATTATTTGATTATGGTTTAATTTTAAAGGATAGATTAATTATTTAATAAAAATTTTCATTTTTGACAAAATGGCGTCTATGAAAAAAATTTTTCGACTAAAATTTTCGCTCCAAATTGTTTAAAAAAATAGTAATAATTTTTGTAAACCTTATTCCTTCGTTCAATACCTGAGGAATATATTTGAGAAATTGTGTGAAAATTTTATCGGTTATGAGATATATGACTATGAAAACATATTTAGATAAAAAATTAGTAGTTTACACATAGTTAAAATTTTTTAGGTGTGCTGTGAAAATACAAGAAAAATTTTCAGAGAATATTTTCATATATGTGCATTTGCAAAAAAATATTTAGTGCGTATAACAGTTGCTAATTGAATAACCACTAACTCTAATTTTTAAACAATTTTTTAAATAAAAATCAACATAGATTACATTTAAAATTTATATGTATTTACGACAAAAAAATTATTTATCATTTATGCTTGAGATACAAGAAAACATATTTTCATTATGAACTATGTAGTAAAAACTTTTTTAATTGAATAACAAAATATAATTTGACTTTTAATTTAGTTAATACACACAAATAACAAATAATATTTCTTAGTCAGTTTTTATTTTTAATAATGCATATATATATATATATATATATATATATATATATATATATATATAATTTATTTACCTATACATATTTGATTTATAATTATTAATTAATTATACTACAAAATATGTCATAAACAGTATAATGAGAAAATGTGTATTTATGGTTCAAATGGAATGAAATTTGAACTAAATGTATTTCATACATTATTATACACAGCAATGTATTATAATTATGTGTGTATATATATATATATATATATATATATATATATATATATATATATATAAAGAGAGAGAGAGTTGAAGCATTGAAATTTTTGTTTCAAGAAAAGTAAAATTTATTTTCAAGTGGTATTCATAGAATAAATAAGAAATATAAAAAATGTTATAGAAAAAAAATATATTACTTATATAATTATAAAAATATATACATGACACATACACACACACACACACATATATATATATTTACACACATGAGATTGAAGGATTAGTACATAATAGTAAAAAACTGATGTATGTTTAAATTCTTCAGTCTTATTTGAACCATCCCATATAACTAATTTTAATTATAATTATGTACTCCTAATCATATTGAAAGGTTAGAACTAGTATTTTGGAGTTATTGCCATAGATATAAAACTGTTATTTATAAAAAAGTTTAAAAAAATCTGTTATAAAAGAATGTACATAAATTTTTCAAATGTAAAAAATAGGTATGGTTGTTAATATTCTGGGAAATATTTATTTTCTATTCGAATATAAAATTACTCTATGCAATAAAATGTTACAAATTACTTATAAAGAATAATAAAAGGTAAAGTTAGATTTAAGTTCTAAAATTCCTTAAAATATAAGATTGATGGATTTTTGTACAAACATGTTAGTCATTTAATATTATTTTTAACATAGAAATATGAAATGTAAATTTGTGTTCTCATTTTAGAAATATTGTTTATAAATTTAAATGTTGAAAATTGTAATTGAAAATAAAAATAGAATTTTTAAATAATATTATAATACAATAGTTGGAAAAATCAAAAATAAAAATAAACACAAATGAATATATATATATATATATATATATATATATATATATATATATATATATATGTATAGGATAATATAGGATTTAAACGTGATAGAACTTTAAATTGAATCCTTATCAAAAGTTCTATTCAATCTAAAAAACACCTTTATCATACTTTTAAATATACATACACACACTTATATATGTAAAGGATGTTTTTAGTTTAGATAGAACTTTTGACAGGGATTCAATTAAAAGTTATATCACGTTTAAAAAACACCCTAAACTTATGACTATGTGATGAATAAATATATATTTACCTTTTTCTGTTTTCATTGAATCTTGTTATCAAATTAGAAACACAATAAACAATTTTGTCAAGAATTTTCACTCATGGACGTTTGCATTACCGTAAAATGTATTATTATCATCATTAAACCCATTTTTTATTATATTAATATTACATATATTCAATTAATTTATATTTACAATTTTTCAATAACCTGTGTTCACACTTATCACAAAACGTGTTCGATTTATTTTCTTGTTCACTATAAATTCAATCAAATGCTATTAAAATAAACATGACTATACATGTGTATTCACATAAACTGCAACATTTTTTTAAAGTTCTAATGTTTAAAAGTACGTCCAGATGTTTATTGTTTATTATTTATGAAAAATTCAAAAAAATATTTTTTTATATAAATCGTTTGTCTTTCTGTATAAATTTAAGATAAAATGTGTACACTAATTGAAAATACACTCCTTTATATTTAATTAATATTTTTGTGAATGAAAACAAAATGATTTCGTATTGTTAGTTTATACAAAGTATCGATTATTATTATTATTTTTGTTAACTTTACAATGATTATATTAATTTTCTTTTGACATTATTAATTGTGTCAAAATAATCCATATTCACTTATATTTATTTTTTTTCTTTGATTCACATAAAATTTATGACACTAAGTAGTATCTCGTTGTCGTAAAAAAATTAACTTCATTCATTCAGTTCTAGTTTTGATATCATTTTTTTGCGTTTCATCGTAACGTTCTCATTATGCGAAAAACTTGCATGCGAACGACGGTTGTAAATTCTCATAGTACAGAAACACGACAATGACATTATTTACTGATTTAGATTCCAACAACCGCCACTAATACGCTTAGTAGACACACAGATACTGGATATTCCAGGCGGAGTTGTCCACCGTGCTGCATTGCTGCCGGATATTCGCCTGAAAATAAAATAAATATCAGTTTGAAAAATATGAAAACATTCTTTTTGACAGATAAATATTTTCATGTGCTTTATTTCAAATGTGCAGTTCATATATATATATATATATATATATATATATATATATATATACACATATATATGTATGTATGTATATAATATGAAAAAAATATTTTTCTCTTTTTCAAAAATACAAACATAGAAGTTGTAAAACAAAATATATTTATTTATTTTTAAGTCCTGAAAGAAAATCGATTTGTTTTCATTCTCTGAATATTCTGCTTCGTTTACATTAAAAGAGTTTTATTTCTCGACATTTCATTCTAAATATTTAAAATGATAATAATGGCCAATTTTTTTTAAAAAAATATTACTTCTAGTAAATTTAAAATTATCATTGAAAAAAGTACAAATATCTATTTTTAATATTATACCTAATTTATTTGTATATGAATAAATTACTTTAATACCATATTTTTTTCTAAAAGTGCTTAGTAATAAATATCTGTTATGTTAAATGTTAACCATTATCGGTCGTATGTCACCTCTGATGTGACATTACAACTTTGCTCTATCAGTCATATGTCACATGCGAGGTGACAAGACTGAACAAGTAACAACGTCCTTATGTACACACTGTATGTTTTTACAGATTAATTTTTACTCGATAGCAGACAACATGTTCTGTCATATTTCAGCAATTATTTTACTTATATTATAATATTTTATTCCTCCAAAAATGAATAAAGAAAACTATAGCAATATGGAAAGTAACAGTGATAGTTGTAGTGAAATATGTGAAAATTTTGAATATTCGGCAAGTGATTTTAATTCTTGTGATGAAGGAGACAGTGATACAAGTGTTATTTCAGTCAAGGAAAAAATTGATCCCTATTCAATATTCAAGTGAAGAGGAAAGCGAAATGGAAAGAAAAATTGTTGTTGATTGTGATGAAGATTGAAATCGACAGTGATGATGAAGACAATTTAACTTCAAGTATTCCTTTTACAAATATAGGACGCCAAATCTTCGGAAATGTTCAGGAGCCTATAAATTATTATGCACAAAACTATCTTTTTATATCAAGTAACTTTAGTTACTTTTCTCTTACAATAAGCATTCAAATATATCTCCCACCTAGTGGAAAGTTAAGTACAAAATGTTAACGTCCGATAAGGGTTAATATATATATAAATTATTATGTTATTATCTTGAAAGTATAAATATATAAAATCCTTTATCATATTTCTAATTATACTTTTTTATTATTATCCTTTA
Organism: Neoneuromus ignobilis; assembly: GCA_029203775.1. Classification (NCBI taxonomy): domain Eukaryota; kingdom Metazoa; phylum Arthropoda; class Insecta; order Megaloptera; family Corydalidae; genus Neoneuromus; species Neoneuromus ignobilis. The sequence goes on along the minus strand of CP092094.1, from coordinate 22,230,544 downwards.
TTTCATTAAATGTATATTTTTGATTGTTTCTTATATACGAGAGTCAGACAAATATATATAGAATTTTGTTTGTACTCTTCATTAAATAATTATTTTTTGAATATACACACAAATTATTTTTTTACATAAGTTTCGCTAATATTTGAATACTTTTGCTATTATATTGGCAGTTTTTTGATTCCTATATTGTAGAAATTAGCGAATCTTGTCCGAAGCCAATTTCATACAAAGTGTTTCACCTCTTCATCATTTTACAATTGTTTTTCTCTTAATACTTCCTTGAGTAGTCCAAACAAATGGTAATTACATAACAATAAGTCTGGGTTGTAAGGGGGATGATACTCGACAGTATTCCAGTACATTTGGGCAGTAAAATGTCTCTTGAGTTAGGGAGATAGTATAAGGCCTAACATTATACCAAAATTTTAATTCATTCCGAATGATGAACTGCATGTTACCATGGGTTATTTCAATTTTTTATAAATTTTGTTCACCGTTAATCGCCGATCGCTTTCAATAAAGTCTCGAATTGTTTAAATGTTGTCTAGTATGATGATGGTCTTAGGGTGACAGACATGCGTCAGATTTTGGATATCATAACGTCTATTAGCTTTCATTTCCGAACTCTTTAGGAAGATTTCACGTTTTCATTCGTTAAAAATGTGATTTTAATGCATTGTGTAACGACACTAGGTACTGTTTGCTCTCTCATCGTGTTAGCTATTAAAAATGAATGCGATATCATGTTCATGGCAAGAAGGAAGTTTAAACACATTGGGCCTTTCCACACTAGTCAGCATACAAACAGTATTCACGGCCCATTACCTCGCATGCAACAACGACCATATGGTCAGTTGTTAGAGTGTACCTGAGTAGGTAATTACTCTAGCAGCGCAAATGTCTGAATGTCGTGTGGGTAAGAGGGATGCACTGAGGAGTTTATCTCGAATTCTAGTGGGACAAAGTGTTCCACTAGAATTGTTGCTTAACGTTTGATCAGGAGGAACTCCAAGCCACCGAGGTGACTTTTTACTGGTCAAGTTTGGATTGAGTTGCGCGGACCTTTACGAGGAAACTCCAAGTGGATTAAGCAGACGGGGTCGCTTGTGCTTGGAGTATTCGTCGACAAGGTCGATCGTCCCTAACGCCCTGAGAAGGGGGTTGTCGCTACGTTCTGATCGCTCATACAGCCGATGGGCCTGTCCGCGGACAAATTCATCGACCGTGGCCCATTACCGATTGTTTTACACGCTCTTACCCGAAAACTAATCTTTTTAGGTGGGCGAGTTTGGTGATAAGAGGGTGTGAGACGAGCGGTAATGGGCGTGAATACTGTATGTATGTTGACTAGCATGGAAAGACCAATTCATTAATATCACTATTCGGTCTCAGAAGTGAACGTTAACTTGTTCAGTAGTAGGAAAAAAGTTAGGTTTACATTTGATTGTCTCTTGTATTTTTAGGCACTGATTTTGAGTGTGAAGTTAGAATTCTTTATCTAGCTTATTTTTTTTTGTTAGACATATCTTATTTTCAAGGAAGTATTACTGTTAGACCTTTGTAGTATTTCTTGACTAATTTTTTATTACTCATAAGTTTAGTTCAATATTACTTTAGCCGTAGTTAAAAAAATTATTTTAAAATAATATCGTTTTATATTAATAATTTGTTTTTATTTACTAAAATCATAAAAATTAATTTCAAGGATGTCTATCACTCATTACTAAATGAATTCATATTTTCAATTTTTATAATGTAAATATGATTTTATGAATCATAAAGTTTTAGTTTTCTGATTTATCAGATTACTATAATGAGTGATCTATATGAAAATTTTATTGTATCCAAGTTAAACCCTTTGATATATACATATGTCAATTTGGCAGCTGTTAGTTTTAATGTTTTCAGTTAAATATATTTTGTGTATTTAGTAAAGTGCGTACAAATAAAATAACTATGATTGTGTATTAATTCCGAATTAATAATGATTTTGAAATGTATTTGTTTAAATTAATGTTATTTATTTTCAAATATTATTTTTTGACATAGACAATATTTATGAAGAATTATATGTATGCATGAATAAATTTCGAACAGATTTTTTATGTGAACAAAAATGTAATTTAATGCTTGTCAAACATAAAACATTTTAAAAATAGGACAAATATTCTACGACAACTATACAATGTCATTTATTGTAACATACACACACATACATACTGGCTGGAGACAGATACTTAAATAAATTTCGATTTTGTACCGAAGACGCGAGCGTTAAAAACCGGATTCGTGTGTCACACTTCAGATCGGAAACGGATCTGTTTCGAGTAGGTCAGATAAGAAACACCACGTCCGGTAGAAGAAAGCTGGGAAACCTCAGCTGATAAGTGAAACGCCATGCTGTGCGCTATATCAGACAAGACGCGATCAAGAAAGTAATTCCGGCAGAGTGACGTTTTAAAATAATGAGCTTTATATTATATTTTGACTTCAGTATATTAGATCATATTCTAGATGACTACACAGACTCGTATGGATCGTGCGATGTGTGTTTTTTCATCCCGACTAATTTATACTTTCAGAAATATCGATTTTTATATGTTTATATATATATATATATATAACCATACACACATACAACTGTTTCACTAATAATTGGTTGACGATAGTAATAAATATTTGTTGAAATGTTGATGTAATTTTATGTGTGTGTGTATTTATACAGATACATAGTTATATTTTTATCGAATATTTTCATTGTAGATTAGCACGTTTATACACATACAAACACACACACACACACACATATATATATATATATATATATATATATATATATATATAGGATGGTCCAAATGAGACTGAACACCTATACACATTAATAGTTAATTTGCACATTGAAATTTATATTGGAATTATAGTAGGTGACTTTTTATATTGCTCAATCTATACAAAGCGGAATTATATTAATTTATAGGAGAAATGTCAATATGGGATGACTTATTATAGACGTTTGAATCCTATATAAATTATCGGGAAAATTTAGAATTGTGCACAAAGATGACTTTCTAGTACAATCGGCGTCGTTCGAAATTCGCGATCAAGATGACAGGCACGCATGCATAACTAATGTTATGTCGAATTTATAGGTTTGTATGAGAAAATGCGAACGCGCAGTTAAACACGAATTTCGATGCATGTGAAGCAAACGTTCGTAAAGATGGTACGAAATAAATTGAAAACAGATCATTTCTCTTTATTCTTCTACGCTTCATAGATTTGCCCTTTCGTATGTTATTAAATGTTTTTTTGATATAATCGAATTTGAACACAAAAAGAAAGTAAAGTGAAACAAGCAAAAAGTAAACTTTGTTGTTTCGGGAACAGCCAGATTACAAATCTATGTAGTATGTGTTCAAGTACCACTTATAACATTTTAGATTAAATATAACTGAATACAAACATAAAAACGTATTTTCTTGTAAATAAAATTTAAAGAAATGAATTCTCGTTTACACTTGAACTATCTTTGTATAATTACAATTATTTAATAAAATATATTACTTTACAAACGTTTGAATAAAAAAAAATTACAAATATTTTTTCCATTTATGGATTATACACATGTATGTATTTATGTGTGTGTGTGAGTATATATATATATATATATATATATATATATATATATATATATATACGAGGTCATTTGATAAGTCCGTGTAAATTCCGAAAGATGGCACCACTGGTGCATATCGAGGTTATTTTTAATTAGTAGCACCTCTTGGAAGAACACACATCAAGTTTCAGCCATATCGGTCTATTCCTTTGTGTTTGACAATCGTTGGAATCAAGGAAATCGAGTGATTGTCAAATAATGGACGAAAAAGAATTTCGCGTGTTGATTAAGCACTACTTCATTAAAGGCAAAACGCCTCAGGAGACTAAACAGAAGCTTGATAAACATTATGGTGACTCTGCACCTTCGATTAGTGCGGTTTATAAGTGGTTTCAAAATTTTCGGAGTGACCATATGAGCACAAGAGACGCTGAACGTTCTGGACGCCCTGTTGAGGTCACCACTCCAGAAATCATTGATAAAATCCATGATATGGTGATGGATGACAGAAGAGTGAAAGTGCGTGAGATTACTAGTGCTGTAGGCATCTCGTGTGAACGGGTACATAATATTTTTAACCTACATTTGGACATGAAAAAGCTATCCGCCAGGTGGGTGCCGCGATTGCCACGATCGACCAAAAACGAGGTCGTGTGAAGTGTTGCAAGAACGGTTTGCAGCTGTTTCAGCGAAATCCGCAGGACTTTAAGCGTCGTTTCATCACTGTAGATGAAACATGGATACATCACTACACTCCTGAGACCAAAGAGCAGTCTAAACAATGGGTTATCAAGGGGGAATCTGCTCCGAAAAAGGCGAAGACAATTCCTTCGGCCGGGAAGGTTATGGCGACTGTCTTTTGTGATTCGCAAGGAATAATCTTTATCGACTATTTGGAAAAGGGTAAAACCATTACAGGTGCATATTATTCATTGTTATTGGATCGTTTGAAAACCGAGTTGCAAGAAAAACATCCCCGATTAGCCCACAAAAAAGTCCTCTTTCATCACGACAACGCACCAGCTCACACCTCAGCAGTTGTGGCCGCAAAACTAATGGAAATAGGATTCCAAATCGTTTCACATCCCCCCTATTCTCCAGACTTGGCTCCATCGGACTATTATTTGTTTCCTAATATGAAGAAATGGCTCGCGGGAAAAAGATTTTATTCGAACGAGGAGGTGATTGCAGGAACGAATGACTATTTTACAGACTTGGACAAATCCTATTATTCGGAAGGGATCAACAAACTAGAGCAGCGTTGGATGAAGTGTATAAGCCTAAAAGGAGACTATGTTGAAAAATAAAAACGATTTATTCAAAAAAATGAAGCAGTTTTTATTTTTACACGGACTTATCAAACAACCTCGTATATATATATATATATATATATATATATATATATATATATATATATAAATAAATATATATGCACATATCGAATAACGTATTTTGTTACGAGAAAAGATATTTTCTACGAAAAAAATAATATTCGGTACGATGAGAGTACGATATAGAATTTATAGGCCAATAAAAACAAAAGTTAAAACGGAATGAGCCAACGAACCAACAACATTTCTTTTTCAGAACTTTAAATGAAGGACACAAGTTTTGTTTCAGACGAAAATATATATTTAGAAATGAAACATGGAAAATCAATTTAAAAAGATTTCAAAAAAAAAATATTTGCCTTTCCTATTATTGATAGGAAAGTTTTAGTTCTTTGTCGTTTCGGATAAAGTTATTATTGAATTATGATAGTGTTTATGATATATATATATATATACATATATATATATATATATATATATATATATATATATATATATATATATGTGTGAGCAGGAAATTACAAAATCAAATACAATTTAATGTAAATATTTTTAAATTATTGTTTAATTACGTAGTTAATTTTATAATTCATACAA
>CP092094.1:22180000-22220000 GCA_029203775.1 Neoneuromus ignobilis | reverse complement strand
TGTCAAAAGTCGTTTTATATAGGAAATATAAAACGGTTCATGGAATATCGCATACTGAACACAAAACCATCAGTTTTTTCCGGTGTCGTGCAATTGTATAAATACAAATACAAATATATATATATATATATATATATATATATATATATATATATATATATATATTGTTCATGTCAGTAACTAGTTTTATAAAAGATTAAAACAGTGTGTACAGATCATTTCACAGATGATCGATAAGATAAACACAACAAACTAATGGAAAATGAATCATAGTTTCGAACCCTACGTTATAAGCTACGTTATATATTTTTTCACTAAGACTTATTCTCAGGAACGATTTCAAATCGCGTGATTCGTGAATCGTTTTTTCGGTATACATTGGTAGTAATGGAAGTATTCGTTTGATAAAAATCTCTTCCGAGTCACGTACAAAATGAAATCGCACGACTTGCGGCGATTTTACTTCATACAAGAGAATGTAGCGATATTCATGCAAATAGAGAGAAGCGAAGATTTTTTTTGCATTTAATTACTTTTGTAACATCAAAGTTCATACGTGATATGTCGATGCATTTGAAATATTTTTTTGTGACATAGGAAAATTCAATTTTAAATAATATTTTCATGAGGTTCATAAAATGTATATTTTTTATTTTTCAGTCTATTTTTATAATTTTTATTTCATTATCATATATTTGTTGTAAATTTATCGTTATTAAGTATTTTTTAAAAAATGAAAAACTTATAAATAAATTAGTCTAAGTAAATAACTTTTTCTATTTTTTTTTTGAAAATAATATTCTTGATTTTAAGTAATCATTTATTAATATTTAAAAAGAAGAATATTTTTTTAAAAAAATATTACATTTACAAGCCACTTCCATATAACAGGAATATAACCGGAAAATCACAAATTTTTTGATCTACAAGTAAAAACTTACTAATATTAAGATGATGTTATCTGTTTGACGGTACCTCGAAGAATCGTTTATTATAAACTTTTAAAAACAAACAAAACCATTGACGTAGAGAAATCCTGTCAACAACTTAACAGATTAGAAGAGACAATACAAAATGAATAAGTGAGATTAGCCAGAAGTAGTGGTATTGTGTTGCAAGTAGTAATGCAAGATAGCATAAAGCTTTAAAGACTTAACGAAACTATTCAAGTTGAACTAGGAAGTCTTACATCAGTCAGTGTATTCAATAGATCTTTTGTCTTCGGATTATCATTTATTTCAAACAGTACAAAAAGTTGTGAGTGAAAAAGTTTACAAAGAAATGTATATGAATTCCATTTCAAATTCTATAGATACATTGTAATTCAAAATTCATATTTATATAAAGATGGTAGTGAAAACAAAAATGATTTATATTTTTTAATAATATATTTATAGATCATTTATATATATATATATAAAATACAATTAACATTAAATATCTTTCTGTCTCAGATTTATAATTAAGAAAAAACTTTCGATTCAATAACATGTCATTAAATGCATTGAAAAATCAAGAAATTGAAGAAGCGTATATTTAACGTTTAGAAAATATTTATATAAATATAGAGTCGTCTAAATGTGATGCCTAGATTTGTGTTTTATTAAAAAGGAACTATACATATGTAACCCTAAACATCACCCTATAGATATGTGTTTTTTTAATAAAATATAAAACTAGGCATCACATTTCGATGACCATATATTAAAAGTTCTGGTTTTAAATGTAATTTATTATTTATTAATCGATTTTCTAGTATATAGATGTTTTAAAGTGTTTAATTATATCCTAAAACCGTGATAGGACTTTTGGAAATTTCATTTTGAATTACGTTAAAAGATTTATTTAGATAATTAATATTTACAACAATTTGTTTTTGATATTGAAGGTCTTTTTTACTTGCTTGTAATTTTCGAAATATGTATACATAATACAGAAAAGAGTTTATGAGTATACAAAATATAATTTATATGAAATTAAAAATTAACCTTCAATAATAGTTAAATTATATGCAAAATTCAGTTGAAATAAAATTAAATAGTTGAGTAATACTCCAATAGTAAAATATTTTAGTATTGCAGCATTCTTAAATATAGGGTCAATCAAATGTGACACCTAGATTTGTATTTTATTAAAAAGAAACTATACACATGTTTCTTTATACACCACCCTATATACATGTTTCTTTTGAATAAAACACAATTCTAGGACTCATATTTGGATGACCCTATAGTAATTAATAACAACTTTTTTGTGATTTATAAATAACGAATGATTTTTCAATGGCTTTATGAAATACATGATTTAATTCAAAATATTAACTTAAATAAATAAATGATATAATAATTATGGTTTAATAATTTAATCATGTTTTATGTATTTGTTATTAAATAAAAAGTATTTAAAATATTTTGTTGCAAACACTACTATATATATAGCGAAAGAGAGAAAGACAGAAGTGGGGTATAGTATATAATGAAAGATACAATAAAGGAATTATATATGGTGGTCTAAATGAAACTGAAGGGTTGAGACGTACATTTACTTGCTTATTGTAATTTACTATTTTTTATTATTCTTTAGTCTCATTTGGTCGACCTATATAAAACCACATCTAAAAATATTTGACAAAAAGAGTGTTATTCTGGAGATCAAATAAATTTCATCATAACAAATATTGTTCTCTATGAAATATATCTCTAATAACGCAAGTCTTCTAGAAATAATCTATTATTTATAAACGGCTGCAGAAAAGACCATTAAATCGACAGTACTTGTGTATTCATTTTAAAACAGTAAAAGCACTCGTTTTGTAATAAACTTTTCAAAAGTTAAATTCGTCAAATTTTGTTTCAATTATCTCTATTCATTTCATTTATTTTAATTATCTTTCGTTCATTCATTATCACACCTTAACAGTTTTGTAACAATTATTGAATTAGAGAGGAATATTACGATGCCAATTTGTTGACGCTTTTATAAAACTGAATTTCAAGTTGTTTTATTCACTTAGATCAAATAATAAAAGTGAAAGTATCAAATTATTTCCTAGTAAAAAGTTATTCAATTACTTTATTTATTTTTGAAAATTGTGTCATTTATATTATTGTATTTTATTTAAAGTATCAATAAATGATATCTTATCAAGAAAAAAACTTAAAAATAATCTAGAATACTTATGTTAATATATTTTAAATGAAATAATTTAATTCTGAATAATCTATAAAAAGTCATAATAGAGAATATTAAAAATAACATTCATTGGGAAATTACGTTTCAGCACTTCATTTGAAGAGATATTCGAAGAATATAACGCGATAAAAAATAGATGGATGTTTTTAAAAGCATAATATAGTCATCATTCAAAATACAATGAATGACACGAATGAAAATAAATTTTCAATTAAAATGGTAATTAGCTTTCAGCGATTGGGTTTTATATGTTCGAATTTATTTTCTGTCATTTTTTATGTATGTACGAAGTGTTGTTTTCATCATTTAGATTAAATATTTCATGTTAGTCAATCACAGCAATTAAGATTTTGTTTAAACACTATTTTGGAAAATTGATATTTTTCAATTAATAATATCGCCTTAATTTTATTTTTGATTGAATTTTAATCGTTTATTGTTTACAAATAAACATTATTTTTATGATCTAAAAAGGTTATATTTGTACATAAATTATAAATAATAATCGATAAAAATATGAAAAAATATACAATTAGTCACAAAGTAGTCAGGTACTTAAATCTGCAAATTTTATTTTTGAAATTCATGATACGTTTGAGAAAAAAATTATAAAAATCTCCTATGTAATGATGCATCTACTAAGCTATTTTTAAAAACGTTTTCTTCCTAACTTGCGTTGTATTTCATATCAATATCTTGTGATGTTCTCGTGTAAGGTGCATTTTTTGACAGTTAATTTCTAAATTGTCCTCATTGTAACAAAATGGTGACATTTCGATTCTTAGAAAAACACATATGACACTTGGATTGAATGCAACAACTACAAATAAAAAAAGTTGTGATATCTAAAGTGATGTTTTGGAATTCCACAAATATCAAAGTTGGTTTAAAAAATTGTCGAAGGTAACGTTAACCTTTCTGATACACCTTTAAGTGTAAGACCGATCGAGTTTGATAATGAAGTCTTAAAATATTTCACTGAGTCTAATCCAAAATTGACCATCGAAAAATTATCATAACAACTTGGGTTTACACGATTACAAGTTTACATACATCTGGATGAAATTGGTAAGGTTTGCAGAGAGGTGAAATTTCAATTCTAGATGAACTGTCTTCGGTCAACAAAGAACAGATAATAACAAGTTGTAACTTGCTATTAACGAGACATAACAAGGAGCTATTTCTCTATAGAATTGTAACCAAAGATTAAAAATGAGTTCTATATACCAATTTGAATCTAATTAAGCAATAAATTTCATCAGATCAAACATCAGTTGCTACATAAAAGCCAAATTTGACTTTGAGAAAGTATATTTTATACGTTGGATTTTTATGAGATGATTTACTTTGAATTTCTGAAACCTAGAGACATAATAATGGATGAAGTCTATTGTCAGTAGTTAGAAAGATTACAACAACAACTCTCAGAAAAACAATTTGTGTTAACAAAAAGAAAGAGTGTCATCTTGCAGTATGGTAACATGAAACTACATCCAGCCAAAATCTAATTATCATCTGTTCAAGTTGTTGGAGATGGTCGATTCACTTTCTGAGGAAAAAATCAAATATTTATAAGTTAAAAATCACATTGAATCATTTTTTCTTTTCAAAAAAAGTTAGAATTCTTTAAACAGGTTATTGAATCTTTGCAGATAAGATTACAAAGTAAGACAGATAATAATGGCAATGATATTATTGATTAAAAAATAAGAGTCTTTTGTACAAACTTGTTTATATATGTCATTTCAAATACGTCATTACTTATGAAATGACTAAATATATCAGCAATGGAAAAAACAGACTTTTATAAACATATTTATTCAGTTGAATAAGTAAAAATGTATTGATATTTTACGTTGTATAAGAGAAAGGTTACTTTTATAAAATAAATATGAACAAACATATTCAATCTATGAATATTAAACATACAAACACATTTCCTGGAAAGCATTAGGTTGGGGTTTGTTTGTATATTTCAAATAAATGTACTTATTTTATTATTTATCTTATCCCAATACGTTCAAAAAAAATAGTTAATGAGATAGATAGATAGTGCATTAATCGATTTGAGCATATAAATAGAAAATAATGTATAGAATAGATATTTATATGACACGAGTAAAAGTAATATTTTAAATTGAAACATAATTAATTGGTACGTTGTATTGTTTAAAAGTCGTAATAGAATCTTGTGTATATTCTTTAGTTTTATGTTGGTTACATTCGACGAGTTTGTTCGAAGATAGGTTTCCCGTATGTACCATAATTTGTAGTTGGATAACAATACACTAGTGAAAACGCTAGGGAACTACAACTCTTCAATTTTGTATTACCGTTACAGACAATTGAGATTTCTAGCTACGGTCGGTGAGACTAGGGACGAATTCAGGGTGAGCTATGAGTGTTTGTGAAAGAATGTAAGTCACTATTGTATACTGAAACTTCATTAAGAATTTGTTTAAGACTTGACCAAGTGCTGTACTATGAAATTTACAATTTTATTAAAACAGCAATTTACACAAGAAACCGAATTAGTTTAGTGAAAGTATTTTTTCCATTCGATTATTTTCGGTTTTATTCTTGTATTATTACAAATAAAAGCATGTTTTGTGTGTTTTCCTTTTTTTTAAAAGAACTTACTTCCAAATTTAATTTGTAGGTTTATATTTATATATAAAACATTTTATACTTAATGAATTTACAAATAAGTAAATGACTAATAACATTTTTTATTAACATTATTTTTAAGTAATTTTCATTTAATTCTTCCATTAATTTTACTAAAAATAAACAAATTGTAGAAAAAAAAATTAAGGAAATTTAATAATTTCTAGTTATTTTTTTAAAAATGCAATTTAAATGTATGATAAAAAAATTAGGGCACTTAAAACTTTATTAAATATTCTAAATTAAAATTTCAACTAATTAATTATAAATGACTGTTAACTCATCTACAATTCTGGAAGTATGCCTTGTAGTCACTTTTGTGAATCATTTTTAAATTAGTCTCCATTCTTTTTTATTTTTAAAATTATTGTGAAAGTTTTATCAGTTGCAAAAAATTGATAATGATATTTTAATCCCTCGTATAGTTATCAGAGCTTTTTTGAGTATGGATTTGTTTTTGGTACATTTTTTAAAACTATATCGATATTCAACTTCCCTTAAGATTATTACCAGATTTTTGAAGAAATTCTTTAGATTATTCCTAGTTTAAATTATTTTATTTTTTCAAGATATCGTTATTAAAAACTTTTACAAATATATAATATAATATCTGTCTATAAATTCACTTAGTACTCTCTTCTTTAATTATTATCTTTGTTTACAAAAAAGGCATTAAGAAAGAATCTTAAAAATAAATTTTATAACTCAAGATCTCTGATTTTATTTATATATTAGGTTTATGGAAACTATTAAACAATTATTTTTGATTTGAGAAAATATATATGAGTATAAACACATGTATATATTTAAATTTATATTAAATAATAGTTTATTATTAAATTTTTGGGAAACACAGGAAATATATATATATATATATATATATATATATATATAATATAAATATATATATAAATATATATATATATATATATATATATATATATTAATAAAATTGAGGGATAAGAATGGGGTTGACAACTTTATTTCGTAAAAAAACAACTGTTACTGAGATCTAGCATTGCTAGATAGGTCTAAGTTTTACATAAGCTGCAGCGCCATGTTTTATATATATATATATATATAATTTGATTTTAAAAAATAATTCAATTATAAAAAGATGGCTAAACTAATTAATAGATTTTTCTAAGATTTTTTGTGATTAGGGAAATATTTAAAAAACAGATTAAAAAATTAATTGACATATCAACTCTATCTATTGTTAACTTTATATGTCGTTTTCATTTCGAAACACAATCCCGTACTACGGATTTCGAATGTAGTCTGTATAGTGAAAGCTCTTGTGAAGTGAGTAGGTTCGCAACTCTAGTGGAAATTGATTGATGCATGCACGTCTCTAGGCAGAAATACCCAAACACCCACACTCGAACGACATCTAAGTCTGAATATTGTGGTTCTGTTGTTGACATAAAGGAAAAATAGTTTGAAAAAAGGAAAGCATTTACTGTTGACGATCAAAACTGTTATACGGTTTTGGGACATACGTTTCAGAGGAACGATCAGTGGTTCGTATTTATAGAGATTTTTTTCTATACTAGACAGAAATATCGATCTATGAAATAATATTTTATTCAATACACTTCATCATTTTTTAAAATCAATTTAGTACAGTTTTATTTATTTAACATTTTAGCTCTGTGATATGTTTACTTATATATATATATATATATATATATATATATATATATATATATATATGTAATTATGGTCAGATTATACTAGGTTATATATTTTTTTGTAATTTAAAAATATATAAAATAGTCATTAATATTTTTATGTCATAACATTGAAAGAAGAAATTTATAAAAATAAATTTAAAATGAAAAGAAAAATACGAATTATTATATTTTTATTTTTAAACTATAATTTTATGTAATGGAAAATATTTTAAAATTATTATTAATCAAATTTAATTTTTCCAGTTATATTATTAATTTAATATTTGTATATAAAAATTAATTATGTTAAAAATTGAAAATAAATTTCTATAAAAAATATAAATACATATTTATTCTATATAAAATATTTATATACAGTAATCACACAAAGTAATTTGCAAAGTACTGTTTGTTTTAGAACTGTGTTGAATTTACTTCCACACAAATGAATTTTAATTTATCATTACAAGATATTGTAAATAATTATTGAACTCTTATGCAATATTTTCTGATGGTGGGATGGCAATTCATTTGTGTAAAACATTAATTATTAAAATGTGAATTTCGAACATATAACTATATTCAATTAATACTATTTTACTTAATTTTTTATTTTTTTTAAAAAAAGGTTAGGATATTACTAAAGCACTGTATTATAATTTTAATAACTTTTAAATAATATTAAATATAGATTGACTTAAATGAGATTCAAGGATAGTAAAAATTATAAATGGTAGTAAATATACCATCTTATAAAATATCTATAATAATATTAAAAAACAATTAATTGTACATAATCATTATAAATTTAAATTTGCAAATAAATATTTTATTGTTTGAAAATAAAATTCTTCCCATTTTACAAACGTTCATTGTAATTCACAGCAGTCTAGAATAATAAAAGTGAAGTTCGAAACGATTAAATTAACAAGATCGATCACTAAAATTCTAGCTTGTGTTTCAAATGTAAATCAAACTATAAACAGAGATAGTTTTATAACGCATTATTCCAAATGTGATTTTCGAGAGTTTATTGTAGTACTTTAGCTTAGTAGACTATTTGAAGTTTATGAGGCGTCAACATTCACGTATCATAAACTCAAGTCGAATTTCAGGAAGGATATTAGCCAGGTAAACGATTACTCCTTTTAATTGTCTCGGAATTTGATAATGCCAGCGAATTATATTATTCGATTTTTACATATTTGTACATTAATTCACATACAGACCCAATTACATACACACACACACACACACATACACACACATACATACAGACACATACATACACACACATTTATATATATATATATATATATATATATATATACATAAATTGAAAAATTTAATTTTTGCCCTTTTTATCACATTCTTCATCTGAATCACATTTAGAAAAAATTAAAATGTATCACTGAAATTTATATAGTTTATATGTATTATTAATAATACACAAATATATATAAACACACATACATATATATATATATATATATATATATATATATATATATATATATATAGAGATAGATAGATAGAGATATTGAGAGAGATTTAAATAATTAATTTATCAAGAATTTTTAAAAATCTATAAAGACGTTCGTAAAGCTCTTATATTAAATGAAAATATAATATTGGAATACTCAAATACTGTTAGTGAAAATTACAACAAAATTAAATTGAATAAATTAATTTTAAGTAATTATTTTTACTTAATAAAAAAAGTTATTAAATAATAAAACAACCACTTTTTAATTTCTTAACTGTAGTAACTTGTTTATAAATAATAAATTATTTTGATAGTAAAAATATCTTTTTTTAAATCTTATATTATTTATAACTATTTGTTTATTAATATATAATTAGTTTATTAATATTACTATATCAAATTACTATAAACGTAATCATAAATGCAATTCTATAAATAAAATTGTAACATTCGAAGCTGAAATTCAATTGATAAAACATGAAAATAAAATGAATCTAACTTGAAAGACCTCATGTATAAAAATATGATTTATTTATATTTTATTTAATGACTTCGTAATTCATGTTTTAAAAATATTATTCAGAAAAACACAGATGACCTTTAACTAATCTTTATCAAAATATTCAGTAGCATTTACTCTTCTGTTTATTAAAAATATACATAATTTGAAATTATAAGTCGGCTGCATACAACGTAATTTAAAATTTATCTTACAATCATTCTCTAATCCATACGACCAATGTTTCCAATTAAAATTAAATTGAGTTGTACGTATGGTTCGAAAATACAAGATTAACTGTTGAAGCAAATATATCAACTTGATGTAAACAAAATATATGAACGTAGAATAACTTGTTTGAACAGATAGAAAAATTTTATATTTATGTCTCATAATAATAAATCATGTATATAACAGAAAAGTACTTGTTTTGTGTTAAAATAGTCAGACAATCCCTCTCTCTCTCTCTCTCTCTCTCTATATATATATATATATATATATATATATATATATATAAGTAACAAGAAAAAAATAAGAGTTTTTTTTTGTTCGACAAATAAAAAAATATTTCAGTGAATTATTTGGTAATAAAAGAATCTTATCTTAAGTATAATACGTCTTAAATCTAGTTGTGATATTTCAACAATGTTCTATTTTATATCATATATTGAGATCAGAGATCATTTAGGTTATTATTAAATAAATCCTTCCCTTGACTCAAAATAAAGTTTGAAAAATATTGCAATTGACAGAAGACCGTACTTGATGGCTTTTACTTCTTTCGAAAAGTCTCAAGGATAATAAGATATCTTGAATCTATTTCACAATACAAGAAACCAATCGAAAAATCTTATGTTTTTTGTTGTTTGGTAGAAAAATGATATATGGTAGATGAGAAACGAATCTTAGAAAATTGTTCTCTGATTCAATAAAAATGACAAAGTTGAATTTTATTAAAATCTTTTTTACTCATTATTTACTTTTTTAAAATGAATAAAGTAATCTATTTTTGAAATATTATATATGAGTTCTTGAATATCAAAAAACTAAACAAGAAATATATCAATAGAGATTATTTGTAAATTGTGAATAATTAATTTCTACAAAAATAAATCAATATTTATAACCTCTGAACATTTTATAAAATTTCAATAATTACTTATTGCTTACTTGTGATTATCAGAACGACGTGACCTTATAAATTTTGGTTCTTATAACATCATCGATTTTATAACATTGATTTTTGATATATTGGACAAAAGTTAAAATATGTATTAAAAAATAAAGTCAATAATGATTTTATAGAATATTTTTATACAATTTTGTGATATTGGAGTGATATTCATTTATATGATAGATTTTATCACATTTTTCATTGTATTTTGACAATGTTTATGTTGGAATTTAGAAATATATTAGTATTAAATAGAGTTATTAATATAATTTATATGTATATGGTTTATTATAACGTAAAATCGAATAATACATTATACAAAAATTAAAATGAGTTTAGATCCCAGTACTTAAACGAATTTTATATTTCAAGTCTAGTTTGGGATTTGTCAGAAATTTTCAACAGGAAATATTGTAGAATGCATTTTTTTTTGGACTTTGATATCTTTGATAAAGTTACCTCCAACTAATAATTATTAAATTATATTATTTTACTTTTGTCCACATTTATATTTTTCTATAAATATCTACAATTTTTCTGAAGACTCTTTTTTTGAGATCTCTGATGAAGTTATTTTTAATTTTATTATCACTAAATTAATTACATAAAAGATAAATGATTTTATTATAGTTTGAGTAATTTTGGTGAATAAATATATTAATTTTTTTGTTAATTATAATAATAGCTACATAACAATAATGTATAAATTTCATTAATTTACAATATTTATCTGTAAAATCGTTTTCTATATAGAATTTTTTGGCAAGTTGTGTTTGCTTAAAGAATACATTATAATTATTTAATTATTATAAAATATATATTTTTTAATATTTTACAGAATTTTATAATAGCTGTAAACATTTTTTTAATATATATATATATATATAAATATATATATACTCGAGGTCGTTTGATAAGTATGGTAAAAAAGTAAGAAAAACTAAATTGAAAAATTTAAATAAATAAATTAATTAATTTAATTAAACAATAAATAAATTTACCATACTTATCAAACGACCTTCGTATATATATATATATATATATATATATATTCTTTCAATGTTTTGATGTAAATATATATCTTTCTCAACTCGTATAGTTATTTTTACCGTTTCTGCATTCCTTTAAATAAATCGACATGTTATTTGATTCCAATATTTCATACCTTTTTTGCTATTTCAATTTAAAAGGTATAGAAATTCGTTTGCCGTTAATTAATTATTCATGGGTAGAAAAAAACAAACACATTCATTAAATATGCTTTTTATAAATAATTTCGTTTAAATTATGTTCACTGATGTTTACAAATTTCAAATTTAATGAAAATGAACGTGTGTATTTATTCTACCGGCCTAGTTAAATAATCATAAATTGAATTTTTGATATATTCATTTTCGAAACTAAACTCAGGTGGAGTGTTTTGGATTTTTCAATTGATAATATTAAAAAATTACGTTATACTTTATTTGAAAAATTCAGTAGTGTAATTGCACGGAAAATAAAAAGTGAGATTTTATTTATGTGCTAGAAATATGAAATAAAATTGTGAATTTTTATTATATTCAAACTTGAAATACTATTTAAATATCATATAATAATATAATGATTATTTTCAATAACATTTGATTATACATTCATTATAAAGCTATTTATAATGAATAAATATTGCAATATTTCACTTTCTATTAAAAAAAATATTTTTTTCATCAAACTATTAATTTTTTATGAAACAATGGATTTTTTTAAAAATATTTAGATATATATATATATATATATATATATATATATAGAATTGTTATTTGTACAATTAAATGCCTTTCGTGGTTTATAAGATTTGGAGAAAGCCCAAGAACCAACTAACTGATTATTATTTTTGTATGGTTATATCCTTTTAACGAGAAATTTTCAAAAGAAAGAAGCATATTATTGTTGTTATCTCTTCTATATGTAAAATTGAGTTTCATAAAAATAATTGTTAATGCTATGAATCGAGAAGGTACAGTTTTCAAGTTTTACAAGAAAAAATTCCCATGATCAAAATAAAAGGAATGTTTATTAAGACACAGATTAAAATTGATTTAAAAAGAAGCACTTTGATGAGATCATATGTGGAGATAAGAAATCTGTCTGGAATTCGTTTGAACTTGTCATAATAAACTTTCAAAAGAGCTACAAAGCAAATAACTATAAATAACTCATGGAATCTCTTTTAAAATCTTATTAAAAAATAGTCTACAATATGTCCTTAATAAAATTTTTTCTTCAATTCTATTTAGACTTTTTTCTGAAAATTATGATGTAATAAGTGATGAAGATGGAAACATTATTGCTGGACTATATAGTATGAGATTTACTAGATGTAGAATATATATTTTTGTATGTTTTGTCAAAAATTATTCTGTTCCACAATTAACAGGAAGGTAGTTATATTTTTTTTTATTAAATTCACATATTTAAAGCAGCTAATTTTTTTTTAATATTAGTGTTTTATATTTTGATTGTTCTATATTAAGAAAATTCATGAAAATATCGTATAAATTTTCTAAATTATAGCTAATTATTTTTTAATAGTATTTTCTAAACTTAAGGTAGTAATAACAGTCAGAAAAAATCACTTTCATTACAGAAATCAATTTAAAGATGAAATTTGTTGAGTAGTGTAATTACTAAAAATTTTAATGATCTATTCACAAAAAATGTAAATTTATTATATATATGATAAATCAATATTGTTTGAAAGAAGAGATTAAAAGTCAAATATAAAAAACGTAATTTGATGATTACAAAAAGTGTATTATACACAAACTTGTTTCGATAATATTTTTCTCTTATATTTATAATTTGTAAAGTCCACAATGTTCCTGTTAGACGTTGGTTTAATAACAACACTGTCAAAATGAGTAACAGACGACACTAATTAAGAAGGAGTGGATGGGAACAACGTTACTGGAATGAGATGTTAGCGTCGTTGCTAATTTGATATTTGTTTTCTTGACCGGAAGTAGTAGACAGCGTCGAGATTAATGTTATCTCTTAATAGAAGATTTTTTCATATCAAAAGTGTTTTATTCTTCGCTCTCTACAAATTTTAGTGTTTCGTATACCATGACACAATTCAAACAGTGTTTGCAAAAGTAATGGAATTTTGTATGTATGTATGTATGTGTATATATATATATATATATATATATATATATCTATATATATATATTAATATATCTTTAACTGTCTTTATGGGGAGAAATGAAATATGAGACCAGAAATAAGACTAGCTATGATATTTAATTAGGTCATTATGTGTAATTGGGCAGTAAATGTGTTTATGGGCTGTATCACAAAAATACATCAGAAAAGTATTTACTAATAGTATGTAATTAAGTTTATTGTTAAAACGCATGAAAGCATAAGATCATATGATGAATGGATTGAAAAAAATAGAAAAATATAAAAACACCATTGTTTTTTATATATTTTTTCCTTATATAAAAATACCTTTCTTAACAATATAGATGAATAGATGTTAGAATTTTGTGTATGACTGTATTTAAAAACAAATAGGAACGAAATAATTAAATAAAAATAAAATTTGATATTAGATTGTAAATAAGTAAATGAGTTATTAAAAAAAATTAAATAATGTAGAAAACTGGTCTTGAAATTGATTTTTGAAAAGTATGAATACAAAAAATTTGGATATAAATACGAAAAATTGTTTAAAAAATTACTTAATAAAAAAATAAATTCAATCTTTGACTAGAAAAATGTTAATTAAAAAGGATATAAATTATGACTTACTAGAATAGTTTAAAAAAGTTTTTTGAGCCAGAAGTAATAGAAAATATATTGAATTTTATTCATGATTTCTTTTCTTTTTACAGTAGTTATATAAAATTATTGCAATATAAATAGTTTATTTATAATAACTCTTTAAATTATTAAAAAAAATCGTATTTTATGAATTGTGATGAGAAATCAAACAATGTGTTCTTATAAAGATCAATGATTTTTTATAATTTTTTATAATATTCCTTAAAAAAATATTTAATAATATAATATATTTATTAGAAACCATTATTTATATTAAAATTCAGTTTAGTACACATAATTTTCTATCACAAATAGTTTGATATTGTATCTATTTCACTTTTTGACAAAATCAGAATCAGAAAAAAATTATTTTGTCTAATAATTACATGAAGTTTACATGATATTTTCTGGGTTAGTTAGGCTGCCTATCTTATGATAATGTGCCTATGGTTGAGTATTATTTTCGATATGTGTTAGTGAGATTTTGTAACAATACAGGAAAAATTTCAAAAAACCTGTTTTATGTGTATTTTTGACTATTTTAACTTATGCTAACTCAACTATCTTAATTAATTATATTGACTTAGTTGTAAATAGCTTATTTTTTAACTTAACCTATTTAAAAACATTGTTTACAGCGGCTCTAGGTGCTAAGAGTTTTGTCACTGAGGGGTTGTTGAAGTCTTTGACAAAATAATTATTCTTTTATTTTTATAAAATATTTGAGTACAGAAAAGTAATTATTTTATTGAAAAAAACTGTTTGATACTAAAAAATAATAATAAATTCGACGATATTGGAAAAAACATCAAAGGAAATTCTATAACGAAATATATTTCTAATGTTATATCTAAGTGATTTGAAACAATGAAATCAGTTTTAATATTAAGAAAGTTTGAAAACGACGATAGTTACGAACATCATCGAATGATTAAAATTTTGAACGTGTTCGAGAATACCACGAAATTCTGTGAAAGTTTCCGAAAGCAACTTCAAAGTGTTGTTGTTCGATATTATCAGTAAAGACACTAGTTAGAGTATTAGTTTTCACTTGAAACATATTGGATATTAAGGTTATTAGCAATAATCATTTTTCATAAAAAGTTATAAACGGTTCGTTAGATGAATAAACAATTATGGAAATCAACATTGGTAATCAAACGATATATTTTTTCTAATTAGAAATAATGACCATTTTTCTTATTAAAATTGAATAATATAAAATTACACTGAGATAATGATAAGAAAATTTGATTATTTTTTAATTTGATTTAAAAAATTAACTGTTAATTGTTTTATATCAGAGTTAATAACAAATGTATAGGATAGAAAATTGTAAGTTCTATAAAAAACTGGTTTAAAAATTCTGTTCGACACGTACAGCCATACACTGTCACTCAAAAGAGTAAAAAATTCTATACACTGAAAATGGATTTCGCTTGAATTGTCAAAAGGAAACTCTATAAAAGAAACGAATATACGTGTTACACTTTAACATAAGGAATCGTATTTTTTAAGTGGATATTTACTAGAAACGAAACATGGATACTGGACAAGAATAGTAAACTCAATAGATAGTAACTGAATCGTATAGAAATATTTCTTTTTGAAAAAAGGTTTATCGTGTATCTTTTTTTCATTCATCATTAAAAATAATAAATACTTTTAGAACAAAGTTAATCTGAGTTTTTTTTTGTAATTTTGTTTCGATATATAATAAAAATTTCCAAATATACACATATAAAAAATATAGCTGTGATATATTTGAAATAAATTGTATATATAAAACAAGGCGAAGAAATTTCTAAATAAATTACATTATAGAAAATCGTAGTGAAAAATATAATCAGTCAATAAACAAATTGTTATTACTACTTTTTTAAATGCTAATTCCATTCAGTACGATTTTATTACTTTACTATTAAGATTATACTAAGTGAAAATGTTGATATTTTGTTGAAATTTCACATGTGCAGTGATGTTGTTTTCACGTAAACACGCACAGTTCTAACTAAGAAGTTAAGGACATATATACATAAGCTCTGTTTCTGACACCGTCTGTTTTAAATGCGTATACGTGACTGTAGTTTATAAAAGGAAATGGAACTAACATTTCTACGTA
The DNA here is from genome assembly GCA_029203775.1 of Neoneuromus ignobilis. Taxonomy (NCBI): domain Eukaryota; kingdom Metazoa; phylum Arthropoda; class Insecta; order Megaloptera; family Corydalidae; genus Neoneuromus; species Neoneuromus ignobilis. Next base: position 22,203,377 of record CP092094.1, on the reverse strand, counting down.
CAATACGTTGACGTACTGTAAAAAATACATTTAGAGATTACTCTCGACGTTGATTTCGGTTTAGCAGTAGTAATTTTACAGATCTTAATTATATTGTTGTATAAAGCACTATCTAACATGTGTGAATACGTATGAGTGTGTGTGTGTACGTTCTGTTTATTTAACTACTCGAGCTTGTTATATAAACATACATACTGTTTATACAAAGATGTAATGTAAATACATACATACATACATACATACATACATACATACATACATACATACATACATACATACATACATACATACATACATACATACACACATACATACACACATACATACATACACACACACACACACATACACACACACATACACACACACACATATACACACACACATACACACACATACATATATACATGCACACATACATACACATACATACACACATACATTCACACATACATACACACATACATACACACATACATACACACATACATACACACATACACACACACACACATACATACACACATACATACACACATACATATATATATATATATATATCAACATTGTCTTTCTCTAAATTCCTACTTCAGTGCTTCAAAGTGGCGAAGAGGTATAAAGGTGTAAATAGGATTCTAAGAAGAAGTACTGCTATATTATTTGAATATTTGTAGGTCTAATTAACACTAAACCTGCCGATATTTCATGTATACCTATTTTTACCACAGCGGATCAAATGACTCGTCTTCAAAAAGTCATATATTACGAGATATGTATAGCACAAATACATGCGTTTTTTATTTCAACTACTTTTATTCAACGTCAGTTTTAATCAGCAATGATACGAATATCGATGAGAATATTGAATTTTAGACAACAGTTAAATCATTTTTATCGTCTTAGAGTCGTAAAACATGTTTTTGTTGATGTAAGTACATCCCCGTTCATTCACTGCTGCGCCTCTCATTGAAGCCACGCGTTCTGTCAGCCAAATAAGATGCTGGGTAGTTGCGTGCCCTTCCCGGAAACCAAACTGCTCATCGATCAGAATTCCGCAAGCGGAAACATGATCGAGTACCCTCCTGAACAGAGTTCTCTCGAACACCTTGCTCAGGTTGGAGAGCAGTGAGATGGGACGGTAGTTCACGGCGAAACTCAACGGCTTGTCAATCTTCGGAATCGCGATTATTTTGCCAAATTTTCAATTTCAGGGGAAATGCTTCGTCTGAATGATTGCGTTAGAAATGTTTGTCAAAAGGACAATCCTGCACGCAGAAGACGATTCAGTGCAACGTTGCTGTCGTTGTCACTCGTTACTCTTATCTCTTCTAATTTGCAAATGGCCGCAGTATATAAATGCCAGTCTTCGGAATCGCGATTATTTTGTAAAGTTTTCAGTTTCAGTTTATACATATATAAAATATTAATTGTGTATGTTGCCATGCCAACTGGCCACTCCCCTTTCATGATGGCCGCTGATGACGTCAACAGCGGCCATCATGGAAAGGGAGTTTGACCACTTCCCTTCCATGATGGCCGCTGGTGACGTCACCAGCGGCCATCATGGAAAGGGAGTGGCCAGTTGGCATGGCAACATATATATATATATATCTGAAACTGAAAACTTTACAAAATAATCGCGATTCCGAAGATTGGCATTTATATAACGTTTAAATAACGGTTCTAATTTGTATATTTATTTGATTAAAAAATGAATAGAAATAAAAGAACAAAATTCCAATTTATTCTTGAATTTAGAAATAAACAATATGCAAACCTTATTTATGTTCAGCGCATATTTTGCAAATGATTGAGTCCTGGAAGGCACATTTGCCACATACATATTTTTTACATTTGAGACAGAGTTTTGTAGTTTTGTTTTCTTTGCAATATCTTATTTGGAATTTTTTCCTCACACATGAAACTAAACCTGAATTTGTTGACGTTTCATGTACATCTTTTCGGTTTTTTTCTGCGCATCTTGAAAATCTTCAGCAAGTTCTTTAGCTAATTTGAATAAAAATTGCTGCCAAGAATTTTTTCCCTGGTTGCTTCTTTATATAACAACCAAGAGTTTATTCCGGCTAGATCAAGAATATTGAAGAACACCTGCAAAGGCCATCTTTGACATTTTGATTTCACTGAGTATTTTCTTGCCATCTGATCCAAAATGTCTACACCGAATTTGGTGCTATTAAATAATCTGTTCGTTTCATGTGTACGTCTATCATTTTTTTCAATTTGTATAAATTGATGCATTGAGCTTAGTAAAAGCACTTTTTATTTGGCTTACTTTCGTAAACTGTAAGTGTACAATGATTCGATTGATACAGTTTTGTGGAAAAGCGTGGCATACCATCTTTCACCCGCTTTGAGAATTCTGGCAATTCTTTTTTATTTCCACGGATGGTTCCAACGATAGAGGTTTTTTTTATCTAGTAATTTTGCAGCTAATGATGTGCTCGTAAAAAAATTATCAGTGGTGAGACGGACCTTCCATATCCTGTAAACGGTTCCATTAGTTTTAGAACAACGAACTCTCCAAGCGGAATTAAAGATTCTCTGTTTTCATCTTTTTTCAAATATGGAAATCTATTTATAATGTATTTGGTGCGACGGGTCAAATGACTCGTCGTGGTATGTAGGGCCAATTACATACATTTCTCGGTAAAAAAATAAACAAGAGAGAAATAAATATTGAAAAATATATTGTATGTAAATTACACTAAAAGTCGTAAAGTCAACCGGCGATGTGATAACGTTTTATGTATGAAATTTTGAAAAAAATATTAAAAAGGGTCATTTGACCCGTCGTGGTAGGTTTAGTGTTAAGCAGAAAAAGCTTAGAAAATAGTTCTATAGTGAAGAAATATTCTACCAATAGGCAAATAGTATCAGCGTAGTCAGTCAAGATACAAAATCTCACAAAATTAAATAGAAGAAAATTTTGAGAATGGCCTTCATTCAGCAGTGGATTGAAAAGAGCTGATGATCAACATTAGCGATAGAAAAGCAGTGCCTTTCTGTTTACTGTATGATGAAGGCTTTTTCCCAAAATTCACACTTATAGTGATTTAATGTTTTTGTCTTCGATTACATATTGACAAATTTTATCATATTTCTATTTACATATACGTTTTATTTTAGGTCTCCTTATATTTACTGTGTTTCCAGTCAATAGTATTTTTTGTCCATCGGTAATTTTTTTGATGTATGATTGGCTCATTTGAATTTTTAATAACTGTAACGTTTCTTTTATGATTTCTTTATTTTATTTTTGATATGTATCTTTTCTTTATATGCATCCTTATTATGTGTCTTCTATCTTTTTTTTATATGTTGTTTGGGGCTGTTAAATTATTTTGAAATTTATGATATATTTTTCACTATCTTAAATGAAGACAGATAGATCAAAATTGTTTGTTAGTTTTCACTATTATTGACTAAAAAACTTTTTCAAATAATATTAGATTTTATAATATAAGAACTTATTTCAAATTGACACAATATTTTTTTATTTTTCTGATTACTTTATCTATAAATGATTCTATTGGTTCAAGAGCTCTTTTCTTTTTTCCTTTCTTTATTTCTTTCTCATTCTCTCTCTCTCTCTCTCTCTCTCTCTCTGTATATATATATATATATATATATATATATATATTTAAATTCTTTGTTTCCTAATATGAACTTTATACATTCCAATAGCTTAATTAAAGGTTTCATCAAAGACTTTCTCTTAAATATTTTATTTAAAACAATTTAATTTTTAATTCAAATAATTTGCATTATCTTTTTTCTAAGTATTCAATAAATTAGATGTAATTATTTTGACAGCTTTGATAGAGCAAGATAAAAAGATTTTTTTTCACCAAACCTTAAAAATGCTCTTTGTAAAAAATCTTATTCCATACTATTATATTATTTCTAATTAAAATTTTAATAACTTTTTATAAATGTCAAGTATTCAATTTTTAAGAATTTCCCTTATAAATGATATCGTTATAAAGAAAATCTAATTAAACAGTTTTAAATTTTTTTATTGAATATGATAAATATATTAAATTTAAAATTAATATGTTATATAATCGAATCGATTGATCATTTTAATAGATTTTAGAATGTTGTTGTAAGTGGTGAAATGCATTTATAGAGTTTTTTAGTTTTATAATTTATATATTGTTATTTTTTGGAAAATTCCTGTACTATTATAATAATTAATAATAAAGTGATATAAGAAATATTTTAATATTAGTTATATTAAAAAACTAAGTTATTAAATTTGAGATCATTCGATTTATTTTTCCAAAAAAATTTTTTTGATAATATAGTTTATTAAATTACATTGCATTAATAATTTGGTTTTGTCAAAATATTGTTATTGCAAATTAAGTAATCTATTTAAATTATAAAGTAAATATCAAAGAATTATTAATGATAATTAAATTGTATATATAAAGTTTATAAGTACAACTTCAAGTTAAAATATATATTCATTAAATAATTAGAATAAAATATATGTGTTCTATAAATATAATAGTGTACATTAGTGAAGTCATTAAATGTTCTAATATATCTTAGAAGACACGAACGAGATTTATTAATTTTTTTCGCATAAAAGTTTTACATAATTTACTACTTTACTGCAGGTAATTCCGTGAATGAGTACGCTGTACGCATGCCTGTTTGTGGTTGTAATCCTGCTACAAATATTGTTGACGCTAAATTACAGCGATTCGTATAAATCATTAAACCACAATAGACTTCACGCGACGGTACAGAACTAGAGCCACCCAAGTGCAGGAGACCCATCCTGTTATCATGTTGGCCCACGAGCAACCTTGCTATAAATTTAATCCAGTCATTGATTCCAGGTCTAACTAAACGAATGAGTGCAAAAGCCATTTAGGTAAGAAGTGTCAGCGTTCTTTCCTCGCACAGTTTATTTCACGTAGTTATGAGCGAGGCGTTGCTTTAAATTGACTCTGTAATTATTCAATTTTTTGAGATTTTTTTTAACAGCTGTGTTATATGAATATTCGTGAGTTTTTCTAATGTTTAACATATATATTTTTAATATATACATAGATTAGAAATTTATGAAAAATAGAGTAAAATCATTGTTTTTTTGAACTAGAAAAGTTTGAAAGAGGCTTTTATTTAGTAGTGAACTGTTAAAGAGAAAAGTTAATGTTTTATTCAAAATTTACAATGTATTGTTATATTTTATACAAATGACAATTTTGGAATTTCTTATATATATATATATATATATATATATATATATATATATATATACAAATATATGTATATCATACGTCTATTTGAGAACTTAAGGCTAAGTGCAAGGAATTTAATACTGAAACAGTCATTAATTTATTACATTATCCTTCATTAATTTAATATGTAAAAACTTTAACTGAAGAAGGCAGTATTTTTTAAAAAATGGAATAAAGATTATTCCAAACTCGAACTTTTCTGTAAAAGATTAAATTTTCTCAAACTATTTTTTAAATTTATTTTTAACTGCCTGATCATTTCTGTTATGAAAAGGGTAAACTATCATATTATTTGAATTAAATTTTTTTATGCCGAATATACCATAAAAGCTATAATATGCTAACTAAAGATATGATTCTTTGCCTTTTTCCAAATTTTCTCATCTAAGTAATTATTTTATGACTACCTATTCTAAAATATCCATTTAACAAAAAAACAGTATTTTTTTATTCTTTTTTCTATATTTTGCATTTTTGTTACTGAATATGGATTCTATATTCTTTTACAATACTCAAAGGAAGATCTCACTAAAGTTAAATATGGATTTTTAAAGATTGTATCAGATATCTTAATTGTTATTTTTTTACAAAATCTAGATTTTTATGGATTTAGCTTACAATATCTGAAGATATCCACCCCATAATAAAAATGTCTATAATGTAATTGTAAGATATTTATATTAGATGTATTTTCCATTTCATCGATAGAATAGGGATAAATGAATAAAATGTCATCTATATTAGTAAACAGAATAAATGTACTTTTTAAGGATTAAATTCCATACCCTTTTATAATGTTTAAATAATATTAAATTGTGTGTGTTGAATATCGACTTCTAATACAGTTTTCTTCTAAATAGTACACAGTTAATGAAAAAGGCTAATTTGCCATTCAAGTTTAATTACATTTCGAAAATCATTTGTTGTATAAATATTATAAACAGGAGAGGACCAATTACAATATATATATATATATATATATATATATATATATATATACACTTTTAAGAACATATATGTGTGTATGTATGTGTGTGTGTGTTCGTATACATATTATAAGTATATATATATATTTGTGTGGGTGTATGTGTAATGTGATTTTTTTTACAAATATATCAATCAATCAATCAACCGTACATTTTAGAGTGAGTGATTGATTATTTATATATTTTGAGACATATTGATATTTTAAACACAAAGAAAATTTATAAAAATATATTGTATCGCCTTTAATGTGAATTTTCTTTAAATATTCAAAGATGTGAAATTCGATATTTAGGTTGAACTTTTAATATATAAATCAATGTGGGCGAACTAATTTTAATAAGAAATCGTAGTATTTTTTTAATATAATAATATTTTTATTTAAATATTTTCACACACATACATATATATATATATATATATATATATATATATATATATATATATATATATATATATATATATGTAAACAAATAAAATTGAAGAAATCGACATGAGCAGAATATGTAACAAGAAGAGAATACAATATATGGAAAAAATCATTATGGAGTGGCAACCAAGAGGAAAAAATGGATCCAGAAAGAGACTTTATCAAAAATAGAAAGATGATATTAAAAGTATTGTGGAGGTGAGGGGTTGAATGAAATTAAGTGTTAATAGGAAATAATGGAACAATCTTGAGAAAACATGTAAGAGCACTTAATGATATTTGATGAGATTTTCGACCAGCAGTGGTTTGATATAGGCTTTTATAATATATATATATATATATATATATATATATATATATAATTTTTAATTATATAAAATAAGTAAATTTAATTAAAAAATTTAGAATGATAAAATTTTTAAAATAGAAGTTAATCAAACATACAAGAAGAAATAAAAAAAAAATAAAGACATAAAATATTATTCTATATTTATTAATCTGTTCTTTATTATTAAAAAAATATAACACAATGCTAATAATGGTGAATATTAATTAATATAAAATGATGAAATAAAAGTGTTTAGTTTGATAAGTTTCAATTAAAATATTGAAATGTGTTTGAAAATATTTTGTAAATGCACCATTAGTTATTATGGAAAAATAAAAAAGATATATTGACTTGTTTAAGTGTAAAAAATAAAAAAAAAATATCGAAATGAAATCTATAACTATAAAAATCTATTAAGCATTAAATATACACTGTTAAAACTATTATTAAATTTTATTGGTATAGAAAACATTTTACAAATGTTTCAAATAAGCAAGTAATGAAAGTAAATAGCATAATTTAATAAAATTTAGGTTACAAGTATGAGTAAAGTATATGTATAATAATAATTATTAAAAATAATTTTAAAAAAATATTCAATGATTTATGAAACGAGGAAAAAATATTATAGACTAAAAAAATATTTTTTATAATATACTCCTATTTAGACAGAAATTTAATTTTATTATTGTAACAATTTTATTTAGGTCAAGTAGATTATATATGTAAGATTATGGCCATACGTTTAATATTTATGATGTAAAAGAAATAAATTCCATTAAAAATAAAAATGTATTATTAAAAAAAATTCTGTACAATAATTCGACTATAATAAATTGAAACATTTTATTAAATGTTATAAATTAACTGAAAAACGAATAAAATTATTTCCAACTGATGTAATATAATTGAAAAACGTATTAAATAAAAAAATCTCTCATAAAAAATAATTTATGTAAGAAAGGGAATTTATAGAGTACGAAAATTTATTTAAATTTATGTGTGACTTTTCAATGAATATTTTTTACTACATAGAACTTATAAATTAATAAAATCGCGGTACTGAAATTTTCACAATATTAATTTGTCATGTAGTTTTATTTACAAGAAATCGTGTTAACACGAAACAGATTTCTTATCAGAAAATACATATCGTTCCTTCACACCGCTAGTAATCCATCATCATTGAAAAGTACTTTGCTTAGTCACGTTTTCTGAAACGTCGCTATACAGATATGCGATAAATTCCTAAATACGAAGGAGCTTTTATCGTACATATTATATGCCGTACAGTAATCATAAGCACAAAAGGACACATTTCTTGTTAAAAAGTTGAGCCGTGTATACGTACCCACATATACAAACGTCTATTGAAAATATATTTACATATACACATATGGTATGTATGTATGTATGTATATATTATATATATATATATATATATATATATATATATATATATATATATAAACACAAACAAGAATATATAATTTAAATTGAGTTTAATTATAAAAATTATACCGTGAAGATTTATAAAAACTGTTAAGAAATTTTACTTAAATTTTATTTTTTTGATTTATACAATACATTAAATAAATTAAAATTGCAAATGTGCACATACTGGTATATATTCATAAAGTGTATATATATATATATATATATATATATATATATATATATATATATATATATATATATATATATGACATACGTTTTTTATTATGACACACACACATCAATTATATATTGGCCGTTTTGTTCGATGACCTTTTGCCATCTTTCAGTCAATCATATTCCACACACATATATATATATATATATATATATATATAATCCGATGGTGCAAGATCATATACGGTATGAGGCATCATTTCCCAGCCTACGCCAATAATTTTTGGCGAGTGACCAAAGATGTGTGTGGTCATGATGGAAGATGACGCGTTTACGATTTGCCATGCTTTTTAATTTATATCCAATTCCATTAGCTGGCGACTGACATCCGAATATTTATTTTTCTTTGAAATCCCACCAAATATTCTTTGATGAACGATATCGATTATTCGCTTGCTAACTTTTTGCACGACGTTTTAAACAATATTTTTTTGTGTTATCGGTAAACGTTTTGAATTACTCGTTTGGCGAGAATGAATATTTATCAACATAACAAATTGATTTAAAGAATGATATCTGAATTCTGCAATCTCTCGTGTCGTACTACGCCGGTTATTTTCGAAACATGAATCCAGACCGTGGTGCATCTTAGATAAAATTTCCGGAACGAAAAAACCAATTTTGACAAAGTCTTCATCATAAACCGCACATATTTTTTCTGAGCTTGCACTGCGTTTTTACTTTTCCGGAAGTAATGACCGTCTTATCCATTTCAAATCAATGTAAAACACTAAATAAACAACAAAACTTAAATTTTTTTACTGAATAATTTTTGTCAAATACCAGTTAGTTTGCAATCGAGAAGAACTACTTAGAATGACTACAACCATCTAGCGGAAAAAAACAATGACAGATATCAACCAATAAATATATATATATAATTTTATTATATTATAACATATATATATATAGGATTTATAATATATATATTACACACACATATATATATATTTAGACAAACTTTAATTGCTTTTGTTATAATGTTCGTAACTTCTGGTTCATTTATTTTTCTTTTTGCCTCTGCACGTTATTCCTAACATGCATCTTTTCATATTTTTTGTGTGTTATCTGAAACTTTTAAATTAGTGAAGATTTTTACAACAGTTAGAATAAATTGATTAGACATTTTTTTTCAAACATAGAGGAATAATTACACTTAATAAACTTTTTGCAAATTAACACCATTGTATTTTTATTTTATTTATAAATGTTCATTTTGTGTAAATAAGTTGTTTCAAACATACAGATATCACCATCTTTTAATTTTATTCTTTTAATCTGATTTTATTAGGTTTATAAATTAATTTCAAGAACTACTGTTTTAATGCAGTTTATCATAAAAACAATTTTTAATAAGTTTTGTCTAATTTGTCTATTTATATCTTAATTTAATTCTGAATTATTAAAAAAAAATGTCATTAGTAATTCATACATAACTAAGTATCTTGCAATTAAATTTTATTCCTCCAGATATCCAGTACAGTTTTTTAAACACTTCTTGTAATGATGTAAATAGTTATGGTGGTATTGCATCACCTTTTTTCCCTTTTTATTATATATATATATATATATATATATATATATATATATTTATTTATTTATTGGGTTGGTGTGATTTTTTTTTCAATATCTCATATTTTTTTTGTTATTATATTTTTGATAGTTTTTATGCAATTAATTACAAATAATCATTCATTTTTTCTGTAGATTTACTTTTCTATCGTTATAAAAGTAATTTTTTTAAAGTAAAGAAATTCTCGACATAATATTGCACATTATCAATTTCATTCAATGATTTTATTTTGTTAAAATAGTTCTGCAAAAAATAAAATCAATGATAATCAAATGATAAAAAATGGATGAATAATGAGATAGTTTAAAATTTCTTAGTTCAGCTCTCTTAATTCTTCTAGTATTTTTATCGAAACTTATGGACATGCATTATTTTGATAGAAGATAATGCTTTTTCTGTTCATTAATTCTGTCTTCTTGAAATGTACAGTTTGGTCAAGTCTATTGAGTTGTCGGCAATATAAGTCCGATTCGATGGTTTTTCCAGGTTAAAGAGGTGGGTAGTAAATTACACTTCGATAGTTTCTCTAACAACAGAGTTTATATATATAACCATTATCATGTCTTTCACGGTGCAAGATTTTATACTGTTCTGATTTACTAACATTTTCTAGGTTGCACTTTATTTCTTCTCTCTCTCCTTTTATCTCTCTCTTTATATATATTAATAACATTTGGTATGATCAATATTTCTTCAATAAAATTAAAATAAACACATCGAAAGTATTTTAGGTACTCTGTTTTATATTGTAGACGTGAGTTGTAGAAATTAAAAAATGTTAAAAAATAAAATCGATTAAAATAACGATAAAAATATATATTATTAAAGACAAAATGTTGATGTTTATACGAGGAAGTGGATAACAAATAATTATATAAGAACGAAATTAAAGATGGAAGAGGATATTATAGAGAATTGAACATAGTAGTTTAGAATTGTTTGATTATGTCTCACGGATGAGTGAAGAGATGAACAAAAGATATATATGAATAAAAGGTACCGGAAATACTTAAGAAAGGTAGACCAGAAAGGTCATGGAAATTATTTGTATATTAAATAATGCAGGATAGATAGAGGAAAAGAATGTTTAGGATCGATTAATACGGAGACTGGAAATAGAAAGGAAGAGAACAATTGCAGAACGATGTATACATACATACATACATACATACATACATATATATATATATATATATATATATATATATACATACATACATACACACACACACACACACACACATATATATATGCACATAAGTCATGGCACACATGGGTAACAAGCAATTTATTGATATAATTAAATGAAGTCGTTAAACTAAAAAAAATATTTAATTGAAAATAAATATAATATTCATTAAATTTATTCATTATATTTATTTTCAATTAAATATATATTATTTTTAATTTAACGACTTCATTGAATTTTATCAATAAATTGCTTATGTTACCCATGTGCACAATGACTTATGTGTGTCAGTGTGTATATATATATATATATATATATATATATATATATATATATATATATATATACACACACACACACACACACACATATATATATATATATATATATATATATATATATATATATGATATTTAAATTTTATATAAATAAGTACATATATATAAAATTTTAAAGAAAATAATTTTATAATTTAATCATGAAAATTAAAAAATATTATTAAGAGCTTTAAAAATTTATATTTTTTGTATTGAAATAATATATTTATTGTTTATGGTTTATAGTTCTTATCGGACGCTTTTCTAGGTAATAGAAGAAAGACTGTCAAATATGGTTGGGTACTAGAGAAATAAAATACTCGAAATAGACCAAAACTATCCTGGTTTTTCAGAGGGTTTAGGTGATGTAACTGTACCTCATTACTCAAGAAAGTCTCTATTGTAAAAACATTCTTAAAACAATGTTTGTAAAAAAGGATACGAAAAATGACAAAGTGCAGTAAAAAAGCTTATATATATATATATATATATATATATATATATATATATATATATATATATATATATAGAAAAAATAATATTTAACGTTGTATACAGAACTATATTTAAAATACGTCTGTAAGAAAAATAGTTTTATAATAATAATTATTCGATTATAAATTATTATAAGTATTTTTCAACAGAAATAAATGAGCAATAATTAACCAATTAGAAATAAAATTTATTAAAAAAATTATTAAAAATATTTCACTGATAAATATTAACGTAAATAATTGATTCTCTTTAATATAATACTATATGATTTTATCAAAAATATCAAACTATTTATTTTGCTTACAAAAATTTATATCTGGTCTTAGAATATTTTATGTTGCACTACAACAAGCACTATAAAATAATACAAGGTATCAAAAATGGTTGTAGTACCAAATATACTGAGAAAAGTAGCTCTAAAGTTTTATCTTTTAAAAAACTAAATAGAATGAGGAGGATCACAGAAATGAAAACGAATAAAATTAATTTTTTAAAAGTATTTATATATCACTTGATTATTTTTGTAAATATATTCTAGTAATTACATTATCGTTATTAAAGAACAAATTTTAAATTTTAAAGGAGGGGTGACTTTATAATATTATATTTTGATAAATGCCATGGGAATTGAAATGTGTATTAATGAAAAAGTGAACAATATTTTTATAGAAGTATATTAAGTACCAATAATGTCAAAATGACCTCAAAAATAAACAAATAATATTTTTTATACTCACTATATATTTTTTTTGTATATAATTTTTGATACATCCATTCAAATATCAGTTATATTATTAGTAATTATAGTGTATAGTTATATTGAAAAAATGTATAATTGTATAGAAATGCATCAAACGTCAATTTTATCCAATATGCATCCTATTCCATCGAAACATATTAGAATACGTTTCGCAATAGATTATGAGATATATATGATGATATAGAAAATAAAGCTTGCACCAGTCTCTACCGTGACGCCGTTTAGCTTTGACATTTCGTGACTTTTCGAGCTTAACGATAATGTTATCACGTGTCTGCATTGTTCGCTCGGCTGATATTTCAGTAATTAAACGAGTTTTGCGTGTACATTGGTAACATACATCACACGTTCTATATAAACGAACGCAGATACGTCGAAGGAAGTAGGGCTATGAACGTCGACTTCAGTAAATGATGGCGAACCTCTTATACATTTCACATTAACTACTATACTATATTCTCGTGCGTTAAGAACGCAAGAGCTGACAGCTCACCAAATAAAGATGTTTGTACGTCAGTAGCGTGTCGATTATCGATCCGAGATGAGACGTTTTTTCATATATTTTCGAAATGGAGTTCGTTACGCACAACAATGTTTTTTACCTATCATAAATCATTCCTTTCGGAACTCAATCTTTCTAGAAATACGATTTTTCGAATGAAATGAAAGTGAATTTCTAATCATATTCATTTCATGTAATTAATATACGTTCACAAAATACATTTATGAATATTAAAATTTTTTTTTTGATTATTATTAATTTATAAAAACATATATAACATTTCAAAATCATTTTATGTAATAAATTTTATACAAATATTTTAAGTCATATATATATATATATATATATATATATATATATATATATATATATATATATATATATATAAATATAGGGTCATCCAAATGTGATGTCAAGATTTGTGTTTTATAAAAAAAAAACGTGTATAAGGAAACATATATATAGTTTCTCTCTCTCTCTTTCTCTCCCTCTCTCTCTCTATATATATACATAGATTAGTTTTATTAATTAATTTCAAATAATACATTTCAACAAATATTATGTCTACACGAAATAATTAACAAATATAATATTAGCAACAACTGATTTGGTGTGGTAGTAAATTAATTCAAACATAAATTAATCATTCATTTAACACCACAAGACTTGATTTGTTCAAATATTAATTGTGCTATTTAAATGCGTACGAACGATTATAATATACATCCAATGATTAACCCTTATCGGTCGTATGTCACCTCTGACGTGACATTACAACTTTGTTCTATCAATCGTATGTCACGTGCGAGGTGACAACACTGAAAAGTAACAACGTCCTTATTGCTGAATGTACACACTGTATGTTTTTACAGTTTAATTCTTACTCGATAGCAGACAACACGTTCTGTCATATTTCAGCAATTATTTTATTTATATTATAATATTTTATTCCTCCAAAAATGAATAAGGAAAACTATAGTATTATGGAAAGTAACAGTGATAGTTGTAGTGACATATGTGACAATTTTGAATACTCGGCAAGTGATTTTAATTCTCGTGATAAAGGAGACAGTGATACAAGTGTTATATTTCAGTTAAGGAAAAAAATTATCCCTATTCAATATTCAAGTGAAGAGAAAAGCGAAGTAGAAAGATAAATTGTTCCAGATTGTGATGAAGATTGGATTGAAATCTACAGTGATGACGAAGACATTTAAAGTGTAAATATAAATATTTTTATGCACAAAAGTATCATTTTAAATCAAATAACTTAGTTACTTTTCTCTTACAATAAGCGCTCAAATATATCTCCGACTTAGCGGAAAGTTAAGTACAAAATGCTAACGTCCGATAAGGATTAATTGTGCTATTTAAATGCATACGAACGATTATAATATACATCCAATGATTAAAATTATTGAAAACATTTTCAAATTACTGAATGATTTATTTTCAAAACATGTGTAATAGCATGGATTGAATTATACTTTAAAAGAATTTTGCATCAATATTTCTAGAAATATATTTTCTTTATTAAAATGAAAATATTTTTTTATTTACATTCATTGTGTATTAAATTGTTATATTTATTTGTCTGTTGTGTAAATTTTCAATAATATCATTAAATTCATTATGTTTGATTTTATGATGGAGTGCTTTGATGAGAATTGGATGATCGTCGAAATGTGAATCAGAAAAATTATGAACAATGAATGATTATTAAGTATTTTTATAAAATATTCTGAAGTTGTCATGAGTAACATTCGAGTGAAAATATAATATTATTTCAAAATCAGTACAATATGTATTGATAAATCACATATTATTTATATACATTCATTGATTTTCTTGTATATATTAACCTTTATCGGTTGTATGTCACCTCTGACGTGACATTACAACTTTGCTCTATCAGTCGTATGTCACGTGCGAGGTGACAAGACTGAACAAGTAACAACGTCCTTATTTCTGAATGTACACACTGTATGTTTTTACAGATTAATTCTTACTCGATAGCAGATAACACGTTCTGTCATATTTCAGCAATTATTTTACTTATATTATAATATTTTATTCCTCCAAAAATGAATAAAGGAAACTATAGCAATATGGAAAGTAACAGTGATAGTTGTAGTGAAATATGTTTACATTTTGAATATTCGGTAAGTGATTTTAATTCTTGTAATAAAGGATACAAGTGTTATATTTCAGTCAAGGAAAAAAAGTAATCCCTATTCAATATTCAAGTGAAGAGGAAAGCGAAGTGGAAAGAGAAATTGTTCCTGATTGTGATGAAGGATTGAAATCGACAGTGATGATGAAGATATTTAAAGTGTAAATATAAATATTTTTATGCTCAAAACTATCTTTTAATATTAAGTAACCTTAGTTACTCTTCTCTTACAGTAAGCTCTCAAATATATCTCCGACCTAGCGGAAAGTTAAGTACAAAATGGTAATATCCGATAAGGGTTAATAGGAAACTATTATAGCTTTAAAAATATTGAAATTCTATTTTAATTAAGACAGCAATTTGATTTAATCTTCGAGAATTATTAATTTGTTTTTAAGCAAATTTGAAAAAGAAACGAGCGAATAATACCTGTCATAAATTAAAATTAATAAATATGTTATGAAATATTCCGTTTTAAATATGTAAAATATAATGAAATGAATTAATTATTAACTTGACATGAGTTTAATGTAGGACTTATGAAATATGCTATTTCATTTATATCTTTTTACATTAATTACCATTCGTGAAGTCAAGAATAAACGGTACTTATTTTTCAAGTCAAATTAATATTCAAACAATTCATGTGGTCTTTAGAATGAATTAATAATTTGTATTTTGTGGTAAATTAAATAATAAAATATAAATTAATCATTAACATATTTTTATGTATAATTATTATTACATGAAGCTTCATTTTTCTAGATATGGAATTTAATTTTTATGATTTTATGAAAAATTTATAATTTTACTTTATTTTATTTTTAACTTTGATTACTCTACAATTTATTATTTAAGTTTTAAAATAGATTCAGGGCAATTTTAGTCTTGAATTTTCTTTAAAAAATATATATTCATCACTTAATAATTATATTTTAAACCTTTTTTGAAATTTTAAACTTTCCAAATCGCTATTTAAATATATATATATATATATATATATATATATTTAGTTGACCTTTCAAAAGTATTTTCATATAAAACAAGAATTTTAAATTTTAACCAAAAATTATACTAGATTTTAAATGCACTTCTCTGATGATGATGGAATTATCATCGAAATAAAGTAAATAATATCAGAATCTGAAGCTGCTATTTCTTAAAAAAGAGGGAAAAATGTGAAATTTATCTCGGTTATGTAGTTATAAAAATAGGAAAAGATCTGATGTAGAGATGAAAGTTGTAAGAAAAATGTAGCTTCTATTCAACTTTAAACAATTTGTAAGTCTAAAAAGGTTCTATTGTTGATTAAAATTTGCATCAATAAATTAATGTTAAGGTTGTATTTACATACTTAACGTAAGGTTAAGCTAAATTTGAAAAGTCATGGCTGAAATTATAACTGTTGGAGATTGTAATTGGTAATAAGAGAAAATATCCCTGGAAAATCTAAGAATTGGATTAAAATGAGGTGAATGAAACTAAAAAAAAAAACAATTTTTGAATCAATTTTAGAATAATTTTGAATTTATTATAGAATTTGAAGTTATTGATATTCGAAAAACAATGTTAAGAAGCAAAAATAATTTATATAACGTTATACAGTTTTTATTTTATCCTTTTAGTTTAATTGTAATGGTGGAAAATGAGAGATCTAATAAAATACATATCACAATTTAACTATAGTTACTATAAAAATATGAAAACTAATTGACTTTGTGATTATTGTACATTATAATTATATACAATAGTTCAGGTAATCATGAACAATAATCAATTAAGCTTTTAAAACTTTGTTAATAATAATGTGAAATGCGAAAAAACAATAAAAGTATCTGCATCATAACACATTCGATTTTTCATTGTGTGATTAATTCCATTATTTTTTCACTAACAATCAAAAAAATTCACAGTTATTAGGTAAATATGCCTTGAATACATATGTTTAAAACCAGAATACAAAAAATGTCAGAATGAATCAATTTTACATTCAATTTAACTATTTCAGAATTTTTAATTTTATTTGAAACAATATTTTCTTTGATTTTTTTGGAATTAGTTGTTTTTGACAACTGATAAACTTGAATTATATATATATATATATATATATATATATATAAGTGTAATAGTACAACATGGTAATAAATTACTAATTACTTATGGCCATTTATATAGTTGTAAAAAGTTGTCGAGACATGGCTCAATGCTGTCAATATAATAAACTAGATCTAAAAATAGCACGCTTCATCATTATACTAAAACGTATAGTAATCTGCCAAGAATGCGTCAATATGAATAGTTTGTCCATGACCTAGATATATTCATTGATCCTGACTAGTGATATTGTCTTACAATGTATCTGCAAACATTAAACTTACGCAAACACGACGACTAAATCACCAACTTCATGACAGGACGAGTGAAATTATTCGGCGAAATAAAAAAAATGATTTTTCTTGATGTATTGCTTATCTATAAAGTTTGCAATCGTCTTCATAAATTATAGTAATTCTGACAGAAAATATCTGAATTTATTTTTTATGTTTGTTGTTTTCCAGTAAAATTTGAAATTATCATAACCAAAAAATATATATATTAAATTATATAGACAACTATTTACTACTGGAAAAAATATTAATTTATTTATTAAAAAAGCTATAACATGTTATTTTTTTAATTTTTTTTAATTAGTATCATAGAGGATAGTAAGATTAAGTTTAGCAATTGTAAATTTAAAATTATAAATAAATATTTTACAAACTTTAAAAACATTTTTTCTCTTATTCACTATATTAATTATCAATTTTAATAGAATAAATATAAATATTTTTAAAACACTTTCAATATTTTTTATAAATTCTCAAGAATACATATTTGTAGAATAAATATTTTCTGCTTTGGTATTTTTGACTTAAATAATATTACAAGTTATTATGTATTAAAAGATTTACAAAAATCCATAAAATATATAAAAGAATAGAAATTTTATAAAAGAGAGCTCTGATAACAGTACAATGGTTATAGAAATGCGTATCAGTGAATAAAGTGAATGATACATGATTATTAAATATTTTTATAAAACCTTGTGCTCTTAATTTTTTTGTGGAAAATAATTTATTTTCAATTTACAATACTTTTCTATTTACTGTCTGTGTAATTTATTAATTTATTTGAAAATTAATTATTTGATCACTATTTTCGTATCGAATTAAATTTTTTAATAAATTAAAATATAATATAGAGCAATAAAGTTTAAATACATAAACGAAATGTTCATTTTATTTCCTGTTATTTTATAAAACTGACATGTTTAGACTTTATATTTTTATAGTAGTATCGATTTTTTTCAATAGACATAAACTGACTGACCCAAATGTATTGTAAAATGTAATTTATTACTGAAATGATCATAAAATACGTGCCAAATCGTAAATTGGTGATGTCGCTAACATGTTAATAGAGAATAAGTGTATCTATTCCAGAGCTGCTCAGTTTAACGAGCAGTTAACAATTTAATACCCACGAGACATGTCACATTCCTTACCACACACAAGCAGACAGGAACACACGGTACAGCTCCAGGATATAAACTGAAGTGACATGTATAGAGCGCAAAAGTTATGTCATAGCGTTTTAACTTATAAATGCACGTGAACGTTGTACGCGGTGATGAAAATGTTCACGATTAATGGAAATTCACAAAGGAATTTTCATTAAACGTTGCCGCAAATTAATTTTTACATAATTCTATAGGATGTATAATCGTAAATATGAAATAAATTAAATAATATATATGTATAGTAAACGTTTATAAAAGCATCAATGTGGTTTGAATAAATAATATATTTTATATGCTATAAAATGCACTAAACGTTTTAATTTTCATAAACTTTTTATTTACTGTTTACAAACAAATATTGTTTAATTAAATAATAAATTTCAATATTGCTAATATATATATATATATATATATATATACATAAGTATTTTTTTCTAGAACTACTAGAAGAGAAATATAAAAAACACGAAATCAGAATAAAAGAGTATTAAGTCAGAATTAAATTGAAAAAAGGGGTCAAACAAGCATATAGTTTATTGTCCAAATTATTCAATGTAGTTCTAGAATATGTAATAAGAGAAGCATTTTGAAAATAAAGATACAAAAATAAATGGGAAATATCTGTCTCATCTATGATTTACAGATATCGTACTTTTTATATGTGGAAAACCAGAAAAGATAAAAATACTACTGGCTAAGAAAATAAACTGAATTAAAAAAATCTTACTGATCTGTCTGGTTAGCATGACCAAGTACTAGTGAATGTGTAAAAATTAATTGCACTTTCACTCAGTAGTAAGTGATAATATATATTAGAAAATTATAATTTTTAATTTAAATTAATTGAAGATAAATTATCAAAAATATATATTATCCCCATATCTTACTTTTCAGTTGTACATCTTTCAATAAAATAATTAAAATATTTCTCTTTACAAGAATTTTATTATTTAAATTAATTTTATAAATTTAGCATTTCGATGTATAATCACACTTTTCTACAGAGAAATCAATTTTAAAAACACAAAAAAAATATTATCACAAAGAATAATAATAATATTTTGATTTCAAAGATCACAATTTTATATAAAATATTTCTGTAAAAAGAATTTTATTGTATTAAGAACAATATTATTATTATTACATATTATTTTTTATTTATTTAAAAAAAATGTAAGTAAATGCAAATGAATTAGACACCTCCAACAAAGCTATATTTTATAAAAATGTTTAATAATTATTTATTGGTTATTTCATTTATTGATTCGTATTTCGATTACCATGATATCATCGTTCAGAACTGTATTATAAAAACTCAATATTTAAAATACACAGACTTTTTACATTTTAGATACAGTGTATTTTGACGATTAATATTGAAATAAGAATCAGCGAATAAAGTGAACAGTAAGTAAATATTAAACATTTTTATGAAATCAAATAATTATAACTGAATGTGAGTTTTGGTTTAAAATTTATACCTTTTTATTATCACTTCAGATCTATATTTAACTGTTTAGTTAATAAAAAAACATATAAAGCAAATCATTTGAAACAGGAGTTATTTTTTAAGAATAATAAAATCTTAAATAAATATAAAAAGAATGCATTCAGATTCGTCATAGAATCTTTAACTGCTGTGTCGTATACGAATATATTTTTTAATTAATATTCAGTTGAGCGTCTCGACTAATATAATGAAAATATAAAGAAAAAAAATCATTATAAACAGGTTGTAAATACGAGTTTGCAGAAGAAAATTAAATTCATTTTAAAAACTTCAGTACGTCTGCAAACGTAATTTCTCTAAGCTACTAGAAGTTTAATTATTCTGCATATGTAAAATAATTAGGTATTTTCAGCTTTTATTAAAGTGTTAAGTATACAAATATTCTTTTAAATATTTAAAAATATGTTATGTAGGAAATTTATTCACTGCATCGAAATAAAAGTGATTAAATATATTTTTTATTAGTATTACAGTATTAAAATAAAAACATTATTATTAAAATATTGAAAATGAGTTAACAGTACATGCCAGAAGAGAATAATAAAATAATAAAAAAATGAGGATGCATAGTATTTTTCATACATCAGAAAATATTAATTGAACATTTTATCGAAAAATACAGATAATAAAATAACATATAATCTATCTAGAATATTAAAATGTATAATTGTAAGTTTAACGCGATGCCAGAATATTTGCGTTAATAGAATGGCGAAATCATGAATACAGAAGTGAAATTGTACAACTTTAATAAAATTTATCGTCTCTATGTTCTGAATAAGTCGTGCATATATGTTCTAGGGTAACGCGTTGGTCAGTGCAAACAGTGCACTGCTATGATTTATATGCTCTTATTGTGAAATGGTCTGTTACTTTAGCGACCGTAATTTCAGAATAATTCGTTGTCGGTGTGTAAATTTGTGAAGGAAATATGAATATTCTATGTGATTACCTTCATACGAAGACAATACGAGCATCGTTGTAATAAATCTTTTAGAAATTATATCCTTGAACATTATACGAAATTGTGTAGAGCGTAAAATAGTGCTGTATTTCATTTAAATTCTGTTTAACAAAATGTAAATAATTTAAATTTTAGATTAAAAATAACTAAACTAACAAACATGTTTTATGTACAAATATACAACATAAATCAATTTCGAGGCATTTAATCTTATACAGACATATTTTAAAAGATTAAAAGGTATTATAGGCGTTTTTAAAAAACGATTTTGTGGTATATAAATAAGTCTATTAAAGAATACTAAACGCAAGGTGGATAAAACTTTATATATATTTTGAAAAAAAAACTTCATACATTTCAACGCAAGAGTGAATTAAAAGTTTATTTTAAAAAAGTTTTTAAAAGTTTTAAACACATTTTTTGTTTTCTATAAGTATTTCTAAATACATTAATAATATATTCAACGTTTATCTTCTTAATTGATATATATATATATATATATATATATATATATATATATATATATATATATATGTATATATATATACAGTGAGTCAAAGTAAAACTCATACAGAGTTAAGTTTCCAATAATTTTACACATATTTTAATATAATAACAGTTTTCTTTATTTTTTTTGCTTAATTTCTTTATTAAGGTAATTTTCATTATATTTAAAAACTTCAATCGTAAATTAATACTTCTACTCTAGAAAAAGTAATCATTTCTGAAAAATGAACAAAAAATACATCGAAATGAAACTCATACAACTAATTACTCTTGCTTGAAAACTGCTGTGTTAAGAAAGTATACTCTTCAAACATGTGTTTGGTCACTTTTGGTACAAAAAAACCTGTAGTTAAGTCGTTTGTAGTCATTTTGTAATAAATATAAGTTGGATTTTCACTTTGAGTAGACAAAGGGGTCAATCATCTACGGACGAGCAAAAGCTAATGATTTTTCATTAAAAAAATTGAAAAACTCTATCGAAAATAATTAATAAAAACCACGCTACAATGCAATTTGTAATAAAAAGATTTAAAAACGGTCAAAATGTTGACAATAAAGTCAGAAAGAGTCTCCGAAAGATTTTTAATGACCATGACGAGCGTTAGATTCTACGAAAAATTAAAAAAAAAATCGAAAATTAGCGCAGTCAAATTGACTTTAGAAGTTAAAAAGTATTTAAATAAAAAAACAAGGCCCCAAACAATTCCCAATATACTAAATAAAAATGGGTTTCATGCTCGTAGTGCCAGGAAGAAAAATTTCATAAATATAGCTAATCCCAACAAAAGGTGAAGCTTCGTTTGGGAACATGTTAATAAGAGATTTGATTATTGGAAAGATGTTTTATTTACGGACGAAAGCAAATATAATTTATTTGGATCCAATGGGAGAAATAATGTATGGTAGAAACCAAATACAGAAATGTTTTTAAAACACTTACGTCCTACAGTCAAACATGGGAGCGGTTATATTGTGGTATGGGGGTGTATGTCTGCGAGAGGGGTTGGAAATTTTATTTTATAGATGGCATTATGAATCAAAATGTTTATATTGATCTATTAAGAAAAAATTTGAAAGCCAGTGCTCAAAAACTTGGGATTTTACAAACATTTAATTTTTATCAGGACAACGACCCCAAG
>CP092094.1:22067500-22175000 GCA_029203775.1 Neoneuromus ignobilis | reverse complement strand
TGTTTAGTTTAGGTAGCATTTTTTATTTTATTTTTATTTCACTTTAATAATTGGAAGTATTAATTTTTTCCATAAGGATACTTTAAAATGAATAATTTATTAGAGATGTTTTGTTTGGTTCTGAGATTAATAAAGAACACAATAAAAAGTTGTGTTCATTATAATAATTTCAAAATAATTAATTTCAATAAGTAAAGATATTGTCAATATTATCATTAAAAAAAATAATAAATCTTAATGATATTATTTTTTTATAAAAAATGTGTTAATTTATTTATCCCATAACTTTTATTACAGATTATTAACAAACGTAGTTATGTGTGTGTGTGTGGTGTGTGTGTGTGGTGTGTGTGTGTGGTGTGTGTGTGTGGTGTGTGTGTGTTGTGTGTGTGTGTGTGTGTGTGTGTGCGTATTTTCAAAACGTGTAAAATTAAATCTTCTGAAAAAAAGTTAAAATGGAGAATAGAAAAAAACATTTCTCGAAATGTAAAAATCAAAATCATTGTTTGTTAGTAAAAATAAATTAACATTATAAAAATTATGAACTATAAATACTAATGTATCTCATTTTTATTTTAATTTACTTTAAATAATTATTTATATTTTTTATATTACAGAACATAGTGAAAGCATTGAAAGATATACTAAATTAAATTCGTAATATGAAAAGAATCGATTTTATCATTCAGCTGAATAAAAAAGGGCACAATTTTAAATGAATATTAATTAACTAATTGAATGAAATATTTATAAAAAAACTCACATGCTATTGAGAAAAGACCGTTTAGAAAAATCATTAAAACGTTTTTTATCTTCAAATAAACATAAAAGTATTTTATCACTTTTTTAATCTCATAATGGAATTTTAGTACATTCGAACTTGATGAAAAGAAATAAAAACTATCGCCGAAGTGAAATACAGACTCTTTCAAAAATATATATTTTAGAAGGATCTTTAACAAATTTATGTTATCAACGAGTATGTACTTTATGACATCCGACAGATAACTTCATGTAAACTGTCTAACGGTAAAAAAATATGTGACAGCTGTTAACTTGTATTCACGAAGTCGTGTACCCATAATGAGTAGAAATACTATGCAGATATTTAATAAGTGTTATAAGTAGAGGATGATTTTTTTAAAATAACTTATATACTAACATATATATATATATATATATATATATATATATATATATATATAATAAGTGCAAATAAAGAAAAATCGATATTTTTAGTATATAGTTAAAAAAGGAATGAGGTGTACACTCTATTTTATGAAACTCGCAAATATAAATGTTACTGACATATTTTAAAGTACGTAACATATTTCAACCTTATTAATCTCTTCATTTTTATTTACTTTAATGAATATATATATGAATATATATATATATATATATATATATATATATATATATATATATATATATATATATATATATATATATACCACAATATAATAATAGTGTTGAACAGAATGATTGAAATAAAATATACTGTTTTATTAATTATTATAAAAAATATTGCAGTTATTTTATTATTATAGTTTTGTTTGTATATATTTCAAAGCATATTTAATTAAAGTTCTACAAATAATTTTGTAAAAAAATGATAAAATTTGAAACAATAAATCTAGTTTCTATATTGGTTCATTAGTTAGTTTATTGAACTTATAATATATATATATATATATATATATATATATATATATATATATATATATATATACATATACATATATAAAATAGTTTCAATGCAGAATTATGTTAACAATCTTCTTCGATCGTGAACAATTACCTTCGAAGATTAACAATTGAAATTGTGGGTTGAAGTAAGTATGTTGAAATTTTTACATCAGTTCGAAATTGCAGTCGTGAATCTTCGGAGGTAATTATTCACCCTCGGAGTAGAGTGAGCATTAATAAGATTAATTTTGCTATAAAATTATTTACATATGTATGTATGTATGTGTATGTACGTGTATGTACGTGTATGTACGTGTATGTACGTGTATGTACGTGTATGTACGTGTATGTACGTGTATGTACGTGTATGTACGTGTATGTACGTGTATGTACGTGTATGCACGTGTATGCACGTGTATGCACGTGTATGCACGTGTATGCACGTGTATGCACGTGTATGCACGTGTATGCACGTGTACGCACGTGTACGCACGTGTACGCACGTGTACGCACGTGTACGCACGTGTACGCACGTGTACGCACGTGTATGCACGTGTATGCACGTGTATGCACGTGTATGCACGTGTATGCACGTGTATGCACGTGAATGCACGTGAATGCACGTGTATGCACGTGTATGCACGTGTATGCACGTGTATGCACGTGTATGCACGTGTATGCACGTGTATGCACGTGTATGCACGTGTATGCACGTGTATGCACGTGTATGCACGTGAATGCACGTGAATGCACGTGAATGCACGTGAATGCACGTGAATGCACGTGAATGCACGTGAATGCACGTGAATGCACGTGAATGCACGTGTATGCACGTGTATGCACGTGTATGTAAGTGTATGTATGTGTATGTATATATCGGTAGAGAGAGAGAGAGGGAAAAAAGGAGTGTGAAAGAGAGGGAGAAAGAGAAATTTCGTTTTCGAACTTTTGCAAAGTACAAATTTTATGATAATAAAATTAACAAAAATTTGGAACAATAGATAGATAGAAATAATAGAAAGATTTTCAGGCAGAATTTTTAACAGATTTTCGGACAAAACATATCTGAATTGTATTGGTATTAGATTTGAATTCACATCAGACAACCAATCTATGATAAACATCGTTTACACAGAAGTGTCAACAGAGTTTTCTAAACTTTTATTTTTATAGCTTATTTACAATGCTCAACAGAAGTAAATTTGAGGAGTCAACGAGTTATGCGAAAGGGGGAGAAGACCCTTAGTAATATATAAACAAAATCTTATTATGATTAGTAAAATATAAGATTTTTGACTGTAGGTATATAAAACTCTATCAGTGTTTTTAAAATGAGTTTCATTTTCTATTAATGACATTTACTAATGCGTAATTAATAACAGTGAATGGATTTTTATTTGGTTATGAGTGTATATGTATATGTATATATATATATATATATATATATATATATATATATATATATATATATATATATATATATATATATATATATATATATATATATATATATATATATATATATATATATATATATATATATATATATGTACTTATATACATATTTATACATAATTATTTCAGTTATTGTTTATTAAATATTGATTTTACAATATAATTCATTTATAATAATATAATATAAAATACGAGACCAAATACCAATGAATGTATTATATATTATTATATACATATATTCGTTTGATTGATAAATGGTGATGAAAAGTAAGAAAAACTAAATTGAAAAATTTAATTAAATTAAACAAATAAATTTACCATACTTATCAAACGACCCTCGTATACGTATTTGGGTCGTTTAATATACATACATTAGCATAATATACAGATATATATTTATATATATATATATATATATATATATATATATTTCCTGGGTGGTGTAATATAAAATGTCGAATTATTCAAAGAGAAACTAATGAGAAATCCGTTATTTAATATTACATACCATATATATATATATATATATATATATATATATATATATATATATATATATATATATATATAATACACTTATGTATTTATATAAATAAATCATAACCTTATTACACAGAATTTTATAAATTTCTAATAACTAATTTTTGTTCATTTGATTTACTGATATAAAATTCAATTACATCAATAACAGAATGGATATAATATAAATTTCAAATCGTTAAAAGTGATAATATTAACCTTTAATAACCTACAAAATTCATAATAATAAATTTTAAATCATATAAAATACCTAAATTTTAACAAAATCATAGATATATAATGTAATGTAAAATGATTTTGAGGACATATGTATAAATAAAATTGAAAAAAAATATTTTAATGTTTTAAATCTATTATAAATATTTAAATAATGCCTCGAACGATTGTTACAAGAATAATTCATATCGATGACGTTTAATTTAAAATAAAAATGAAACGCTCTTGAGGTGAAACATTGACATTGTATGTATATAAATATATTGTATGCATTCATTACAATAAAAATGTTAACAGCTTACGAATGAAATAAAATGTTCCATTAACTTACCATGTATACAATTTGTCACAAAATCAGTTTAGAATCTGATATGTAAATCGAGAATATGAAACTTAAAGTCAATTCTCACGTACGTACAAACACATAAACTTAAATTTTATTCACTCGACACACACTGTAATATTACGTGCTAGTCTCAACGAGCAACTCGTCGTTACTATTTCGAAAATAGCCGCAATGTATTGGTTATGTAACATTAATATGCTTGGTTGAATTTTCATTTTCCATAGTTGGGTATGCATTGTGTTTGACCGTATGATATATAACTTATCATTCGTGAACATTGTGCATTTAATCGACTTTTTTCGATTTTGTTATTTGTTAAATACATACATACATGCATATTTATACACACACACACACACACACATATAAATATATAAAAGAGGAAATAAATAATCTATGTCTTTATTTGTATTAAAAATAAAAAAATATTTATTTTTTCTTAAAAAGATTACGTTTCAAAAAATATTAATATGTTATATATGCTGGTCCGAATGAGACTGAATAATTTAGATAAACATTTATTTTCTTATTGACATTTACTATTTTTAATTATCCTTAACACATATTCGTCGGGTAACTTTTTGCACCGCCATTCACCAAATGCTGGCATTTTTTGACACTATCTGTAGAAATGATATGGTCTATATAAAACTAATGTAACTTGTTAGAAATCATATATTTTTCAGTGAAATCTTGGAAAATGATATAAAACAAATTTATCTTTATATATAAATTTTTATTTTTTTTTGGCTTTCCTTAGTTAAAAAACAATTAAATTCATAAAAAAGTTTAAATGAATTTCTAAAAACACAAAGTTATTATTCTCTTTTTTTAGATGAAGTACATTATTTTTGAGTCTTTAATTTTATAAATAATTAATAATTTTTCAGTGAATGGTACTGTTCAAAACATGTGCCAGTATGAAGGGGAATGTTGCAAAAGTCACATACTGTCACTATCATTATTATCAAAATTAGTTTGTGAAAAATCTGCCTCACAATCAGATAAAATGCCTGCATATATTTCATTTTTGTCCTCCATTTTAGGTATATTTTATTATTTGATAAGAAAGGGTAAAAAATAAACAATAATACAACTAAATTTGTTTAGTTATTCGAACACCCGAGCGCTTAAACTTTGAATAAAATTCTTTTATACCCAATACCGACTTATACAGTTTTACTTTGTTTTTGATTACATTTGCACCGTTATGCGATGCAACTGAAGCTAAAATCAGTTCTCTCATGGCATTATCTCTGTTTGGTTAAAATTATAATTTAATATACTCAGAATTAAGAGAACAAAAATCAATTATTCTCTGTAATATACAAATGACGAATTTTCGTCATTTGGTTGTGGGTGATTCTCTGGAAGATGATGAATATGTGTTAAGTCTCATTTGGGGAATCTTATATTGTATTATATGTACTAAAAATCAAACATTAAATAGAAAAAGTTATATTTAAAATTTTTGTCTTTGTCAAATATTTTATTTATTTTAATCTTTAAGCAAATTTTATTACAATTTTTTTAATTAGATGTTGTTATTACTTAAACTAATATATTTACAATTTTAGGAACAATATAGCCAAGAGAATTTAATTAATATCAATTAATGTAATCATCCATTTAATCTTGTAGATGATAAAAAATCATTATTATTTTCACAATAATTCAATGATGACAAGATATTACTACAGAAGAAGCATTTCAAGTACATCACATTATAATTGTAATAATCTGTTTACTGCGAAGGATATTTTTATTACTATTTCAAAAATCTTTTTATTAAATTCTTTTGAGTTTTTTCATAGTAATTTGAGACCACTTTTTGAATTAGGTACAATATGTATGTACATCATCAATATAATTATCAAAATTGGCGTTTTATTTATTTTTTTCTTTCTAATTACTGCTTGATGAAGACTTGTAGGAAAAAAAATCTGTTTTTAGTGACTTTATTCTTTTCTTTTTCATTTCATACAGACGATTTTTTATCTGTAGTGAAATTTAAAATAAAAATATTCTGTGTTTTTTTTACAAAAATTAATTTTAAATGCAAATTATATATAAATGTTAATATTATATAACATAATTAGATAGTTATATAAAAAACATATTTTTTGCATAAATAAAACTAGAAAGAACAATAAATTCACTGAAAACATTATTGTACGTTACTTTAATTCAACATTTTGAATATGTACATAAAACTTGTTTTCGTTTTCAGTAAATTAGCAGTTAAATGTATTCCATGACTCATGAATATTTAAAACATATTTATAAATGTTATATATTTTCAATTTTATGTTTTATATTCAAACAACTGTTTCGTTATTCTCGTTTTCAATTTATATTTTATAATTATTTAGAGGTAAGAGGAGTTCCTCGATTATAATATACATGGACGTCGAGTTTTCTTAAATAGGTTTGTTTCATTATTTATGGGTATTTATGAAGGTACAAATTATTGAAACTATGTAATAAAAACATAAATAGATTTTCAGGTCATTTACTTTTAATTAAAACAATGTTTGTTAATATTTCTGTTAATAGAAGTTAAGAAAACCTTGTTATTTTAAATTGGAAGTTTTGGGTATGATAACATTTAATTATTTTCTATTAAATTAATTATTAATAAAATATTTCGTTCAAATTTTAATCTCTTCCTAGAATATTATCAATATATATATATATATATATATATATATATATATATATATATATATAAAGATATCACATAAATATATTCTCTAACTTTACATGTAGTATTGTATAATTAGAAGAAAAGTAGAAATATTTGTGAGAGTTCGTCAGTCTTAAGAATGTCGAGTTTAAGCTTGCATTTTAGAAACAGGAAAGCTTTTTGAGAATTCATGGTAAATTTATTTAGCACTGTACATTTCCTTAATGAAACGTTATGTTTTGCTCTTAGAACAAAAAGAGTTTTAAGGTGAAATGAACTAAGAAAAACATTATAAAAGAAATGTAATGTATATATATATATATATATATATATATATATATATATTTAAAAAACTATAATTCATAACGACAATTTTTAAAATTTAATATATTCATACACAATTTTGTTTCATGCATGTTTTTTGACATTTTTAAAAGTTCATTCAGTTTATAACATTTATTTGAGAATTATTATTATTATTTTAATTTAATATTCCATCGTTAATTTGGACATAGTTTCTTACAGTGTCTAATGTTGATATGTTATTTATTTTATATTTGTAGAATTTCCTATTTAAAAAAGTTTTAAAGAAAAATTGCTAAAAATTCAAAGAACAAAATAGTTACTCAAATTGTTTTTGACTAATGATTAAGCATTAAATAATAGTCAGAGTAAAACGTAATCGATTAATTCAATTATTTTATACATATGGCTGTTTTACTCATTAGTTTTTAATCATGCGATTGAATTTAGATTAATCATTAATCACAGAAAATTTGTGATTAACCATGATTTATTTATAATCAATAATTATATTTTTTGATTGAATTTTTTCCAACTCTGTGTTAAACTATGTAATATAATTTAACCCTTATCGGATGTTAGCATTTTGTACTTAATTTTCAGCTAGGTCGGAGATATATTTGCGTGCTTATTGTAAAAAAAAAGTAACTAAGGTTATTTGATATAAAAAGACAGTTTTGTGCATAAAAATATTTATATTTACACTTTAAATGTCTTCGTCATCACTGTCGATTTCAATCCAATCTTCATCATAATCAGGAACAATTTCTCTTTCCACTTCGCTTTCCTCTTCAATTGAATATTGAATAGGGATCAATTTTTTTCCTTGACTGAAATATAACACTTATTTCACTGTCTTCTTAATCAGAAGAATTAAAATCACTTGCCGAATATTCAAAATTTTCACATATTTCACTACAACTATCACTGTTACTTTCCATATTGCTATATTTTTCTTTATTCATTTTTGGAGGAATAAAATATTATAATATAAGTGAAATAATTGTTAAATATGACAGAACGTGTTGTCTGCTATCGAGTAAGAATTAATCTGTAAAAACATACAGTGTGTACATTTAGCAATAAGGACGTTGTTACTTGTTCAGTCTTGTCACCTCGCACGTGACACAAGACCGATGGAGCAAAGTTGTAATGTCACATCAGAGGTGACATAGGACCGATAAGGGTTAAAATTTGGATAGAAGTGTCTTATATAACCATTAAAATATTTTGACGTTAACAATATGTCTATTGAAAATAAAATTAGACTATAAATTCGAAAATAAATATGTGGTCAATAAATATTTTTACAAAATCGTTCGAGTTGGAAGTAAATCATTTGCGGATAAAAGAATTACTCACTGTTTCACATGTGTAGTCACTGGCTTGTCGTTTAACTCATTTCAGATATTATATTTTATTATTTAAAATAAAATATTACAATCATTTTATTTTTATTGTAATTAGTGTTAATTAAACATTCGAATTTTAATTATTTTGTATTTATATTTTATAAAAAATAATCTCCAATTTAAATAAGTTCAGTTTAATATAAAATGCTGATAAAATATCATATATAACAATTGATATTACTCTACGTTGTATTCTATAAAGTGATTATAAACTGAAAAACTATTCAATAATACTATATAATTAAAAAAAATATATACTAATTGATTTTCCGTGAAAATATATTCCAGTAACAAATTTTATATATAAAATAATTATATTTGTCAGTGTGGTTTAAACAATGTTTATAAAATTATATATACTTTTTATGTTACGATGTCAAAAAATGATTGATTGATTATGTAGTAGCAGGGTGCGATAGCTAACAGTAGACGATTGTAATTATTTCATATCTGTGTGTCATTAAACGACAATTTGATAAGGGGGACTTTGACATATTTAAAATTTGTAACAATTATAAATTGATATATCTTGTTTAGCGGGGAGAACAAGACTGATCGACGCTGAGATTTTAAGCCGTTATATTTGTATATTTAATGTAGAGTTTATTTACAAGATTAACATACATATTGAAACTCGATACAGTAATTGATGTAACTGATATGTATTTTTAAAGTAAACTTATTGCGTTTTATTGGACTTTTTTAAGATATTTCACTATTAATTTTTAACCCTTATCGGACGTTAGCATTTTGTACTCAACTTTCCGCTAGGTCGGAGATATATTTGAGTGCTTATTGTAAGAGAAGAGTAACTAACGTTACTTGATATAAAAAGATAATTTTGTGCATAAAAATATTTACATTTTATTAAACGTGTAATCTTCAAGCTTAAATGTTATTTATATTTTTTTAATGTGTGATATTTTTTGAAACATTTTCCTACGTGAAGGAATTATTTTCTGTTACAAGTTTCGTAGAAGTATATAGTCATCTTTCTTTCTCCAGGTAACTTCCGATTGGAACATACAATGCAGTTATTATGCTTCCCTTGGAAATGAGGTTGCAAGATATGCAGAAGAATTAAAATCACTTGCCGAATATTCAAAATTTTCACATATTTCACTACAACTATCACTGTTACTTTCCATATTGCTATAGTTTTCTTTATTCATTTTTGGGGGAATAAAATATTATAATTAAGTAAAATAATTACTGAAATATGGCAGAAGTGTTGTTTGCTATCGAGTAAGAATTAAACTGTAAAAACATACAATGTGTACATTCAGTAATGAGGACGTTGTTATTTGTTCAGTCTTGTCACCTCACACGTGACATACGACTGATAGAGCAAATTTGTAATATCACGTCAGAGGTGACATACGATCGATAAGGGTTAATATATATAACAACTTTTAAAAATAATATTTGAATAGACATATAATTTAAAAATTAACATTATATCAATGTGTGAGAAATAGATTATGATTTAATAACATTTAAATTAAAATACTGTTAAAATAAACTTTATTAATCAAAATATGCATCGACATATTATTATATTGATTTCAAATATGTGTATATAAAATTCAACATAACATAATAAATTTTATGATAGTGCTTTTAACTAGTTATTACAGAATATTTTTTCATAATGTTGTAATTTACATTTTTATTTTAATAAATTTCTATGTAAACAGTGATTTTATTTAATTAAATTATTAAATGATTATTTGTTGTTTATTTTTAATTAAAAATAGTGCTAATAAGGGTATTGATTTATTAAGGGAGTCAAAATTGATTAGTTGCAGTATCAAA
The DNA here is from genome assembly GCA_029203775.1 of Neoneuromus ignobilis. Taxonomy (NCBI): domain Eukaryota; kingdom Metazoa; phylum Arthropoda; class Insecta; order Megaloptera; family Corydalidae; genus Neoneuromus; species Neoneuromus ignobilis. The sequence continues at coordinate 22,164,538 of CP092094.1, read as the reverse complement.
TTTTATTTATTATATAAATTACTAAAAAAGTGATTTTTTGATTGATCTTGTCGTTACTTTAATGTAAATTTTTAACGAAATGAAGTGTTTTATTTAAATCAGCGCATATGTTGTAATTTAGCATATTATCAAACGATATTAATTAACTAAAATCTAGCTAAATAAATGACAAAGAGCTGTTATTCAGAATTTACAAGTCACCTAAATATTATGGTGAATTAATTAAAATAATATTAAAAAATATACTTTTTACTTTTGTAACAAGAAATGAAATCTGTTTAATTACATAAAAACTATTATTTGCTGATAACTGTATTTTAATTATTTGTCTTGAAAAGAAAAAAAATGGATTTATAAATATATGCAAGAATTAATTTCAATAGTTTGGATATAGAATAATTAAGTCTAAAATCTTGTACTATTATAAGATATATTGTACAACAATATTTATGGTAAACTGAAAATTTCGCATACAAATAAATTAATGTTATTGTTCTGTTTATACAAACAACAATCTGAAATTTTATTTTTAAATGGAATTACAACATTTTATTTATATATATATATATATATATATATATATATATATAAACGAAGGATACGGGTTCATACATATTATACATACATATATATATCTGGTGGAAATTTACGTTCATTTTGTATTAAAATGGTAATAACGGCCTGTATGTGAAGACAAATATTTATTAGAGTTATAAAATTTGTTGAAACATGAAACTAGTATAAGGATATTTTACAGTTAATATACTGTGCAATATTGAAGAAAACTTTTATTGTGTGTTAAATATTGTTTGATTTGCATAACATATATTTCGGTTATTTCCATATTCGATATGTTTTCAACATTTTTTTTAAATTATTAAATCAATTTTATTTCACAGAATTTTTTTTATTGTACAGATTAAGATTTAAAATATTTTATAATTAAAATTAATCACAACTATCCAAATATATAAAATAATAAAGTAATGAAATATTTTTTTTCAAATATTACTGATAACTTTATACACACATGCACACACATTATATATATATATATATATATATATATATATATATATATATATATATATATATATATATATACTCCAAGTTAAAGATTGAGTACGGGAATAATAATCCCATTTTGTAAAAGAATATCACGGTTAGGAAACTAAATGATAAAAATTTCCTACTGGATTATCATTATAAGAGAAGTTAAAAACTCTAAGATATCTACATTGAAATCTATATTATGATCTAGAAGTTTTTTGATATTTTTATAAATATAAAAAAATTGACTTATATATAAATTTTTTAAATTTAGATTCCGTAAGTCAAATAATAATTATACTGCTTAAAAACAAACAAAAAAAAATTTTTTTTAACACAATTTCATATTTGTAGTGTATATATATATATATATATATATATATATATATATATATATATATATATATATATATATATATATATATACAGCTGAGTCTGTTTTTGTGCGGATTATTTTAATGTGGTTTTGAAGTTATGCAGTTCATATTTCTCCTGAATTTTTTTATGAAAATTTTTTTAATGCGATTTTTAAGTTATGCGATTTATATTTCTTCTTAGTATCTTTTTATGCCAATTTTTTTAAGAATTCCTTTAAACGGTTATTTAATTCCACGAAAAGCTCTTCAGTTTTATGAACAAATGAAGGAATCAGAGTCATTTACTTTCGCTTCTCAAACTGATAAGGAATTTTTGGCTAGCAAAGGATGGTTAACCGGGTTTTTAAAAAGGAATGCACTGCTTAACGTGAAGATTACGGGTGCAGTGGCATCCGTAGATAAAGAAGCTGTCAAAAATTTTTCAGAAGAGTCAGCCAAAATTATTAAAGATGGTGAATATTCTTCACACCGAGTATTTAATGGTGATGAAAAAAAACGTATATGAAACAAAAAGGTCTTGATTTCAAAATTTTATTACTTGTTAACAACGCACCAGGTCATCCATGTTTAGAACATCCAAATGTAAAGATGATCTTTTTTCCACCCAATACTACAAGCATTATTCAGCTATTAAATCAAGGCATAATTGAAACTTTTAACAATATTACGTTAAACGCACTTTTCAATTTATATTGAATAAACTAGAAAATGAGTCAATAACAGTAACTGACGCTTGGAAAATTTTTTCAATCTTTGATTTTATAAATCATGTTGTTTTTGCTATTACTCAAATAAAACCACACACTTTAAATGCCTGTTGGAAAAAGGTTTGGCCTACATGTCTTGAAAAGAGTGCAGCTATTCACTTTCTTTTTTTCTTTTTTTGTTATTCTAAACAGAGCAGCTATTATTGCGATGACGATTAAAATATGGATGAAAATTTTTAAAATAAATTACACATATGTACATATTGCTTTGAACAAAATTAAATAGTTAATTAAAAAATATAGTAAAAAACCTTTGTTTTGTATTAATTTTTTGCAAATATTTGAAATTTTTTTAGGCATTCTTTATTTCTTGATTTTTTTATTCGAATTTTAGAATAATTTCACTTTGTAGCTTGGTTTTATGCGGTTTTTGAAAATTACGGAACGTATTCCTAATTTTTCAATGTAAGTTAAGTCTTTTTTGTGCGATTTTTTTTAATGCGGTTTTCTGTGGAACGTATCTACCGCATAAAAACAGACTCAGATGTATATATATATATATATATAAAATATTGTTTTTATATTACAATTTTTAAATTGTAGTGGTACTTTTAGTTCATAAATTAACTGAATGTTTGGTGTTTACTAAACCATTTTTTTACAAATAATTATATAAATTCACTTATAATATTTTTGTTCTTGAAGTCACTGTAATAATTTTTGTATTGTATCATTTTGCACAAGCAAGACAATTTATATAATTTCAATTGATTTTATATCTACATTAAAATTTTGCTCCACTTTTATTATCTCATAAACTTTATTTTCACAAGAAGTTAAAAAGAATATAATGTTCTTATTGATAAAAAATTACAAGTATATTCAATAACCTAATTACGACTCAAAATATAATATACACATACATACAGACTTACATACATACATATATATATATATATATATTATGTATGTGTATATATATTTTATATTATATATATATATATATATATATATATATATATATATATATATATCCCAATTAGAAACAAAGTATAGTAAATTATATTTTAACTATAGAAATATATTTTTGAAAAGAAATAAAAAAATAAAAGCAACAACGAAAAAATTCGTATTTAATAAAAATGAATACAATCCATATTATACATACGTTGAATTATATTTTTTAATTATTAACTATCAATCTTCTATACATAATATGACTTTTTACGTCAGAATATTTACAAGTATTGGCTGTAATTTGAATCGTTTTGTTTAATTCTCGGTTGAATTTCAATTAAGTTTTTTGCTGTTTGCAATCAAAATAGTGGTTGTATCATATATTAAATGTTACGTTTAAAATTTGTTTAAATAATATAAACGAATTAACTTTAATTGAACGTCATCTTTTCGCAAAATAATTTTGAGTATTTACGGCTGAAGCTGAAGCATTCGGTGTTCAGTACAATTACTCCTAATGAGTCTCGTCTAGACAGATGTGAAATGACGAAGGTTAAATCGCGTGATTCAGTTAGAAGTTAAAGAGAACGTTTGACTTCAGTATGACTTTGTATCACATACATATGTGTGTACAGTTTTTGTATACGTGTTACATAAAGTGATTTCTAAGTTAATGCTAAATTAATTTTTTTGTAATCATATATATATATAAAGAGAGAGAAAGAGAATTTTCTACAGAAAATGTTTTGACAAAAAATTTTAAATGAAAATACTTCTTTTTAAGTGATTAGAAAATAATCAGAACATTTTTATACTCTCCAAACAATATAAGTTCTTTGAGTTTAATTATTACTAACGTTTAATTTTTCAATTATTTTATTTGTTCATAGTTTTGCATGTATTTATTTAAATAATGAATATTGTATTATATGTTTTTAATAAAAATTGTCATTGTTGATAAATGATTAGTTATTATATTTCATGAAAGGAAAAATGATGAAAATGAAGAAAAAGAGAAAAATGAAATATATTATCTCATATATTTATAATTAAAAAATTAAATATATTTTAACATAAAGAAACACGTATATAGGGATGCGTGTGTATAGTTTCTTTTGTTTCTTTTCAATAAAACACATGTCTAGGCGTCACATTTGGATTACTCTATATATAAAAAATAGATATTTTAATATTCGAATATAATAAATATTTATTAATGCTATTTTAATTTGCAATGTTATAGTAAAATTTTTATTATTTTATTATTAACCCTTATCGGTCGTATGTCACCTCTGACGTGACATTACAACTTTGCTCCATCGGTCGTGTGTCACGTGCAAGGTGACAAGACTGAACAAGTAACAACGTCCTTATTGCTGAATGTACACACTGTATGTTTTTACAGATTAATTCTTACTTGATAGCAGATAACACGTTCTGTCATATTTCAGAAATTATTTTACTTGTATTATAATACTTTATTCCTCCAAAAATGAATAAAGAAAACTATAGCTATATGGAAAGTAACAGTTATAGATGTAGTGAAGTATGTGAAAATTCTGAATATTCGGCAAGTGATTTTAATTCTTGTGATGAAGGAGACAATGATGCAAGTGTTATATTTCAATCAAGGAAAAAAATTGATCGCTATTCAATATTCAAGTGAAGAGAAAAGCGAAGTGGAAAGAGAAATTGTTCCTGATTGAGATGAAGATTGGATTGAAATCGACATTGATGTCGAAGACATTTAAAGTGTAAATATAAATATTTTTATGCACAAAACTATCTTTTTATATCAAGAAACCTTAGTTACTCTTCTCTTACAATAAGCACTTAAATATATCTGCTACCTAGTGGAAAGTTAAGTATAAAATGCTAACATCCGATAAAGGTTAATTAAAAACAATTAGTTAAAGACAATTTAAACTAACAACTAAGCATTTTATTATACAGCTACATTATATTTTATATAGAACAGCTTATTTTATACAATTTTTATTATACATACCAAATTCATGCACAACAAATTTAAAGCAATAAAACTTTCTTTGAATCTTGAATCTTGAAAGGTTAATAATATATTTACTATTTATACATAATAAAATTATCCCTAAACTACTGATATAAAATATTCTTATTGGAAAGAAAATGATAACTTAAAATATTTTAAATATTCTTAAAAATATTACATCATCAACTTTACATGCAAAAAGAATTAAGTAATATAAGTAATTGAAAATAATTAAAAATAATATATTATGTATTTCCAAAATAATTCAATTTTAAAAAAATATTAGTTGTGTACTAAGCAATAAAAAAATAAAATAGATAGCGATATCAAAAAAGAAGTATTGGAATTTAGTACTAAATATAAAATAATAGAATATAAAATTGTTATTAAAAACTAAGTGTAATTATTAGTATAAAAAGAGTAATAATAAAAATGCAGAACTTGATAAATATTATTTCAACATAACATTAATTCACAGAATAGATATAAAATATGAAAACTTCATATGCAATTTAGATATGACAGTCTATTATTCAGCAATGGTTAAAAGGCAAGCGTTTCAGACAATTCAGCTTGAAAAATAAATATTAAAGAAGCTAATCATTTGCCAGTATATAAATAATAAAAAAATACTTATTCTTATAATATATAAAATTAATAACGTTATTTTATTTGAATAATTAATATTTCAGAGAAATAACTGAACTATTATAAGCAAGTAATTATTTCAATTAATGTAACATCTAATGGATAGGAATGTTTCTTAGAATGTTCACAGAATGACTACTTGACTACCAACTCTCTCTCTTCTTCATATATATATATATATATATATATATATATATATATATATATATATATATATATATAAGTTATTTATGTATAACATTTCTAGAAAATAAACAGTAGCTCGTGTTAAAATCCTTTTACAAAAAATGTAATTAAACTATTACTTTGATAATAGATTACATAGACGAAGCGTTTATTTACATACCTATGCCATTCAGTATATTGTGTTTTGTGGAAAAACAACACCAAACATATGTCAACTTTAGTTCAGTTCATCTGACTTAACCTCTACAACGTTAGACTGTAGATATGTTTTCATACGATAAACCAAATCACTGTAAATAATTTCATATTTCCGAGACAGAAACAAAACAAACAAACCAAATTGCCTCATATTTCACTATCTTGTGTTTTATGTGCATTGCGGATATGTTTGAGATCGAGACACGAACTCTGGTGGAGACATACAGTCTCAAACCAAAAAAATATTGTTTACATACTATATTATATTAGTTTCAATAACTCTAGTACAATGTCAAAGTTTATTTTTAGATTTTATTTATTCATATATTTATGAACGTATTATTGTACGACAAAAAATTAATCTCATATATGTCTTTCAACCAAATTGATTAACTCTCAAAAAAGTAGTAAAATTGATAAAATAATATATTGTACATATATTTTTAAAATTCTTCTTCAAATTTAAATTTAAATAAATATTGTAGAATGTATTATAACAAACGTAGTTTTTATCTAACAACATAAATAATGTATAATAAAGTATATCTTCAGAATAATTGTTATTATTTTAACATTTTTCGCAACTAAGAGAGATAATCGATTTGACAACTGAAAATAAAAAATAATTAACATCATTGAATTTACCTTCAAAAAAAATTTCTATTTCAAAAAGAAATCATTATCATACATTGTTTATTGAAGGGTTGTAGACAAAAATCAACCATAAATGTTCTCTTACTATACAACTATAATTATTACAACAGTATGGTTAGATTTAACCCTTATCGGATGTTAGCATTTTGTACTTAACTTTCCGCTAGGTCGGAGATATATTTGAGTGCTTATTGTAAGAGAAGAGTAACTAAGATTCCTTGATATAAAAAATAGTTTTGTGCATTAAAATATTTATATTTTCACTTCAAATGTCTTCGTCATTACTATCGATTTCAATCCAATCTTCATCACAATCAGGAACAATTTCTCTTTCCACTTCGCTTTCTTTTCACTTGAATATTGAATAAGGATCATTTTTTTCCTTGACTGAAATATAACACTCATATCACTGTCTCGTTCATCATAAGAATTAAAATCACTTGCCGAATATTCAAAATTTTCACATATTTCACTACAACTATCACTGTTACTTTCTTTATTGCTATAGTTTTCTTCATTCATTTTTGAAGGAATAAAATATTATAATAAGTAAAATAATTGCTAAAATATGACAGAACGTGTTGTCTGCTATCGAGTAAGAATTAAACTGTAAAAACATATAGTGTGTACATTCAGCAATAAGGACGTTGTTACTTGTTCAGTCTTGTCACCTCGCACGTGACATACGACTGATAGAGCAAAGTTGTAATGTCACGTCAGAGGTGACATATGACCGATAAGAGTTAAGTATTAATATCTAAATGGTCAACATAAACGATGTCTTTTTTGACAAACGTATTCAAGGACACGTCATATCGAATTGTTTTTAAGTTTTGATAATAACCATGTTTAATAGGAGAAGTGAATTTCAACAGGTCCAACATATTTCTATTTTTTTTATTACAATTCTATCTACAGGATATAACAAAGGCTAGTCTACATTTTTAGAACTACTATTATACTTGATACAGACTTTTTAATATTATTAATACTTAATTCTGTATATATATATATATATATATGTGTGTGTGTGTGTGTATGATTTTAGTTTTTAATTCGTATTAATTGTAAATTTAAATGTAAAATCATAATTACTTGGTTATAGCACTGTTTTGAAACATTTCGAAAATTCGTCTGGGTTCGCAGAGTCCATTTCATTAATATTCGTATTTTATTATTTCAGTAATCCAGAGATTTAATTAATTACAATATTTTTATTTTAAATATGATTTTAAAAAACAATTCAATAAATTGATTCAATTTCATTTATTACAAATTAAAAAGTCTTTGAAATATCATAAATATAGGACAATAATAATAACTTGATGTTTTAATTCACATAGAACTGTTGTATTTTAATTTAAAATGTTTTTTTTTATAAAAAATGTTATTTATGATACTCTGATCAACGTTATAGATTATATCTAGAGATTGTTCTACACACACTTGGCGGTAAATATTAACTTATATCGTTCGTTTATCAACATAGTCTGTGTACATAGATTTCGATTCTTTTTCTTGGATTAGTATTAACGCAAAATCTTTAACGCGTTTCAAATTTAAATTGAGTTTTATTTCGTTTCTCACAGTTTTGTTATACATTGCAATTATTGTAATTTGTGAGTGTTGCAACTGTAATGAAAATTGAATAATAATTAAGATCTAAACTTTGCTAGATTAGTTTAAAATTTGTACATTTTTTAATTGTTTATTTTATATTATGTATTTATTTCTGTACATAAAAGAAAATCATTATTTTTGAGTGATCGTTAATATTTAGTGGGTTTTTTAAATTAACAATTAATAAAACCTTATATTTCATTTTCGAAAATTGGTAGTAAAGCGAAAAGACTTTTTATTAAAAATATATGTTTCAATTTATTTTATTTCAAAAATCAACGATAAATATTTTGTTACTATTACAATATACATATATATATATATATACATATACATATACATATACATATACATATATATATATATATATATATATATATATATATATATATATATATACTATATATTATTAACACATTTATCGCCATTTACCAAATGCCAGCATTTTTGATACTATCTGTATATATGGTTATATAAAACTAATGTAATGTTAGAATCATATATTTTCAATGAAATCTTGGAAAATATATAAAACAAATTTATCTATATATATAAAATTTATTTTTTATTTCCTTTTATTAAATTCATAAAAAAATTTCTAAAAAACAAAGATTTTTTTAAATACATTATTTTTAGTCTTTAATTTTATAAATAATTAATAATTTTTCAGTGAATACTGTTCAAAACATGTGCCAGTATGCAAAAGTCACATACTGTCACTATATATTATCAAAATTAGTTTGTGAAAAATCACAATCAGATAAAATATATATTCCATTTTATATATTTTATTATTTATAAGAAATATTAACAATAATATATATTCGAATATAGCGCTTATATATTCTTTTATATACCGACTTATACAGTTTTATATTACATTTATATATATGAAGCTATCAGTTCCCTCATGGCATTATCTCTGTTTGGTTAAAATATAATATATATATAAGAGAACAAAAATAATTATGTATATACAAATGACGAATTTTCGTCATTTGGCTGTTATTCTCTGGAAAATATTTTTACTATTATATAGTTTTTATTATGTAGTTATTTTTAAAAATTAATTTATAAAATACTTTTCTTTTTATTACTAAAAGAATTATGAATACATTTGTATAAACAAATTATCCAATGGCAGGAATTTGAAAAAACTATTTGTTATTGTAATTGAAATGTGTTACATATATATATTAAAAAATAATTTGGCTAATAAACTATAACATAAATAATAATATCCTAATTATGATATTCAGAATGAGTATTGTAACTATTTGTGACTTATTTCAATTTTATTTCTTTTATAAATTATTACAAATATGAATTTGAATAAAATAAATCTCAAACTAAAATCATGAATATTCTCACATTCACAAGGTTATTAAAAAAAATTTTGTTCACACTAGAAATGCATAGTTAAATAAAATTTCAATTGTGACTAAGAATATAAGGTGTTGTCTTTGTGTGCATTTGTCGTGCCAATTCAAACTAACCTTTACACAGACCGTTTGTTAGTAAACCACAACATCTGTTTTATGTTTTTCTACGTTCTGTTTGCTTTAGTAGTTTGTGGTCATTTTAGATGGAATTTTGCATTTCTTTAGTAGTTTATTTAATTAATGGTTGTAATGAATTAACAATTAGTATATGACAAAACTTAGTTAAAAAATGATCTTGAAATATATTCATGTACTGAAAAAGTGGTTATATAATTTTATGAAATATTTAAAATATTATTTTAAAATAATTCGATTACTAATAAGTTAAATTTTAATTAATCTTTTTATTATATAACAAATTATTTACTGTAGTTGATATATAAAATATATTTAATATTGTTTGTTATAACGAATATTAAAAAAATATTTTGTTAATAAGAACCGGATTGTAGATGAGTTGTTTACATCTCTGTCTGTTATGTGAGAGATTGAATTTGATTCCCGGTTAAAGAGTCCATGAAATTTTAAAGTTGCGGTTTGGGCATGGAGTTAAAAAAATAAGCTGAATCCGCATCCCATAAAAAAACATAACTATCTGACTGTTGGAGAAGTTTTAAGCTCTATGTAGTGTTTGTGGGCATTTTGTAAATAATGTTGAATCACAAATATCTCTTGTTTTAAATAATAACTTATTTCAAAAATATTAATAAATAACTATGCATTATTTTTAAATATTTTATTGGTTTATTATTAATTAAAAATAATTTTAATTTTCAAATAATAATTTGAAAATTAAACAGATTTTGTTTTAAGAAATAATCAATTGATTAAATTTAACAAGCAAAATATTTTGTATAAATATTTTTTCCCTTTATATAGTAATTTATAAATGTGTATCTGTATATATATATATATATATATATATATATATATATATATATATATATATATATATATATATATATATATATATATATAGAGTGTGATCAAAAAATAAGGTGAATTTTTATTTTTTTCAAAGAATATTTATTTATTCATCAATTTTTATGTTGTCCCCTTCAAAGTAATCCCCCTCGGATATAATGCACTTGTGCCAACGCTTTTTCAATCCTCAAAGCGTTTCAAAAAATCATTTTTTGTGATCTTGTTCAGCTCCTCTTTCGATGCCGTCTTTATTTCCTCAATCGTTGCAAAACGCCGTCCTTTCATGGGCCTCTTCAGTTTCGGGAACAAGAAGAAGTCACAGGGGGCCAGGTCTGGGAATACGGTGCCTGCGGCATCATTAGTGTGTTGGTTTTAGCCAAAAATTCGCGCACAAGCAACGATGTGTGAGCAGGGGCGTTATCATGGTGCAAAAGCCAATTTTTGTTCTTCCACAAATTCGGACGTTTCTGGCGGATTGCTTCGCGCAAATTGCGCATAACTTGCAGGTAATATTCCTTATTTACTGTTCTACCCTGTGGCAAGAACTCATGATGCACCACGCCCCTGCAATCAAAGAAAACTGTAAGCAAAACCTTCACATTTGATCGAACTTGGCGTGCTTTTTTTGGTCTTCGTGATCCGGAATGCCTCCACTGGGACGATTGAGTCTTAGTTTCGACGTCATAACCTTATACCCATGTTTCGTCACCTATTATGACCCTGTCGAGTAAATCTGGGTCGTCGTTGATGTCATTCAATAGCTCTTGGGCGATGCTCATGCGACGGTTCTTTTGGTCGAAATTGAGCAATTTCGGAACAAACTTCGCTGACACACGTCTCATGTCTAAAACACCCGTTAAAATTGATTGGCACGAACCAAACGAGATGCCAATATCATCAGCAATTTCTCTAATGGTAATTCGACGATTCCCCAACACTATTTTCTTCACTTCTTCAACGTTCTCATCAGTTGTTGACGTGCTGGGGCGTCCAGAACGAGGTTTGTCGTTGGTGTCTTCTCGGCCTTCTTGGAAGAGTTTATACCACTTGTAAACATTTTTTTGGCTTAAAGTAGACTCATCGTATGCCACTTTCAACATTTCAAGTGTTTTGGAGCACTTGATTCCATTTTTCACACAAAATTTAATGCAAATTCTTTGATCCATGATTTTCGACAGCGGAAAATCGTGGAGCCTGCAAAACACTTCTAACTTTTATGCCTCTCACCAATAAACTAAACATGTTACATAGCTGAAATTTGGAACATATATTCGAGACGAGTGTACCAACATAACCAAATAAAAAAATCAAAGATCGAACTGATATAGCCCGCTAAATTTCAAAATTCACCTTACTTTGTGATCACACCTCGTATATATATATATATATATATATATATATATATATATGTATGTATGTATTCATGTATATATGTATGTATGCCTATCTCTATATAATTTAAGAGCGTCATAAACGTTGAAGTTTATTAAACATTCAAGAGAATAGTTGTCTTAATGAAGGTGACATAGTTTATAATATACATTTTGAACACATAATCCATTAGTCAGTAGACCGTAATACTAATTAGTTAACTTTGACCATCTCCGATTATATATATATATATATATATATATATATATATATATATATAATCACAGTAAAAGTAAGTCTAAAATATTATGTATATAAAAATGAATAAATAAATAGTACAGATGTAAAATGTAACAGTATTTATAATAAAATCAAAAGTATTTGAACAGACATGAAAATCTTTATAGTTGTTGTCATATGTTCAAACACTATCAACGTGAATGAGCTTTTCAGGACACACTTATGGCTCATAAAAAAGTATCTGCGAGATTGAAAAATGCACATTTTATGCTTTACCGCTTGTACGGATACGATCGTAAAATTTGTGCATTTAGTTAAAGAGCCATAGTAAACGTTTAGGTTTGCTTAGAGTTATGTGTTAATCCAAAAAAGAGAAAAACATCGACACACACACTCATACATACACATATCGAGAAGTATTTTTGTCACAAAAATAAAAAAGAAATAAAATACTCAAGTTCAAAATAATCCAATAAAAATTCGAAATTTCTGTTTATGCTTGCATGAATACACATACGAGAATATATATATAAGAATATATATATATATATATATATATATACATACACACACATGTATATATGTCTAGAACACATATATTCTGGAAACCGAGCAGCAAAAAGAGAATATGTGAAAACTGACAGACTTGAGAAAATTTATACATTGAAACAGTACTATTTTGGAACTACGTATAAAAGAACTTATTTCTTAGAACTTTTTAGAATTTGGTATGCGGATGAATAATAAATAAAAGACAGTTTAAGTTGACTTGTTTAATCAACGAGTTAAAGATCTATGTATGTTAAATTTTTATCAGATAGACTATTATTTATGTAATGAACAAATGTTTGTTTCTTTTGTATATTTAAGTAAAACCACATATAAATAAATAAAATAAATATAATTCACAACAGAGTTGTTGTTACACAGAAGTGTAATGTTAATTAAATAAATAGTGTAATACATTATTTATTACAAATAATAAGTGGATAATTTATTTTATGTATATTGTTTATTTACGGAAAGCGTCGACAGACGCTATAAAAACCGCATATATATATATTTATTGTTTATTTAAATAATATGTAGTTAATAATGCATTTTTTATAATATTTAAATGTTTTAATTAAATAAGATTAAATAATAATTTTATAAGTACGGTTTTGTTTGGAATAATTAAGACTATGGATATTAAAATTTTTAGCAATAATGAACTAAATGAATTTTGTTCAAAAAAATGATTTATTTATGTCAATGTATATAGGCAACAAAATCTCGTTCTCTCTCTCTCTCTCTCTCTCTCTCTCTCTATATATATATATATACGATCATTCAAATGTGATGCCTAGATTAGTGTTTCATTAAAAAGAAACACAAGAAAATATATACATGTTTCTCTATACACCACCCTATATACATGTATTTTTTAATATTTTAATGTTTTTTATGAGGATTTTATGATTATATATATATATATATATATATATATATATATATATATATATATAAATGTAACATCTGAAAAAATATATTGCGCTTTTTTAATATTCAATAAATTCAATTTAATATTTTATACACAAAATAAATTACGTATGTCATGTTAAATTGTTAATGAGTATAATTATAAATATATACCTTTAAAATAGAATAACTTATGATAAAAATTCCTGTTGCTGAAGCTTTTGTTAATCATTAAATAACTAGTTTATATCGTTTGAGAAGGATTTCATTAGAGGAAATGTAATGATTTAATGAAGTAAGAATACAAATCATTCCGTCCTCAAATATCTTCAGTTAAATAAATAAATTGTTGTCTACTTACTAATTTCTGTTTATATTTTTTCAATTTAATTTTCAAAACGAATTATTTTCTTCAAAGAATAATAAATAATTTCTATAAATGAAATGCATAGTTTATAAAAATCGAGAAAAGAATCTATTATAAAAACTAAAATTGTAAATAATCTTAAAATTTAAACATTTTAATTGATTTTCTTAAACATATTTTTTATTTATTTTACATTTTTTTAAAAAAAATTCTTAAATCAGTAATGATTTTTTTATTATTTCATTTGAATTTATTTGAATATATTTTTTTAAAGAAATTAGTTATCTATAATTTTTAATTTATATTCTTTTCTCTCTCTCTCTCTCTCTCTCTCTATATATATATATATAATATATGCAGGTATTTTTTTAAAAAATATTATTTAGATAATATTTTAAATAATAAAATACATATTTTCAAACATACCATTTGATATTCTCGTTAATGAATAAAAGATTATGAAAGAAGTTTTAAAAGTTTTAAATGAGTTCAATATAATTCTAAGTCAAGAACGATAAGTTGTTCAAGTAGGCACATCAGTAGAAAAAAGTGTGAAACTAAAATGATAATATAGAGTTTGATACATTTTTTTCAAATTGAAGAGCTTTTGCATGACGTTTTTCTTTTATGTAGTTTATGATAACTTCAGTCTATGCGCTTTTCAAAAAGATAAAACTTTTAAGATGGGAATTTTTATAGTTTTGAACTTGCAGAAGTTTTCAGATTAGTTTCTCACAATCAGTTCTCAACAAATCGGAAAACTTGGCGAAATATTTTTATTTTTATATATACACTCAATTCTAAAGAATACATGCACTAAACTGCATATACTTGTACATGTACTTTATATATATATATATATATATATATATATATATATATATATATATATATATATATATATATATATATATATATATATATATTTGTAAATTGTGTATAGATAATAAATTTGACAAATATAAAATTGAAGAATAAAATGTTTTTATTAAATTAAAACATGTAAAGATTTTTATGTTTTTATGTATTATTATATATATATATATATATATATATATATATATATATATATATATATATATTATTATAGTTATCACGTAATTTCTGTACGATTGAATGTCAAATAATGGAAAATAGGAAAGAATCTAATGGGTCTAGAACATTTTTTTAATTCTAACAGAATTAAAAAAAAGAAAAAATCACTTATTAATTATTTATTTATATTTATATATATATATATATATATAACTTTTCTCTATTTACTACTGGAAGAAAGCTCCTAAAAATTTCCAATTCCACGCCGTTATCTTTCATTTCACAGGAAAAATATTCTCGTTTCCCACAAAAAAAGACCATCTATGGATTATAGAAATTATTGATTGTAAACTCAGAGATATAAAAATATTCAAAAAGAGAAATATATATAGATATAACAGAAGCATAAATATTCTGTTTGAGTGGAAATACTAACCATATGTATCAAATGTATACATGTAATAATAATAAAATGTTTGGAAAAGGAATTCAAAATGAGAGATAAAGCAATGGAATATGATAGAAGAAACATGTTTATAACTTAATAATATTAATGATAAATTATATTAAAAGATGCTGTTTGAATGTAACTGTATTTATTTTTTAAATTGTGATAAATTTAAAGTGGTAAATTTTTTTTATAGATATATATATATATAATGTCTAATATAAATTAAATACTTTTCTGAAATTACAAATTTATCAATTATTATATGAAATATATTATTTAGTTTTTATTAATTATAAGATATTTTTATGAAAATTCGTATAACATTTTTTAAAACGATATTTGAAGATATTAAATTAGTAATAAATTTATTGAATTTCGAAAATGAAAATTTTTGTTGCATATATTGATATATACAAAAAATATGAAACATTTACATTAATACATGAATTTTAAACAATCAACGTTTAATATTATTTCCTAATATAGATTTAATTTATAAGAATTATTTCCAAAAAGATTTAAATTCAAAATAATATTTTAAAAAATACAAAGAAAAATACGAGGTTCGTTTGATAAGTATGGTAAAATTATTTATTGTTTAATTTAATTAATTAAATTAATTTTTTTACTTTTTTACCATACTTATCAAACGATCCTCGTATATAACTACATAAAAACTTTATTGTATAAAAATAAATGTTATTATAATTTCTAATAATTTTTTAAAAAAATTCAGAGTACTTAAAAAAATTAAATATCTTATGAAAAACATATATACATGTATGTATGATTAAAATAAAAAAATCAGCAATATTTTAAGTAAAAAATGACAATACGTTGTTGATTCGAAAAATATAACATTCAATTATGGTAAAAAAGGGCAAGACAGATACGAAATTGTTTGCATGGCAGTAAAATAGCACTAAGAGGCATTGTTCATTCTTTCACATGCTAATTGGGGTTGGGAAGAGTGTTCGGGATAAAACCAGTGTGCATGTTAACGTGTCAATAAAAGTGGAAAGACAAAGGCTGTCCGATGTCCTAGACTGCCTTTAGCTCACACTCGAATTTACTAGGTCAATACACAGGACGATTAATATTTAACAATGTGTAGAGGGTTCTAATAATAAATATATATAAATATATAAAATATATAATGTATATATACATACATACACACATATATATATATATATATATATATATATATATATATATATATATATTAAACTAATTAAATCCAATTCTAAATGAATTTCTTTAAAAAACTTTCCATTTTCAATGATTTAATGCCTTACTTTTCTATTTAACAAAACGAATTTTCTAATATTTTGATTCCAACTGTTGACAAAAGCTCTTTTTGAACCTTTATGTATATATAATATTATTTTAACACAAATGAATTTTAACCCCAACACCACAATAATTATAAAATGTTCAATAATCACTTATTATTTATAAATATATCGGCTGATGAATTTCAACAGCAACGCCATAACTATTTTCTGTCAACTCATATGAATATTTGATTTTATAATATAAGGATTTTTTTTCAATTAACAGAATTCGATATATATTCCTAGTATATTTCTTTCGGTTAACTTTATACACACAATTTTTACTAAATTGAGATTCTTCTGGTTGAATTTATTAAAAATTCAATCAGTGACAAAGGTTTATTTTAAATAAACATATTTCAATATAAAATATACACAATGTGTTAATTAAATTGTTGTATGAGTATTTTTAAAAAATATGGGATGAATAAAATAATAATTATTGATTAAATTATTGAAGTAAATTAAAAAAAAGTGTTTTAAATAATATTTTGTATTACCTTTTTGTTTCCATTTTGAAAAATACATATCAAACTTTTATTAATGGAATATTTGAACAAAATGAACTATTTTATGTTCAATATTTATTGTTTATAAAAGTTTCTTTATAAAGTAATGAATAAATTTATGATAGATTTTATTAAATATACAACAATATCTGTTAACATTTTCTGTATGATTTTCATTAGAGTTTATGTTGTATATTTTTCAAGTTTATTGATAGAAACTTTTCATATTAAGCTTTGTACGTTTATTCTTTTTCGCATATACACAAATATGATACGAAATGCATAACAGCTTATAACGCAGCCAAGTTTGCAAGGTTTGTGTGGTCATGTTCGCTTACGCTTTTATGTTGTAAGTTTAAATTTTAGTATGGTGTAGATGTCGTGTCGTATTTGTATGAGTGTGTGTGTACGTATATGTCGTTGTATGTTTAAATATTGATTTCGTTTACTGCAAGATATGAACTAGTTGAAACGGGCACGTTTCCAAATCTCGTGCATGAATATGGAAGTATTCTTTTTTTGGAAAATATAGTGAAACAACTTTTTTATGGGACTGAATATATTTTTATTATTATGTATTCTATACAAATATGCTTTTTTTGGCAAATATATTTTTTAATTCCGAACGAAATTTCTTATGATAATTATTTGTAGTGTGTTGATGTTTTTCATTTCTTTATATATTGACATAAATAAGTCGAAATATGAATATTTTATATTAGATTTCAGCTTGAATATGGAATAGTTTTATGATAGTTCCCAGACACAAAATATACTTATAATGAAAACATACATTATATATATATATATATATATACAATTTTCACTCTTTTTACTTATGGTAGTGAATTATAAATTTTAAATGTTAGAATAAATTAATGATTCAATAAAATTCAAAGAAGCATCAAAAGTTATATGTTAAGAAATATACGTATAAATAGAAAGAGAAATGAGTAAATTGGAAAAATCAAAGTAATGGATCTTATAACATAATTGAAAAAAAATTCATTGTATATAATATGATTATAGAGGAAGAAAAGATTTTTGGAAGACAAGAGAAAATTATCTATTGGTAATTTAGTAATATAAAAATATTTAAAAAGATTCATAGTTAGATAGGATAGGGACATAAGAAAATTTATCAATGTGGAATTAAAAAGAAAGGCTAGAAGTGGATAGTTTTGAGAGAGACCTTGATTTAACAGTAGATAGAAAGAAGTTGATGATAATAATTTTATGTGAAATGTGACTTGATTCTTTAAATAATATTAATTTGTTACATTTTAATGTGTATGTCTGAGTAATATTTTATAGAAAAGAAAACTAATTATTATACTGGTAATTTATATGTAATATAAAAATAAATTTATAGAATATATTTTTAAAAAATTGTGAAAAGAAATACCCTATAATTTTATTTTTATTTAAATTTGTTCATTACCAAAATGCAGACACAGTATATAATATAAAAAAATAAATAATTTATTTGAAATACATATTTTTTTAAAAAATTAAATTATTTTTTAATATATATTCCTAACATATGTTACTCAAGTAAAGAAATATGTGAAAATTATTTTTTTTAATATAAAATAACATTTAATATAAAATATTAGAATATTGTATAATATAAAACAGAACTTAATGTGAAATATAATATAATAAAATATATAAAATAATATGTAATATACAATAAAATAATATAATATTACAATATAAAATTTTCATTATCTCAAGATCACAAGATATTGTAAAAATGTTCAATAATTATTTATAGCTTAATTTATTTGTTTATAAAATGATAAGCATTTCAATAACCATGTTATTATCGTGATAGTACTGTATTTTAAAATTTGAGTATTGTATACGGTGACCCAAATGAGACTGAATGATTGTAAAGAATAATAAATATATGTCTAAATCATTTGGTATTGTTTAGGCTATTATATATGTAATACAATGTTTTAATGATGATTATCTGGTTATATATATATTGATTTATAAATACATTAAGTGATCAATAAACAAAGGCTTTAGTTTAGTTTATATTTTTATATACCTGTTTGTTTAAATATCACTTTTATATGTAATTCCATTTTTGTATTTAAACATTTATGTTTAAAATTAAAGACTAGTATCAAAATCAATATTTACAATTGATAGTGACATGTTTGTTTGAAATAGTAATAAAAAATACGAAATAAAAAGAGATGATATGAAATTAAATATAAAAAGTTAAACATTTTGAATTATTAATATATTTAATTAAAAGGTACTATTTCAATTTTACAAGCATTTGTGTTAGTAATTATTTTAAAAAATTATACAGAAATAGCATACGTAAATTGTAAAATTCTTTTTAAAAACGTATTATAACACAAATTAATATTTTACTACATCAAACATAGAAACGAACGTTTACATGCATGATATAAATTATTGAAGTTATTTACTCTTTAGTTTCCTGTCATTGTGATAAACGTCTTGATAGATAAAGTCTCTTTGAAAGTTCAGTTCTATTTTTAAAAGCTATAAATTACATCAAAAAGAATTTTCTACAAGTTTAAATCTTACTTGACATTTAAACTCGCAACCAAAGAATAATCACTGAAATCGTCACCATTTTTATAAACAAAATAAAATACCGAATTGAATTTCTTGCTTGACATTCTCTAAAACACTAAATAATCAATCAATTAATAAATTTAACTTAAAGAACAGACGTCAATCGAGGCGGATTTAACCCTTTGTATAGAGAGTGATTAATCGTTCGTTCAGTAATCTATACAGATTTAATTCTGTACTGTATTCAAGCAATGCATTGTTATTGTACGGGTTATTAGAGCTTGCAAGAAATTAACCTAGTTTTACCCATTTTACATGTCAGGTTCGCTCTATTATCTATTTGAATGGTTATTAAAATATATATCACTTATATGAAAAATAAAACTGTATTCATTGTTCTAATGGATTAAATAGCTATGATAGAGGTTTAAGATATAAATATGGAAATAAATCATACTACGTTTTAAAATTTACTTTAAAAGAGGAATTAAAACTTTCATAAATTTCACGAACAGCTTTAGCAAAAATTATTTTAAAAACGCTTCTATTTAAAGATTCCATGGATAATAAATTTTATTTTTGAAAATATTATCGCTTGAAATTAAAAGTTATAACTTAAAAATATATTTCCTTGTAAATGTTTTATATATATATATATATATATATATATATATATATATATATATATATATATATATATATATATATATATATATATAGGGTGACCTAAATGAGACTAAAGAATAGTAAATGATAGTAAGCAAGTAAATGTATGTCTAAACTTATCAGTCTCATTTGGGCCACTTTATATATAATTTAAAATAGAATATTTTCTTCCATTTAATCTAATTTTTCAAAATTTATAATTTTTATTTGAAATTATATATACATTTATATGATGATCCAAGTGAGGTTGAAGAGTTCAGATATACATTTGCTTGTTTACTATAATTTAATATTCTTTAGTTTTATTTAATTCACCTTATAGAAATATATATATATATATATATATATATATATATATATATATATATATATATATATATATATATGTGTATATGTATATATATTTATATATATATAAAGTCATAATTTTTCAAAAGAGGAAATAAAGCAAAAAGGAAAAATTATAGGGAATTCATTAACGTTTCAAGTTATAGACATTTTTTTGGAGTCAAATATTTAATAAAGTGAATCACTTATGCAAACATCACTAGTTTTTTAAAAATGTGTTAACCCTTATCGGACGTTAGCATTTTGTACTTAACTTTCCGCTAGGTAGGAGTTATATTTGAATGCTTATTGTAAGAGAAGAGTAACTAAGATTACTTAATATAAAAAGATAGTTTTGTGCATAAAAATATTTATATTTACACTTTAAATGTCTTCATCATCAATGGCGATTTCAATCCAATCTTCATCACAATCAGGAACAATATTTCTTTCCACATCGCTTTCCTCTTCACTTGAATATTGAATAGGGATCAATTTTTTTTCCTTGATTGAAATATAACACTTGTATCACTGTCTACTTCATCACAAGAATCAAAATCACTTGCCGAATATTCAAAATTTTCACATATTTCACTATAACTATCACTGTTACTTTCCATATTGCTATAGTTTTCTTTATTCATTTTTAGAGGAATAAAATATTATAATATAAGTAAAATAATTTCTGAAATATGACAGAACGTGTTGTCTGTTATCAAGTAAAAATTAAACTGTAAAAACATACAGTGTGTACATTCAGTAATGAAGATGTTGTTACTTGTTCAGTCTTGTCACCTCGCACGTGACATACGACTGATAGAGCAAAGTTGTAATGTCACATCAGGGGTGACATACGACCGATAAGGGTTAAATATTCACTTATTTTCTGATACACAGTTCTATAGTCATGGCATCATCATCAAGTGCAAATTTTTTTAATAGTAATACTCTGAAGATGATGGTATCACTATTATAATTCCTATCAGTAAATCAAGTGAATCATAAGTAAATATAGAACCTTGTTTTTAACAAAGCTATATGGTGTTAGGTATGTGATTCATGAATATTAAAGTGAATTAATGCAATACTAAAACGAATGATCAGAAATATTACAAAAAAATAATTTATATGAGATTAGTTTATTTTCTAAAAATATATTTCTTATATTTTTTCTAACTTTAATTATAGAAAATAATTATATTTTTTTTCTACGTTTTTTATTTTTACTTTATTAACATCTATTTATTTATACTAGTATATATATCACATCATCACATCATAAAGCCCATATATCAATCCACTACTGGATGAAAGCCTCAATGATTGCTACCATTCACTGGTATTTGATCATATTCACCACGCTGACCAGGCGGATTGGTGAAGATTTTTTTATTCGGGGTTTACTCTCTTCTCGACAGTTATTTTTTATAAGATGAGGTTTTCGGCTTTCATACTCAACCCTCCAAAATGAGGGACTCTCCGACTGGGAATCGAACGCAATCTCCCGCATGACACGCGGTGATGCAAACCACTGTGCTACCCAGTCGGTAGTATATATATATATATATATATATATATATATATATATATATATATATATATATATATATATATATATATAAATATATATATATCTGTTCATTTCTGTTTATTGTTATTTTTTTATATGTCTAGTCGTGAATATAAATTGGTTTTAAAGCAATATTTTTTCCAATTAAGAAAATAAAAAAGAATCATTAGGTTATTTTGGTTACTTCTTACTTTTATTTTATATAAATGTTTCTTAATTTGTAAAACGTTTACAAATAATTATCTGTTTAATTGATGACTACATCAAGGTTATTTATACGTGTGTTTTTTTTAATTACAATCATACAGTGTTTTTTTTCAAAAAATAAATACGATTATTCAAATTAAGGATATATTTTGTATTATAATATTTTATCCAACAGTGATTAAATCGATAATTACGTTTTACTTTAAACATTAATTTTATAAAACGTAATTAATATACAAAAAAATCAGACCTGAGTTGTAATATTAAACAGATATAATCAATGAAATTTATTCATAGACAAAGAAATATAGACGAGACATCAAACGGAACACAAAATTAAAATATAAATACACTATTGCAATATGGATCATTTCATGAATACGAAATTCCGAAAGGTTATGGAGGCAAAACTTATTTCAATTCAAACTGCATCTTTTACTGCTGGAATAAATATAAAAACATGTATCAAAAATTCAGTTCAGGGTTATGCAAATTACACTCGCTCTTCGAAACAAGTACGGAAGAACTAGTTCACAACGTCGCCGCTAGAAAATGTTTTAACATTTAGGTGGACCCAGTGGCGCCGTATTTGACGGCGTTCGTTAACATTTTCATCCCCAATAAAAACAATAGTAACAGCACAAAACTGGTTTACGTTACGTTTAATTATACATTTTTATCGACCAGCTCGCTCTGAAACAAAATGTTGTTCTATTTTTAGCAGAAATCGGAGATTGTTTAATTATTTATTAATTATCGCAATTAATTACGAATTAGATATACTTGTGCTTCGTGGAATTCAATTTTTATTATACTGTTCCTCAATTTAGAATTGATTATTTCTCTCTCTCTCTCTCTCTCTCTCTCTCTCTCTATATATATATATATATATAAATATATGTATATTGATTTTTCAGAGCTCTTAAGTCCAGGTGAAGACAATCCGATTAAAGGAGCAAGCTTTAAATGAAAAATCTTCATTAATCCACCTTGTCAACGTGATAATAATGATTAAATATCAGTGAATGGTAATATTCAATGTGAATTTTATTCATCAGTGGGTTGATATTAGCTGATATAATGATATTAACCCTTATCGGACGTTAGCATTTTGTACTTAACTTTCCGCTAGGTCGGAGATATATTTGAGTGCTTATTGTAAGAGAAGAGTAACTAAGTTACTTGATATAAAAAGATAGCTTTGTGCATAATAATATTTATATATACTTGACGGTAAATTTTCTTCATCATCACTGTCGATTTTAATCCAATCTTCATCACAATCAGGAACAATTTCTCTTTCCATTTCGCTTTCCTCTTCACTTGAATATTGTATAGGGATCAATTTTTTTCCTCGACTGAAATATAACACTTGTATCACTGTCTCCTTCATCACAAGAATTAAAATCACTGTCGAATAATCAAAATTTTCACATATTTCACTACAACTATCACTGTTATTTTCCATATTGCTATAGTTTTCTTTATTCATTTTTGGAAGAATAAAATATTATAATATAAGTAAAATAATTGTTGAAATATGACAGAACGTGTTGTCTGCTATCGAGTAAGAATTAAACTGTAAATGCATACAGTGTGTACATTCAGCAATAAGGGTTGTTACTTGTTCTGTCTTGTCACCTGGCACGTGACATACGACTGATAGAGCAAAGTTGTAATGTCACGTCAGAGGTGATATACGACCGATAAGGGTAAATTTAATTAATTTTTTAGATTGAAAAGCTGATTTAGTTTATTGTAATACTTCTGTTATCTAATGTACCTGGGACGTATGTTTAACAATAATCACAATATTACAATCATTCTTCTTATCTTTGTTTACTTTAGATTTTCTTTGTTGTTTTTCACCTTATCGATTTTTAAACAAGGAAAAAGTCGAAATTATTGAATGAATTTAGAACTTTATCATCATTACATAATGATAACTTATATTTGTTTACTACTGGGTGAAAGCCTCATAAGAAGTTAGTTCTTCTTAAATGTTTTTATAGATACTGTTTTTATATCTTCTTAAATGTTTTTCAATACCTCGTCCATTGTTCCCGTGATTAATCTCATCCAACTTTCACCTCCACTTCAATTTAAAATCTCATCATATCATCTTTGATAGTGTTTCTTCTTCCTTAGTATATTTTTGCTTCTTAGTAACTATTTTCTAATTATTTTTGTCCACCTTAAGAATTACATATATATATATATATATTACATATATATTATATATATATATATAGTTTAATTTAGACTAAATTATTCTATTTGTTCTTACTTATGATCGTGAAACATCCAGAAAACAAAAACAAGCATGGAAAGATGATCTTAGGAATAAAACGTAGAGATAAAATAAGAAAAGAGTGGTTTAGAATGAAAAGTTATGGACTTTATAATAAAAATGAGAAGTTTAAAACGAAAATGGGTCAATATTATTATAAGAAGACAACCGACTGTTCGGAAATTCAGAAATATAATAATGCCATTGAAATGCTTTTTCAAAATGAAAGTATTGAATTGGTCTACATTAGTCTTCATTTATCAATGGATAGAGAAAAAGAGCTGTTGCTGATGATTTTGTATATATATATATATATATATATATATATATATATACATATATATATATATATGTATACATAAAATAAATATTTTATTAAATGTTGTGTAATCAATTTTATAACAAAAAAGACCTATAAATTAGAATTTTAGTAAACCACCGAATTGACATTCGTATAATAAAATTTATGACTAAAATTATTACTCTTTGTTTTACTTCTTTCAATATAGATTTGAGAAAGAAATTAATTAATCAATCAAAAATAAAAGTTGTTCGCGTGTAAGCAATGGGAGATTCTATAGAAACGTAGGTTTTTATTTCAGTCATTTCTGATAATCGATATATTTTTAGATTGTTTTCGCGAAGGAAACATTAAATATTATTTTTTTTCATATATACACATGCACACGTTTATAACCATATATATATATATATATATATATATATATATATATATATATATATATGTGTGTGTGTGTGTGTGTGTGTGTGTGTGTGTGTGTGTGTGTGTGTGACACTATACATGATGTGTGATCAGAATATTAAAAAATGATTTTTCTTCATATAGAATTCTTTTGAAATACATACTTTATTTTTATTCATTTGATATTTTATATATATATACATATGTATATATATATATATATATATATATATATATTGATATGTTCATCATTGATTTTATTATCGTTAAGAATTTTCCACTAATTTTCAGATAAAATTTATAAGAATTTTCAAAAGAATTTATATTAAATTAAACTACAAAAGTATATCATATTAAATTATACAAGAATTTGCTACTAATTAATAATAGCTTACTTTCAATTACTAATCTTTTATTAATTTTATTTTCAATATTCAGGTGTTATTAAATGTTCTATCACCTAACTAGATAATAAGACCGCTTTATTAAATATCGATTGTATTAAAGATCTTTATGGATCCCCTTAAGTAAACTAATAGTAGATGTCAGATTAAACATGGAAAATTCATTAGAAGTAAACTATCCTGAAGTAAAATATTTTATAATATATATTTAGGAAGTTTGATTATGGAGAATGAAAAATGTGATAATGAAATAAATAATCAATAGAATATATAGAGTAAAATAATTTTCTATAACAAAAAAATGTTTTAGTTATTATAAACATAATATATATATATATATTCTTCTGTGTTTAAAAAGAACATTTTTCAATCAATGCATCCTACATTATCTCACTTATGGCAATGAAATATGGGTCTTGAATGAAAGAATAATTCAGCGATTCCATACAATACAAAGAAGTATAGAAAAATGTAAGTTGGGAAGAACATAAAAAGATGAGAAGAGAAATGAATGGATAAAAAAGAAAACAGAAATTTTAGATGTTATGACAAAAGTGAAAAGTTTGAATTGAAAATGGACTGGACATAAAGCAAGAAGATAGAACAATCGATGTATAAGGAAGTTATTGATTGAGAATCTAAATGTATAATAAGGACCAGGAAGGAATATATGGATATATGAGAGAGATAAAGAAATTCGGAATGGACTGGAAGAAAAAGACATTTTTGGAATAGGCTTTCATTCAGCAATGATTTAAGAGGGGTTTTATGATGTTTCTTTTTTCATAAATTTCAAATATATATAACAAATATATAATTAACATTATTAAAATTTACCTTTATCGGTCTATGTCACCTCTGACGTAACATTACAACTTTGCTCTATTAGTCGTATGTCACGTGCGAGGTGACAAGACTGAACAAGTAACAACGTCCTTATTGTTGAATGTACACACTGTATGCTTTTACAGTTTAATTCTTACTCGATAGAAGACAACACGTTTTGTTATATTTCAACAATTATTTTACTTATATTATAATATTTTATTCATCCAAAAATGAATAAAGAAAACTATAGTAATATGGAAAGTAACAGTGATAGTTGTAGTGAAATATGTGAAAATTTTGAATATTCGGCAAGTGATTTTAATTCTTGTGATGAAGGAGACAGTGATACAAGTGTTATATTTCAGTCAAGGAATAAAATTGATCCCTATTCAATATTCAAGTGAAGAGGAAAGCGAAGTGGAAAGAGAAATTGTTCCTGATTGAATTGAAGTCGACAGTGATGACGAAGAAATTTAAAGTGTAAATATAAATATTTTTATGCACAAAACTATCTTGTTATATCAAGTAACTTAGTTACTCTTCTTTTACAATAAGTACTCAAATATATCTCCGACCTAGCGGAAAGTTAAGTACAAAATGCTAACGTCCGATAAGGGTTAATTAAAAAATCTAATAATGAGATTTATAAATGTGATAAAATTTAAAAAAATACTAATTAGAATATACTGTTTTCTTTTGCATCAGTTTACTGTAAAAAATTACATTGTAAAGATAAACATTGATTGATTAATACTTGAACTTTTAAAAGATATTACATTCATTTACATGAAAATACTCTGCTGTGAAAACATGAACAATTTCAACTGTGTAGACGTGTGTAGCTTATCATCTGGAAAAGCTACTTTGTATGCTACAACTATTTGTAACACATGAAAAACCATACGTTATGTTATGTGTATGGTATTGAAACATATCAAAATACTATTTACTATTGAAAACTTACAATAAGACGATTACAATCACGACAAAAACTTTAACAATATATTTTACGTTGTAAAACTTTTCATTTATAACTAAAATGTTGGTTTATTTAAGAGTAAATGCTTATTGTTATTTAATATGATTATTATTGAACTTCAATGAAATTGTTTATAGTTTTTAGAAGTAAACTATGTGCATCGTCCTGAATAATATTATTTATAAATGTAATTACTTATCAGTTTTTTACAGTTTAAATTGCGAAATGAGAAACGTGTAACAATTACTTAACTGTTACATAAATATCTATTTTAAAATTAATAAGAATAATAAAAACATAACATTTAATAAAATACCCTTATTATATTTTATATAAAAATAAATATAGTAATAAACTGGGACAGAAAAAATAGGCGTTAATAAAAATGTACAGTAAGCATTAATTAATATTAGCTGTGATAAATTTGTAAAATAAAAATAATCATATGAAATATAAAGTAAAATAATGTAGAATTATTGCAATTTATAGTGTATATCTCTGTTCTGTATTTTTTTGAAATATTTATATTTTTGAAGATACGTATATATTTTTAAAAAAATATATTGTAAAAATATAATACCACGAAATCTACTACAAGAAGAAAAAGTTTTCGTAATTAATTTCCATTATTCAGAATTTCATTTGATAAGCCTTATATATCGGCTCTTATATTTCCGAAAATTTGTACGACCGAAGAGGTTTAGGTTCATTTGTAGTAAGTAAACAGTACATCTACCGGGAATCAGTACTACTGTGACTGATGATCACTCTGAGGCAGGCCTGACGCAATCGGTTGAGCTGTTGAGCGCAGACGACGAATCGAGGTACCGACGTTGCCTTTGAGCCGTCGCAAAGTGTTTCGTCGCCGGTGCTCGGATCGATGCTTGCCAATGTAAATGTCACGTCGTTTGTGAGTTATGGTTCTATGGAAAGCCGCTTGTTGACTGCTACTGCGGCTTGTCTATGAATTGTTGC
Source organism: Neoneuromus ignobilis (assembly GCA_029203775.1). NCBI lineage: Eukaryota > Metazoa > Arthropoda > Insecta > Megaloptera > Corydalidae > Neoneuromus > Neoneuromus ignobilis. The sequence continues at coordinate 22,135,479 of CP092094.1, read as the reverse complement.
GTTAAGTTTTTGATATTGAAAAGTCGTATTTATGAAATAGTTAAATTGATACTTCAAAAATTCAAAAATAAGAGTATACACACACACACACACACACACACACACACACATATATATATATATAATACACACATATATTTGATATTTAGGAATTGTACTTTGTTCAAATGTAACTTGAAATTTTTTTTAGAAAAATTTAATGAATCAGTGAGTTCTTCAATTTGTAATCTTAATTAATAAGTATTTTTTTCTATTTTTAACATTTTTTATTATATTATTGATGTTTGTAATAATTGATTTAATTTTTTTCAAGTCGCATTCAGATAATTGTACATTATTTTCCTATTCATTTGTTGAAATATGGTTATATTTCAAGTTAATTTTGATGGTTTTCTCTATAAATCAATGTTTTGTTCCAAAGATTCTTGAATATAAGTTTTTCCATAATTTGTTGCATTAAATTTTTTTACTGAATAATTCATTAGTTCTTAGTAAAGTACATATTTTTTTCAATTTATTTGCAAATATTTTTTAAAATAATTTATAATTTTTAAACTATTTCGTTCATATTTTTTTATTTTATTTATAGCTATTATTGGTAATATGTGATAATTAAAAAAATAACTTCTTAAAACTCATCAAATTTTTACTTCAATATTTAAAAAGATAAAGGTATATTAATTATTCAACATAATTATTTTTTTAATTACAGTTTGAATTGTAATCAAATGAATATAATCAATTATATATGGTGGCCCAAATTAAACTGAATGATGTAAACTAGAATTGAAGGTTATATCCTTTACACTCATTTGGGCCTTTCTCTCTCTCTCTCTCTCTCTCTCTCTCTCTCTCTCTCTATATATATATATATATATATAAATTATATAACACATATTTCGTTCTCAAGGCTAATCACATGAGAACAGCATACATTACAACCACGTGTCGATTGTTGAACAATAATTCCCTTGCGAGTACAAGAAATTAAATAGAACTATAAAATTCGCGACAATTAATTTTTGAAGTAAATAAAATATCTTAATAATGAGAGCTAGAGGTTTCTTTGTTCATTAAAACACTTTGTAAAATCAGTTCTAAACTGGACGTTGCAACAACAACATTACTTCTAAACTGGATGTTGCAACAACAACATCAGTTCTAAAATGGATGTTGTAACAATAACATCAGTTCTACAATAGAAATTGTAACAACAGTTAGAGCTCCTCAAGCCACTGTTGTAGCTGATTGATAAATAAAGAATGTCTTTTTGAACGCTGTAAAAAGCTGTAGCTGATTAAATAAAACTTATATATATATAAATAAATTATAATCTTTTATATTCAATACTAGTTAGGGGCCTTTTTTCCAATTTCAGCGATCAAATATATTTTTATTCTATTCCACATCAAATTTTCTTATGTTATCATTTCATTTTACCTATATGGCTCTTTGTGAATATTTTTATATTTCTGGGTTTCTAATTAATAATTTCTGATATCAATCAATGACATTCCCTTCTTGCTATATGATTAACCCATTTCTATATTTATTCTTGTTATAATGTGCATAACTTTTTTTCATCTTGTTTCTACTTGTAGTTCTTAATTAACACTTTTCCATGCTTGTTTGTATTTCCATGCTGGAATCCTTGAATTATTCTGATATTTAAAGCACATATTTCATATCGTAAGTGATAAGAAATAAGTAGAAAAGTCATTCAGTAAATTTAAAATTATAAAATATTACAAATAAAATTTAACCTGAACAAAATAGGTTACGTATTTTTTAATATTATTTATTGGATATCAACGAAATTCTAAAATGGTTATACTGGATTTAATTCATGATTTTGAACATCCAAGACCAGAAATTCATTAAAAAATTAAAATAGATATATGTACAACTTTTTTATTACAAAATTTCAGTGTAATACTTCAAAGTATCTACACTTATTTTCTGTGTCTACAATCTATTTCTTTACTTTTATTTTAAATATAGCAGACGTGAATTTAAGACACACGTTGAAAGAAGCAACTCAAACAAATTTTCTGGTATTGCAAGCATTTCGGTTCTCGTCTATAGGAAATATATTTCACAAGAAAATTGTAATGTAAACGTTTAAGAACAAATATTTTTTATCGATTTGTCTATAATGTGTATAAAAGCTTGATATTATTGTTCAATTTGGTTCAATGTAACTTTGAATTAAAATTTAATTGATTTATAATTGTTTGTTATGAAATTGGTTATTTACAAAAACTGATTTTTCAATTTTCAAAGTGAGGAATTTAATATTAACTTATTAATATTAGTTGAAATGTCACGAGTGTCTTATATGACAAATTTAGTCCGGAGTTATATGTTGATGGTAAGTGAAAATTGTGGTTGAAATGACTTTACGAGGGTTGACGTGTTCGTTTCTGTATAAATGTAGATATATTATCACACACACACAAATATATATATAAAGAAAATTATTTATTGAAATGTTATTAATATTTAAAATACAATAAAAATTTAACTATGAAAAAACGGATTTTGTAAGGATACAATATTTTAAAAAAGGTGAATACAAAAAACGAATCACTTATTTATACAGATAACAAAATAAAAATTTATTTATAAAGTTGTAAGATTTAGAAAATTAAACAGTAAAATAAATTGACAGTGAACAAATAAATCTATACAAGTGTTTTGGAAAATTGAACAATTTAAAAAGGTTGGTTGCCAAAAAGTTTTTGTCTCGAAGGACATTATTAAAGCCTTCTCATGTACGACACGTTCAATAAAAAGAAAACTTCCGTACAGAAAAGCAAAGAATGGGATTAATTTATTATTTACGATACGCTCTCTACTGTTTTCTTGTTGACAATCTTTGGTAATTGGCAATTTTCAATTTTTTTGTAGCTCATTACTTTAGTTTCATTCTGTTGTGAAACATTTGTGAAAATAAGAAATGATAGAATATTTTTTTATAAGATATTTATATAATAATATAAGACTATTTCTTATCTTCTTAAATAATAAATCAATATTTGACTAAGTGAGTTATTTATATATATATAATATTGCGAACAATTTAATATATACATACATATAAAATTATACATAATTACTAGTAATTATAAATAATTCCTAAATGTACTAGTGAATAGGATTATATCAGTAAATTTATTATATTCATCGGTAATTGTAAATAATTTCAAATATTAAACGATTAATTTTATTAATTAATTTGTTTACAATAGTAAATAAGTATTGTATAATTTATTAAATAATTAGTAATTATGTTTAATAGATTTAAAGAGTTTTTCTACTTAAAAACATTTTAAATATTCTAGATTACTAACAATTATTTAGATGATAATGTTTATTATAATAATTTTTTTTAACAAAACTAACGTTTATATTAATTATTTAATTAAAATTAGTCAACTATTGTGATCATAATTGTGAACAGTTTATTTAATCACTGGTTAATCAAATATATGTAATATTTTTTCTGTATATAAATATTTATATAACACAAATTAGTGTTATAAATATATTTTTATTTGATTGTAATATGCATTTAAGTTGGAAATATTGCATTATTTTTTTTAATGTTTCGATGCAATTCATAAATTTGTTATCAATAATATTTTTGTGAATTCATCGTTGAATTAAAGATTGATTCAATGATTAATTAATTAATTATTGCCATCATATTTTATTCTTATTCGAATAAAATAAGTTAATGAGATTATTTTAAATATCATTCTTTTTTATATTCATTTACTTATTTTTTAAATAAATTATTTTTTATTTAAAATTATTTGATTTTTTTTCTATCATATTACTTATTCTATATTATTATTAATTTTTTATAATTACAATCTATATTAATTATTATATGTTGTGATAATTTTTATTATTATTAATTTTATTGCCTTCATTAATAATTATTATTACAGGTAATTATCCACGTATGTATACTTATTATAACTCTGTATGTAAATGATTAAATATTCTTAATGATACAATTTTAAAGGATTTCAATTTATGTTAAGACAATCTAGAAATACGCTCTACCTTTTAGAATAATGAATATTTAACAAAACTGTCACCAAAGATACTGGTAACCATCGCAATCGAACTTATTAAAAACATTTACAACAAATAAATCTCAATATTTGTACAGTTCTGAATAACAAGTTTTATGATATGTAAAGTAACATGTGCACTATTAAAATAATTAATTTTTTCGTTCTCTCTCTCTCTCTCTCTCTCTATATATATATATATATATATATATATTATATAGTGGGTATACGAGGGTTATTTGATAAGTATGGTAAAAAAGTAAGAAAAACTAAATTGAAAAATTTAGCTAAATTAAACAATAAATAAATTTACCATACTTATCAAACGATCCTTGTAATACATAAACACTACAAGTTACAATATTAAAATAGCGTAAACAAAAATGTAATTTATTATTACAATTATCACAAGATGCTATCACACTGATTTTTTTACAATTTTATTATCTAAGACTTTTACATTTTTTGAAATAGCTTTTAGATAATTGCTGTATTTTCCACAATTCTTTCTTTTTAATTTCACATTTCAAAATGTTATTTGAAGTTATATTTAATGAAATTGGATAATGTAGATGTTCATTGTGGAACTAAGTTATATGGATAAATAATTTCTGAATTCATTAACTTTAATATTATTATGTTAGTTTTAATCTATTTTCAATAAATATTAATTTTTTTAATTGATTTTAGTTCTAAAATATGTACATATCGCCTGTCACTCTCTTTTTTAAAAAGAGATAAGTCGTAACAAAGTAGGTGTACTGGAAAGTGTACCTAAAAAGATCAAATTAAAGCTTTATAGAGAAGTTTTTCATTTATATTGAAAAAAAGGTTGTGCAAATCAATATAATTTGAAAATAAAAAGTTATTAATTGTATTTTGTAAAATAGGTTTTAAATATAAATAAATTTCATATTTTTTGTATTATTTAAAGATAAAATAATTTTCATTATCGTAAAGTAGTATTGATAAAGAATTTTGAAAAATTTATGATTTAATGGAAAGTAATATTTATTTTATGTACCTTTTGTATCAGGGTTTATTAATTAAAGATTAAGGATTTAATGATTCTCGAATTAAAAGGGGCTAATTTAGTATGATAGTTTATGTATTATAATAATTATAAATATTAAATTAGGAATAAAACGTTATTCGTCTTTTAAGATATCTAGTTTTTTAAGATTATTAATACTTTATCAGACATTTGTCTATTTTATCTATTTTTTTTTCAAACTTATTTAACCCTTATCGGTTGAATGTCACCTCTGACGTGACATTGCAACTTTGCTCTATCAGTCGTATGTCACGTACGAGGTGACAAGACTGAACAAGTAATAACGTTCTTATTTCTGAATGTACATACTGTATGTTTTTACAGATTAATTCTTACTCGATAGTAGATAACACATTCTTTCATATTTCAGCAATTATTTTACTTATATTATAATATTTTATTCCTCCAAAAATGAATAAAAAAAACTATAGCAATGTTGAAAGTAACAGTGATAGTTGTAGTGAAATATGTGAAAATTGTGATTATTCGACAAGTGATTTTAATTCTTGTGATGAAGGAGACAGTGATACAAATGTTATATTTCAGTCAAGGAAAAAAAATGATCCCTATTCAATATTCAAGTGAAGAGAAAAGCGAAATGGAAAGAGAAATTGTTCCTGATTGTGATGAAGATTGGATTGAAATCGACAGTAATGATGAAGACATTTAAAGTGTAAATATAAATATTTTTATGCACAAAACTATCTTTTTTTATTAAGTAACCTTAGTTACTCTTCTCTTACAATAAGCACTCAAATATATCTCCGACCTAGTGGAAAGTTAAGTACAAAATGCTAACGTCTGATAAGGGTTAATATTAAATCTATTAATTTACTATAAGATATCACAAATGAGACTGAAGGATAGTAAAGAATAGTTAATGATAATGAGAAGTAAATGTATATATAAACACTTCAGTTTTATTCAGACCACTCTATTAAAAAATATTTAATATTTATATAGAATATTTTACCCTAATACCTACATAGAAATTTTAAATGATGTTACAGTCATTCTATAAATCTTTTACAAGTTTACAAAGAATTTTTTTTACTTATATAAAAATAAAAAATGTATATTTTTTTAACATATTAATAAAACAGTTGTTAGAATAAATTGGAAAAGATTATTACTCTTTCAATTAATGATATCATTAATTTTGAGAAAGAAGATATACAAAAAAGATTATATGTTTCCAAACAACTGAAAGGAATACTAAAAAGTTTAGGAAGAGATAGAAGGTGAAATTTATCATTTTAACAGTTTGTTCAGTAAGCGTGATGGGCAGAAATCAACGAGCTATGACAATAAGCCACAACACGTGTGGAAAAGACATGAAAAGGCTTTCATCAAGATATGAATTGAGAAAATCCAATGAAATATACACAGAAATATTCATATACATACACACACAAACATATATATATATATATATATATATATATATATATATATATATATATATAAACATATAATTTCAGTATGTATATTTATCTCTTTCATACAAATTAAATATATGGCTTTCTGTATGTTCATATATTTAGATAAAATAAATGATGAAAAATGATTTATAGATAAACTGCTTTAAAATTAATGTTTTATATGTTTATTTATTTCAAATATATTTTATTTGTTTACAATATTATATATTCGGTTTTTCGAATTGAAAAACTCTGTACTACTCGTACATATTTGAATATCAAAATAATTACAGGACATTAAAATGAACTAATATTATTTTATAAATGTATTCGTACAATTTTTCAAAGCATTAATTTTAAACAAACAGATTGTCGAGTAGATACAAAATGAAAATATTTGAAACGCGTTTCATAAATGAGAAATTCAGTTCAACTTAAGTTTAGAATACAATAGATTTATTTCACGATGACGTATTGATTTTTTGCAACAATGACTTCCTTTCTTTTGACATGTGGTTTGATACTGACAAGAGATTATTCTCTTTTCTTTAGTGATGATTACGTATGTTTTTTTTCTTGTTTCTTTATGACATGTATTGTGCATTATGTTTGAACAACATTCAATTTACTCTCAATATTTTTCATTTACACGGATTGTTATTTACATAATATTTGAATAAAAATCAAACATGAATTATAATTAATTTTAAAATAAAAATATTAATTATTTTAAAAAATTATTGCAAAAATTAATTCATAATGAGGCGAATTTTTAATGTTATATTTGTTTTTCTTTATTAATGATGAATGTATTGTGCATTATGAATACAAATGAGGCAACATTAAATCAATTAATTTTAAGAATGGAAATATTTTGAATAAAATGAAAATTTTACAACTGGTAAAATTATCAGATTTTTTTATAAAATTTCAATATGTAGATTTTTAGTTATTACAAAATTACAGCAAATAAATATATAAAATAGGATTTTTATTTAGTAGGATTAATGAGTACATAATTTAAAACTAACTTTTAGTTATTGGAATAATTTATTACAATTTTAAAACACACACACACACATATACATATACATATATATATATATATATATATATATATATATAAAAGGGATTGGAAATAAAAATTTAAAAACATTATATATTTAGGATTGTTCATTAAAATAAAATGAAAATTTATAGATTAATGAAGAGGAGCATATATATGGGATACTGTTAATGTAAAATAAATATTTATACTATGAATTGGATTATTTTTTTAGTGTGAAAGAAGAATTTTTAACAACACATTGTGTTTGTTTTCATTTATTTATGTTAATAAAATAATAGAAAAATATATTTTTGAAAAAATATTATTAAGGATGAAAAATGTTTAACATTTTTTTTAATAACTGTGTTATAAATAAAAACATATATTCAACAATTTATAAAATGATTAAATAATTCATTAAATAATTTTTTAAATGATTAAATAATTCATTGATAGATTAAAATTCATTAAAATAAGAATGACAAAAAAGATGGTCAAATACCATCAAATTTTAATGGACAAGAGTAATTATTAATTGAAAATTCAAATATATAAAAAAATATAAGAAAAATGAGATAAATGCATTAGAAAATTTGTTGTTGTGAAATAAAAGAAAAAATAATGTTACGTTGTTGGAAATGGAAAATTTTTGAAGATGCCTTTATTCTAAAGTGGACTGCAGCATGTATATATATATATATATATATATATATATATATATATATATATATATATATATATATATATTTGAACTTAATTATATCTACAGAAATAAATAAGTGTATAATATTTTAATTTTTCACAGAATTCACATTAATTATTATAAACATTAATTTGAATTACATGTAACACAAAAAATAAATATTATATTATATACCGAGTTTATCACTACGAATAAAGTAATTGTTTAATTAATTTCCGCTATATTTAACTTTAATTGATATCATATAACATTGTAAACTTTAGTTCTAAATTATGTTTTTTATTATGATATTCTATTTAATAAAATGTGTAAATTATGTATATTTCAATACATGTTATCATGCAATTATCAGCTTTTAATGTTAATGAAGATAACATAAAAATATATAAAAAAGTTCGTTAAACATAACCTCATGAAATATTATAATCGTGTAGATTTTTACACAATGCATTTTTCAATGTCAAATTAATCATTGCGTTTTTTGTTGTATCTGTTAATCAAAATTTATACAGAAAGTCACAACTCGGTTGCGTGCTTTACAGTTATAACATGCAATAGTATGAATTTTTCAGTAATTTTTCAGTTAATCCTCGGTAACATCAACATAAATTATTCACTCGTAATACACACGTATATGCGATTACCGTTTTTAAATAGAATCGATCACACGATTTAACAAAAAATAGTTCTTATAAATATGAGTTTTAAACTTTTATTTGATTTATATTTAAAAATTTTTTTGGAGACAATATTAGTAATCTTTAATATTTATTTTAATTTTGCGACAAATTCACTTAACACAAATGAAATATCATCACAACAAAGCAATGTATTATTGTTCGATAATTATTTATTGTCCATTAATTTTTTTAAAAAACTAATTGCCTAAGCACTATATTATAAAGTCTCTTTCTCTCTCTCTCTCTCTCTCTCTCTCTCTCTCTCTATATATATATATATATATATATATATATATATATATATACGAGGATTGTTTGATAAGTCCGTGTAAAAATAAAAACTGCTTCATTTTTTTGAATAAATCGTTTTTATTTTTCAACATAGTCTCCTTTTAGGCTTATACACTTCATCCAACGCTGCTCTAGTTTGTGGATCCCTTCCGAATAATAGGATTTGTCCAAGTCTGTAAAATAGTCATTCGTTCCTGCAATCACCTCCTCGTTCGAATAAAATCTTTTTCCTGCGAGTCATTTCTTCATATTAGGGAACAAATAATAGTCCGATGGAGCCAAGTCTGGAGAATAGGGGGGATGTGAAACGATTTGGAACCCTATTTCTATTAGTTTTGCGGCCACAACTGCTGAGGTGTGAGCTGGTGCGTTGTCGTGATGAAAGAGGACTTTTTTGTGGGCTAATCGGGGACGTTTTTCTTGCAACTCGGTTTTCAAACGATCCAATAATAATGAATAATATGCACCTGTAATGGTTTTACCCTTTTCCAAATAGTCGATAAAGATTATTCCTTGCGAATCCCAAAAGACAGTCGCCATAATCTTCCCGGCCGAAGGAATTGTCTTCGCCTTTTTCGAAGCAGATTCCCCCTTGATAACCCATTGTTTAGACTGCTCTTTGGTCTCAGGAGTGTAGTGATGTATCCATGTTTCATCTACAGTGATGAAACGACGCTTAAAGTCCTGCGGATTTCGCTGAAACAGCTGCAAACCGTTCTTGCAACACTTCACACGACCTCGTTTTTGGTCGATCGTGAGCAATCGCGGCACCCACCTGGCGGATAGCTTTTTCATGTCCAAATGTTGGTGCAAAATATTATGTACCCGTTCACACGAGATGCCTACAGCACTAGTAATCTCACGCACTTTCAGTCTTCTGTCATCCATCACCATATCATGGATTTTATCAATGATTTCTGGAGTGGTGACCTCAACAGGGCGTCCAGAACGTTCAGCGTCTCTTGTTCTCATATGGCCACTCCGAAAATTTTGAAACCACTTATAAACCGCACTAATCGAAGGTGCAGAGTCACCATAATGTTTATCAAGCTTCTGTTTAGTCTCCTGAAGCGTTTTGCCTTTAATGAAGTAGTGTTTAATCAACACGCGAAATTCTTTTTCGTCCATTATTTGACAATCACTCGATTTCCTTGATTCCAACGATTGTCAAACACAAAGGAATAGACCGATATGGCTGAAACTTGATGTGTGTTCTTCCAAGAGGTGCTACTAATTAAAAATAACCTCGATATGTACCAGTGGTGCCATCTTTCGGAATTTACACGGACTTATCAAACGACCTCGTATATATACAGCAATGCGTATTTTATATACTACGATAATATATGGTCATCCAAATGTGACCATTAGATTTGTGTTTAAAAAAAAACACAAATCTAATTGTCACATTTGGAATTGTTATTAAAAAAAACATGTGTATAGGTTGGTATATAGAGAAACATGTGTATAGTTTTTTTTTTTGTTTCTTTTTAATAAAACACAAATATAGTCATCACATTTGGATGACTCTTTATAATATTGAAGATTTTGCATTACTGCGTTTTGGCGATGATAATAACTTTTAAAATAGGTGTCAGTTTATAAAGAAATAACAGGAACAAAAGATAATTGTTGGACACTTTTACAACATCTTAAAATTTTGTGTGATTATTTATTTATGTTAAATTAGTAAATCTTTAAATTATTAAAAAAAATAAAAATTATAATATTTAAGACTATCTAAAAATATGAAAATAGAAATATTGAGTTTAAAAAAATCAGAATGAAATAACAGACAGTATTATTATTTTCTGTGAAACTTGTGAAACCCATATTGACATTCTAATTCTATAATATAAAACTTGGAAAAGTTTCTCTATTACATGGTCTATGTTTCTGTATTCACATACATAAAAAGGTTGATTTTTACGAGTGTTTAAAAGTGTTTATTTCGTTCTATATAAACATTTGGTTTAGATCTACTTTATGACTTGCAAACCTATCAATCTTTTCTTGTAAATAGATTTCAATCTTTATAGATACTCGAAGGAAAGATGACTCAAAGATTTTTTTAATACATTGGTAATAGTCTTGGAATATATTAATGATATCATTGAAAGTATTTTTTTTACTAATTATATATATATATATATATATATATATATATATATATACATGTTAAAAATATTTTCTTGTAAATTAGTGAAAATGTAATATGAAAAAAATAATTAGATGTAAGCGTATTATAAAATAAAAGTAGAAAATATAAAATTCGTTAAAAATTATAAACCAAAAATACAAGATAATAAATCAAAATTATGTATAATTTGGAAATTATTACAGGTAAAAAATCAATTAATTAGGGATAAATCAAAATCTTGCACGTTATACGTAACGAACAATCTAATTAGCATTCATAAAGGTTACAAATTAAAGAAATATAAAATTGTTCCAAATTATGGATGTTCATTAATTAGCAGAAAAATTATTTTTAATTTAATTATATCTTAATGAAGTATTTCTGTTTTTTGAATTTTGTTCCTGGAATTGATTTATCAATCAAACGAATATTTATTTTTAAAAACGTATTTTTTTTTGTCACTTTTATCTTTGTATATATATATATATATATATATATATATATATGTGTGTGTGTGTATGTGTGTATGTATGTATGTAAAAAGAAAATTACTAGTTTAAATATATTTCTTTCTTAAGTAAAGTGTATTATTACTAAAGACATGCTTTATTTCTACGATTTATTATGCAACTGTTTAAAATAATTCTACCCTTATTCTTCACTTCTCTCTTATCAAGATTTATAGCAATTATTTCTGCGAGTGTTGCACTTAAATTCGTTTAAAAAGATCACTGCATTCTTAATCTTACTCGAGAAATGTAATTATACTTGAATCTATTACAGATTTGTCTTTGCTAAAAAGGATAAATTGAATTGTGCAACGAATAAATACAAATCTGTACAATTTTTAGTTAGTATTTTGGATGTTTTATTCAAAAAAGGCATTAGTTTTCAATTTATTTCATTTTTTTTCTTCTAATTGGATTATTATTTGATCTGAAAATTTAATAAATATTCCTTTTATCCTGCTGAGGTTTATCATAAGATCAAGTTTTTGACATTCTTTATTCAGTTTTTCTATTTTACTTTAAGTCTATCTGAGTTTGTTAAGAAAATAATAATGACATTAGCAGATGATTAATGACTAAGCTTTTCTTTATTTACTTTCATTTCTTCATGTCTCAGTTTAGTGTCTTACATACTTCTATTGGGTTGGTACAAAAGTCATTGCGTTTTTTCCCCTAGATGGTTGTAGCCATTCTAAGTAGTTCTTCTCGATTGCAAACTTCAGACCGTATATGGTATTTGATAGCTGACATTTCATAGATTATTCAGTAAAAAAAGTTTGAAGTTTTGTTGTTTATTTAGTGTTTTACATTGATTTGAAATGGATATTCCAGACGGTCATTTTCGCCATATTTTACTTTATTTCTTCCGGAAAGGTAAAAACGCAGTGCAAGCTCAGAAAAAAATATGTGCGGTTTATGGTGAAGACTTACTAAAAGAACGCCAATGTCAGAATTGGTTTGCTCGTTTTCGTTCCGGAGATTTTAATCTCAAAGATGCACCACGGTCTGGACGTCCAACTGAAGTTGACGACGACAAAATAAAGGCAATGATCGAAAATAACCGGCGTAGTACGACACGAGAGATCGTAGAGAAGCTTCACATATCACATACAAGCGTTTAAAGATATTTAAAATAACTTGGTTATGTTGATAAGCTCGATATTTGGGTTCCCCACAAGTTGAAAGAAATTCATCTCGCCAAACGAATTTCCATCTGCGATTCATTGCTGAAACGTAACGTTACCGATCCATTTTTAAAATGAATCATAACGGGCGATGAAAAATGGGTTAACGTCGTGAGAAAAAGATCATGGAGCAAGCAAGATGAACCTGCGCAATCGACATCAAAAGCCGATATTCATCAAAAGAAGGTTTTGTTGAGTGTTTGGTGGGATTTCGAAGGTATTGTTTATTTTGGTCTGCTACTAAGGAACCAAACCATCAATTCGGATGTCTACTGTCGCCAGCTAATGGAATTGGACGAATAAATTAGGGAAAAGTGACCAGAACTGGCAAATCGTAAATGCGTCATCTTCCATCACGACAATGTCAGACCACACACATCTTTGGTCACTCGCCAAAAATTATTGGCATTAGGCTGGGAAGTGATGCCTCATCCACCGTATATCCCTGACCTTTCACCATCGGATTATCATTTATTCCGTTCACTTCAAAACTATTTGAATGGAAAAACATTCGATTCCAATGAGGCTGTCAAAAATGAGTTGGTTCAATTTTTTTCCTCTAAAAACCAAACTTTCTACGAAAGTGGAATTATGAAGTTGACTGAAAGATGGCAAAAGGTCATCGAACAAAACGGCCTATATATAATTGATTTATGTTTGCTATTTATATTAATAAAGTTGCTTTGAAAATCATAATAAAAAACGCAATGACTTTTGTGACAACCTAATATAACACAGATGTGAAGATGTCTCCCTGTCTTACTCATTTCACAATTTTAAACTTCCTTATTTCTTCAAATGTTTGTACGGAGGATGTAACATTTCTATAAATATTTTTTAAAAGTTTAATATATGCTTCTTCAATTTTTTATTTTGCAATATATTTAAATTGCTGATATATTGACTGAGTTAAAAACTGTTTCATAATCTATTAATTCAAAAAAAGTGGTATTTGATATTCATTACATCGACTAATAACTTCCCTTACTATTGAAATTTGATCCACTGTGCTAAATTCTCTTTAAAATCCTGTTTGTTCTCGTGGCTCTAAGAAATTCAGTTGACTTTGGAGCCGTCTTGAAATAATTATGGTGAAAATTTTATATCTTGGCAGAAGTACACTAATCACACACACAAACATATATATATATATATATATATATATATATATATATATGCATATATGTATATATTCATTAAATTTTATATGTGTGTACATACACTCTCTTACTGTCAAAAGACTGCTTTCGTACAATGGACAAAAAATATCCGGCGGGGATCCGCCTTATACATGTCACATACATATATCATTTATATGCATATTATATGCAAATATATATATATATATATATATATATATATATATACATGAATATAAATAGGTTTTGTTTAATATAATATCCTCTCTCTCTCTTTATATATATATATATATATATATATATATATATATATGTGCATGTCTATAATAATATATTTGTGAATATAATTTACGGTTTATGGATGTAAGTGAACCCGTCTAAGTGAACATTTCAATGGATTGTCATAGAAGGTATAATTTACGCAAGCGCAAAACAGACATTATATTGCTATCTGTTGTTCAAAAAGCTTCTAATTAGTGGAAACTTTATGGTGGCGCTTACAGAAAGCTTTGTCATGAAACTGAATGTCTTCGAGATTTTGTTATTACCATTCATTTGTAACGAAAGAGATTTGTGTCTTCTGAACAAAAAAATCGCTATAACAGTATATCTCTAATTAAAGCTTTATTGAAATATGCCTGTAGGCTTACTGTTTTTCCGTAATGAGTATTTTTTGTCAATTTATATAATTGTTTGGATATGATTTTTTTCGAAATTTACAGCATATGGTATCAAGTTATTTGATAAGCATAATAAGAGAAAAACATTTTTTTGAAAAAGTATTATTAAGGATGGAAAATGTTTAACATTTTTTTTAATAACTGTGTCATAAATAAAAACAGATATTCAACAATTTATAAAATGCGAAGTTTTTAACTTTTTCAGTATAGTCAAATAAAATAACTGTTTATTATTTAAAAGAAATAATTATTAATTTACAATTCATTAAATATCTAACTATATTAGTAACATTTTATGTAATCATATAAACAAATAAATGACACAATATATTAAAATCTCCCAATATTTTTATTAGGAAAGTTCAATACTCCTGTCAAATACAATGTTAAACAATTTTTTTTGAAATGAAACTTCTTTAGCGGTGTTGGGGTAAAATTTTTATATGATACGGAAGCCATTTTTACATAGCCGGAACTCTAATATGTATAGTATTAGCGGGTTTTTTGAAAATTTTTCCGTGGTCTCACATTCCTAAACATTATTAGAGAAGAGAGGTAGTGAGGCCCATCACGCATGCGCGTCGGTTTAATATGACAGGCAGTTCGTTCTTTTACTATTATTTTTATTTAAAATCTAATATTCGATTAATAGAAGGTTAATTAAAATTTATAAGAATTTGCTTATATAATTGCAAACTGAAATAAAATGCCTATAAAAAATTATACGATCCAATGTTGACCGATGATCAGAGATTAAATTGAAAATTTGAGGGTAGCATTGTGAATGACGGACAATATAATTAAGAGTAAAATATCAATGGGCTTAAAACTGAAATTATATAAATTAAGTGTGTTATCTGTTTATTCACAAATTAGTTACTTAGATACTGAACGTAAAATGAAATAAACATTTCTGATAACCGAAGTATGTAGAGATAATGTTAGAAATTTTTAGACGTGATCGAAAAATCTGTAAATGTATAGGAGAACGAATAAAAGCGACTGATATGATAGAAAAAATGAAATTACTGAAATAAATATGAGCAGATTATATAACAAGGAGGAAGACAATATACAGACAAAGATGTTTATGAAATGGAGACTAGAAGATAAAAGGAGACCAAGAGTGAGACTTTATTAAAGACTATGAGATGAAATTGCGAAGCATAGTGCTGGCAAGGGTAGGATGAACTTAGTGGCGGACAGGAAAAAGTTAAAAAGCTTCGGTAAAACGTTTAAGTAGCATTCGATGAGGCTTTCACCCAACAGTGAGCTGATATAAGCTTTATTATTTATGATATACTCGTATATATATATATGTATATGTGAGTGTATAATCATATTATATTTTATTCATTCAATTAAAATTAAAACGTATATTTTTAATTATAAAATTACAAATTAAATAAACAGTTTCAATTTTATGAATATAAATATTTGTACAGATAAAAAAAGTTATTTATTTAAAAAAAATACTTTTGAATATTTTTTATTCCAAAATGTAGTTGAGATAAAATAAAATATTTACTTTATTTTGATCAGATATATAGATATTATTTCTCTGTTTACAATAAATAAAATTTTATTTTTAAAATATAATCGAAAATATTATATTGAAAACACACACACACACACATATATATATATATATGCGTGTGTATGTTTTTTGCGTATTGATAAATATTAGATTTATAATATACACTAAAACTAAATTATTAAAACCACATTTAATCGAAAAATCATACAAATTAAATAATTGAAAAATGATTAAAATGCAAATTAACATAATTCGAATATTTTGATATTTTTTTCTGCTTTCGTATTCAAAAATATTCAAGAGTATGCGAAAACAACGGAAAATACATATTTAATAATTGACTTTGGAAAAAATTCATACAATTTCCATTACACGTCTTCAATTTCATCAATTTACATATTCATGAATAGTACTTTTTTAACTAAAGGCGTTTATATATTTTATCCACACATGTTCTATAAACTAAGTTTTATTTTCTGACACTGCAGTATCATATATATTTTTTATATATGGTTCATTTAACTAACAAGTACATTTGCATATGCAATCATATGAAAAGATGAAAGATACAAGTACTGTAATTTATATTTTAAACATTTGCGTTTTTTTGTATATACATTTGAAAAAAGAATGAAAATTATTTATTTATATATATATATATATATATATATATATATATATATATATATATATATATATATAAATCTGGAAAATAATTAATTTCTATTAAGTTAAACATAGACAAAAATTTGTGGTAAATATTGAATATAAAATTGAATTAAATTTCGAAATAACTACATTCATTAGATTAACCTGCATTAAAAAAATGGATATAGTTAATAATATGCATAAATGGACTTACTTATAATCTATAGTATAATTATCATTAGCAATTGTTGTATTCTCTATAAGAAAAGAAGATTTTTTGATTCCTTTTTTTGAAACCACTGCCTGTTTACTCAATTTTTACCTGCTGTTGCCTCTGTTTTAAAAATCAATTTGTAAGAAAATTTATTATATATTTATAGGTTGCAGAACTTCATAGAATGTAACATTGATACAATTTCTTATCAACAATTCAAACCACATGTATCATTCTATTCAATTTTAATAATTTATTATATTTTTATATCATTTTTATATTCTGTCTTTTCCATTAATTTTTATTTTAGGCAGTAAATTTTTTTATCTGTTTCAATTAAATATTTATTATATTTATTATTAATTTAATTATTATTCATGTTTTAATAATTAATAAAGACAGAATTTATTTCTATTTTATATTCTCTGATACACACACATACACACAGACACACACACACACACACACACATATATATATATATATATATATATATATGTATATACATTATTATCAAGTTTTTGAAGATTAAAAATAAAAATCACAGAGCTACTAAAGAATAATATAAATAGTAATGAATATTAAATGTGCCGTAATTAATGAGTAATAAAATTATATCTTTTTCAAATAATATTCAACTTTTTACCAAAAAGGTTTATATATATATATATATATATATATATATATATATATATATATATATATATATACAAGGATAGATTCGATAGATAGATATATCGAGTAATAGGCAATTAAAGAAAGAAATTAAATATTAATTTCATAAAATATATTTTGGATTCTAGTAAAAAAATTATTCACAAATTTGCACAATTTGTACTGAACAAATATTTGAATAAGTATCATCTGGTAGTTCATTAAAGTGAATATTAAATAAAAGTATTAATGGTTTAGTAAACTGAATATATTATAATAAATATATATGGTATTTGAAAAATAACTAAATAAATATTTTTTCAACTGAAATAAACAGTTTTCATAGTGGGAAATTGAAAAATATATATTTATTATTTGAATAATCGATATTATTTTTATTGACAAACTGAACAAAAAAATAATAAATTATTTAAATAAGCTATATTATTCATATATATGCACAAATAAACACATACACATATGCATATAATATATATATATATATATATATATATATATGTATATTATATATATATATATATATATATATATATATATATATATATATATATATATATATATATATATATATATATATATATATATATATATATATATATATATATATATATATATATATATATATATATATATATATATATATAGTATATATATATAGTATCATCGTCATTTTTTTTTCTATCCACTACAGAATAAATGTCTCTTAAAATTTTTACTTCGATCAATTCAATGCCATTCTTTTCCAATCTTTTCTAACGAATTTTCTTCTACTTCTGTCCAATCTATTCATGTGTGTGTTTTGGATCTTCTTATATACCTATGTTATCAGTCAATAATTTTCTTTGTACTTCGATGGTTTCCTTTTCTTGTTATATGACTGGTCTATTTTACTTCAAACTTCTTACTTTTGCTATAGTATTTGTAACTCCCACCCCCTTTATATATATATATATATAATGGCAAATAATATGTTATTAATATATTGAAACCTTTGTTATGAAACAAATTTAATTTTAAAGATATTTTATATAATTAAATAAAAATTCAAATAAAACTGTAATCAGATTATTGAGTACTATTAAATATATATATTTTAATTTAACCTCCCGAATTTGAAATATTAAAACACAATAAACAATCGAAAAATACAACAAAAATATCTATCGAAATCCGATCTAAAAGAACTGCGTTCATAAATAATTTGCCGTAATTGGAAACCAGCCGTTTCTCTTTAAAAATAAGTACAAAAAGAAAAAAGAAATACTGCTACAAATCTAATTTATTTCGTTCGTTTCTTTCGTCTACCCTCATCTTAGATGCCATTTCTATCGTAGAACATTGTATATGATAATGAAAACCACTCGCATCTGACCGTTGAAAATAAAAGAAAAACTTTATTTGGTCTTCGCTAACAAGCTTCTGTCGAAATTAACTTGTATAAAACATTATGAAAGTTGCGAGACAAAACGATGGGAACAAAGTTCTGTTACGTGTATTAATACATATCGATAATATTATCGTCCTGATTAAACCCAGGCTTCAGTTTAATGTTAACATTGATTTATATTTGCGCACAAATATTTGTGTGTGTGTGTATTATATATATATATATATATATATATATATATATATATATATCAGAGAGAAGTTTTGTTCTGACAGACAGTTATTTATAACAATTCATTTACAACAGTTTATAATTTGTGACAAGTTGTTCATTGGTTTAGCTACAGTCGTAGTAATAAGAGAAAGTAGAAATGTCTAACTGATTAATTGATTTTTGTTGCTCAAATATTTGCTAGGATTTAAATTAAAGCAATACTATATTTGTGTTTTAATTTATTTTACATACATACCTGAATATATATATATATATATATATATATATATATATATATATATATATATATATATATATATATATATATATATATATATATATATATATATATAAAGTACATATTTTTTATCAATTCTAAAAACTAATTATTATTTATATATAACAAATCAAAACATTTTAAATTTATAACAAATAAACTAAAAAATAAATAACACAAGAGTTCATACAAATTGAGCAGAAAAAATCCGCGTACACATTTTATTAAACGGTAAATCATCGATTTTTTTTGCAATATTTGCACTTATTGTTGTTTTAAAATTATCACAGTTTTATGTCATAGTTCGTATGTTGCAATTGAAACACTAAAATATCATTTTTAGTAGCTAATAATGCAGTTTTTTGCAAAAAATAAATAAGATGGAATTCAAAAAAAGAAAATTTCTGTTAGTGAATGTAAAATTATTTTAAAGTTAGGAAAAGAAGGAAAAAGTTTTCGTGAAATAGGAAAGGGTGTTGGAAGATAACATTCTTTGATTCAAAGGATAGTAATCAATTTTAAATCCACTTCGAAACCACTTTCTGGCCGATCTTCGAACTTAACATTTAGATAAAGGTGTAATATTGTAGCTTCAATGAAAGAAAATTCCCGAATAACTGCACCCCAAATTGCAAAAGATATTAAAGTACTATTTAAAAAACAAATCTGTGTTGATATTGTGCGAAAAATAATAAAAAGAGTGGGTATCATGAAAGTGTTGTGCGTAAGAAATCATTTATTTCACGTATCAATAGATAAAAACGGATTGCATATGCAAATGAACACATTAATACACTAATCTGGTTTTGGGAAAACATGATTTTCTCAGACGATAGCAAATATTGCATTTTTGGAATAAAAGGATTCAAAATTGTATGTATATCACTAAATAAAAAAAATCGTGTTCCTACTGTGAAACTCGGTGGTGGTAGAGTAATGGTATAGGGGTGTATAACAAGTAAGGGCGTGAGACAAATGGAGTTTTTAGTATCCACGATGGATAAATATGCATACTTAAATATCTTAAAACAAAATGTAAAGCAAAGTGTTGAAAAATTAAGTCTAGATCCCGATTATAATTTTTTGCATGACAATGATCCGAAGCACACGGCAGAAGTTGTTAAGTTATAGATATTATATAACGTTCCAAAACAGTTGCATGCACCTCTCCAATCTCTAGACATAAACCCTATAGAACATATGTGGCATTTTCTCGAATGTAAATTCGCCAACATGGCATAATTGTAAAGGAAATGTTGAATAAAGTTATAGAAAAAGAGTGGAATAAGATTAGTACTAAAGAAACCACAAAAAGTGGACCATTCCATGCAAAAACGATTATAGGAGGTTATTAAAGGAGGTTCTATCCAACCAGTTGTTAATTTACTTGAAAAGTTTATTTTACTTTATATTATTTTCGATTTTCATTTTTTGTACGCAGATATTTTCTGCTCAATTTGTATGAATTTTTGTGTGTTTTATTTTTTAATTTATTTGTTATAAATTTAAAATGTTTTAAATTGTCATGTATAAATAATTAATAGTTTATAGAATTTATAAAAAATATATTTGCTTTTAAATTTATATTAATAAGTTTGTTTTATTGAGAAATATATTCGTATTGATACGTGTAGTCAGACTTTTTCGAGTGAGTGTATATATAATCTGTTCATTTTGTGTTCTTGATAAATATGAAATAAAATTATAGATTTTATTCTCATATATATATATATATATATATATATATATATATATATATATATATATATATATATATATATACATATATATTAGTGAAAATTTAACGATTACATTTACTTAAATCTAAAATTTCATCACCGATTTCGTAAAATCGATATCCGATTATTGTCAAACGAGGTTATATGTTAAAGTACGAATGCGGAAAAAGAGATCACACACAGTGTGCAATTAAATTGATGATAATGACTAGCTGTCGACAAGAATCGACATCACTAGCATGCAACATTAACCATAGGTTTCTTAATGATAATGTAAGCGGCTTGAGAAGGATTTCATCCATAAAGTAATTGCTTTCAGCGACAAAGGGAATGTCCCGTTGGCTATTTGGGGTCACTTGGCGGTTGTGGGGGTTGATATGAAAATAGGAACGAACACAGTTCGTAGAGTAGAATATGCATGTATGAACCTTTCTCAATTATAAAATGAAAAGTGTCGAGACTTTATGTGAATTCAATTCCATCGTCCTTTGTGCATACGAATTATTACGAATCATATATGCTTTAAAGTGTTAGAAGAGAAAATACTTTTTTTGTTAACATATTAGAGTATCTAGAAATTTGAATTATATAGAGTAAATATAATTAAAATAATAATATTATCTTACACAAGATCTAAGATAAAGATAGACTGAAAAAATAATTCATTAATTCACTTTACATATACATATATATATATATATATATATATATATATATATATATATATAGAGAGAGAGAGAGAGAGAGAGAGAGAGAGAGAAATCCAAATGTGACGCCTAGATTTATGTTTTATTAAAAATAAACTTTATATATGTTTCTTTTTAAAAAAACACAAATTTAGGCATTATATTTGAATGACGCTTTATGATATTCATAAAAGTGTTTTAAACTTGATTAAAAGTACAATTAGATTTAATACAGCTAAAACAGAATGCCAAATTTCAGAGTAAACTTATTAATCATATAAATATAAATAATAGGAGTAGTAAAAAGCAAGCCAATAAATAAAATACATAAGTATTGGATTTATCATAGATCAATATATTAGACAATCATTAATTATAGATGAAATAAAAATTAAATGTGAAAAAGTTATGTTGATTTGTTAAACAATATTTTCAAAAAAGTAATATTGTGAAAGAAATTATGTGATTGAATAGGAAATAATAAAATCGAAAAAGATGTAAACTAGCGATATACGAGAGTCGTTTGATAAGTGTGGTAAATTTATTTATTGTTTAATTTAATTACTTAATTAATTTATTTAATTTTTTCAATTTAGTTTTTCTTACTTTTTTACCATACTTATCAAACGATTTTCGTATAATTACATCAAAATTGTTTATTGCGATTTTACAAATATATAATGATTTTGATTGTGGAGTAAAAAAATTATTCATTACTGATTTGTTAATATTATTTATATATTTACAAATATCACAAAAAAATTAAAAAAATTTAAACAATTTTTATTAAAATTGTATGAAAAAAAATGTATCAAAAAATCTTAAATTAAATGAATTCTTGAAATTTATCGATCAGAAATCAAAAAAATATGAAGAGATAAAGAAAATGGGGCGATGAAAAGTTAAGATAAATTCATTGAAGTTTTATTGGAAATTAGTGGAAAACTCCGACAATGGATTATTTTAACTAGAAGAATTTAAAAAGTGACGTTGATGGAAATACACTTACACTCTCTCTCTCCCTCTCACACACACATACTTACTCACTCACACACACACACACACACACACACACACACACATATATATATATATATATATTTGTGTGTGTATTATGTAGAGATAGAAATACAACAAAATTAAAATACAACAATCAGGAATACAACAAAATTCAAAAATTTGTAGCAAAAGTGAAGTTTAAAATGGAAATTAGCCTATCATATATTAAAAGAATAAGACCATTGCTGAACAAGAAAAAATATTGATTAGGAACCTAAAAAAATTTGAGAGACTTCAGCATTAGATAGAAAGAAAAGGTTAGATCTTAATGATGATGAAATATACATATATATATATATATATGTGTGTGTGTGTGTGTGTGTGTGTGTATCTATTAAATATGAAAGTTAAATAAAATAAGAAAGAAATTTAAAAATCATTATATAATATATAAGGAGATATTGATATCAATTAACAGGTATAATTTTTTATTATATATTGAAATTATATTAAAAAATAATACAACATTTTATTACAATTGACGGAAATAAACGTGTTTATAAAAAAATAAAGCTATCTGTACATTTTTTTTCTCTTTTTGTATGTGTACTTTCAAAACGTAACTAAACTAATTAAAAATCAATTTGATTTCCAGTAGACCGTATAATAGTTCATTCGTTAACAGTTGTCTATGTCATTTTGTGAATATATTTAATACTACATCACTAAAATTTGAAGTTTATTTTTTAAATATAAATAGTTAAAATTATTATTATTATTATTATATATATATATATATATATATATATATATATATATATATATATTTGATTTAATAAAATTGAAAAACTTCAATAATATCCCCACTTATGAATCTATGTATTGTATAAATTTCATATCAAAATTTGAATTTAGTAATGAAAATACAGCTGGGTCTGTTTTTGTGCGAATTATTTTAATGCGATTTTGAAGTTATGCGATTCACATTTTTTCTTAATATCTTTTTATGCGATTTTTTTTAATACGATTTTGAATTTATACGATTTATATTTGTTCTTACTATCTATTTACACGATTTTTTTTTAAGAATTTCTTTAAGCGATTATTTAATTCAACAAAAAGCTCTTCAGTTTTTTGAACAAATGAAGGAATCAGAGCCATTTACTTCCGCTTCTCAAACTGATAAGGAATTTTCGGCTAACAAAGGGTGGTTAATCGGGTTTTTAAAAAGGAATGCACTGCATAAGGTGAAGATTACGAGCACGATTGCATCGGCAGATGAAGAAGCTGCCAAATTTTTTGTTGACAACGCACCAGATCATCCATGTTTAAAACATCCAAACGTAAACATGATGTTTTTTCCACCCAATACAACAAGAATTATTCAGCTATTAGATCAAGGCATAATTGCAACTTTTTAACAATATTACGTTAAACGCACTTTTCAATTTATATTGGATAAATTAGAAAATTAGTCAATAACAGTAACTGACGCTTGGAAAAAAAATTCTATCTTTGACTGTATAAATCATGTTGCATTTGCTATTACTCAAATAAAATAACAGACTTTAAATGCCTGTTGGAAAAAGGCTTGGCTTAAATGTCTTGAAAACAGTGCAGCTATTCACTTTCTTTTTTATTTTCTTATTTTTATTCTCAACAGTGCAGATATTATTGCGATGATAATTAAAATATGTATGAAAAATTCTAAAATAAATTCCACATATGTACATATTACGTTGAATAAAATTAAATAGTTAATTAAAAAATAAAGTAAAAAGCTTTGTTTTGTATCATTTTTTTGCAGATATTTGAAATTTTTTTAAGCTTTATTTCCTGATTTTTTTATGCGAATTTTAAAGTAATTTCACTTTGTAGTTTTGGTTTTATGCGTCTTTTGAAAATTATGGAACGTTTCCCTAATGTTTCAATCTAAATTAAGTATTTTTATGTGCGATTTTTTTTAATGCGCTTTTCTGCGGAACGTATCTACTGCATAAAAACAGACTCAGGTGTATGGAGTTAATTTAGGATTATACATACACTATCTGCATAAGTCATCGCCATATGGGTAACATAAGCAATTTATTGATATAATTCAATGAAGTCGTTAAATTAATATATATATATATATATATATAATATTCGTTACATTTATTCATTATATGTATTTTCAATTAAATATTTTTTTATTTATTTAACAACTTATTGAATTATATTAATAAGTTGCTTCTGTTACCTATATGACAATGACTTATACACATTTTGTACATACATATATATTCGTGTATATATATATATATATATATATATATATAATTATAAATACGTGATTTCACAAATCTATGTATATCGCATAAAATTATTAACCACTTTGTATCGCATAAAAGTCTTTTAAAATTAAGTGGTCACGTAAAGTGATAAATTAAAGTTCTCCGACATTATGCAGTCAGATACAGGTGCGCTTGCCACAAATATATAACAGACATTTAAGTTACGCCAGTTTCTCTATGCCGGTCGATAAATTGGTCTGTGCGAGTCGAGTATGTGTCCAGAATTGATTACGCGGTAGACTCCAGACGGGTGGACAAGATTAAGTTGCAGGATTTCCGTGACAAGATGTCCGGTGAACTGAAGACATACAACTGACTGACCTTTCCCAAAAAATACTAGTCTAGGAAAAACGATTTGTTCGCGCTTAAATGTGTGAATATATGCATTTTTATATGAGTATATATATATATATATATATATATATATATATATATATATATATATATATATATATATATATATATATATATATATATATATATATGTATAATACATATGTATTTATTCAAATTGAATTACATTTTTAATATATAACTGAATATAAAATAAAATATACTAAAAGAGAAATTTATACAATTTTGTACGAAGAATGACAAATACTTTCAATTTAAAAAATTGCAACAAATATGGATGATCTTTTTAATAGAAAATATTTCAATACAACATTTTTTTTGTGTATTTTGTAAAATTTATCAGTACTTTAATGCATTTCAGATAAAGTAAAGGTAAATATTGGTAGAATATTATTTAAAGAATAGCTTTTTTTTGATAATACAAAATGATTACACGATTAAAATTAAATTAGAAACTACAAAAAATGAGAAAGAAAAAGTGTAATCGTTTAGAGAAGTGTTTTGATATGAAATGCTTTTAATTCAATTTTTATATCACTGCTATATTCTGTTAAAGCTTTTAAAAATCATAATAAAAAGAGTATTATATATTTTAATTTTTAAATAAAAGAAAAATGTAATTGAAATATATTTTTATTGATAATTAATTTATCTGATTTATTTATATATATATATATATATATATATATATATATATATATATATTTGTAAGTGTGTGTTTAAGTGCAGAATTAATAAATTTCAAATCTTTATATAATTTAATTTTTCTCAAGCAAGAGAAAGACATTAATAACAATATAAAATAATGCAAGAACAATCGTACAGAAAAGAACTTTGCAGTGTAAACACTCTTCCGCTCGTTTGATTTATTTTCAACAGCGCCAACGAATGAAACTACAATTTTATTATTTATATAAGCGTTAATATAAAGTACAAAACTCGTATTTTGTAAGTTATGCCGTGTTGTGCAACGGTTTTTTTTTATAACGTGCAATAAATCATGTCTCAAGTTACTATCACCTCTGAAAGTTGTCATAAACTTGTTCGATATAAACCGCGCGTGCTGTGCGTGAAGTGGTGTACGCACTGTGCGAGGAGAAAGAGGTCAAACAAATGTATATATTTATCATCTGAAATACAAATGGAAAATCTTTCCGATTCATAAATTCACGATATTCATGCCTTTTGCGTGTATCGATTTTATGTATGGTTTACTTGTTTTTCGTGCATATATGCATACATTCAAAGAGCCTTATACATCCATATAACACCCTCTTATCCCCTTACATACATATACATATATATATATATATATATATATAATATGAAAAAAGAAACAATATGTCGAGTGTTTATGTTTCGCTATAACTCGTTCCTCACTTAAAAAGAAACACATTTTTGTGATTAGAATTCCTATTGGGGTTAACATACCAAAACCTATAAAAATATCCAATTCTAGTATACTTTTTTATGAATTTATTTCACTTCATTATATAATTTTTATTGTATTTTACGATATATTTTATATTTCCGTTTGAGGTTTTATTGTTATATTCAGAAAATTAATAAGAATATTTTAAATATATTCTGGATGGTTGTAAATTATATTAAAAAAATATTTAATATTTATTAAATATATATATATATATATATATATATATATATATATATACATATCTATATATACATGTGTGTGTGTGTAATTGTTAATTAATTGAAATAAATGTAACAAAAACTAAGATTTTTCAAAAATTTAATTTGAAAAAAAAATTATAATTTTATTTTGTACACTGATTATTAATGATTTTTATTAAAAAAATATGATATATCTATTTAATGATTTTTTTTATCTTTTTGTTATAAGTAAAGTGTTTAAAATTATATTTCCTATTCTGTGTATTCATTATTGTAATAATTTTATTTTATTTGTTGTTTTGGAACTGTGGCTGATTCACAAATGAATTTTAACCCCAACACCACAATAATTTAAAGTGTTCAATAATCACTTATTGTTCACTTATTATTTATAATTATATCGGCTGATGCATTTCGATGGCGATTCCATCATCGTCAGAACCTTTCTGTTAAAATCTAGACTAAATTTTTATATATACTTATACTAATTTGTGTTTTGTGTCCTTATTCAATTCAATCACACCTGGGGGTTGAATCTTTCTTTCCGTCATATGGTCTGCAAGCATGAAGAGTTTTCGGTAATTTATTGTCTTTGCAACATGTTATTTTTCATAGATTTGTGACCTTTTAGATGACA
Organism: Neoneuromus ignobilis; assembly: GCA_029203775.1. Lineage (NCBI taxonomy): Eukaryota > Metazoa > Arthropoda > Insecta > Megaloptera > Corydalidae > Neoneuromus > Neoneuromus ignobilis. The sequence goes on along the minus strand of CP092094.1, from coordinate 22,107,211 downwards.
TGAATTAACTTATTTATTACTTGTGACGGTATTCGAAAATTTTGAACAATTTGTGAGGTCTGTTCAGATGAATTGAATATCTGTATGCGTTAATTTTGTGATTTAAGCAAAAAATGGCAGCGTTAAATTCAATGGTTTTTAGACTAATAAACTTCCCATTATCCAAGAGAAATTATTCAAAAGAACTAAAGACAATAGTGCAAATTGCCGAATACAATGGTTACAAGAAAGAGATGGTGTCAAATTTAGTTAGAAAACACCAAAACAAACTAAAGATAAAATAAATTATATATTATATAATTATAAATTATAAAATAATTTATATATTACATAATTATAAATTATATAATTATAAATAATAAGTGAACAATAAGTGATTATTGAACACCTTAAATTATTGTGGTGTTGGAGTTAAAATTCATTTGTGTAAATTTTATTTTAGTTATGATTTTTGAATCATTTATATACCAATTTTTTGTTATAACTGATTTGGCATCAGTTATATTTTTTAACACATCTTTTTTGGTACCATTAACGTTACTTACTGAATATGATTCAAGTTGTAGTAAGACAATATTTAATATTGAAAAGAACAAAAAAAAATACTCCAGTATTATTGATATAGAAGTCCTTATTGAAACAATTAAATTAAATACCTGTTAATATAAAACGTTTTTAAAAAATTAGAAAAATGTCATTTTTTATGCCACATTAATTTTTTAAAAAAACCAGAATTTTCTGGTTATTCTTGTTCTCATTTTTTTATTGTATTATCAGTCTCAATACCAATATTATTTTAAAATAAATGTTATAAATTTTTGAAATGATTTTTAAAGAAATTGTTATTACCATTAATAAAATTCCTAAATAATTGTTTATTTATATATAGTGTACTAACAATTTCATTTTTTAATAAAAAAAAATAATTACATATATATATATATATATATATATATATATATATACATATAGATAGATAGATAGATCGACAGACAGATAGATAAAAAGAGAAATAAATTAATAAAGAATTATCAATTTCAGCAAAAATGAAAACGTTAAGAAAATTTTACTAAGTCAAATGATTCTAGGATGCAAGTTTCAAAGTTGCATTCTTTGTGTACCTCTGGAATAACTAAATGATATTAGTAACAGGAGCTTATGATTAAAGGAAGTCTATGCTTGCATAGACAATTTAAGATTGAGCAGTGTTGTAAAAGAAACAGTGTACAAAATAAAAATCAAGAAAATTATTGAAAGTAAAATAGAAGGTTACTAAAAATTATTTTTTGTCAAAATTAAATTAGGTTCTTTAAAATTATTTATTCTAAATTATCATAAGAATGGAGAGTGGTACGTATCTGATGTTAATAAATGAATGAAATAATCGACTTCAAAAGGAATTAGTAATATTAGAAAGAAAAAAAATGTGACAAGAAATATGCTATGAAATGGAAACTGGGGAACAAATTTATTTACATACAAAGTGCTGAATGATTTAATATGTTAATTGAATTTGTGATCGAAAAACGAAACATTATATATGAAAACTTAAACTACAATAAATACGAATATAAAAAGTGACTTAAAAATTATATTTGAAATGAAATAAGTAGTAACAGAGTAGAAAAATATAAATATGTTGAAATTAAAATAAAATATAAATACATACAACACTTAATTTTTGCCAATGTTCATAGTTTTTATTTTCTTTTTCACATATATATATATATATATATATATATATATATATATATATATATAAGAAAGAAAAAAATTATGAATGTTGTAGTAAAAATTAGGAATCTGAAAATGAAATTGTCCAGTCGTATAGCAAAAAAGACCATTGATGGACAAAAGAAAATATTAATTGAAAAATCTATATAATTGCTAAGAAAGAGATTCTTTGATAGATGGGGCAGAGACATAAGAAAATTCGTCATAATAGAATGGAAGAGAAAGAAATTCGATCGATTGAAGTGAAAAGTTTTGGGATAGACCTTCATTCAATAATAGATATAAATAGGTAGATTATGATGATATATATTAACATATATATATATATATATATATATATATATATATATATATATATATATATACCGTGAGAGAGAGGACGAAAGATTAAATAATTTATATTTATTGTAATAAATTTATTTTTTTAATTGTAATTATTATTAAAATTACTATAATATATACGTTTTTATTAAATATTAAATTCAAAAAAGCTTATAATTATTTTAATACATAATTGATTGAAAATTAAGCATAGATTCTAATAGGAAAATGTAATGATGTTCTAATGTGCGAAACATATTTAAAAGAAAAAGTAAATAACCAAAATCAGATATGTGGCAATTAACTAAGGTCGTAAATATTAAACAGATTACATAGTGTAATTGAGGATTTAATGGATACATTTTCTACGGTAAAACGCAAGATAAATGATCTAGATTAGAATAAAGTTCACCAACCTGAAGACTAGATGTAGACAACATATATTACAATTTAAAAGTAATTAAGACGAATACAGAAATGAAAAGTTTCAAGTATTTAAATTCTTCATTGTGATAATTATTAGTTTATAATTGAATTTGATAGAATTAAATATAATAGATCACGATTTTCTAACTTATTAGTATTTTTTAAAAACGATTCTTGATTTATTATATATCAGGTTTTCATTTCAATTTAGTATATTATTACTAAGTCATGTAATATGAAATGTTTAATTTTTCAATTGGATATCGAAGAGAAATCCAACATTTATTATTTACACGACCGAATAAATATAATCCTTTTACATAATTTTGTTTGTGCATTTTTATGCATTTAAAAATTACAATTATGAAATTAAATCTATATAATTTTTAATTGGAGAAGATTTGATACTCCATATAATAATATTTCTATATTTTTTGGCTTGAAATAATTTAACTTTCTTAAGAAAATTACAAATGTTTAATTTTAAAAAGATTAAAATTAATCATAGTTAAATTTAAAACATAACAGAACTGTTTATTTAAATAAGTGTTATTAAATTATAACATAAAAATATTATAAATATATATATATATATATATATATAAATATATATGAGTAGTTGATTTTAAAAATGTAGTACAAGAATTCATATTTCTTAAGATATGAAGATTACAAAAAACGATAAACATTTTCAAATAAAAATTCCTTATACTAAAGTATATAAAAAGCACTTACCTCATCATTATGTGTCCAAAAAATAGCAGGTGGCGGTTCAGGACTATGTCGCACTATGCAGGTTAGATTCATTGTGCTACCCCTGTTGATATACATGTCAGGCCCTCCTAGTACCGTCGTCACAGGTTCTGTAAGTAAAATATGTTGTTAACTATGTATATTATAATCATTATCACGAGATTTTGATGAAAATTAACATGTATATTGTTTTAATGTGTTGCGTGTTTAATTAATAAGTAATGTTGATGCATTGAAAAAAAACGATGTCAGGAAAATGTAATACATACAAAGTTACAAAGCAATCGAGATTAGATGTAGATTTTATGTGTACAATTACAGTAATATAACTTTATCATTTGTCATATTATAATTTATAAATATATCTTGTTCGTTTGAACATTTTGTAGTACATAAATTGTGAGAAAATTAGATTTAAAAGAAATTAAAATTAAATGTTCTGTATTATGTATTAAGAATTAAACTGGGAAAAAAATTATTAAAATATTTATTTGGTATTTTTTATTCTCTCTCTCTCTCTTTCTTTCTCTCTCTCTCTCTCTATATATATATATATATAAAGATGAACCATTGATGGACAAGAAAAATTATTGATTGGAAACTTAGATATATAAGGAAACTAAAGAAGAGACCTATGGATAGGTAAAGAATATAAAAATAAGAAAATTCGTCGACATGAACTGGAGAAGAAAGGTATTGGATGAAGAAAATTTTGGGAGAGAAATTTATCCAATAGTAGATAGAAATGGGTTAATGTTAATGAAAATGTATAAAAGCATATTCGATAATATATAATAAAAAATATATATTTTTTTTTTGTAAAATTAATATTTATATATTTTCTAATTTTTGAAAATGATTTTCAGTAACTGACAATTGTATAATATATTACTGACAATTGTATAATATACTTGTGTTAAGAACAATTTTCAACTGATATTAAATTTAGATAATTTTTTTCAATATTTGTTCTTAAAATTTAAATTTAAATAACATGAATTTTCTGATGATGCTCAGTAATTTAAATTAGGAATAATTATTAGTATGAAAATAAGAATGATTTATTTGAATGTATCATAATTTATATTTTGATTTTGATTTTAATAATTAAGAAAATAAAAGCCTTTTGAAATAAAGAGTGACTTTAAATTGCTTTAATCAATCACAGGGATCTTTTTATAATATCATAGAATAATAAATTATTTAACTAAAATATTGTATATCAAAACTAGATTCTTTTATAAATCTCAGATTTTTCATAACTATTACTGAAATTAAGAAAGTTACATTTTTATTTTTATCATTAACTTTTAACCAAACAATTAAATTGTCAATGAATAAATTAATACAATTTGTATAAATAATCTTAATTAATTAAATATAAAAACAAAATGACTGTAATATTTTTTTAAAAAGTTGTACTTTTTAGTATTTTTTAAAAACAATTATTAATTAATTTAATTTCTAATTAATTAATTATTAATTATTATTACAATTATTAATTAATTATTTTTTTTAGTACTTTTTAATTAATTTTTACAAAGTATATAAAAACATGTACATATATTTTATTTGATCTGTATAAAAAATAATATATCAGAAATAATTTTCAATTTAATAATATAATTTTGAACAATTAATATTTTCAATATATAAGGTAGCCTAAATGAGACTGGAAGGTTTGGATATACATTTACTATTTTTTACTATTTTTCAGTTGCATTTGAGCAAATCTATTGATATTTCAAATAACATTTTGTTGTATAAACTTATTTTAATACTACCTACTGTAAATTTACAACCAAAGAAATATTTTATATGAACTGAAAATTATAGAAATTAAATATCATTTCCTTGTTATATCTAATTTTATTCAATTTATGTTTGAATACAAAAATAGAACCAAATCATGTATATGTCAAACTATTTTAATTTATTAATGTTATAATAATAATGAATCAATCAAGTTTCAAATTTAATAATGACTTCTATTCACTCATCTTGGATGTAATAACTGAATAGTTGTGTATAAACTATGATAACGGTCGAGAAGATCGGTAATGACATTGAAATGGGTGTATAAATGATGCTGATTAGATAATTATAATCAAGAAATGATTTATTAATTATCATTACTGAATACTGTTCAAGTAACTGTTTAGATTGTTTAAAGCATGAGAATAATGCTAATGGATTAATGTATATATATGTATATATAAATCATTGTTAAACATTCGAAACAAATACAAAATTGTTACGAAGACGTTATATTAAAAATAGTATTTCACAATCGATATTCAGAAAATTTAAATTAAGAATTTGTAGTGAAAATGTTTGTACTGACAACAATCGAAAAAAAATTACTCATTTCTTTATATTACTTCAATCGTTTGTGCAGTGAATCGTTTTTTTTCCTGCATTATGAATAGTGTTAACAAACATTTTGTGTAAGTACTATAAAGTGAATGACTTAACATATTGGAAATGGTACAGATAGTTGGTGTGTGTTTATCTAGATTATTCATCACCAATTTTGATAATTATCAACTGTGTTGAATAAAACAGTATTCAAAATATTGAAATATTATACAAATCATAAAAAAAGTATATGGCAGCAAAAATAGTAACTCAAGACCGGAAATAAGCTACAGAGATATTCGTACATTAAAATCGATTTTATTTGAAAATCTAAAAATTGACTGTAGCTCTATAATGATTTTTGACCATCTATTTTCTTTTTTACTTGCTATATGTTCTGTTCATGCCCATTCCATCGAATTTATTTATTTTCTTATCTATTTATAAGTTTTCCAATCACGTTTAGAAATTATCCTTTCCATGCTTCGTTAGATTATCAAAAGTTTTTGCTTTATTTTTGAATTTAGATATAAATATCTACATACATACATACAAACATATATATATATATATATATATATATATATATATACATATATATATATATATATATATATATATATATATATATATATATATATATATATATATATATATATATATATATATATGTTGAAAATAAGGGAAGAAAGAAATAATAAGTATATAAATTGCATTGAATAATTGTAATTCAGAATAAATAATTAGATTTATAATTAAAGCTAAAAAGCGTCTAGACTGTTTATCAACGCAAACTGATATCAATAAAACTGTTTCGTATTAATAATGAAAAAAATACCAAAATGTTATTATAGAACACTTTGATAAAATTTTGTGATATTAATCCATTACCTTCCAAATTTTTTTCTTTTGATATTTTTGGTGTATTAGGTTTGAAAATGGAATTAGATAATGAAATTAAGGTTACTTTACTTGTATATTTTTAAAAAATAGTTGTTTTTTAACATTTTTTATTGATACCCAATTGGGGCTCATGGAATTTCCAGTTACAAAAATTTTGAAAAAACAAAAAGTATTACAAACACAAGAAAAACTCATATTCTATGCCGAACAGGAAAACATTCGACATGTAGTCCTATATTACATTTTCTATACTGCTTACGCATATTTGTGCCACATATGGCACATTTCCTTTGTTTTCCTTCACAGGTTCTTTCCAATACATGTCCAATTGGATCAAATATAACACCTTCAGGTACAAGGCTTTTCCTTATTATGCTTGAACTGGGTCTTCCAGTGACTTAAGGATTGAATAATGATTCTTTTTTAATATATGTTCTTGCAATATTGCGTATGAAATCTGATAACGAGATGTTTTTATTCGAAGGAGTATAAAGAGCATGGGCGTTAACAACAGCAACATCAATGACATTTGTAAAAAGAGGAAAATACCACATAATTGCCCTACAATGTTTGGTCTATCCACTCGACATTCTTTCTTTTCTTTCTTAGAATATCTTTTCACTTTTTCTAAAGGTTATAGTCCTAAATAATTTGACAGAACTTTGACGCAGTTATTGTCATTCCAAATCAATGCAAAAATTTTATTACTTTCATCATAACAATAATCGTATGCTCCACGTTCTTCTTTTTTCATTATGTTATCAGATTTCAAGGGACGCTTATTCATTCTATTATACCGTGCTGTTCCAGTCGCCTTTATATTACGTTCTTTCAATTTCAATAATAATTTAAAGCTGGTAAAGAAGTTATCGAAAAATATTTCATATTCTAATGTATATTGCAGAAAAGAAGTCATCTTCATTATTACAGAGGCTCCTACACCACTCACAACTTATTCTTCTTCGCATTTACCTTAATAAATATCCATATGAAAACAATACTCAGATTCAGAGCAGCACATGGCCCATTATTTAAAATCAAATTTGATTGACTTTCCTCTTATAAATTGTTTCAAAAAATGATGTTCATAATATCTTATCATCTGCTCATCGACTGAAAGGTTTTGAATAAGTATTCAGAACTTTTTAAAATTTGAATTCAATTTGTCAATCACAGGTCGAATTTTAAATAGCTTATCTTTCTTTTCCATGGCAATTATGGAACTATTGTCGTTAAAATGCAAATTTATTTTATTTATAAAAACCTGTGCTTTGGCATACCATTTATAACGCAGGTAAGATTCAGATCTTCATCTTCACACCGGTATAATACTGCCTCGAAAACCGCAAAAGTAAAAAAAAAACTATGAATTACTAAAATATTTAAATATTATTAATTTTATAACATAGCACATTTCATGAGCCCCAAATGGGGATCAATATATTTTATAGTATATTTTTTATCATAAGTATTATATATACTTATAAATTATTGTGCTATCAACTGAAAGGATGTGTTAGTAGTCTCACACATGAATCTGCCAAAAAAAGCAAAAAAATACGAACAAAAAGTTCACTAGAAAACAATGTAAACATTAAAACATCATTTTACCGCATCGGTTATAAATTTATATATCAAATACTTTTACAAGTTAGGCAGCATTAAAACAAAAAATAATTTTGAAAACTAGAAGGTATGTGTGTTTAACGAATACACATTTTATTTAATATAATCCTATTGTAAGTGAAAAAAATATTCAAATCCCCATTTGGGGATCGCGGAAGCTAATGGGTTAAAGTAAGTGACACATTTGTGTAAATGTAAATTAACCACACTGACAAACCAATAGTTTGTTGTTTGATTGAAATAAATATTTACATTTCAAACAAATATTATAATACATGAATTCTCTTCAACTCCACTTTTGGCATTATTTGAATAAAAATAACAATGTTTAGGTTTAATCAACACAATTGTTATAGATAAAATAAAACATTTAATATAAACTTTTTTCAGAAAACATTAAAAAAAATCATTCCATAGTGAGTTGATAGCCTCATATATTTGATCCTTTTTCATAATATCCGTGTTATAGAGAATATTGTTGATGTTTCAGTTTCAAGTTCATTTAATATAAAGGGCGAGTAGTTATAAAAAACTTTAAAAATATTATTTAAATGTGTATACACGAATATATATATATATATATGTATATAATTAAATTATGTGTATGTGTGTATATTTTTGCACCCTTAAATGCTGTACATAAATGTTAATTATGAAAATAAATGGACTTGGTTTACAAACACGTTTTAAATAGCAAAACGCGAACTCAAACAGCTTTGGGTACGTGAGATTAATTCAAAATATATATATAAAAAAACATACAAAAAAATATATCACAAAATTACATTTTCAGCGTTGAGCTACAAAAACGATTAAAGTGCTAATAAACAGCAGTTGATATGCTGTGAAACACCGAACAAACATTAATATGTTTACATGGTAAATAAAGGGCAAGTGTTCGTAAACATACACGTTTTGATATACAGACCAATGTATTGTTTAATAAAATAAATAGTTTTATTTCGGTAAAAGTAAACATAGTGGATGTGAAATGTGTGTGTGTACGCGTAGAATGAGCAATTGGTGAAATGGAGTAGTAATGATTACATACCGCCGTGACGTTTAGATGTAACGACTACACCATACAAGTTTTGTAAACAAGCGTATAGACAAAAATAATGCTTCGGAATGATCACCGTTATTCGTCGGGAAACGGCAAATCGTCTGTACAATTACATACGTCTTGGGATATATTTCAGAAAATGGAAAAAATTGACTCATCGACGGAAGATATAATGCAGACACTTTATGAAACACAGAGGCGTGTTTCACATATCAAAAAAAAAGTAACAGCGCTCGTTGTTATTGTTAATGTGATTTATGTTTTAAGATCAGGTGTCGACGCAATAAAACTCGTGTGCTTTTTATACTTGAACGATACTCGCACAGTAAGTTTGTAAATTAGTTATTTTCTAAATTACACGTTCAAATTACGCATATAAATCAAATGATACGTCAAGTTTACGTCAGATTGAACGGTTGAACTTCTACAACATTATTTATTAAAATGTTTAGTATTTTCATTTTCGTTCAGCCTTTAAATCATATTTAGACACACATATATATATATATATATATATATATATATATATATATATATATATATATACAATATAACATGTGCTTGAATATAAATATGAATGAAAATTAAAATACTTAAAAGATTTTAATGGAAATTTATGGAATAAGAGGCAATATATTTTTTAATGAGATGAATTTGATTTTTTTTATTCAGTATTATATAGAAAAAAGATAAAAATTACATATATATATATATATTAAAAATATTACAATATGAATTTACTGTAAGACTATATGGATAAAAAAAAACTAAATTGATTTTGAGTTGGTTGACTTATAATAGATAATATATTCTGTTTGTCTGGGTAACTAATTGAAAAAAGAATAGTAAAGTCACAAGAGGTTCATGTACTCTTTGTTGATTTTATTAAAGATTACCATACTGCATAAAATTACTTCACGATAAAATTTGTTTAGTCTTAACGAAGATAAATATCAATATTACAAGTATAAATAAAATTAAAGAGCTTTATAAATACTATGTTTTAAAGATAAAGAACGGTAATCAAATTTTCAAAGAATTTATGTTAAGACAATCCGTTAGACAAGGATGTTGTCTAATTAATTGGATGATATATTATTTATTGACTTTGATATTTGCATAGACGAAGTTTTCAGACAATGAAACAAATTGAAAAAGATGGGAATTAAAATCAGAGACACAATATTATGTCCAAATATGATGATGATTGGTTGATGGTCATCCAGGATAATGAAGATTTATAGAATATATAATATTGAAAATTTGGTATGCAATTAAATGTAGAAAAATTGCAATAATTCTCTAGAATAAATGAAAGGAGTAGAAATTTATAAGTAGAAGAGGAAAGTATATTGATATATGAAGAATGCATAGATTTAAAGATCAAAATAATAAAAATAGAAAGAGTGAAAACAATATAACATATATAAGGTGTCCCAAATGAGACTAAAGGGTTTAGAAGTACGTTTTCTTGCTTGTTATCATTTTTTTTATAATCTCATTTGGGCTACCTATAGCCTATTCAGTCTCATTTGGGTTACCTATAAAACTGTCAAAGCAAGAAAGCTTTTGGTATTCTGAAGTCAGTAATAAGACAGAAAAATAAAAGAAATGAAGTAAAGAAAAAAATGTGTAACAAAATATTTAAACTAATTTAGGAAAGAAAAGTAAAAGAAAACTTCTGTGAATAGAAAATGTATAATGGTAAAAAGCATCACGAATATATAGAAAAGACATACTAAGAAATGAAGATGTCGAAACACAAATAATATATACCTATAATAAACAATACAAAAATAACCATAATAAACAATATGAGGAAAAGTCATCTTATATGTTATGGGAATGGTAAACAAATGGAAAAAGTATGACTACCAATATTATTTACTTGAATGGTTATTATCTGAAAGGTAATGTAAATCCAATATGGACACAGAGCATTAATCAATGTCACTTAGGGATCTTCTAGAAGACTAGGAGAACAGATAAATGTGGTGGTTGGAGCCCAAAAGAATATTATTTTTGATACCGGAATATATATATATATATATATATATATATATATATATATATATATATATATTCAATGTGAATTTATCGATTTTTTAAAGAAAATAAATATTAATTATATTATTATTAATAATTTTAGAAAGAAAATTTGATTTTAAAACCCTTTCGATATTTGATTTTTGCTTAGATTGCTGTAATTTTTATTATTAAGGCCAATTTTTATAATAACAGTAGTACTATTTAGATTTATCTTGGAGTTAAATTTAAATTATGTAACTATATTCATCAAAGTTTACCTAAAGATGATGAAAATGTCGACACAGGTCGTAGTACCAGTCAACAAGAATGAGGTTCAAAGGAACATAACAAGAAGATTAATTATAATGCGTTTACAGGTGAACAATATCAAATTTTAGCTTAGATATTTATAGTTATATTTTAATATGAAATTCAAAAATACTACTTCTAAGAATTTGTGTAGCTAAGAGAAAAAAATGTATATATATATATATATAAGAAATATTTATAAAAATTCTATATCCTTATTAAAAATACATAAGAAAATATAAAAAGAGTGAAACAAGATGAGAAAATATAACTAAAACTATTTACAATGAAACTAGTATTTTCATGATTAAGAAATTTGATTGGGATTATAAGGAATAAGAGTAGAGAGATGAGACAATTATCAATTCCAATTTTCCAACGACGTTATTATTTTCTCAACAAGTCCAGATTAATTTAAAAAGAGAATATAGGAATTAAATAAAGTAGATTAAAATATTTTTATAGAATAAAGAATAAGTTTGCATCTTATAATATTTTTTATGGTTTATTAGCTATACATTTTTTTTAATAATTATGTGTATTTATTTTATTTAACGTTTTATAAAATAAAATAAATTCAATAAAATAATTAGAGAAATATATAAAAAAAGTAAAATGATAGAAAAGATAATGATCTTCATCAATTAACATTATAAGCAATACATATTTTATTATTTTTTATTAAACTAATTTAAATATTTCATAGGTTTACAAAGTGTATCAAATATGCATGTTTTCAGAAAATTTGTTTATTCTGAACGAATTATAACTATTAACTAATATAATTGTTGTAAACGTCTTTTTCGTATGTTCGTATCATAATTTTCACATTAATACAAATATGTTATCAGTTCAGACCAGAGGATTGCAGATTATTAACAAATATTTATTAGTAAAACGAATCAAATTCGCTGATATTCACAAAATTATATTTATTGCTGCAGATGGATATACTTTATAGTAGATAACACTGTTGAATGGTAATTTTATATTACATAAATAAATTTATCATTGTTTAAATATATATATATATATATATATATATATATATATATGTAAAAGTATATAAAATAATAATTCTTATTTTTAGGTAATTATTGTATTTAATTTATTTTTGATTATTTCTTTCTATTGTACTAGAATGTTTTTATTGTCATATCTGAATAATTCTCAAGTTTCGATACAAAAATTGGTTCAGATTTGATATTACTATATTGTTAATTTTTTTTCTTCTAAATTAGTGTTAAAAGAAACATAATAAATAGTAGCCTGGTGGAGAAATATTAAGATAAAGAATATATATTTTATTTTTTATATTTTTCTCAGCTTGTGATAATAAAAATGTATAAACAACAAGAAGTAATGAGAAAAAAATATATGACAAAAATGGTTTTTTACGTTTTCCCAGGTATATTTACATTATGAAGAAAAGCAAGAAGAAAACGAAAAACATCCAAACTTGCAAAAAAACTTGAAATATAAAGTAAGGTGGATATTAATAATATTTCAATCGAAGTTTGTTAAACGTTTCTGCTTGTTAATTGTACAATTTGGTTCACAAAACTTAGATTGGTAATATATATATATATATATATATATATATATACACGAGTATATAAAGTATATAATCAATATGTACTACTTGCTTGTACTTCTAGGTCAAAAATTTAGAAACTGAATGTAAAAATGAAGTAAACATTTACAATTTAGTAAAGCATGGACATGTTATAAAATTTCTATAGATAATCAGTAAACCTATAAATGTATATGAAAATAGATATTAATAATTAATTTAACAAAATAAATGAAATTGATGAAATGGTCAAGGATAGGATATATAGCAAGAAGAGAAGATAATAAATGAACAAAAATCATAATAGAGTGATGACTAAGAGACAAAAAGAGACAATTAAGTATGAAAAAATAAAACTTTTATACATATAATGTGAAGGTGAGGGTTAGAAGAGATTAACTATGGACAAGAATAATGGAAGATTCTTGGGGAAAAATTTAAGAATACCTAATTACATTCGATGAGGTTTTCATTCAGTAGTAAGTTAATATAGGCTTTTTTTATGATGACGTTGTTGATAATATATATTGGGTGGTCCAAATTACACTGAAGGAAAGATATAAATTAACTTGCTTACTCTTATTTTTTATTCTCTTCAGTCTCATTGAGGCCACCTTATATATATATATATATATATATTTGTTACACAAAACTATTTTTAAAAGTTCTTAACTAGTAATGCCTTTAATATTTTTAGATTAAAATATTTAAATTTGTTTCATATGATTATACTGAAAAATATTAACTGTAAAAAACAGCTGTTAAATGTTTGATAAAAAATCATGTTTTATCATGTAAAAAGATCAGTCTACGTGTAATTTAAATATTTAACACATAACTTAATTTTATCAAAAGCATTATTTTATTTAAAAACTTAATATTTATTGCGTTTATCACGCACGAATCTCTCGAAACATTACGAATATTCACACGTCATTATGTTTTGAATTCAGCGTGAGTAACGTTTAAAAAAAGTATGATGTATATTCATGGATGTTTTTAGCGAGCTCGAAGAAAATTTTGCTAAAGTCGACAAAGTAATAATGTTAAATGACAGTCTCCCTTCTAAATATATTTTCTTGGATGTTCAGCCACACTTCTACTTTTTTACTTTCCGCTTCATTTAATTCCGACGTGATAATAATACCGAGCGACGTTAAGTCGCTGTAAAGGATCTAACAACTGGCTTCCTTCTATAGCGAAATTAAAAATTTTCTCAGGTAAACAGAACTTTTAAAAATATAAAAATGTAATCCCTAGAGATGTAAAGTTTCGAATCGTGTGACCTTTATAGGTCTTTTTTCGTGCCAATATGATAATAAATTTTATAATGTGGATCTCTAAAAAAATAAAAGGAATTACTTTTCATTACTACCAGCAGAAACTTTTTTAGAAAGTTATTTATTGCTTTTATTAATAGATATTTGAAAATCACCTTTGTTTAATTGACTAAAGAATAAATCTGTATTTTCAAGTTATTAAATAATAATCTTTTTCCGAAGTAAAATATATTTATTAATGTACTTAAAGTCTATTCAGTTTATAGTACAATTTGACAGGTTCTATCTTATAGTCAATTTAGTAGAATCACAACATTATATAAAATGTATTATCTCAATATGTGGTATCACAAGAATCTTTCACTTGATATCTTACTCGAATTTAATACTTGTCTGAAGATTGTGTACTTAAGAACATGATATACTTTAACTCGAAGTAGTATAGTGTGTTATGACCAGCAACTGCAGGAATCAAATTTCATTATGAGAATGTTTGTATTTTATACGATACTCGATCATCAATATAACAAAGTGCTTTAAAATATTTAAAGAAAAATAATGTCCATTTCACTATTATTAAAAATATATTTGTTATTCAATATGAAATCTTTATAGCTTGTTTTGAAAATATGTTTTCTTAATCCATTGTTGGATGAAGGCCTTCCAAAACATTTCACTTCGATTGATTTAAAGGTTTTCTCTTCAAGTCAATTCTGATGAACTTTCTTATTTTTCTGTCTCATCCACCCATGCGTCTCTTCTTGGGTCTTTTTCTATATCTAGGATTCAATCAATAATTTCTCTTGTCCATCAGTGATCCCTCTTCAGGTTATATGAAGCTCATTTTTATTTCAAACTATTTACTTTTGCCATAATATCCATAATTTTTGTTTTCTCTCTGATACACTGATCTCTATCTCGTTTTCTCCCTCTCTCTTTCTATATATATAATGAAATTAAGGAAAATTGGTAAAATTTTTATATTACGACCTCTCTGTATTTGTAGAAAAAAAGTGTTTAATCAATATATCTTACCAGTTCTTAATTTTTAAATTCTTTAAACCAAATGATCAAATGTCTCATTCTAAAAATATTTTTAAAAAATCTTGAAATGTTTATCCTATTTATTGGTTATTCTCCTTTTTATATTTTTTTTGTTTTCAACCTATGTTTTCATTATTTATCAGTTGTTTTCTTGTATTGTAATATGTTACATCTATTTTTACTTCATAATATGTGTTCTACCTGTTATCACTTACAGTGAAATATTATTTTCAATGCTAGAATAATTCAGCAGTTTCAGGAAATACAAAGAAACATAGAAAGATACATATTATGAATAAAGAAAGAGAACTGAGTGAATTAGAATGAAAATAAAAGATACTGTAGTTATAGTAAATGTGAGAAGTTTGAAATGGAAATGGATGGTTGGTTATATTGCAAGATGAGAAGACCATCGATGGTCAAAAAAATTATTGATTGTTAACCTAGACATATAAAAATTAATGCAAATAAACTAATAGATAATTATGGTAGAGATATAAGAAAATTCATTGGAATAGATTGGAAGAAAAAAGTATTAGATCGGTTGAAGTAGAAAGTTTTGGAAGAGGCCTTCATTCAGTATCGAATATTGAGAGGTTGATGATGATAATGATATTTAATTTAAATAAAATTAATAGATAATATACATTATCACTTATGTAAAATATATATTAATTTATGAAATATTTTTAATAATTATTTCACAAAACAATATTCTGTTTTATATGAAATAGCAATCAGTTTCCATGATCAGATGTATTGAACAAGAACATGTATTTATGGAAAGGAGCCAAATGGGAAGTCATTCGTATTATTTCGTTTTGTTTTTAACATTTTCCTGCCAAAATCATTCACGGCTGCTTGTTCAATGTACACTTAATCTAAACACAGAGATGTTACCGCACATTTAGCATCGAAAATGTATAGTTTCACTCTTTGTTCCATTTAACAAACGTTATTTTACACGATGTTTTAGTGCACTCATGCGTTATTATCATAATATTTTAAATTATAATGAAAGAAATGTAGTACTATTAAACAAACAAAGACGTATGTTCTTATTCGAAATCTTTTATCATTTCGATGTGAAAAATAATCAGGCCACTGAAAAATTCTTTTATTTATTTTTTTGATATAATTCGAATTTTTTTCTTGAAATATATATTTTTAAATTATTTCATAACAGTTTAATTTTTGGTCTGATTTAGTATAATATAATTATTAATTACAACGATGATCAAAATTAGTATCAGCAAATAAAGTGTTACAATAAGTGATTATTGATTTTTTTAATAAAATCTTGTGTTATAGAAATGAAAGAAAGATTTATTTTAAAGATATAATTTATGTTATGCAAGTTTGATTTATTATAATTATTATAACATTAATTTATATTATTTTAAAATAATTGAAAATTTCTTTGGTATATTTTTCTAATATTAATTAATATCAAATATAAAAAATTGTGTGTAAAAAATATTACTTCGTTATAATTTTAAAATACAATTGTACAAATAATAAAATGTTACCTGACTGTACTTATGTATAAAATTTAATAAAAATACTTTTACGTGGAATTATTCATTATGAGTATCTATAAGTTATTCAAACCTTCACAGAAAACGCAGTGAACAGCTGCAAAGAGTACCAGCTAATAAAGTTATTTTAAATAAAAAATACAAGTATTCTTATTTTAATCTCAAAAGCGACAGAATTTTCTTGGTTACTTAATATTCAATACGATATTAGTTATAATTTAATATATTAATTTCTAATATTTCGTTCGAATGAAATATTAATTTAATATAATTTAGTGTAAAGACTAAAATAATACAAATAGGATTAAAACCAAACTTTGATATCATTTATATAAAACCACTTTGTATTTAAATTTTAATTTCCATGATAACAAAATGGACATATATTATTAAACTGAATTAAATATTTTAATCAGCTTAAAATATAGTGTAGAATATTGAGTTTGATAAATAAATTAAAATTATGTAATATTATTAAACGGACTAAAGTATTTACACCATTTCTATCTAATAATTGAACTGAAGTATAAATTATTCCAGTATATTTGTTAGAAAAATATTTATTGAAATAATATTGAATATATGCAGATATAGGGTTTTCGTTAAATGAATCGTTCAATAAATGAAATATTGAATTGAATTTTTAGTTTTACTGGTATTTGTAAACATTTAATCAATGTTTGAAGTAGATAACGGTATAGCATTGAGTTTGCCAGAAATAATTTTTGTAAAAATATGAATACATAACCGTATCAATTTGAGCACAAAACTGACAGGAAATAAAATTTGATTTTTGTGATAGTTAAATTTGATTAAAAATATATTTTGCATATATATATATATATATATATACATACACACATACACACACACACACACACATATATATATATATATATATATATATATATATATATAGCAGAAGTTGGAAAATTAATTTGGTAACTATACATTATTAATTTATATTTCAATAATAGAAAATATTATTTTAATAGATTTAATATTCCTCGTTTGAAGTGTATTAATTAATTATAACCATTTAAGTAAATAATTTAAATTCAGAAATTATTTAAGTGTACATTATTACAAATTACTTGATTTTATTATTTTTTTAAATATAGGCAAAAAATAAATATCGATTAGAAATAAGTTTAAGGAATGTTTTTCAGAAATGTATGTACAATATTAATGTATAATTAATTAGAATATTAATGGGGTAATGAAGGCTAGTCTTTTTTAATTATTTAAGGGGTTATACGTAGTTAGAAATTTCAAAAAATCGATTTTTTTCTTTTTGCATTTTCGGAATGCACATATATTTGAGTATATTCTCTGAAAATTTGAAGTAAATCCAATAAATATTTATTATACCATGTAAGTTGAAAAAAAAAATTTTTTAACTATGTGTAAACTACTTCCGAAACTTCAAACGCGTTTATCTCAAAACGGTGTTTTCATAGTCGGTGATCTCGATATCTCAGAAATGACTGAACCGATCGGTCTCAAATTTTCACACAATCTTCTCAAATATATTCCTCAGGTATTGAACGAAGGAATAAGGTTTACAAAAATTATTACTATTTTTTTAAACAATTTGGAGCGAAAATTTTAGTAAAAAACGAAAAATTTTTTTCAAGTAGACGCCATTTTATCAAAAATGAAAATTTTTATTATTTCTTCGTTCAATACCTGCATTAATCTATCCTTTAAAAGAATTGACCATATTTTTTGATTTCAAATAATCCAAACCGCCGATATGGAGATCACCGCCAAGCGCCTTTTTTTGGAGATCGTTCGGGACATCGTCTGCAGGAGCGGTGCACTTCAATATTTTTTTATGATCGACATGTTATTTTATTTTTGAAAGTAGGATCTATTCAAATAATCATAATTTGTAATTGCAAAATAAATACTGTTTCTAAAAAAAATTCCTAAAAAAACGTCGTTTTTGCGCCTCGCAACTGCGTATAACCCCTTAATTTATATCTTACATAAGAGAATTTCAATAACGTTTCCAAATAAAAAAGTAAAACAAAAATTACAGAAGATGTATAAAAATGTTATATTTTCAATCAAACATAAAAATGTGTTTTTATTATAATAATTATTTTAATGTAAATATAATTTACAGTCATTTTTTAATAAGAAAATGAAAAAGAACATATAATTGTCTCAAATCATAAAAAAGGGAATAGTCATATGTGTAACTATAGGCCATATTCCTCTCACCAATATTAATAAATTAGTCATTTATTGCTTATTGCTATGGTGGATGAGATACACAAGATTTTCCTTAATAAAATTTTCAATACTAATTGTTGAATATTAAAATATGTAGAAAATGACATGTCATACTCTTCTATATAATGTAGTTATCTTTGTGAATTCTGATCGAATTTTACAAAGAAGTGTGAATGAAAGAGAGATATGTTTAGTAGATAAATGAGAATAAATATAAGGTAATGGAAGTAAATAAATCAGTTAAAGGAGGTGTCAAGATGCAATTGACAGTAGCTTGAATATGTAGAATACGATGATTATTTGAGTACAATCTTTAAGAATCTACAAAAAAGTTTTAAATAAGGTGAGGAAAGATATCTAAGCTTATTTTAAAATTAACAACTTTATTGGTGAGAAAAAAAGTAGAAATTAATATATAATTCCATAATCGTTTTAATTCTATTATATAATTTTGAGATATTGCTACTTCAAAATAAATACAGAAATAGTATCACAGTAGTTAAATAACATGGTTTTAGAGAAGAAGAGATGAGACAAAATAAGAAAAGGTGTAATTCAAGATTAAATTGGATAGTAGTCCATAAATGGAATTATAAATAAAAGACTATTAAAGTGATTTGAAAATGTATATAGAATTCCAGAGAACAGAATGCCAAAATAAGTGTTAAAAAGGATAAAGGAGTATAATGAGAGAGAAAAGAGAAAGAGAGAGAGAGGGAAAATATGATTAGATAGGATTGACAATATACATAATAGAATAGAGAAGATAGTGGTAGAGATAAAAAAATGGAAATTGATGAGAAAAATGGAAAATAATAAATAAAGAGTTACAAAATGTCCGAAAAGTAGAAGAGAGTTAATTACTTTTAATAACAATGGAAAAAGTAATTAACTGTTTGAATTTGACAAATTTTGAAGAGAAAACTATATCATTATTCTTGGAGTTATAAATCTTACAGGACTTTGATTTCTATGACAATGCTACTTAGTAGGGATTTTTCTTTTCAAAGTTTCGTAAGGGTTACGTTTTTTTATTAAATGACTTTGTTAATTGTATGCCTAACCTCAACTAATTTGAAATATATTGGAATCTCTGACCGGAGATCGAATTCAATCTTTGGCATGACAAACGGTGATACATGCTACTATTCCACCGGACTGAAAACTATATATATATTGAATAAATATTTAGATTTCAATATTGTGATTAATATTTATATATTAACACTGCATTATTCAATCTAGAATAAAATTGAAATTCTGTAATCTATTAAAGTGTTATTATCATTTACATCAACAAATATTCATATATTCCACCACATATTTTTCTCACACATGTGTGGTATAAATGATCAAAATCCAATGTGCAGAAGTGTATGCAAATTAATCAGATAACGACTCATTATATTTGTTCCCTACCGTCACGTAATAAAGTAAACACGCGCATCAAGCGGTAATGTCGAGTCTATCGCGCTACCCAACGTAGATACGAAGTCGTCCATTCATCATTTAGAGCCACGGCCCGGTATTCAGCGAGAGGTTGGCGACGCGCACCGGAGTCAACCGGAGTCGGCGTCGCTTATAATGAAATATGAACGGCGTTCTTTGCTGATGTACCTTCTCTCGTTTCATCCGACACGACGATGAGACGTCATGTACATGTATCTGTGTATGCCATCTTTTCAACTGTATGAAATGAAATTTTCAGTAGGTTATGGTTCGCGCTTGTAGCGCATAGCTCTTGCATTTTTGTACGAATAATTTCGACTGACATTGAAATTGTGTTGATGCGATTCTTTTATCAATATATTTAGTTTAAAATGTCATAGAAAAACGAAACAAATTTATAAATTGACTTTCAATATATTTTTGATACCTCAAAGATATACGTTGAAAAATTTATATTAAGAAAAACTTGTAGTTCAATAAATGTATTTTTTAGTTTATATATATATATATATATATATATAATTATAAAAATTGTATAAAAATTCTGTATAAATCAAACATTCAATAAAATTATATCGATAATCTTTCTTATCCACAAGCAAATAATTTTTTAAAAAAAAATAGAACTATTAGTTACTTTATTATTTATAAAATATTATAATATTTTTTATACAAAAAATATTATGAAAATATATTTTTATAAAATTTTAGTCTGTTATAATGAACACAGTATTAAAAATGTATTTTTATTTTTTTGGTGTATATTTTACTATGGAAAGTTTTATTCTAAAGTATTGAATTTATTTAATTCTTTTCTCGCGGTTTTTTTTTGAAAAAATAACAAACATGAAAATAATAATAATCTTTGACAAAATTGCCAATTTTGATATTTTTCTTAAGTATGACTTTTGTTACAATTTTAAGTATTTTTTTTAATTGTTATATTAAGATTTAGAAGAAGTAGTTTCACAAATTTAGTTCATTTTTTAATACTTAAATTATTTCTTCATATTATAAAAATTATAAAAATATTCTATAATCACTAATTATTTATTTTCATACAAACTATTATTCGATCACTACAAGGTTTTAAAAAAAATATTTAATAATTATTTATTGTTCGCTTTTTTTAAAACCTTTGCACATTTCGATGGAAATCATCCTCAGAGTACTGTCTTATAAAATCATTGAGATTTTATATATATATATATATATATATATATATATTGGGTTGACACAAAAGTCATTGCGTTTTTTATTATGATTTTCAAAGCAATTTTATTAATATAAATAGCAAACATTAATCAATTATATATTGGCCGTTTTGTTCGATGACCTTTGCCATCTATCAGTCAACTTCATAATTCCGCTTTCGTAGAAAGTTTGGTTTTTAGAGGAAAAAAACTGATCCAACTCATTTTTGACAGTCTCATTGGAATCGAATGTTTTTCCATTCAAATGGTTTTGAAGTGAACGGAATAAATGATAATCCGATGGTGAAAGGTCAGGGCTATACGGTGGATGAGGCATCACTTCCCAGCCTAACGCCAATAATTTTTGGCGAGTGACCAAAGATGTGGTCTGGCGTTGTCGTAATGGAAGATGACGCCTTTACGATTTGCCAGTTCTGGCCGTTTTTCCCTAATATCGTTGTCCAATTCCATTAACTGGCGACAGTAGACATCCAAATTGATGGTTTGGTTCCTTGGTAGCAGATCAAAATAAACAATACCTTTGAAATCACATCAAACACTCAGCAAAACCTTCTTTTGATGAATATCGGTTTTTGATATCGATTGCGCAGGCTCATCTCGCTTGCTCCATGATCTTTTTCGCACGACGTTATCGTAAACAACCCATTTTTCATCGCCCGTTATGATTCGCTTTAAAAATGGATCGGTAACGTTACGTTTCAGCAATGAATCGCAGATGGAAATTCGTTTGGCGAGATGAATTTCTTTCAACTTGTGAGGAACCCAAATATTGAGCTTATCAACATTACCAAATTGTTTTAAATGTCTTTCAACGCTTGTATGTGATATCTGAAGCTTTTCTGCAATCTCTCGTGTCGTACTACGCCGGTTATTTTCGATCATTGCCTTTATTTTGTCGTCGACAACTTCAGTTGGGCGTCCAGATCGTGGTGCATCTTCGAGATTAAAATCTCCGGAAGGAAAACGAGCAAACCAATTCTGACATTGGGGTTCTTTTAGTGAGTCTTCACCATAAACCGCACATATTTTTTTCTGAGCTTGCACTGCGTTTTTACCTTTCCGGAAGTAATAAAGTAAAATATGGCGAAAATGACCGTCTGGAATATCCATTTCAAATCAATGTAAAACACTAAATAAACAATAAAACTTAAAACTTTTTTTACTGAATAATCTATAAAATGTCAGCTGTCAAATACCATATACGGTCTGAAGTTTGCAATGGAGAAGAACTACTTAGAATGACTACAACCATCTAGTGGAAAAAATGCAATGACTTTTGCGCCACCCAATATATATATATATATATATATATATATATATCATCATCACCAGCCCTTCCTAAGCTACTGCTGGATGAAAGTTTTTCTTAATGTATAATTCCAATAAAATTATTGATTATATGTAATGCATATAGGGTGTGATTTTTTTATTTAAAAAATAGACTTTGTACATTAACGAAATTTTCTTTTATATTTCGACCCTTATATTTTATATATGGATAGCGTGAACTGTTCGATTTTCCATATATGTGATTTATCAAATTATCATCTCTTATCGATAGATGTTATTAAACACGCACGAATATTTATTCAGTGACAATTTTTATTAAAATTTATTAATACGCTAATAAAAGCGTTCTTTATGTCCGCAGTCTATTATTTGACATAATAAACACAATATGTGATTTCTTTAATATCCTCACTGATATTCAATTATCATGCTAAAAACCTTATTAGGGCAAATGTTGTGCGTGTGACTTAAAAATAACCTAAATACCGTGTTTATTGCCAACATTATTTATTCGGTATGTACGTGCCCGCGCATAGTTTCCGTGTATGTCGTCCATTTAGCGTAAACAAGTGGATTTATTGCCAGAACGATACAATTCAATTCGGTGCCATGCATGAAACCGATGGCGTTATATTACTTTTAAAAAGCTTTATGAAGTCGCTTTGTGCATATAAAATTTCATATTTGTACCATAGTTTCGAATTCTGTGAAAATATTTATTGGCGATCGGTTTTATTTGCACACGCACATAAAAACATATATATATATACATGATTTCCATTTTATAAAATATTACAATATTTAATCTCAAAAATACAATATTTTATAATAAAATAACATTAATTGCTATTATTTCGTTTATGTGTTTAAATATGAATATTTTATAGTGCAATATTTGAATAAATTCTTTTAGAGTATTTACTTTTTGTTAAATTTATGTCAAAGTATTTATAATTTAATAAAATCATATATACGAGGGTCGTTTGATAAGTATGGTAAAAAAGAAGGAAAACAAAATTGAAAAATTTAATTAAATTAAATAATTAATAAATTTACCATACTTATTAAACGACCATTGTATATTAGGTGTACCGAAAAGTTCTATCTGTTTTTAAGTAAAAGAAAATAATTTTTATACTGTTTACTAGTTAAATAACAATGTAATTTCTATTCATATTAAAAACTCTACATTTTTCATGGTAGAAAAATTAATGATTTAATGGTGTCATCCAAATGTGACGCCTAGATTTGTGTTTTATTACAAAGAAACTATACACATGTTTTCCTATACACTGCTTTATGCACATGTTTCTTTTTAAAAAAAACACAAATCTAGGCGTCACATTTGGATGACCCTATATAATTATTGGTGATGAAAAATGGACTGCAATGAATTTTATACCCAAAAAGCAATGAATTGATAAGACAAATCATTACAGTTGGTTGTAAAATTTAAAATTCAAGGTAGAAAAATAATGTGATATCTTTGATAAAATTATCTTTGTATTATCCATTTCTAAGTATTAAACCATAATTTTGGTAATTTTTATAGAAAGAAAATTGTCTCTCTTTGAAATAATTATCTATTATGAAAATTTGTAGTGTATTAATATAAAAAATGATTTAGTTAGTAATAAAATTATATATTATACATTTTGTATAAAGTGATAAATGAAATATTAATTTCAATAAAAATTAATATTGTTAACTTTTAACCTAAAATATTATTTGGTAGATTAATAGTTCTGTAGCAATATATTGTTTAAAACCCATAATTCTCTAAATGGTTTTTAATAAACAATTGTATTTTTTTAAGTACTTTAATTAATCTATGTTATATAAATATTAATTATAATTACTATTTATAACTTTTGTACATATTTCATATATTAAAAATTAAATTAAATGGGTATTTATATTCAAATAAATTAGGTTATGTTTACTAGAAATTTTCTTTAGTCTAAATAATAAAAAAAATGTTTTTAAGTAAAGGCTCAAATAATTATATTTTTCACTAGTATTAATATTTTTTTTTATTTTCAAATAATTAATATCTTATGCAACACTCAATTTTCTTCTAATTTTTATAGTCAATACTCTACATAAGATGAATTTTATCAATATTTGTAAACAAAAACGATAATAAAGATTTTATAAAATAAAAAAAATAATATTTTCTTCTAACAAAAACTCAAGAACTTGCATCGAATTGCAATTTTGCATCCTGGAATCATTATTTTTTTGTATCTAGATTTAACAAGAAACCGAGACATGAAATATTATTGTATTATAAATAGCATTCTTGCTGTCAAACTGATTTATATTATGCTTCCGACTTATCTTTTCCATTTATCTCATTCATTTTGGAATCATTCCTTTATCTGTGTTTGTGGATAATAAAAGAGAGTAGTAAATAATCTGTTGTGTGTTATTATTTTGAAGAGAATGTCTATTTATTAAAAATATATTATCAATTCTTAAACATATATATATATATATATATATATATATATATATATATATATATATATATATATATATACAGAGAGAGTCGACCATTACAAATCGTACATCGTGGGGTGCCGAATTAGCGAGTTATTCGGATCATTGAGGATTAGATTATTTAATATAGTTTACTCAACAGTTAATCCAACATTTTCAAAAATAAATCTCATATAAAAAAAGTCAGTCCATGGTGCAATGGCCTCGAGTTTAATTAGCACTTTACATTGTCGAAAATAATATTTTAAAAATGTAATTATAAAACATGATTTCATATTAGTATATAGAGGACGATGTATAAAATAAGAACACTATACTCTAACACAAATAAAAAATACAAATATTCAATTTATCTTAAACAGGCCTCACAAATTGTTAACATTTTAAATACTTTTCACAAAAATAAATATGCAATTGAAATATGTTAATTTTTTTAAAAAAAAGAAAAGAAATACAAATTCAATATACGAACTATATTGTACAAAAATAATAAATAACATTTTTTCATTTAAAGTGACAGAATTCTTGGATATAGGCAAATAAATATACAGATAGAATTGCATATAGGTAAGAAAATAAAAAAATAGTTAACTAAGTGTCGTCAACCAGGTCAATAAAGAGTAAATTAAGTCAACCAAGAGTTAAACAATTAGTCAACATTTTATAACAAAAAGGCTTTGACAATGATGGCATCGCCATCGAAATGTGTATTAATCGATTATTGTTATAAATAATAAACTGAACAATAAGTGATTATTGAACACTACAACAAACTGTGTTGGGCATGAAAATTAATTTATGTTAGAGTCAACCATTAGTTGAAGATGTATTAAATAACGATAAAAGTACACAATAAATTATACTGGCGTAAATTATGTTCAAATTATTATGGAATCAGATTACTGATGGCCGAATTAGTAATAATCAACTATATATATATATATATATATATATATATATATATATATATATATATATATATATATATATATAGAGAGAGAGAGAGAGAGAGAGAGAGAGAGAGTCATCCAAATGTGACGCCTAAATTAGTGTTGTATTAAAGAAATGTGTATAGGGTGGTGTATAGGAAAACGTTTATAATTTCTTTTTAATAAAATACAAATCTAGGCATCACATTTGGATGATCTATATATATATATATATATATATATATATATATATATATATATATATATATATATATGTATACATAAGTTTGTACATACACATCTAAATTCTAATCTGATAAGATTTGTGACTAAAAGAAATTGGAACTATAACAACAATATGTTTTTAATTAATTTACTTAATATGAAATTAGTTTTAAATATACATAATTGAATATTGTGAAAAGTTGATATTTGTTTTTAATTCAAAAATGTATTATGACTTCAACAATTATTTAACCAAAAATTAGTTATTGATAATTTTTCAATATATACATAATTGTGAATATATTTACTTGACAAGATAATTTTCACATTAAATATTTTCAAAAAAATTAATTCATATAAAAGAGTGACAAGTAGATGATAAATGATTTTTTTAAAATAATAATAACAGATAAAATCTTTATTATATTATTAATTTGTAATAAATGTAACAGAAAAATATGCTTTTTACTATGTCAACAAACAACAGATGTTCTGTACTAAAATATTACACAATTCATCATATCACTTTTAGTAGAAATATCTGTGAAGATACAAAGGAAAAAACTAAGAATTTTATTATATATTTATAACTTATGATCATGTCAAAACGACATTATACTGACAGGCATTTAAAATTATTACATCTATTGTTCGTTACATATATATATATATATATATATATATATATATATATATATATATATATATATATATATGTGTGTGTGTGTGTGTGTGTGTGTATATATATATATGTAAATATATATATATATATATATATATATATATATATATATATATAATCTTGTTTTACTATTTATCAGTTCTTATAAGTGTTATATATTTCAAAATAATTTTAGATAAAGATATACGTTGTAAGATTATTACCAGTACTATTCCATAAGAAGATAATGGAATGTTAATACTAAACCTACCGATATTTTATATATACCTATGTCTACTACAGCGGGTCAAATGACCCGTCAACACATGAGCAGAATTCTTTCGAACACTTTGCTCAGGTTGGAGAACATTGTGATATGCCGGTATTTCACAGCGAATCTCAAAGACTTGCCAATCTTCGGAATCGCGATTATTTTGCCAAGTTTTCAGTTTCAGGGGAAATGCTTCGTCTGAATGATCGCGTTAGAAATGTTTGTCAAAAGGACAATCCTGCACGCAGTAAGACGTTTCAGTGCAAACTTTGTTGTCTTTGTCACCCGTCACTCTTATCTCTTCTAATTTGCAAATGGCCGCTGCAATGGCCGCTTTAATTAAGATAGTTAAGTAAGCATAAGTTAAAATAGTCAAAAAATACACATAAAACAGGTTTTTTGAAATTTTTCCTGTATTGTTACAAAATCTCACTAACACATATCGAAAATAATACTCAACCATAGGCACATTATCATAAGATAGGCAGCCTAACTAATCCAGAAAATATCATGTAAACTTAATGTAATTATTAGACAAAATATTTTTTTTCTGATTCTGAAATAGCCGCTGTGAAGTATGCAGGGTTAAAGACGTAAGAAGAGTGGCCAGTCGGCACGGAAACACACACAATTAATATTTTATATATTTATATATATATATATATATATATATATATATTTAATAAATTGAAAAGACGGTGATTGAGCTCTAACATAGTGACTTGTTTGGCATAGTATGACATTTTGTAGATCAGATGTATTGAAATATTAATTATGTGTATATTTTAATTTTTATATTCTATTATATATTCGTTAATTTATTCATATAATATTCTTAACATTAATTTTATATTTATAAATTTACTAAAAAAAACTGTTCATTCTTGTAACTTTTTTATATTAAATCAGAATTTTACTTTTCTAAACACATATTAATATATATATATAATATATATATATATATATATATATATATATATATATATATATATATGTATATACACATATAAAGTAATTATTTTACTGCATAAATTTGGGTTATTATAAGTACTTATTCCAATTTTAATCAAACTCTCAAATCTGACCTCACTGCGAAAAAATAATAAATTACAGAAAAAAACATGAGAATAATATGCACTTTACTCACGTAAATTACCATGTAAAGTACAATTTATAATTATCAATTAAACTTTTCGCTAAATATAAACTTTTCTTAAAATAAGAAAAAACTTTGAACCCTTAAAAAGAAAGTTAATCGATTATGAAGGAAGAATAATCAAAAATATGAATTTTGATCGTAACTGAAAATAATATATAATTATTATATATATATATATATATATATATATATATATATATATATATATATATATATATATATATAGTACCTGTGAAATGTAGATTTTGTTAAATTTTTAAAATATAATTATTATGTTTAATACTTTAGATAATTAAATTGAGTGGTCGATAACAAGAAAAACAGCCTTTAAAAATTCTAACATTTTAATAACTCATTTTCATCATTATCAATCTCTGTCTTCATTCACTATTATGTGAAAATATGTCCTAACATTTTTTATTTATAATTCTTTTCTTTTTCAATTATTCAATCGTTTCATATGTTTAGGTTTTAATCAATAATTTTAAATATCCATCGATGGTTTTCTCTTTTAACTATATGACAGGTTTATTTCAATTTGAAAATTTTTATTCTTATAATGTCCGTAATTATTACTTTTTTGAATTCATTTTTTCATATATATATATATATAATGGAAAGTTATTGATTACGAACCTAGATAAACGAGAAAGTCCAGGAAGAGACCCATGGATAAATGGGATAGAAGTACAAATAAATTCGTCGGAATGGAATGGAAAAAGTCACTAGATTGATGACTTTCCTAAAGCTTTACCTTTTCACTGAGAGGTCTTCATTCAGCAGAGGATAAAAAGAGCCTGATGGATATGATCACGACGATGAGGATGAGAATATATATATATATATATATATATATACATACATATATAGGTTTTATACACTCATTTCCTTGCTTACTATAATATTATTTACTATTTTAAATACTCTTCAGTCTTATTTGGGCCACCATATATATATATATATATATATATATATATATATATATATATATATATACTCAAGTATGAAATATTTAACTGGAAATAGGTCTCAAGAGAAATTATTGATTGTAAACCTAGAATTACAAAAAAATCTTAAGATGAGTCTTATGGGTAGATTATCATCAATAAATAGATCCACTGACAGAGACGTAAGGAAATTTGTTTCATTGAATCGGTAGATACCATATTGAATCTTTTGAAGTGGAAAATTTTGAGTGAAACCTTTATTAATATATATATACTCGTATATATATATATATATATATATATATACCAATTACGAATATATTTATATATAATTATATAAAGATGGTACAAATATATAATACAAAATTGAAAACAGTATGCCTGTATTGACTCGAAAAATTTATAAATGATTTTTAATACAAATTTTTACGCACGAATTACATCTAATAAACAATTCATATTCACTCTTTTTCTAATTGTATTTAATTGCCTTCCGGCTTTTAAAAAAGGTAATTTTATTATATTTTATCTTCTATCTATATTTTTGTAATTAATTCCTTAATTTGTTCATAACTTCCTAAAAAATGTTAAGAAATAAATCAGGTATTGACACACAAAAAATAATAATTATTAATTCTAAGAAATTTAAAATGAAACTCTTATATACAATTTATTACAAAAAAACCAAGATAAACGAATAAAATTCCATACTTATATGTAATACAATCTAATGTAATAATTTTTTAACATTACATTTACATATTTTCTCTAACCTTCTAAAAAACGAATTTTAATGAATATATGACGAAATATAAGGAATTCACGGTTTATAATAAAATTCGATTAACAGAATAATTTTGTTTTAGATGAATTTGATCTTTACAGTAATACTAAAATTTGCATTTTGAAAATATGTAAATGTCTGAGGGAATACATGATTCATGATATGTATAATTTGTACGGTGATTAATGGCATTTATTAACACTACATAATTGAATAATATTTGATTTTATTTATTATAATTATATTTCTTAATCATTTGAATAGGTTTGTGTATATATATATATATATATATATATATATATATATATATATATATATATATATATATATATATGTATATATATTAAAATTAAAAAATGTTTATTTGTTAACATATTAATGCATGCTCATTTGATATAAATAAAAGAGTGGTGGAAGTAAAGTGTAATGGAGAAACTTCTAAAACATTCTAAGATATTACGAGTATATGAAACAGATATAGGTGGTTGTGTTCTTTTTTTCATTGTCTGTAAACAATGTGGGTTTCACACTAGTCAACATTCATACAGTATTCACGCCCATTACCGCTCGTCTCACACTCTCTTATCACCAAATTTCCCCACCTAAAAAAATTAGTTTTCGTGTAAGAGCGTGTGAGACGAATGGTAATGGGCCATGAATACTGTATGAACGTTGACTAGTGTGAATACCCCCATTGTGTTGTTTATTATCAAACGTGTAGTTGTTTTTTTAAAAAAAGTAATATTTTTGACAAATATTTTTATTATTTTTGCGTTTTAAAACAATTATTTTGAAATAAAGATGTGAATATTTTTATATTTACAAAGTTATTGTTTTAATTATTAAAAATCAAAAAAATTGTTTGTCAATATATCAGATTACTTTCTTACAATATAAAGGTTAGTATTATATATGTATGTTGCTTTGATATGGTCATTTCTTGATTTTTATCTGTCTTTATATAATTTAAAAATTAAATTTTTCTTTTAAAAATTAAATGCAATCATTATTACATTGATATAATTATAATTAAATATATTGGATGAATAGTTTATATTAATTAATTGCTATATATTTAAAAAAAATAAATACTATATATATATATATATATATATATATATATATATATATATATAAAGTTGTTATTTACCAATGGTTTTAAATGAATGTTTTTTTTGACTAGGGTTAATAAGATATTGATTTGATTTATTTTATTTTATTTTATTAAAATAAATTGTGTTGAAAGAATATAACTTGGGTCTAAGAGAAATAAAATGGCTATTTATGAATATATTTTGATAGATTGTTATTAGATTTTTAAATTGCACGATAATACAATTTAACGAAGTAACGTTCATTATTTTTCTTAATTTACAGGTTTTAATTGTGATTCCTTTTTATATATTTTCAAATAGAAAAATTTAATTTGCAGATTTTAATTATGAGTTTTATCTGATTTTTCTAAACAAATAAATAAGTAAAACTTAATGTTCTTTTTATTTAATTTACAGGTTCCAACTATAAAATTTATTTGAATATTTTTTTTAATTAATAAATGAATTGGTTTTTATGTTTTTCTTTATTTAAATTATAGGTTTCAAATATAAAAAAATATTTGTATTTTTTTAAATAAATAAACTGATTTTCATTTCATTTTTTCATTTACAGATTTCAACTATTACGTTTGTTTGTATTTTTTTAAATAAAAATTATATTGATTGTTGCTTTTTATTTTATTTTATGGGTTTTAACAACAAGTTATATTTCTATATTTTAAATAAATAAATCAATTTATTTTTATGTTTTTATTTATTTAAATTATAGGTTTCAAATAAATATCTTATTTGTATTTTTTTAAAAAATAAATAAACTGATTTTCATTTTTTTGTTTGATTTACAGATTTCAACTATAAGCTTTGTTTGTATTTTTTTAAATGAAGAATATATTGACTGTTGCTTTTTTATTTCAATTTATTGGTTTTAACTGCAAGTTACATTTCTATATTTAAAATAAATAAATGAATTGATTTTTATGTTTTTATTTATTTAAATTAGAAATGTCAAATAAATATTTTATTTCTATTTTTTCAAATAAAATTATATTGATTGTTGATTTTTCTTTTAATTTATGGGTTTTATCCACAAATTATATTTTTATTTTTAAATAAATTAATTAATTGATTTTTGATATAAACATAATTCTTTATTATATTGATTGTTGATTTTTCTTTTAATTTATGGGTGTTAACTACAAATTATATTTTTATTTTTAAATAAATTAATTAATTGATTTTTATACATATAAACATAATACATACACACACACACACACACACACACACATATATATATATATATATATATATATATATATATATATATTATATTCAATTTGTATCAACCCACTGCTGGAAAAGATTCAATGAATGTTATCATTCATTGGTATTTGATCATATTCATTAGGCTGATTACTAGGTGGGTTGGTGAGGATTTTTATTTAAGGTTTACCCTTTAGGCAGGTTGCTTTTACCTGCATTATATCTCCGACCGGAATTCGAACACATTTCTCTCGTAATATATACATATATATATACATACATACATACATACATACATATATATATATATATATATATATATATATATATATATACATACATATATATATATATATATATATATATATATATATATATATAATGTGTATGTGTGTATTATATATGAATAAATATGAAGGTAATTTGCCTAAAGTATACCTAAATAAAACATCTTCATCAACTTAATTGGTAAGTGTAGTATGACTAAAGACTAGTGAATGGTAATATTCAATGAAGCTTTCGCCTATCAGTGGGATGTTATAAACTATTATGTATTGATTTATCGGCAGAAAAATAATAATGTGTCATTAATACTTTTATAACATTTAAATAGAGAACAAAATAATTATTTTAGAAAAAAATTATGGTAAACGAATTATTTTATTAATTATATAATTTTAAAAATAATTGTTATAAATATTTCATTTATTAATAATTGTAATAAATATATACATGTATATATATATATATATATATATATATGTATGTATGTATCTATACATGAATATATCAAAAGGTGCTCGTATGTGTGGTAGCGTAGTATTTGAGACGAGGGGTAAACCATATTTCAATGATGTTTTAGTATTCTCGACAGTACACAATTTTCGAAGTATTTGGAAACCGCTGTCGAATTTATTTACAATAATTCATACATTCCTGTGTTATAAGAGAACTGGCTGGACATAACTTGTATTGATCAAAAGCGGAGGTATATTCAATAAACAGAAAAGAATTGCAAACGTAAACAAATATTGTATGGTCAATCAAACTAAGGCAGTTGAATCTTTCTGCGTAGCTAGGGGCTATTGTCATATGACGGACTTGACAATTGGATCGATTGCACCTGCTCCACTTGACCGTCGGTCACGTAGCGAGGTCAGCACTCCATCCACTGATTTAATTTACATTGAAGGGTTTGACCGAAGCATCATATGCATGCCGGAAGCACCAAGAAATATGACTACTAAAAAAAAGAAAAATTTCAATTTATGATGATAGAAGTTTTCGGCGAGGAAAAACTCCAAGAAAAAATATTCATCTGATGACTGAGAATTTCGGTAAATTGCGTACTAGTGGGTTGGTTGATAAATTGTGTGGCCTGAAGTTTTTTTTAGAGTTCTTGAATTTAAAGTTGTTGCAACACTGATGAGCTGGGAGAAATTTGTACATTACAAGAATTTATAAATTTATTTTCTTATAGCTGAAAATTCATTTTTAACACAATATAGTTTCTAAACTTTATTATAACAGTGTTTCATTCTTTCATAAATAAGTATTTGTTATTTGAAATATATTATTTCATAAATAGCTAAATTTAAACAATATTTACAGATAGAAAATCTTTATTACTTAGTATTAAATATTATTAGAATATTTCAAAAGCATATAATATAAAAATATTTTGCTAACATTGTTCATGATTTCTAAAAAAAATTACTACAACTTTAAAACATTTTTTTTAAAAAAAGAAAAAATTTGATATTATTTCAAAATTAATTTAATATTATTTTGGTTAAAGTTATTAAATTGGTATCTTCTGGTTGAAATAATAGTCTTTTTCTTAACAAATTCTTCTAATATTTATTATTTGTTTTGATATAGCGTCAAATTCATTTTAACATAAATGAATCATTCACTCTCATACCACAAGACTTTGTGATTGTGGCTTTGATCACTTAATGTTCATTTTATTCACATATGCTCATTTTGATATCCATTCATTATAGCACGTTTGATTATAAAGTGTAGTACGAGTTATTTACATATTATAAATCTTAGATTTTATAATGAAATATTTTGACAATGATGGCTTGGTGATTAAATGCTTATAAAGTGAATAATAATTGATCATTGAACACTTGCATACAATATTGTCATATTGGGGAGAGTGATTTATTTGCATTAAGTATATTCAGTTAGATTATTGGTTAGATTCAGTCAAATTTACACGTGATAACTAAATACAATCTGAATTATATTTTAATTAGAAAAAAACAATTCTGAATATAAGCTATTTAATAATAAATTAGAAAGATGGTTATAAAGTAAAAAATATGTTCAATTTTATTTACATTTACTACAAGAAATTGAAAATAATTCAATAATTATTTTTTTAATATTTGATTTGATGCTGTAGCAAATTTGCTTTAATCAAATAAATTATCACTAAAAGACAGTAAAATATTCTAAAAGTCTCCAATAATTATTGATGATATATCAGATTTTATACTATAGCACTTTAATTGATGATGACATAGTCATCGAAATACGATTAGTTTTTCAACAAATAAAGTAATGAATAAATGATTATTGAATACTTATAATATTTTGTGGAGTTGTATATTTTTATAAAAAGTTCATGTTTGATTTTGTAAGGTAATTTGTATTTAGAATTTTACTATAATAAAATTCAACCACGATATCATTATCAGATAAATTTTTGAATATATTTGAATATAATCAAGTTTGACTAATATTGATATTTTTATTAAAAATTGCATCAAGATTCTAAAAAATGGCCTTAAAGAGTTAAATATAGAAGATTTATTGGATGTGTAAAAAGTATAATAATTTACAAAAGTAGAAATAATTAACGTGAAATATTTTACATTAACTTATAAAAAGTGAATAATCGAGAATGAATACTAAATAAAAGTAAACATTTAGAAATGACGTTACGGACTGATTTATTTTGAATGTATTAAGTTTCTTTATAATTTCGTTACAAATTTCTAGATATTATAAACGTGTTAATGAGCTGACTGTTAGTATATTTATTTTTCTTTAAAAATATATATGGTAAAAATATGTAAATAGGAACTGAAAATTAATTTTCCTTGGTAATTAAGTGTGTTAAAAAATGTAGAAGGGTAAGGTTGTATTTCAACTGAATTATATGTACTCAGAGTTTATACAAGAACAATGCTATACAAACACACTCTCATATATATATATATATATATATATATATATATATATATATATATATATATATATAAGTGTGTGTATGTATATGCACCCCATGTAGTGTTTTTAAAATAAATGCTTTTTTCGTTAAATGTTATAAAACACGAAACATATCAATTCAACAACAACCTATCTTATGTCTACAGTGATTTATGTGACCA
Source organism: Neoneuromus ignobilis (assembly GCA_029203775.1). NCBI lineage: Eukaryota > Metazoa > Arthropoda > Insecta > Megaloptera > Corydalidae > Neoneuromus > Neoneuromus ignobilis. The sequence continues at coordinate 22,070,858 of CP092094.1, read as the reverse complement.
TCATCGTGTTTATGCCTTAGATTGTGATAGCATGTAGATTTATTGATTACTTTCTGAATTTTAATTTAAATTATTTCGCGTTTTTTTTTGTAGACAGTTAAATTTAGAACAATGGAACGAAAAGTGATTGATGTGATATATAATTATAAAACATCTACCGTGTTCTTGCCAAAAAACTTCTTTTGATAAAATCATATTTATTTATTTTGTATAAAAAGGTTAATGTTAAATATTTGTTTGACTTTTACAGAAATACATTTTTCGGATGTTGATTTGTCATTTGATATTAAAATAAATGTCGACTATTTAAACAGGTTTTAATTTTACAGTTCTCTTTAGTTAGTTTTTATGTTAAATTTTCTTTTATTTATTTTTTAATATTTTTACAGATACATTTATGTTATATATATATATATATAATATGTAATAATAATTTAATCTGTATCCAATAATACATTTCATATTAAACAGTAAAGTAATAATCAGGTGTGCACATTTTTATTAAAAATTGAATTTATGCTCTAATTAACCATTGTAAATAATTGATGGATTTTTCATTAAATGTCATATATTTTTGATTTTTATACAATACTCTATTTAATTTTGGCACAGTATTATTTGCTTATCATTTTATAAAAATGTTTGATATAATTTTAACTTTATTGAATAATGTGTTAATTTTATGATGCAGATAAAAAAAGCTATTTATTATAAAATAATTATCATTAATCTATTTCTAATTTTATTATAATATTTATTTGAGTTATATCTATTATTAAATAATGTTAAATTTAACATTAAATGAAATTAATTCACACAACTAACACATTTTTTAATTTATCTTTAAATTTATTTTAATAATTTAAATAAAATAGTCTAGAAAAAGAAAAAAATGTCTAAACACTGTAAAATTTATTTAGCAGCATATCCAATAAATATTATTAAGACATTTGATGATTAAAAGGAGTATTTATTAATAAGTGAATATTTTAGAAAAATGTAATATGCAGAGAATAATTACATTTGTAAAAATTAATTTATTGACTATAACAATAAATATACATTTGAATTTCAAAATATTACAAATAACTGATTTTAGAAAAATATATATATTTATATACATTATAATATAAATAAATATCACTATTGATTTCTTAAAGATAATTTAATTTTTGCAATTAAATAATTCAATAAACTTATATTAAATATTATTCTTATGAAGTAATTCATTTGTGCAAAAATTAATTAAAATTTAATTAAAAATTGAATATGCAGAACATTTTTTTACAAAAATGTTCTGAAAAAGTTTCAGTTTAATCCTAACATTCTACAAATATTACAAACAAATCGATCGATATAAATTGCTTATATAAATTTTAAAAAATGAAACTTTGAATTAGGTGAAAAATTAATTCAGTAGAGCGGATATATTAATATCGTTAATTTTCTTTAAAACGTCTGTTACATATTGTATAGCAAAGTGCATGCGTAAGATGTTTCTACCTGTAAGAGACATAAATGTGACAGTAATATACAACACACTATAAAGGAAAAGAATTTGTGGCTCCTATATATCATGTAGCAAAAAGCAAGTTTTGGTTGAAGTATAGGCATATACTGTTACTTGTTGACAGTTATATAAGATAATTTCTCATTTTATATTAACATTCTATTTTTAGGTTTAGAAAATTTATAAAATTTAGCTATAGTGTTTCTTAATTACATAGATATATAAAAAAATCATTTAACTATATATATAAATATATATATATATATATATATATATATATATATATAGTACGTATTTTTTCTACAAAAATTCACTACTCTAAAAAATAAGAAATATGATATAAAATATCATATAACATAAGAACAGTAAAGCACTTTACAAATTTCTTAATCAGCAATAAACAATACAAAACTTCAAGTGACATATACATAAAAGTGAACGAGTCAAGGAAATAACATATATCTAACAAAATATTCAGTCCCCACGCACGCACTACCAAATCTTATTTCTCTATATTTTTACTTGACACTTTACCTATACATACCTTCAGCTTGAATATGACCCTTCACAACTGACAACTTTGGTCATTTCAAAACTTTACCACTTTACCACATAATTTAAACATTTCGTAAACTTATCTCAACAGTTATATTAAACTTTATGTGTTAGATATAATACATACGTATATACATAACATACTCTTGTTGGTAACAGAATAAGGTTAATTATATTTGTTAAGGAGTATTTTCAAATGACTCAAAATTATGATCTTTTTTAATGAATAATTATTTTAATTTTTATATCCTATTTTTAATTATTTATATTAATTATGTAATTATTATTAGCAAGACCTTTTAATTTATTATTACTTTTTTGACAGAAAATAATCAGGAAATACAATAATAATAATTATACTTTACTTATAACATTTAATTCGGTTATAGAAAATACAATAAAAATAAAAAATTATATTCATCATTTTCATCTTTAACACATATTCGTCGGGTAACTTTTTGCACCGCTATTCACCAAATGCCGGCATTTTTTGACACTATCTGTAGAAATGATATGGTCTATATAAAACTAATGTAACTTGTTAGAAATCATATATTTTTCAGTGAAATCTTGGAAAATGATATAAAACAAATTTATCTTTATATATAAATTTTTATTTTTTTTGGCTTTCCTTAGTTAAAAAACAATTAAATTCATAAAAAAGTTTAAATGAATTTCTAAAAACTCAAAGTTGTTATTCTCTTTTTTTTAGATGAAGTACATTATTTTTGAGTCTTTAATTTTATAAATAATTAATAATTTTTCAGTGAATGGTACTGTTTAAAACATGTGGCAGTATGAAAAGGAATGTTGCAAAAGTCACATACTGTCACTATCATTATTATCAAAATTAGTTTGTGAAAAATCTGCCTCACAATCAGGTAAAATGCCTGCATATATTTCATTTTTGTCCTCCATTTTAGGTATATTTTATTATTTGATAAGAATGGGTAAAAAAAATAACAATAATACAACTAAATTTGTTTAGTTATTCGAACACCCGAGCGCTTAAACTTTGAATAAAATTCTTTTATGCCCAATACAGACTTATACAGTTTTACTTTGTTTTTGATTACATTTGCACCGTTATGCGATGCAACTGAAACTAAAATCAGTTCTCTCATGGCATTATCTCTGTTTGGTTAAAATTATAATTTAATATACTCAGAATTAAGAGAACAAAAATCAATTATTCTCTGTAATATACAAATGACGAATTTTCGTCATTTGGCTGTCGGTGATTCTCTGGAAGATGACGAATTTTCGTCAAGCGGACGAATATGTGTTAATTTA
>CP092094.1:22040000-22065000 GCA_029203775.1 Neoneuromus ignobilis | reverse complement strand
TTTAAAGACCTTCAATGCGCTGATTATAATGTTTATCTTCGCAAAAGAATTCAAATAGATGATTGAAGAATTAGATGAAGCTATTGGAAATATAATATATAACTTAATATCAAATAAACAAAAAAATAAAATCGTGGTTAACGAAAATCAATGAATTTACTGAGTGATTTCTGGGATCAAATGATTAAATATAAATTGGTTATTCACTGATGAAATGAACAAAAGAATAAATTATAATGTAATGAATTCGAATAAAGCACCTTCTGATTTAAATTAAATATTTGATTCTAAATAAATAAAAAATACTCATTTTTGATCAATTTTCCTCTAATAATATAAATTCATTAACAATTTTGTTGAGATATTTGTATAATGTTAAGAATTATTATTTTTTCTGTCTAGTCTTAAAAATAAATTATTACTTTAGACACACGTACACACAAATATATATATACACCCGTCCCTCAATTTACGCGGGACTTTTTTTACGCGGTATTGATTTACGCGGCACTTTTTATACGCGGTCAGATAGATTTCATTTTATATAATTTTTCATGGAATTTATTATATATCAGAGTGACGCAAATTCTTACTTGAACGTATAAAAGCACGATATAAATATATAAAAGGTTGATTGTTTTGAATTACAGTAGCGATAGTGACACCGAATAAAATTTATCTACTTTTTTTTCTAAAACTTCATTATTTTTTTGTTAAGCTATGAGAAATAAATATGTGTTTCTACAACTTTACTAGTTTTTATTTCCAATATTTTTTCTATTGTACTGACAGACTCAATTTACGCGATTTTCATTCGCGTAAAACAAATCCACGTGGAACGGATACTCCGCGTAAATTGAGGGACGGGTGTGTGTATGTATGTATATATATATATATATATATATATATATATATATATATATAATTTATCAATTTTGTTTTAATTAATAGCATAATTCAGCTGTAAAATTTTAATTTTTGTCTCATATAAAATAAAAATACATAACCAAAAAAATTCATTTTTAATAAAAGAGAAAAAACATATTTTTTTTTATTAAAGCACTATTAAATAAAGTAAAATAATTGCATTTTCAATAATCAGTAATTAATAATATCTTTAAATTTCCTTATATATGATGACCCTAATGAGACTGAACGAGAGTAAAAAAATAGTAAATTATAGTAAACAAGTAATTGTATCTCTAAACCTTTCAGTGTCATTTGGGCTATCATAAACTTACTTGAATATAATATAATTTTGATATTTATTCAGGAAGAATATTTTGTCATTATTTCGTTAATAAACATTTTATTTTTATAAATATTTATTATAAAATCAAGTTAATTCTTTTGTATTCATTTAATTTAGTTACAATATGAAAAATATTACGTTATTCATTCTTTATATATTCAATTTTGCTATATATATATATGTTTGTGTGTGTGTATGTATGTATATATTTAAGAGTAGATGAAATCTTTTCTGATAGATTTCTTTGTTGTTCATTTTTGATCGAATTTCTTTAGTATGACCATTATTGTAATAAAATATCATTCTGAATAAAATATAGAAACATATATTGCTAAAGTTATGTATAAACAAATAAAATTTCTTCTTGTTTATCTGTTCACTGAAAATTTACGATTGAAGGAAAATAGGGCACTTAAAATAAAAAGAGAAATATATTTCTGTGATATTCATATCGAATATGTATATATAAATTTGTTCATACGTATATGGAGCAATGATATACATTACGAAACATATAGATTAAAGAGATGAGATATACATCTATTTACAAAAAATTACATACATACATATATACATTTTATTATTTGTTTTCAATTACATAAGTAGTATTCAATTCAATTGTATATAGAGATATATTACATATGAAAATTTTATTCAAATAAAAAGACTACTGATAAAATAATTTGTGCAAATACCTTATTATATAAAAATATTTTTTTAAATAGTCAGTGCTGAATAATTTTTATCGTCTCCAATAAAATAAAATATATATATATATATATATATATATATATATATATATATATAAATATAATTATTTGATTAAAGACGATGATTTATATTTAACATCGTATTTATTTATATTCCTAATTTTGGTGAGTTAGTCGATTACATAGCTCATATTTCAGGGTGAACGAATTCAATAATACAGGAAATATGTACAACCCTCGTTTTTCCGCTGCCCTTACACACGATTCACATATCCTCTATAGTTTTCTCTGTCTATTCCGTTATAACAATAACCGTTTTGAACCCATATGAAACAATGCTTGGTTTGTATCCCGTGAGGTCGGTAATGATAACACATATAAATCTACTTGACACGGAAAACCCCTTCAACAATCGTACAGTAATAATCACAGGACTCTGTAACATTAGTTATTCTGTATTTCCTGGACAATGGTGTCCTGTGTATTTATTTGTTTAGTTGTTATGGTATTATAATTTATGTTAATTTTTTTATTATTATTATGAAAATATTTTTTTTCTTTTTTTTATATATTTAAGAAAATTTATATAAAACACTGATTTGAAATTTATTAACAAATTGTTAAATATGCTAATAAGAAAAAAGTAATCAGAAACTTTAAGATGTTTCTGTGATATATTATACTGAGTATAAACGAGATTACTGTAGGGAAAAATAAATTGGATGTTACGATTATTGAGGGGAGAAATAAATTGATGTTGGATTGCAAATGACATTTGTAGTAAAAATAGTAAATTGTGTGTAAATAATCAAATTTATTTTCTAAAGAATACTATAAAAATTACAAACAAAATTAGGGAAATATTATATTATAGTTATACATCTACTAAAGATAAATAATTTGATATTCAGGTATTTGAATAAAGACAAAAAATTCAATATTAAATATTGTCTCGTTTTGCAATTTGAATTATAAAATTTTCATTGGAAAAAATAAAAATAATTAGAGTTATTGGAAGAAAAATCTTAATAATCCTGAGTGGCTCTATGAAAGGTTAAATTTTTACTAGATATTTTTTATAATTTTTGATTTAATTTTAAAATATTTTCTGCATTTAAATCGTAACAATCTATTCTTTTATTAAAATTCTTTCATACTGAATACCGCATAAATATCTTAATACTTAAGTTAATTTTATAATCTAGTACTCTGACAATGATGGCATGGCTATCAAAATATACATTAGTGAATACAATTAATTATAACTGATTACTGAAAACTTTTATAGACGATGTAAAACTTATAGTCTTTGGAACGGAAAGTGATTCATCGGCAGTGATGTTCCATGAGTATGACTAATTTGTTTGGATTATTTGAAATCAAAAAAATGGTATTTATTTTTTAAAGGATAGATTTATTTTTATATTGAACGAATTATTATCATAAAATTTTATTTCTTTACTTAATTTTTCAATAAATGGCGTCTACTTGAAATAAAAATGAATATTTTTTACATTCATTCTAAATTATCATATTTAAATTGAATAAAAAATAGCAAATAATGTTTTGTAAATCTTATCATTAAAAATAACTATATTATTTCAAATAAATTTGAGAATTTTATTGAGGGAAAATTTCCTACCAGATTTGCTTCAACATTTATAAATATTTCTATCTCTGTTTGAAATAATCAAATTTATTTTCAGAATACTATTGAGATAAACGCGTTTGAAGTAATTCTATTACTAGTTTACATAGTAGTTAAAATAAATTTTTAAAATTCTATCGGTGTAGTAAATAAGAAAATATTAATTTCGGATTTACGGTTTTCAAATTGAATATCGTACTGTGAATATACTCATTTCTGTGTAAATAATGCAATTATCGTCGAATATAGGAATGAAAAAATTCGATCAGGAAATTGTTAACTGCGTATAACCCCTTAAATCGTAACAATCTATTCTTTTATTAAAATTCTTCCATACTGAATACCGCATAAATATCTTAATACTTAAGTTAATTTTATAATCTAGTACTCTGACAATGATGGCATGGCTATCAAAATGTACATTAGTGAATACAATTAATTATAACTGATTACTGAAAACTTTTATAAAAACTTATAGCGTTTGGGGTGAGTGATTCATTTGTGTTATGAGTATGACTAATTCGTTTGTGTTAAAATGCAAATTAAAACATTTTTTAGAAATTTTTCTTTTTTTTAAAAAAAATCACTTATCACAGCAATTTTATTTCTTTACTTAATTTATTCAATAGAGATTTTTTAGGTTGAAATAAGAATGAATATTTTTTTACATTCGTTCTATATTCTGCATTTTATAATTGAATATAAATCTTGCACACTCTTACAGTACTCAAGTAAAGATATCATTAAAAATAACTATATTATTTCAAATAACAGAATTTTATCTCTCAAAAAAAAGTCCTACCAGTTTTGCTTCAACTATATAAATATTTCTATCTCTAGAAAAAAATTACAAAGTTATTTCAAATGATTCACACAAATCAGAGATTAATTCTATTACTCGATTGATATAGTAGGATTAAAAATTAAAATCTATCGTATCAGTAAATAAGCCCAATTATAATTTTGTTAATGACGGTTTGTAATATTGAATATCGTACTATGGAACCATTTCTGTGTAAATAATGCAATTATCGTCAAATGTAGGATTCTGAATTCATTCGATCAGGAACATTGTTAATGATTAACATGAATAGAATAAGTCAAATTACACTACGCCATTATATTCATTAATTTAATTACATATTATTTGAAAATGCATTTATCTATTACTTTTTGATTTTTATTGAGTGAGTAAGTGTGAATTCATCTATTATTTTAAGATGAAAATAAAAATGTAATTTATTTATATATAATTAAATTATGATTATTCAAATTTTAAGAAAATAGTAAAAAAATATTAATAATCACATACTTTTTCGTTGATGTATTATATATTTTGATGAACATTTTATCATAAAATTAATATCTTAATATTTAATATCTTGTGGTGTTGGGGTGATAATTCATTTATGGGAAAGAAATTTAGTTACTATTTATTTTAAAACTGTTGTGAATTAGTTTTTGTACAAATAAACTATCACCCTAATATCACAAGATATTAAACAATTCTTTAATAATTATTTATTGCTGACTTAATTCATTTATAAGATGATGATCATTTCGACGTCAACGCTTTCATCATCAGAGCATTGCATTATAAAAGCTATGAACCCTTTTTCAATATCGTGTGATATTGAGGTGATTTCAAAAAATACATAATTACTCATTTGTATGAAAGATAGACATTTATTTTCAAGATTTAAATTGATTAAATATTCATATTTCATCAAAAAATGACATTTTTAGAACGACATATAAAATTTCTGACACAAAACATTGTTTTCAATGTTTGATAAGTTTTTTATTTGTACAATTTCGGTGTAAGATTAAGGTTAAGGACAAATTATACAACGGGTGAGAGAAAAGGGTGGAGTCGTGTATAGCCACTGACCCTCTTTAAGCCAGCAATCACGCCCACTGTTCAAATTCTTGTTTGATTAAATATGGGCGGTTTAACAAGAGTTAAGCCTATGTAGATGTTTTGTCCAAATGTGTACATATATATATATATATATTTATATATATATATATATATGCATGAAGCAGAGATTAAGATAATATTTAAAACAATCGTTTACTAGTTTGAAATTAGGATGCTAAAAATATTTATTAAATTATTTTATTATTCAATGTTTATTCAGGAATATAATACTCTTATATATATATATATATATATATATATATATATATATATATATATATATATATATATATATGACCAATAAAAAGATCGAAAAGACATAAGTAAATTCATTGGTGAAGAATAGAGAACAAGGGTATTGCATTGCTAAAGGTGGAAATTTTTGGGAGAAACATCTATTCAGCAGAGGATAAAAAGAGGTTGATATATATATATATATATGTGTGTGTGTGTGTATGTGTGTGTGTGTGTGTATGTGTGTGCACGAAAGAAAAAGCAACTGATTAAGACAAAGCTCTAATATAGATTAGAAGATTTATTATCAGTATCGTGCATATATTTTACCCCAAAAATGATAATATTTAAACGCGACAAAATGTAATTTTACTACAAGAACAGTTAAAACATCTAAAATTGTTTAAAAAACTATGTGTGTGTTTATGTATGTGTATATAAAATTTAATTACAGTTTTAAAACATGGCTATTTTTTTTAACTTAAATTAAAAATAATTATTTAAATACTTAAGATAATATATAAGAACATGTATAAAGTGGTCCAAAATGAGACTGAAGGGTTTATACAAATATTTATTTGTTTACTATCGTTTATTATTTTTTAATATCCTTCAGTCTTATTTGGGATATATATATATATATATATATATATATATATATATATATATATATATATAATTTGGTTCCATACAGAACACAAATATTAGACTATAATCAATATAATTTTTAAAAATTATGAAATATTTAAATCAACTACTCTACAGAAAGTTAAAAAAGAATATTATTACAAAAGCACTATATAAAGTGACTATAAGAATACGAGTAATGTACAATGAAAGTCAATCTTTATTCCGATAAACAGACAACATGAAAAATCCTTTCAATAGTTCAGATTATGCAAAGTAAGAATTCTATCAACGTACGAGAATCATATCAATGATTCACGCGTTACAATCTTTTTCTCAACGAAATCGAACCCAGCTTCTTTTCAATGTGTCGCGTCAAGAAGATTGACAGCGTGGAATTGAACTGTGCACAGGTGTGTCTCTTGGGGTATCGAAACCAAGTATCTTGAAGTTACACTCGATAAAACTCTGACCTTCAAGAAACATGCGTAATACAATATGTACAATTCGAAACGGATTTATTGACTTTTATCTTTGTTTAATATATTCGATTCTTATGATTGAAATGTTCAGTTTATTTTTATGAGATTTTTTCTCAAAGAACTATAATATAATATTATTAACGGTAATATTATATGGATTGAAAGTATTGATGCATGTATTCTTTAAGCCAATAACTTGCACAGATCTATTCACTACCAATTTTTAATAAGAGATGACTATGTCAAAAGTATGAGTGTTAGTAGAATTATATTTAAATTATTATTCTTGGAGTTGGGTATTAATGTGAATAAAAATTCTTCTTTGATAAACCGTAGTAAGAAGAAGAAATTTGAACTAAAAGAAATAGAAGTTAAAAACTGTATGTATTTAGGATAACTTACGAGGGTAGTCCCATAAGTACCCGGTCTGACCTAGAGATGGCGGTAGTTGTTTGAAAAATATCACTGTATTAGAAAGTCACAATCTATAAGCATATGTTTCAAGTTTGAGGACGCCACGTTGTTTAGTATTTGTTTGGCAGCCATCAATAGTGAACGTTTTCAGTGAATTTGTGAAAATGGAGAAAATTGGTCATCGTTACGTGATACAATACTTTTATTTGAAAGGCTTCAGCCCAACCAATATAAACGCTGAACTGGATTCTACTCTGGGTGAGTCTCCTCCTTCGTTTACAACAGTGAAATATTGGGTAGCAGAGTTTAAACGAGGCCGTACGAGCTGCCAAGACGAGCATCTCAATGGTCGACCAAATGAGTTGACGACTCCAGAAATGGTGAAGAAAATCCACAAAGCGGTATTGGATGATCGTCGATTGAAAGTGCGCGAGCTAGCAGACATAGTAGGCATTTGAAAAAGTGCGGTACATCGCATATTATTTGAAAATTTGGACATGAAAAGCTGTGTGTAAGATGGGTCTCGCGTTTGCTCACACTCGAGCAAAAACAGTGTGAAGATGTCTCAATTGAGTGTTTAGCGAAGTTTCACAGCAACAAAGCAGAATTTTTGCGCCATTTCATAATCATGGATGAAACATGGGTCCATCACTTCCGAGACAAAAAAACAATCAAAATAATGGACTGAAAAGGGAGAACCGGCTCCAAAGAAGGCGAAGACCGTTTCATCTGCGGGCATGGCGTGGTTTTTTGGGATGCGCGTGGGATAATTTTCATTGACTATCTTGAAAAAGGAAAAATTATTAACTTATTGCAACGTTTGAGCGAAGAAATCAAGTAAGAACGACCGCATTTGGCTAAGAAGAAAGTGTTGTTTCATCAAGACAATGCACCAGCTCACAAATCCGTTATTGCAATGGCCAAAATTAATGAATTAAAGTTTGAATTGCTACCTCATGCACCTTATTCACCAGATTTAGCCCCCTCGGATTATTTTCTGTTCCCAAACTTGAAAAAATAGCTCAGTGGTCAAAGATTTCCCAACGATGAAGAAGTGATGTCGACAGTTAATGGGTATTTTGAGGAGCAAGACAGTTCTTATTATAAAAAGGGTATCGAACTTATTGAACATCGCTGGGAAAAGTGTATAGAGCTGAAAGGAGATTATGTTGAAAAATAAATATATTTTTTTCCAAAATTTTTATGTTTTCTTTGTTGAGTCGGGTGCTTCTGGGACAACCCTCGTATCAGTAAAATAAATATTTATAATTGAAGCGAACAGAAGAATAAAAATTAGATATCAATTTTAAAAAAAATCTTATATCATAAAATTAAATATTCCTCTATGCTTGAAAGAAAAAAAAGTATTAATTCATTCTATTTGTTTTCACTTATAATAATAATAAATGGGTCTTAAATATTAGAATAATTCAACAATTATATGCAATATAAAAAAATAAGTAAATATGTATGTTAGGAACTACTTGTAGAGACAAGAAGAAAAACGAGTGGATTCCAAAGAAAACAAAAGTGATGAGTATTATAACAAGAGTAAAAAGTTTGAAATGGAAATAAGCTCTCAAAAAGTAAAAGGAAAATACAATTGATGGATAATACAAGTTATAGACTGGAAGTTCAGAAATATAAAAAAGGTCCAAGAAAAGATGCATGGATAAATAGGATAGATATATGAGAAAAATTGTTCGTGTGGAATGAAAAAAAAGGGATTGAATTATTAAAAATGTAAAAAAGTGAACGAAACTTCGAGGGTACAAAGAAGTTAATAACACCACACACACACATATACACACACACACACACATATATATATATATATACATACACATATACACTTAATCACCCTCTTTCTATTCACTAAATAAAGACCTCTTCCTAAGATTTCTACTTTCAGTAATTTAATAGCCTTTCTTTCATTTTATTCAGATAAATTTTCTGTTTTTATACCATCCATTCATGAACGTATCTTGGGACTTTTTTATACTTTTGATATTTTAATTTCTCTTATCTATTGGTGAAATATATTTTTGCTGTATAAACTGTTAAACTTTTTATTCTTAATATAACATTCGTAATTTTATTTTTCCTCAAATTCACTAATTTCGTTTTCTTTTGAATTTTTCATTTCTTTTTTTCTTAATATTGTTTTTATTAGATGTCTTTCTAAATTGCTTTGAATTGTCCGAAGTGGATTAATTATATATATATATATATATATATATATATGGTCATCCAAATATGAAGCCTAGATTTGTGTTTTATTATGAAACATGTGTATAGGGTGGTGGTGTATAGGGAAATATGTGTGTAGTTTTTTTTTGTTTCTTTATAATAAAACACAAATCTAGGTATCGTATTTGGATGACCTCTTTCTCTTTCTCTCTCTCTCTCTCTCTCTCTCTCTCTATATATATATATATGTATATGCAAAAAAAATAAATCAATTTAAGAGTGAATTCGTAAAACTGTATTTAAAAACATTATGTCAGAATTATATTCATTTTTAATGGTATGTAAAAAATTAAAACAAATTACATTTAATCCTCATATAAAAACACTTCTTTCATGCGATAAGTCAAAAATATTATTTATATTCATTGGCGTCATGTGGTTTAAAATCTTTGCATATAAATCCTGTTTATGAATGTATTTATTAACACTCCGTTCTTGACAAAAAAATATATACAAATAAAGCAAATCCATTCATCCATAAGTCGACACAGCGTATTTATATGACGCTTTGCGTCAGTAACTTTACTTGCACGCTATGCGCTATGGCAATTAAAGCTGATATCTTTGCCACCAATCCACCAACGAAGTAGAGACGCCGTCTAAACATATACATACGTAAATATATATGTGTGTGCATGTGGTATATGTATAATTTATTTGTATGTGTGTGTGTGCACATCAGGCGGTCCTTGGGTGCACACTATACGTTTGTATTTTACGACGCCACTGTTTGCCTAACGATGCGTCGTTATCCTAACAATCAAGCCGTGTGTAGAGAAAGAACAAGCTAGCTCAGAGTCGCGATTGTCTTGTATCGTGGTGGGTGGAGATGCTGGCTTTTAGGATGAACACGAAATAAATGAAGTTTTTCATGTAATCATTTTGATCACGAACTCCATTTCAAAACGCGGGTATTTGTCAATTTCCTTTAGTTTTAGTGTTTCGCACTTAACTCAATCCAAAATCTCGTCTATTTCCGTATAATTATCAAAGAAAATTGTTGTAAAGATTGTAAGTGTTTTATTATTGTTACGTAAGATTACTACAAATGAAAAGTAGCTTTTACTATGTAGTAAATACTATATATATATATATATATATATATATATATATATATATATATATATATATATGATTTATTTATTTTATTATAAATTTTCATCATACAAAACAATACAACTTATCTGTACTTTGTAAACAAATATTTCATATTTCTTAACTGAAACTTTACTTCGTTAATAAAAATATTTTGTAATGTTAAACATTATTGATATACTAAAAATTAATTTTTTAACAGAACGATTCTTTCATTCAGTAAAAATCTAATATAAAAATATTATTGAAAAATTATGTATTTTATATATACATGTATGTCTGAATATGTGTGTATGTGTAGATACTATTGAAAAGTTAGATGTTTTATAAAATATTTGTGAGCAATAAACAAGTAATTCTTTAATACTGAAGAAGTTTGAAGAGATTTTATATGGAATCGGAATAATTAAAATTGAATCTGATAATGTATACATATAAATATAATTTCACTTGAAAATTTATTTATATATTTTTTCTCTACATACACACACATATATACACCAAAAATATGTGTATGTGTATATTTTATATATATATATATATATATATATATATATATATATATATATATATTAAATAATGAAAAGGTTTTTGACTCAGAAAATACGTCAGCGATATTAAAATCATTGAAGCATAAAACATTTAAAAAAGCGTATAGAAAACTTTTAGAAAATATTTGTAGAAATGCTACATCCTCTGTATGAGTATACGAAGAAACCAGGAATCATGGAAAGAGTGAGACAGAGTGATGTAATATCCCCAAAACTATTAACAGCGACATTAGAAGAAGTATTTGAGATACTAAACTGGGAATTTGAACGAATAAAGTAAGTAGAGAGATGTTTAGTCATTTAAAACTTGCTTACGACATTATAACTTTTTCAAAAAGGATAGATGAATTTTAAAAATAATCTTATTATACATTTCAGTAATATATAATTAATATTTAATGAAGGCTTAGGTCAAAAAAAAATCGAACTGAAATTAATTGAAAGAAATAGAAAAATTGAAAATGATGTATATGTATAAGAGAAATTCGTTAAAAAAATTAAATATTATTTAATTTAATGGAAAGAATTTATATTTTTTATATCAAGAAATATTTTATATGTAAAAACACAAATTATTTTTTTACTGCAATTATATATTTTATATCATTCGTTTTGGTTTTGTAACAAATTTTCTTTAACACAAACTTTAAAATAAATATTCTTTAATTAATATCTTATGATGTTGAACCATTAAATATCATATGATTTTATTAATTTTAAATAATTACTTACTGTTGATTTTTTGTTGAAAAGCATTTCGATGCACATGTTATTATCTTCAGAGTTTTACATTAAAAATTTAGATTTTATAATGCAGTCTTTTGATAATAATGACATGTTTATTGATATGTGTATTAGTAAATAATAAATGAATATTGAACAATTTTATAAAATCGTGTGCCCTTAAATTGAGTTATTTATTTTTTTCGATCACAAGACATGATAATATATATATATATATATATATATATATATAAATGAAAACGTATAATATTCTTGGTAATAATAATTTTAATTTAAACATAGTTGTTTATTTTATTTTAAACAAAATTAAACGAATCATAACTTAATAATTCGAGTTTTATAAAACATTATGTATGTATATGAATGTTGGTGTATTTATACACGAAAACAAATTTGCACATGAAGCAGGTAATGCGGATAAAACAGTTTTTATTCAGAAAGAAATTTACATAATGAATTATCTTTAAATAAAAAAAGAAAGTAAAATCCTGTTATATGTACATCGTACCTCATTCAGAAGTATACCACGATATTGTACTAATTTGGAATTCATGATCATTTGTGAAAGTTAAACGTGATTCTTATTCAACTAAAAGTTTCAAATAATTTTCAGCGTTAAGAAATATTTAAGAATTATGCATAAGATAGATGGTAAACATTGTAAAGATATTTGTGTACGTCAGATATTTCAAGATAATGGTTTGAATAGATTTTAAATACGAGAAAGATATTTCGTAACAAATTAAATGCTTTTCAGAAAAATATCGGATATTTGAAATGAATAATTTTGGTTCTATATATAATTATAAATCAATAATTTTTTAATGTATTCGCGACAAAATTATTGATAAAAACAACTCTATTGGAACTATTAGAGGAATTGAAAGAAACTACCCAAAGCAGCCAAACAATTTATAGGGTTATGCCAATCGTTTTTCCACTCTGTTATTATATAAATCAGAGAATTGTGTTCTTACAATATATAAAAGCAAATAAATAAGACAGCTGTTCTAAGTTCTAAGCATAAATTTGTGAAAATTGATAAAAGTAATAAAAAAAATACTGGAATCTATTCAATTTTTAATAGCACAAAAAGTTGATATGGCGGATCAAATGGCCTTACAGTAAAAGCTAGTTCTCGTAGATGGCCCCTCCAAATATTTTTCAATAATAATGCATAAATTATTTTTTTCCAACTGAAGTAAATTTTTTTATTGTTAATATTTACTAATAACTTGTTATATAACTGTAAATAATATAAAAAATATTAAAAATTACTTTTAAACAAATTTCTTTACACATTAGTTATTCTTTCACAATGCAGTCATTTTGACTGCTTTTGGGCAATATAGGTATATATTAAATTTCAGTCTTTCTAATGTTAATTAATATATTATGATGTTGAACCATTAAATATTATATGATTTTATTAGTTTTAAATAATTACTTACGGTTGATTTTTTGTTGAAAAGCATTTCGATGCACATGTTATTATCTTCAGAGTTTTACATTAAAAATTTAGATTTTATAATGAAGTGTTTTGATAATAATGACATGTTTATTGATATGTGTATTAGTAAATAATAAATGAATATTGAACAATTTTATAAAATCGTGTGCCCTTAAATTGAGTAATTTATTTTTTTATCAAAAAAGACATATATATATATATATATATATATATATATATAAATGAAAACGTATAATATTCTTGGTAATAATAATTTTAATTTAAACATAATGTGAATATTTTAAACAAAATTAAACGAATCATAACTTAATAATTCGTATTTATAAAACATTATGTATGTATACGAATGTTGGTGTATTTATACACGAAAACAAATTTGCACATGAAGCAGGTAATGCGGATAAAACATTTTTATTCAGAGAAAGAAATTTACATAATGAATTATCTTTAAATAAAAAAAGAAAGTAAAATCCTGTTATATGTACATCGTACCTCATTCAGTCGTATACCACGATATTGTACTAATTTGGAATTCATGATCATTTGTACAAGTTAAACGTGATTCTTATTCAACTAAAAAGTTTCAAATAATTCTCAGCGTTAAGAAATATTTAAGAATTATGCATAAGATAGATGGTAAACATTGTAAAGATATTTGTGTACGTTTTGTATTTCAAGATAATGGTTTGAATAGATTTTAAATACGAGAAAGTATTTCGTAACAAATTAAATGCTTTTCAGAAAAATATCGGATATTTGAAATGAATAATTTTGGTTCTATATATAATTATAAATCAATAATATTTTAATCATATTTATTACAATTATTGATATATAAATATATTTTAATTACTAAGAATTGAATTGAAATTAATTACAATTTATATATTTTTTCAATTAACTTTAGGTTATAATTTAAATTAGAATCGTATTTGCTAAAAACAGTTTTTAATAAAATATTTAAAACAGCTAGTTTGTACTAAAAACTTCTCATAAAATTGATTACAATTTTATTATAAAATATTTCTAGTTGATATTTTTTTTATGGTAAATAAAAATCTTTTTTGATCTTCTTTTATATGTAGTTTATGCAACAATTTTTTTAATATTCAATCCACTCATCAATATGTACTACATCTGTTTATTACATGTCTTCATGTCTTTTTACTTAGATGCTTCATGATTTTTAAAACCTTTTCTCATCTCTCATAAACATCGTCTTCTACTTTATTTAAACATATTTCCTAGCTTTTGCAATATGCTTTGCTTATTATATTTCAGCTATATTTTATATTGGTTTATAAAATTATTTATTTTTAGAAGTTTCGTTCTTTAAATAGTTTATATAGGTCTTTTGTTTTTCTTTCACTACTAGTTATTTTTGCATTAAATTTTAAATTTTAAACTTTTCTCTATAACTTTTTTTGTCAAATACTTTGTACATTCACTTATGTATAGCACTTTTCAAAATTTCCATTATCGTATTTTACTTAAAGAATTTATATATATTTATATGTGAGTGTGTGTGTGTGTGTGTTTGATAGTATTGATTATAAAATAGTCAAATAATGTTTAGGTATAAAATATTTATATAAGCATTTATTATAATAAAAAGTTTTATAATAAGCATAAAATAACAGTCACCATTTTTGAAATAATGAAATAAATTTAATTTTTAAATATAACTGTCAATTTTAAAAATAAATTGATATATGTCTAATTTAAATAATAAAATATACAATTAAAGAGAATGAAACCAAATGAAATAATATTTAAATAGAAAAAGTATTTTATTTATAAAGTATTATTAAATAAAACAAACTGTTAAAAATAAAACCAGTTTGGTAAAACGCAGACCAAACCAAAACCAAATATATTTGTTTTTATAAAGTGTGAAAAGAGAATAATTTAGTTCAAGTATTCTTTATTAAATTTATTTACGCTGTGGATGGCTGGTATTTATTTAATGAATATTTTTATTTGAACGTTTTATTTTGTAAATGAAACCCAGAGAATTTGTTACACAAATTTCATCACATTTTATTTTGTAGTAATTTAGAATATGAACGACTTTTAATATAAATATATTTCATACTGTGAAATTGTAAGTAAAAATTAGTTTAATATCCAAATATCATAAACCATACAAATATTTCTAATTTATATTCTAATGCAAATATTTTACTAAATCATTTTTCCTAATATGTTTTCTAACAAATAATAAATTGTTATATTTTATATAGTAAAATTTAATATTTATTGCAGCCAATTAAATTGTTTACTAATAATACTGATGTGTCAGTTATATAACAAGAAAACCACTCTTTTTATAACAAAAAGGCTCTGGAGTTGATGGCATCACCCGAAATGCGCTTTAACTCATTGTTGATATAAAAAATAAAATAAATAATAAGTGATTATTAAATATTTTATATCATATTGTGGTGATGGTTGTGAAAATTCATTTGTGTTAAAAAGGAATTTTCTACTATTTTAAAATAAACAGTACTAATTGCAATATTAAGAATAAATATTATTTAATATCACGTTTGAATGACAAAGCAGAAAGTATTTATAATTCAAATTTTTTATTGATTACTGCTTTTATTTGATTTCATTGCTAATAATATCTATAATATATAAAATAGTCAAAGAATCATTTAATAATAGTTTGTAGTATGCAATTTCGTTCCAAATTAGAATAAGATCTTTGGATATAAATCGATTTTCAGTTATGATAATAAACGAAAGAGTCAACTCAAAGCAATATAATATCTTATTGATTGCTTAAAAATCAGTTTTCGTTTAACATTATTATACATGATCATCTTATTTATTATATTTTTTATCTACTATCATATTATCAGTTTTTCTATTTTCAAAATATTAACATTAAATAAATTTAGTAAGTAATTTAAAATGAAGTAGATTAATATAATAATAGACTTTTCAAATAAATACAAATCTATTATTCTTTAATTAATGAAAAATAAAATGAGTAAACGACTTTGTTTCAGTGTAATGAATTAAGTATAAAATCATTTATTGTATATAAATTATTTATGTTGTAAGTAATTTATTTAATCTCTTAAAATTTATTTAATTAATTCAATTTATGTTTAAATTATTTACTCTAATATCAAAATATTTTATTCTTTTAAATAATTACTCATTGCTTACTTTATTGAATTATTATGTTACTATTAGTTGAGTGCTACATTTAAAAATATATGGTATTATGAAAAAGTGAATAAGTTAACCCTTATCGGTCGTATGTCACCTCTGACGTGACATTACAACTTTGCTCTATCAGTCGTATGTCACGTGCGAGGTGACAAAACTGAACAAGTAACAACGTCCTCATTACTGAATGTACACAATATGTGTTTTTACAGTTTAATTCTTACTCGATAGCAGACAACACGTTCTGTCATTTCAGCAATTATTTTACTTATAATATTTTATTCCTCCAAAAATGACTAAAGAAAACTATAGCAATATGGAAAATAACAGTGATAGCTGTAGTGAAATATGTGAAAATTTTGAATATTCGGCAAGTGGCTTTAATTCTTGTGATGAAGCTGCATATCTTGCAACCTCATTTCCAAGGCAAGCATAATGACTGCATTGTATGTTCCAATCGGAAGTTACCTGGAGGAATAAAGACGACTATATACTTCTGCAAAACTTGTGACAGAAAACCATTCCTTCATGTAAGAAAATGTTTCAAAAAATACCACACATTGAAAAAATATAAATAATATTTTAGCTTGAAGATTACACATTTAATAAAATGTAAACATTTACAGTGTAAAATAAATATTTTTATGCACAAACCTATTTTTTTATATCAAGTAACGTTAGTTATTCTTCTTTTACAATAAGGACTCAAATATATCTCCGACCTAGAGGAAAGTTAAGTACAAAATGATAACGTCCGATAAGGGTTAATAATAAATATAAAAGGGGAAAAAGCCCATATATCTCTATTAGAGAAAAATATCAGTAAAAAATAATGAAGCAAAATTAAGATGAATTTAATGAAATTATGATACTGAATAATATTATAATTGAAATTCCTGAACATGAAAACAAGGAAAATAACATTACAATTTGTGTTTAAAAAGAAATATTCATGTATCTCTGTAACAGCTGATTTGTTCATTTTTAAAATTTGAAAAATAAAATAATATAAATTTTGTAAAATCAATTTAATTTTATTTCATTTTGCAATTTAATTAGTCTGAGCAATCCAAAAATTAAACGTGCATCTATTGTAATATATGAAATATTTAAAACAAAAAGTTCATGTAATTAAAATTGTATACACAATATGAAAATTTCAATGCATTGAAATTTTCATAGTGTATGCAGAAAATGCAATATTTTTCTTCTTTATCTCTCTCATTTACACACACACACACACACACACACACACACACACACACACACATATATATATATATATATATATATATATATATATATATATAAATATATATATATAACGCGAATTCGTATATTACAACTGAAAAATTATGGCAATTCTCATATAACGCGGTAAATTATTCCCTTTATGTATAAATAACGTTGTAGATAAATGTGAAAATTTTTAGATTCTAATTGGAATTATTACATGAAATTTTTAATATATTTATTTTAAAATTATTTCTATATAATTCATTTATCACTTATATAGCTAGTACAATGTGGAATATAATTTCTGTTATAAGAAAATTTGATCTACTTTCTCTCTCTCTCTCTCTTTCTATATATATACATAATATGTATGATTGTAAGACTCTGCTCATGAATTGTTATTTATGTGTATATAAATAAACATGCATATAAAGCAATACGGTTGAAACATCTCTATGCACAGATAGGAATTTGCATAATGAATTATCTTGATGCAAAAAAGGTAAAGTCCTGTTATATGTACATTGTCCTCCATTCAAACGTGTACCACGAGACCGCAGTGATTTCGAATTCATGATAATTCGTACAACTTATACGTGATTCTTATTAAGTTAAAAGTTTGAAATCATTCTCGACTTCAAGAATTGTCTGAAAGTTATTTTAAAGACATGCTTTTATACTTTTTTTTACTATTATACAGTTTACTTCAATTGTTAAGTTATAAAATGAAAATCACATTAGTGAAATTATATATAAAGTATTATAAAAAAATATACTTTTAAATATTTGTGAAGATATTTATATTTAATTTGTAGATTGGAGTTATATCATCTTTATATATTTTCAAAAAATTATATATAGGCTAAAACAAATTTACATTATATACGTTTTTAAAAGTCAATTTCAAGATATTTTTTTAATTTATTTTATAAACAGAACCTAAAAGAGAGATAATCCTCGATTAATTTCTTATTAAACAACAATGTAACTGCAATTTAATATACAACAGAGTTTTTAGATTTACGAGTATATGATAAATTTTTTTCGTAGAGATATTTTTATTTTACTGTTTCAAAAATGTTTAGTGTTTGAAGATGTAGTGGGAAAAACAGATAAAATGTTTATGAACGTATCTAGCTGATTGTAAATACGATGTGTATGATTATGGGACTAGCTTAGTTTGAAATCTTCGCAGTTTTATAGTTTTAAATGTAAAACAGAATCTAAAAGTGACAATTTGTACGATAATATAAACACGTCTACAGGACGCATATAACCATACACATAAAACTTATCCATGTTACTCTACATTTAGAACATCATTAAACATTGGATGTTCACTTCTTAAACTATAATGAGTTTTAACATACATACAATATATATATATATATATATATATATATATATATATATGTATGTATGTATGTATGCATACATTTTAGATGAAATATTTATACAATGGTAATTACCTCCAAATAAAACTGAAAAGTTTAGACATATTTATTTACTTACGATTCTTTACTATTTTTAATATCATTCAATTTCATTTGAGCTATTTTATATAAATATATTTTTCATGGTTTGTTATTAAAATTTGTCATATGTACACCTCTAGACCGTACATACGAGGCTCGTTTGATAAGTCCGTGTAAATTCCGAAAGATGGCACCACTGGTGCATATCGAGGTTATTTTTAATTAGTAGCACCTCTTGGAAGAACACACATCAAGTTTCAGCCATATCGGTCTATTTCTTTGTGTTTGACAATCGTTGGAATCAAGAAAATCGAGTGATTGTCAAATAATGGACGAAAAAGAATTTCGCGTGTTGATTAAACACTACTTCATTAAAGACAAAACGTCTCAGGAGACTAAACAGAAGCTTGATAAACATTATGGTGACTATGCACCTTCGATTAGTGCGGTTTATAAGTGGTTTCAAAATTTTCGGAGTGGCTATATGAGCACAAGAGACGCTGAACGTTCTGGACGCCCTGTTGAGGTCACCACTCCAGAAATCATTGATAAAATCCATGATATGGTGATGGATGACAGAAGAGTGAAAGTGCGTGAGATTACTAGTGCTGTAGACATCTCGTGTGAACGGGTACATAATATTTTGCACCAACATTTGGACATGAAAAAGCTATCCGCCAGGTGGGTGCCGCGATTGCTCACGATCGACCAAAAACGAGGTCGTGTGAAGTGTTGCAAGAACGGTTTGCAGCTGTTTCAGCGAAATCCGCAGGACTTTAAGCGTCGTTTCATCACTGTAGATGAAACATGGATACATCACTACACTCCTGAGACCAAAGAGCAGTCTAAACAATAGATTATCAAGGAGGAATCTGCTCCGAAAAAGGCGAAGACAATTCCTTCAGCCGGGAAGGTTATGGCGACTGTCTTTTGGGATTCGCAAGGAATAATCTTTATTGACTATTTGGAACAGGGTAAAACCATTACAGGTGCATATTATTCATTGTTATTGGATCGTTTGAAAACCGAGTTGTAAGAAAAACGTCCCCGATTAGCCCACAAAAAAGTCCTCTTTCATCACGACAACGCACCAGCTCACACCTCAGCAGTTGTGGCCGCAAAACTAATGGAAATAGGGTTCCAAATCGTTTCACATCCCCCCTATTCTCCAGACTTGGCTCCATCGGACTATTATTTGTTCCCTAATATGAAGAAATGGCTCGCGGGAAAAAGATTTTATTCGAACGAGGAGGTGATTGCAGGAACGAATGACTATTTTACAAACTTGGACAAATCCTATTATTCGGAAGGGATCAACAAACTAGAGCAGCGTTGGATGAAGTGTATAAGCCTAAAAGGAGACTATGTTGAAAAATAAAAACGATTTATTCAAAAAAATGAAGCAGTTTTTATTTTTACACGGACTTATTAAACAACTCGTAATTATCATCAAGTTATTGCTAGATGACTTTTCCTAAAATCCATTAGCAATCCATTTTTTTTCTCTTTCATTCCACATCAATGAATTTTTTTATATTTCTATTACCTCTATCTATGGGTTTGTTTTTAGACTTTTTATATTTCTGGGTCCAAAATCAATTATTTATATTTTCTATCAGTAGAATTTTTTCTAAAAAGATACATTTATTTCCATTAAAAAGTTTTACTGTTGTTGAAATGATGAGAACTTTGGATTTCTTTTGAATTGATGAGTTTCTTTCTGTTTGTGTTATACTTAGCATATATATTTTTATATTGTTTGGAGTTATTGAATTATTTTAGAATTTGATACCCATAAACTAGAATAATGAACAGTATACACCAGGGTCTGTTTTTGTGAGGATTATTTTAATGCGATTTTGATGTTATGCGATTCATATTTCTTCTTAATATCTTTTTATGATTTTTTTTAAGAATTCCTTTAAGCGATTATTTAATTCAACGAACAGTTCTTCAGTTTTATGAACAAATGAAGGAATCAGAGCCAATTACTTCCGTTTCTCAAACTGATAAGGAATTTTTGGCTAGCAAATGATGGTTAATGCCTTAAGTGACAATGATATTATTGCAATAAGTTTAGATACCGTAGAAGATTTAGAAAAAGATAATGAAACAGAAGTAGAACCTGTTCCCTTCACTGCAAAAATGTGAAGGCCTTCAATTTTGTAATCAATTGGAAAATCATTTTCTTGTCAATGACACGAATTTTGAATGAGCTTTTAAATTCTAACGACAGCTAAATAATTGTATGTCTTAATAATGCGAGCTTCATAAACAATTAGTAAAATAATCGTCTCCAAGTTTAATCACTGATTCTTACATTGTCGCCAGAAAAATTAACACAGAACGAGACAGAAGTCGGTGCTAATTTTGCTAATTCTGTTTGTGTTTTCTCTAGTGACGAATCTGATTTTACACCAGTTCACAAACGAACTCGCATATTTTCAAATAGCATATTTTCAATTATGTATGAAAAAATGTAAAATAAATTACAAATATGTACACATTGCTTTGAATGACATTAAATAGTTAATAAAAAAATAAAATAAAAAAGCTATGTTTTTTATCAATTTTATTCAGATATTTGAATTTTTTTTAAACATTCTTTATTTTCTGATTTTTTTATGAGAACTTTAGAGTAATTTCACTTTGTTGCTTTGGTTTTATACGGTTTTTGAAAATTAAGAAACGTATCCCTAATTTTTCAATGTAAGTTAAGTCTTCTTTTGTGCGATTTTTTTAATGCGGTTTTCTGCGGAACGTATATACCGCATAAAAACAGACCCAGGTATTCGGAATTTATTGGTTGGGAATCTAGATATAAAAAAAGTCTTATTAAGAAACCTATGGATAGATGAGACAGAGAAATAAGGAAATTCGTTGAAATGGGTAGAAAGAGAAAAGCATTGGATTGATCGAAATGGAATTTTGGGGAAAGGTCTTATTCAGCAGTGGATTAGGGGGTTGTTGTTGATGATGATATACATATATATCACGTAAAGACAGTGAAAGAAATGAGTAGATCAGAAAAAATACATGCATAATAAAAGTAAAAAATTAAAATTAAAAATGTTCTGTTCATATAGCAAGAAGAGAAAATTTCGGTAGAAAAAAATTAATAATTGGGAAACCAGGGATTATAAAAAAAGTCTAAGAAGAGAATCATACATAAATGAGAAAAGACGTAAGAATTTTTTTCGAGGTGGAATATTTTAGGAGAGGTCTTCATTAAGGGTTGTTTAGAAATATGCTACTTTTATTGTTGATATCATCATGATCATATCAACTTATATCAGTCCATTGTTTCACACAAGGTTAAGTCAAATGGGTATGGTGACTGGAAAACAAGGGTGTTATTATTGTTTGAAGTGCTGAATCAGAAGCCAAACTTAAGTTGATGCATTGTAATGATACAACATTTGTGATTTATTTTCCAAATATCAGGTCGCTTATTTTTCATTGATTTTTGTAAACATTTCAGAACCTAACAAGCTACTTCTCTATCTTACTTATTTTTAAGTTTGCTGGAGTAAATTGTTAGACTTGGTCTTTCGGATAAAATCGAATTACAAATAACTTCGTAAAGAATTCAATGAGAGTTAATTTAAGAATGATAATAGAACCTTAACATACCATTATTTTTTCTTTTAATTTATTACATATTCTATTGCATTTAGTGCAGGTGTTTTTGATCAAATCTTGTATTTGTTGAGAAAATTTTGTGAAATATTAATATAGCTGATTAATCGATGAATTAAAATTTTGTTGAAAATAATTTAAAAAATATCAATTAAATTTATATTCATTTTTGAGAAAGAGAAAATGTTGGAAATTAAAATAATACAACAATGAATTATGTTTATAAATGAGATTGTATGATATAAATATATATATTAATATATATTATATTTAACTAATAGAAATATGACATGCTTTATGTTTTGAAAGCGAAAACTTATATATATATATATATATATATATATATAATGTGTGTGTGTTCTAAATTGGCATGTCAACTGACATGAATAAACATCAACGCTGATATATTCTCCACGTATACTTGTACGGGAAATTATATTACGGCTCATTAGACAAGTCATTCTTCAAGTAAGATTTTGATTACGGACAAACTACTCTATATGCCAAAGGAAATATAGAATGAAGTTAGCGGTACTGTTTTGTGGTTTATTTTGAAATGAACAGAGCATGTATACATTATATCAAATAAATGATAATTGTGACAGCGAACGACTGATAAAAATAAATATATAAAAATCAATATTATTGAATGATATAACGGAAAATTATTTTTATTAATTCTTAACTATGATGTAGTTAAGCTCAACTATATTCTGTTAGTCTATAAAATAACAGAATAATGTTATTATCATTATTCACATTTTATATAATAGTCATGTTGAGTGTTCTAAATTATATTTTAGAAATGATGAAAAATAATTTATAGTAAATTAATAAAAATTAATAATTTAATTTAGTTTTTTAAGTATTCTTCGAGTTAAGGTGAATGTGAATTTTTCATTGTACCAAAACTAATGAAACATTTTATTAGTTTTATAAATTTAACAAAGAATTGATCTCAAATTTAAATTTTAATTCAAACATTAGACTTGTATAATTCTATATTTTTTATTATCGGAAAAAGAAAATTACTTGACATTTTTTCTTATAAGAAAAATCATTTAAATTTCTAAAAGTTTATAAATAACAACGAGAATGATTAATGTATATCCAAAATATAAATGAATGTGTTATTTTATATTTTTGTCGATAATGAAATTATTAAAGGAAAAGTTTGTGTTATATGCAAAAAAAATATTTTATAATTTGAATTCAGTATCGGTTGAGGATTATTTAAATAAAAGTTATTTAAATTAAAATATCTGAACATTTAATTTATATTACAAGAAGTGAATGTATAAATGTGAATTTTATTAAATAACTGCTCAATTAAATAAATTAATGTAAAATTTATTCAAATGCTAATTTATTATCTAATTTTAATAAAATTGACTGTCTTTAATATTCGTTTTATATTTCAGTAAATCGTACCGTAATTAAATCGTGTTGTTTTCGAATGTTTATTCAACAACAGTTGTTAATATTTTTTCATTAAGAGCATTTATGTTTAAAATAATCACAATTTAATTGTGTATATGTGTGGTAACAAGTTTGAAATAATACTAAAGAATATGAGAATATTTCAATTTGTTTAAGTGCCAATATATATTCTAAACGAGATAGCAGATAAATGTATTAGATAGAGAGATAGACTGATTTCATAATCCTTTCTTCCGTGAGTGAATACTGGCTAAAAACAACGCATTTTGACAAATGGCGCATGATCTAACTTCATAACAGTAGCTACATACATTTTAAGGTAGGTAAATGTGGGTGTGTCGGGCGGAATGATCAGGGTTATACCTAAGCCCCGACGTGTAATAACGCCGTGTCTGGGTCGGAGTGCTGTAGACGAGTTATACGCCAGCGCACAATTCGAGTGCTCTCTCAGATAACGACGATGTTCAATTTGCATTTTTTGAAACTTTTTTATTACTCGAACCGCACCAGGCTCTGACAAGTTAGTAGCAGGTGTGACGAACGAGGGTTTACTTAAACGCTAAACTTGCCGCTTCGGATGAGTTCTGTACGGAAATTGTTAATTAATTAATCGAGCACCTAATTAAAA